>CM042673.1:45680891-46363391 GCA_023638005.1 Forsythia suspensa | reverse complement strand
TTTTTTGTGAGTTCTGCAGCCATACTGACTAGGTATCCTGTTTCTGTAAAGATCACAACAAACTTTTGGATTTTTGATAATAGCAAGATTGCTTTGCTTTATCAAACTGATTTCTTTGCACTTTTCTGCAATAAAGTTTCTAGTTAGTGTGATTGCAAGTCCTAAAGAGGCGTCAATCTGAGAATTCATCCTGGGATCAGGACTTTAGTTTTGCAATTTTATTGCTCTGTCAAAATCTTCAAGAACTTCGTGATTGAATGGTTCAGAAAGTTTTCTGATAAATTTTTCAGTTAATTGGACCCATTGTGTTGGTGGGACAAGGTAGAAATATTTTGAAAATTCACATGCGTAGTTTTCAAAATAACACATGTCGTAAATTGAAAGTTTTTCAAGATGGTTTAAAGCATCAGAAACTTCAATAGTAGTTCTTTTACTTTTGAAAGCCTCATAAATTTGTCCGATGGCTTTTGTAAATTTGATCAATAATTCTTTTGATGAATCTTTGGAATATTGGCTTGGCAATCTTTCCAAATTCCATTTTAACATCATAAGAAAAGTTTTCAAGGTAAGCTCTAACATTACCTCTTGTGCTTGCGATAACATAACTCCAAGAGTTAGTCTCGCTCACGTATTTTCTTTGTTTATGATCATGCTGATCATAATGTCACTGTACCATGCAATGAGTTTTTCAGGCTCAAGAGTGCAATCAAGGTCAAGGATAGAGATTCTATTTCCTTGTCTCTTTGGAATGTATTCAGAAAAGATAAAACCCATTTTGTCCAATTCATCTTCAAGCGAAGGTTTTGGTCTAGGGGTATTGTCTCCTATTGGTCTTTTTCCTTCTCCAATTGGGTTTTCAAAAGTATATATTGGGTTGTCAGGTCTATCATTTTCAGGTTTTGGATCTCTAAAGACTATTCTTGATATGTTTGTAAGAAATCTTTCGTGGATTGTAACTTCGTCTTCAGAACTATCACTGCTATCATCTTCAGATGTTGAATCTTTTATTGGTTTAGTGTTTGTTGGGGTATCTCCAACTGATTTTGCAACAAAAATGTTATCTTGATCCTCAATACTAACATTTTTTATGATAGACACGATTTTGTCTAACTCTTTGTCTTCAAAGGCCAATAGAACATTGAGAAGTCTTAGGTCTTGACTGTCTTCATGATTTTTTTCAAGATTTTTAACAAGTGGATACAATATTTAAATTAATGTTTTTTTTAAATTAAATATTAAGTTCACAAAATTGTAACTTTTTATACAACGTTTACATAAGGTTTCTTGCCCCACTATTTTAAAAAATAACAAGTTCTTATATCGTGTCAAATTTTTAGTTTTATTTTCATATTTTGCTTTGTGTATATCTCTTTTTTCTCTCATCATTATTCTGTCAGCAGGATGTACATCATGAGCATGCAAAGTGAAAACATAGAGACAGAAACTGATGAAATCTTTGAACAAAACGAATCACAGGGAAATTACTCAAAAGAAATTTTGATTTCAGACAAAAAACTTGCAAAAATCTGCAAGACAAATCTTACTTTAAACCCCAGTGAAGTTTTCGTTCAACCAAATTTCATCAACAACTTTGTGAATGGAGACAGACATGTTTACTATGGTGTTTTTCAGAAAGAATTTGCAATCCATGTACATCACACATATGGTAAAATTGGGATCTCCCTTCTTACCAAACAAGATATTAACAAAGCCAAACAAAAAATTGATTTGGATAACAACAAAAACATTTATTGGGTTACAATAGGAGCTATCAGGGTTCAAATCTGTAGTACCTTATCAGACAAAATCAATCAGCCAATCTCCATGAGTATGATTGATGAAAGGATTAAAAATCCACTTGAAGGATGCTTAGGTACCTTAAACGGAAACCTAGCATGTGGAAAATTGATTTTTACATCTTACCCAAGACTCTCTGTGAGTTTACACGATCAAGACTTTGATGGTATCTTATCATTCGTACACAAGTATGGAAGATCAGATCTCGTTAAAGACAACAATGTACATTTCTCAATTTCTTACCTTGTGAGTTATGCAATTCACAATCAACACAACATGACAATTGTCAAAGAACCCAAAGGAATAAAGATTGACCCTTTATTCTCAGATTATCTTGAGCACAAAGAAACTGAATTCGATTGGTTAGTTCAACCATCAAGAAAGTCAATTGAAATTGACCTTAACCAAAACAGGACTCTTGTCAAAGAACAAAGACCTTTGCTTCTACACACCCAATCTTTTAGAAAAAATCCTACGTATAGGTGGAAAGAAGACATTCTAGAAAATAGCCAGAACAGGCAACTAAAGGAATTAAGAGATACAGTTAACAATCTGGCTAAGGTTATTATTGGAGATCAATAATGTCCTTGGGAGACATTTCAAAAGAAATAAGACAGTTGAGACAAATCATTGAGGATCTTAGAGAAGACCTTAAGGATTATCAATCAAAAACAGAAAAATCTTTAGACCAACACTTTGCTGTTATCCTAGTAGGAGTAAAAGATAGTACTTCCACAAGTAAAGAAATCAAGAAGATTTATTATGGTACCTTCGAAATGAGGGAGAAGTTGAAGAAATCACAGACAACAGAAAAATTCTCAAAAGAAAATTTGATTTTGAGGATCTAAGTTAAAATGAATATTTTCAGGAAAAATCTTGAAAAAATTCATGAAGACAGTCAAGACCTAGGACTTCTCAATGTTCTATTGGCCTTTGAAGACAAAGAGTTAGACAAAATCATGTCTATCATAAAAAATGTTATTATTGAGAATCAAGATAACATTTTTGTTGCAAAATTAGTTGGAGATACCCCAACAAACACTGAACAAATAAAAGATTCAACATCTGAAGATGATAGCAGTGACAGTTCTGAAGACGAAGTTACAATCCATGAAAATTTTTTACAAACAGATTAGGAATAGTCTTTAGGGATCCAAAACCTGAAAATGATAGACCTGACAACCCGATGGATACTTCTGAAGACCCAATTGGAGAAGGTAAAAGACCAATAGGAGATAATACCCCTAGACCAAAACCTTCGCTTGAAGATGAATTGGACAAAATGGGTTTTATCTCTTCTAAATACATTCCAAAGAGACAAGGAAATACAATCTCTATCCTTGACCTTGATTGCACTCTTGAGCTTGAAAAACTCATTGATGCATGGTACAGTGACATTATGATCAGCATGATCATAAACAAAGAAATACACAGAAACGAGACTAACTCTTGGAGTTATGTTATCGCAAGCACAAGAGGTAATGTTAGAGCTTACCTTGAAAACTTTTCTTATGATGTTAAAAATGGAATTTGGAAAGATTGCCAAGCCAATATTCCAGCATTCATCAAAAGAATTATTGATCAAATTTACAAACAGTTTACTGGACAAGCTTATGAGACTTTCAAAAGTAAAAGAACTATTGAAGTTTCTGATGCTTTAAACCATCTTGAAAAATTTTCAATTTGCGACATGTGTTATTTTGAAAACTACGCATGTGAATTTTCAAAATATTTCTACCTTGTCCCACCAACACAATGGGTCCAATTGACTGAAAAATTTATAAGAAAACTTCCTGAACCATTCAATCACGAAGTTCTTGAAGATTTTGATAGAGCAATAAAATTGCAAAACTAAAATCCTGATCCCAGGATGAATTCTCAGATTGACGCCTCTTTAGAACTTGCAATCACACTAACTAGAAACTTTATTGCAGAAAAGTGCAAAGAAAGCAGTTTGATAAAGCAAAGCAATCTTGCTGTTATCAAAAATTCAAAAGTTTGTTGTGATCTTTATAGAAACAGGATAACTAGTCAGTATGGCTACAGACCTCACAAAAAACCAGTAAAACGAAAGACTTTCAAAAAGAAAAAATACACTTTCAAAAAATAGAAAAAACCATACAAAAAGAAATTTTTCAAAAAGAAAATATTCTTCAAAAAATATCCAGCGAAAGGATCTAAAAAGAAAAATAATGACAAAATTTTAAATTGTCCGTAGAAAAAGAAGAATTGTAGATGTTGGCTCTGCAACGAAGGACATTACACAAACGAATGCCCAGCCAGAATTAGAAATGAAGAAAGAGTCAAGTTACTCGAAAAATTTGAAGACAATGGATTTTATCCAGTTGAAAACCCAAGTGATACAGAATCTCTGTATTATCTTACTTCAAAATCAGAAGAATATTCAGATTCAGATTCCTCTGAAGATGAATAGAAACATCACAAATCTCAATTCTATCTACATTCCTATCAAACTTAGTTTTGAAAGATATAGAAAATTTACAATCCATTCTTGCATTGATACAGGATCATATGGATTATTCCTGAACAATTTTGGGTTCTATCTGAAAGAACTTTAAATTGAAAATTGCTAACAATTCAGAGGTCTCAACCTCTAAAGTTGTTAAAAATCTTAGTGTAGGAATTTGTGGTTCTCACAACTTTACACTACAAACCTTTTACTTCAAAATTCCAACAGTCTATCAACTTGAAACGGGAATTGATTTTATAATTGGTAATAACTTTTGCTAGTTATATCACACTTTCATTCAAGAAATCAACTCAGTAAGTTTCACCTTACAAAATAAAAAATTTTGGATTTCCAAGAAAAGAAAAGCTTTAGCTTACAATTCTTTGAAAACAAAATTTTTAGACATGTTTAAAATCAAAAATTCAAAAAATTTTGTTCTTCCAAGGGGGGAGAATATTGTAAAAACTTCAAACATTTTCATCTCTAATGAAGAATTAGAGACCTTCCAAATAAATACCAAAAGGCAAGAAATCGCTAAAATCTTTGAAAATTGATGTTTTGAAAACCCTTTAGATCCAAAGATCAGCAAAAGAACTTTCACTGCAAAAATCAAAATCCTTGATGAATTCAAAGGAAAAATTATCCGTGCCAAAGCTTTGGCATACAGTCCAAAAGATAAAGAAGAATTCTCTATTCAAATCAAAGAACTCACAGAACTAAGTGTCATTGAACCTTGCAAATCTCATTTCTCTTCTTCTGCCTTCATGGAGAGAAAAGAAGTAGAAAAAAGAAGAGGAAAAACCAGAATGGTCATAGACTATTCCCAACTCAACAAGATTACCAAAGCAGAAGGTTACATTTTGCCAAACATGCAAAGTCTTCTACATCTTATCAAAGAAAAAAAGATTTTCTCATCTTTCGATCTAAAATCTGGCTTCCATCAAGTAAGATTCGAAGAATCAACAAAGCCCCTTATAGCATTCAGTTGCCCACAGGGACATTTCCAATGGACAGTAGTACCTTTCGGCGTTAAACAAGCTCCAGGTATTTTTCAAAGACACATGGATAACACATTCAAAGAACTCAACAAATTTTGTTGTGTTTATATTGACGACATCTTAGTTTTCTCTGAAAACAAAGAATGTCATGAATCACATGTTTTACAGGTCGTCAAGAAGGCACAAAAAGAAGGAATTGTTTTGTCAAAAAAGAAGGCAGAACTTTTCAAAGAAAAAATTGGATACTTAGGATTGGAAATTGCTTACGACTTTAAACAGCTTAAGCCCCATATCCTCAGCCACATTTAAAATTTCCCAAATGATTTAACAGATCAAAAACAACTCATGAGATTTCTTGGTTGTTTAAATTATGCAAACTCCTTTATACCAAATTTTGCAAAAATGAGAGCTCCTCTCCAAAAGAAGCTAAAGAAAGGATACAGATGGCAATGGACCACAAAAGACAATCTCTACATCCAAAAGATCAAATCAAAGATAAAAAATCTTCCATCACTTTATCATCCTTTACCTGAAGATAAAATGATCATTGAGACAGACGCTTCACAAGATTTTTGGGGGGTGGTATTAAAAGCAAAAAACAGTTTTTAAAATGAAGAACATTTATGTAGTTACTCTTCTGAAACTTTTACAAATTTAGAAAAGAATTACCACATAAATGAAAAGGAAATTTTGGCCATGAAAAAGGCTATTTCAAAATTTAGACTTTACATTATATCAAACAAATTTCTTGTTAGAACAGATTCATCTGTTTGTAAATCATTTTTAAACTGCAAAATACAGCCAGACTACAAACAAGGTAGATTAATCAGATGGCAAATGTGGTTTAGCCCTTATGATTTTGACATTGAAATAATTAAAAGTAAAGACAATTCACTTGCAGATTCATTAACACGTGAATTACATTTGTGCAGGTAAAATGACAGATATTGACGAACAGATTGAAGACTTTCAAATGCAGCTTAAAGTCAAATCCATTGAAATTCAGGCAATACAAAAGAAACTTTTTTTCTTAATCCAAAAGAAAGCAAAAGGAAAAAGTAATACAGTGCCAATTATGGCAGAAGCATGCTCGCAAGAGTCTAAGGGTATTCAAAACCCGAAAACAAATACAGTGCCACTTCAGGCAACAAATGATACAACAGGAACAAGCGCAAGAGCCCAAGGACATTCAAAGTCCAAAAATAACAGACAGCCAACCTCTGGTTGGAATTAACAATTTGATTGCAGGGAAAAAATTCTATGTAATCTACGATGGACCAAACAGAGGATATTACAGTAGCTGGGAACAGGTTGAACCCTTGGTTAAAGGAAAACCTCATAAGCACAAAAGTTTCAAATCTTTTATTGAAGCCCAAACCTCTTTTACAGATTTTCACAAAAATAAAGGATCCAGCCCAGTACCATACAGACAGTTGTTTGACCAAGCCTAAATTTCTTTAAGACCACAACCTTTCCAAAAAGACATTAGAGCTAGGCCTAGATTGCCAATATTCAATTTTCCAATCAGCGAAAACACCAAAAGTAGGATGTATTCCTATAAAGACGCAACACAAGTAGCTCCAGAAAATATTCCTGAAAGATTCAAAGTTTTGGGAAAAATAAAAGAAAGTGCTACAATCAACGACATTACTCTTTAGGATTTTCTTAGTCTTGAAGAAGAAGCAAGAACAGTGGGATAAACAGCACCAGAGAAAAACTATCTCAGGACACTCGAGAAAAAGTTTGGACAGTTTATCTTCTTAGAAGGAGTAGAACCTTTGATGGTCAGAAACGCCTTCTACAGTGGATTGATTAAAATGATTCTTCCAGGTCTTGACTTTGAAGAATTAAACCTAATAGACAGTAAATTGGTACAGTCACTTAAGGATTTCAAAAAATTTGTCATCAAAGACCAAGATCTTCAAATAATCCTTAATGTTCACAGTACAATTCCTTTCTGGGATGAAAATAACACTCTGTATAAGGGTTATCACCACATCCAAATCAAGACTACCCAACAGATCTTTTTGGATCAACCTACTGAGAGAAACACCAGCAGTGTCAACAAACTTGTTTTGGAAGATTGGAGAGCCCTATCTTTCCAAAGAATCCTCACATCCTTGAAAGCCTTTAATGGTGATTCAAATATTAAAGTTAACCACAGTTCAAAATTCATATTAATGACCAGCAAAACCAGTTCAAAAATCTCTCCAGAAGCGGTCAAAACATTATGCAATTTTGAGAAAATTTTTTATAATTTATTCAACACGTCCCCAGAATACGACGGGCATTTATGTGATGCACTACAGTCCAGCCTCAGAGACTACCATCATTGCAAATTCTGCAAAATCAAAGAAAAGAAAGAACGTGAAGAAAAAAGCAAAAAAAGAAAAGAACATCTTGATGATTTCGAGGATTTCATAGAAGATGAATGCTCAAAGGTTGAAAAATATAGTAGAAAGGCTGACAATGCCTATCAATCAGACTGAAGAAATCTTATCCTTTAGACAGTGGCCAGATGTCTCCCAGTGAAACGTGTGCCATCAAACAGACAAAACATAATGGTGGAACCCACCAAAGATTCCAAGGACAATAATTTTCTTCCTTTCGGTGGAAAAGTAAAGCAAATGGCAGACATCATCTTTCTTTCGGTGGAAATGAAACAAATGGTAGACATTACCTTTACTTTTTGGAAAGTAAAGAAAACAGATGGACAAATGAAAATAGAACAGCATCAACCACTCCTCTATAAATTGGAAGACAAATCAGAAGAGAATGATCATCAGTTTTCAGAGTCTTTTTCTTTCAAAAAACTTTTGTAAAATTTTCAATGTACCTTGGCTAATCAGCCTAAGACAGTAGATCCTTTGGATCAAATTATGTAAACAAATAAGCTTAAGAGTTCATCTCTTATAGCCTTGAGTGTGAAATAAAATTTCATGTTTTAATTCATCCTCTTTCCATATATTTTACATTGTACGAACCTCTTGGATATTGTCAAATGCACCAATCAGCAGGTGGCTTTCAGCGTGCAAAGTACGTAATCAAGTTGGAGTGAGGCAAAGTAAAGTATTTGGAGCACAATCCATAAATACAGTAAGGCTTTAAGTGTGAATTCTTATTTATTTGATTACAATTTGTTTCATTGGAATCTATTGTCTATGCATACAGTATCTTTTTTATCCTTATCCGCAAGTTTCGAATCACCCCTCGAAAAAATGGTATCAGATGCATTGGTTGAGGAAATATAAATGTGTGGGGTACATGCTAGTGATATAACGACAGTTTTTATCAGAATGTGTGATTGGGGACGTGATTTGCAATTACTTGAAAGATTGGAGATATATGTTGTTAAAACAATTAGTTGTGGTAGATTAGTAGCAGATTTAAAAGGTTGGAGACCAAAAGTACAAATTTCTCTATTTTTGGTTCTATCAAACAATGACCAATTACGTACTAAAATACATAGGTTAGTGACTAATGTATAAAAAATAAACGTTATGGACTATTTCCATACTGAGAGCAAAGGGTAGGGACAATTTGGTCCAAAACCCCTAAAAATAACAAAATCATGTAAAATGATTTAGCATATTAGTTATTATTTTAACACTTAAAATTAGTTTTTAATTTATTTTGAATTGAATTATTATCTTTATAACATTCTATGACCTGAAAAATTATTTAGGAATGTATGCGTAATTTTCTTGATTTTTATTCTTCTTCTTATGTGATTAAGCTTAATGTAAGAGAAGATATTTATTAATTTTGTTAATAAAGATATATGATTTTATTTAAAAATTTGCGAAAGAAAAATCAAATGTTAATAATGAAATTGATAGACTCTACAAAAATTTAATTTGTGGAGAGAAACTTAAAGAGAGAGAAAAAAAGTTTAGATGACAAATAAAATAGTAATTAAAATTTTAAAAAAATAATTAATTAGTTAAAAAAGTAAAGCGTTACATAATTTAATTTATCTATTTATAATGATGTATTTGTAAATTATTAAAAGTGCTTTGTTATCGTTAAATAAAGGGTGATAGGTAAAATGTAAATTTAAAATACACAGTCTATAGATGGTATATTTCGTATATTTTAATAATCGTGTTGGGGTAGAATTTTTAGAATCTCATTAATGTAATAGGATATTGGAGAGAAAAATCTAAATGTCTGTTTAGTAGAGTTTAAAATTAGTTTTTAGGATATTCTGAAATATTTTTAGTGAAATGTGTAGTTGAAAAGTTAATAAAAGTTGTGGATCATATTAGATACGTGGTTAAAAATAAGTTTAGAAAGAAAAAAATGCCAAACATGCTCTAAATTTAATCACCATCGCTACAGTTGCCTTTATCAACCACTTATTTCGATTATAAAAAATATTTTCTAAAAAATTACTGGTTTATTCTAAATATCTAATTTTTTCAACTATTTTAAACTTGCATCATTTCTCAAAAGATCATGTTAAAATTTGATACATACTAGTTTTTTTCATATATAAATTTAATTAGTTCTATATGGACTAAATATTAAGCGCATGTTTGACATATTTGAAATTATTTTTAAGTGCTTATAAGTTATGAGTTTTACGAAATATTTGAATAATATGAGAGTCATGTGAAATATGAATAAAAAGTATGTTTGATCAGTTTAAATTATAATTTAAGTATAACCAAACAAGCTAGTGACAATTACGAGACATTAGTAGGGAAGTCCACAAGCTAGTTTTTATTTTTATTTACTAATACATGCAATGGATGCGTAAATTTATCTCAAACAAAAAAGTGATAATTTTGTTACATTTTAAATTTCAATTTTATTATTATTTAATTTTAATTTAAAAAATATTGGGTGGACCATGAAATTCAAAATCTTTCAAAATAACCAACCTACCTATACACCCCACCCCAACCATAAACCCAAAAACCACCATCCATCCATCCATCCATCGCCATCCCAAGCGCCAAACACCACCAAAGACCACCCATCCTCGTCCCCAAGCACCACCACCACCATTACGACCTGTCACTATCACCACCATAATCATAGTCGGACTGCCTCCGTTGAACTACCGCCTACCCCACCGTCATGACTCTCCCACCTCTGTTCACCCTACCATCGCCATCGCCATCGCCATCGCCATTGCCATCGCCGCCAAGCATCATCATTGTTGGACCCACCTCGAATCGGATTTTTTCCACCGAGACCCACTAAAATTTTCATATCCACCAACTAAAAGGTAAAATCAAATTGGTTCTGCTAAAGATCATGAAATAATCAGGCTTTACTATTTATTTTTGAGATTGGATTTTTGTTGTTGCTGTGGGGATTTGACTACTACCATTGATGGTGGCTCGATGGTGGTGATAGTGGAGAAAATGGTGGTGATGGTGGTGTGATGACAATGCATATTGAGGTGATGGTAGCGGTGGTGCAAATCTACTGGTGGTGGTGTGTGAGTAGAAAAGATCCGACTTATTGAATTTTTTTTATGGTGGTTGTTGTTGGTGATGGTGGCGATGCAGATCGGGCGGGTTTGATGGTGGTGCAGATCAAGTGGTAGTGGTGCAGACTGGGTGTCGATGGTAGTAATGGTGGCAGCGGCATGGCGCAATGATGTTTTGCTGCTATGGTGCAATAGTGGTGGTTTGTTGTAGAGGGTGACTGGTTTTGCAGTGGTCTGTGGGGATAGGGCGGTTGCAGCGTAACACTATGTATTACAAGTAGTGGCGGCAGCGTAACAGTGTGTATTACGAATGATACACACTTTGTTACAAGTGATGGTGGCTATAGAAACATGCATAACAAATGTAACACATTTTTTTAATAATAAATATAACAAAAAATGAGAAGGCAACGGAGGCGGCGGTGATATGTATGTAATAAATTTAACACACATTTTTGTAAAATGTAACAAAAAAATGTTGCAAAAATTAAAAACGTAATTTTTATAATAAAAAAAGTGAAACAATATTTTTTTATTTTTTATGATTATTTGTAAAACTATCCCCCAACAACAAAAAAAAACTCTCTTTTGTATACACATATCACAATACTATAAAAATTCAATAGTATATTATTATTTGAAGAACAAAACATAATTTTTTTTGCCGCAATTAAATGGCCTTTGATTTGGACAAAAATCCAAATTTAGCAATCCAAATTCTTTATCCATCTCATTTTTCATCCTAAGAATTATAAAAGAATTTATCTTGAATATCTTTGACAAAACTAAAAGAATTGAAAAGTAACTGTCTCCTTCTATACCACCTTTTCTATACCACCTTTTAATAAATGTCATTATTCTTTAATAAATAGTGATGATAAATAATTTTCTTTTCTTCCGAGTACGGCTGTGACAGTGGTGGAGACCTATAAAAGGTGATGGAGCTTTTTTTCTCTGTGGCCACTTCAGTGTGATAATCAGTATATGATTAAAACATATGTGCAGAATAACAATATGGAGTGTATGAGAATTGTGTCTTCTGTTTTTACCTAGGGGGTTGGCCTCTATTATAGGGATGGCCTGCAGTTATTGATGATGGATGTCTCTTCATCTCTCTCATTTGATAACGGGTGTCATTTCATCTCTCTCATTATTAGGAGTTAATGAGAGATGTTTCATCTTTTCATTTGTTGAGAGATGTTTCGTCTTTTCGATAACTGGTAGTAACTGTCATTCCATGAGTTGCTTATCTGGCTAATCTGATGACATTTGGGTTATTGTAGTCTATCTGTCAGAAGTGTGCTCATGAGACCAACGAGGTGGGCAAGCTGGTGAGGCGGGCGAATCGTTGAAGCGGGCATGCCAAGACGTGTCACCATAGTTAAATAATAAATAGCAACTGTCATTATTTATATCATTATAAGCCTCTCTACTTCCCATAGACTACTTTTCATAGACTGTTGTCAATGAAAAGTAGAAATAATCTACTGCACCTGCTCTTCTCTAACTTTTTTTAGACAGAAGCTCATCGCCTTGTTTTTCGGATAGAGGCTCATCGCCTTGATTTTTAATTAGAGGCTCACCGCCTTGTTTTTCTGACAGAGGCTCATCGTCTTGATTTTTAATTAGAAGCTCATCACCTTGATTTTTAAATATAGGCTCATCGCCTTGATTTTTAAACATAGGCTCATCACTTTGTTTTTCGGACAGAGGCTCATCGCCTTGTTTTTTAAACATGGGCTCATCGCCTTATCTTTTAAATAGAGGTTCATGGGCTCATCATCGCCTTGTTTTTTAAATTGAGGCTATCACCTTAATTTTTAAATAGTGGCTATCGCTTTGATTTTTAAATAGTGGCAGTTGACCTTATTTTTCAGACAGTAGCAACTGGCCTTGTTTTCTAGACAGTAGTAGCTATCATTATTTTTTGCCTTGTTTTTCGACACGATGGCGCCTACCATTATTTCGGCCTTGTTTTTAAAACAATGGCGGTACCGCTTTATTTTTCGTGACGATGGCGGTGTCATTATTTATGGTCTTATTTTTCATACAGTAGCAGATGACATTCTTTTTCAGACAGTGATAGATGTCATTATTTCTGGCCTTATAAGCCCTTCTACCTTTCATAAACTATTGTCGATGAGAAATAGAAATAATCTATCACACCTGCTCCTTTCTAATTTTTTTTTTAACCTTGGGTGAGCTCGCCTTGGGATGGGCGAGCTCGACTCGCCTCGTATTGGGTGAGCTCACCTAGACTTTTTTTTTGAACTTGGATGAGCTCGCCTTGGATTGGGTGAGCTCACCTCGCCCGCCTTGGTTTTTTTTTTTTTTTTTACCTTGCATTGGATGAGCTCGCCTCGGATTGGGAGAGCTCGCTAAAATTTTTATTTAAAAAAAAAAACCTTGCATTAGGGGAGCTCGCCTCAGATTGGTTAAGCTCGCCTCGCCCGCCTTGGGTAAGCTCGCCTAAAATTTTTTAAGTTTTTAAAAACCTTTTTAAACCTAGCTCGCCTTGGCACAGGGCGAGGTCACCTCGTCTCGTCTTGGGTGAGCTTGCCTCTATTATTTCGAGGTTCGAGCTCGTTCCGAGTCTTCCTTTTGTTAGACTCAGGTTCATTTCGTTCTTTCATACTTTTGGTAATGGGATATGCTTCTTCAGCATCCACATACTTATCCCCTCTCTTGAGTAACTCATGCATAGTATCCAGGGAATTTTGGAGAGTGACATCTTGAAAAGACGACTTCAAGGTCCCTTCATCATAGCAGTGACTACAGCAGACATCTGTAGATCTTTGATTCCCAGCGTGGCTCTATTGAACCGGGCAATAAAATCTTTCAGCAATTCGTCCTTGTCTTGCGTCAATTGCATCTGACTGATAGCAATTTTCTTAACATGTTTGCTATTGGCAAAGTGTGCAGCAAAACTCTTGGAAAAATCGTCAAATGTACGGATCGATTTTGGGAGAAGGGTGGCTACCCAGTCCCTGGCCTCCCGCCTAAGTGTTGGTGGAAAAGCCTTGCACATAATCGCATCAGGGGTGGCTTGCAACTTCATCAAGTCAACAAAAGCCTTGAGGTGATCGACAGGATCAGAGGATCCGTCGTACTTCTCCATCTTTGGCTGTTTGAAGTCTCGTGACAAGGGAACTGCCATCACTTCTAGAGAAAAATGATATTCTTCCAACACCATAGATTGTTGCTTACTACTTTTGTTAGACATAGCCTCAGCTATTTTGCGACCCATCATTTCTTCTAATCGCTGTTCCAAACTTAACACTGGTGTCTCAAACAGCGTAGGGGTCGGCATCTATGACGGTTGCCCCCAGTATGGATTTGGGCCAGATGTCAATGAATGGAAGTGGAGTGCAGAAGGAAGAGCCAAAGAAACTAGAGCCAGCGGTGGAGCTGCCATTAGCGGTGTTTCTATTGCTAGAAAGTTAGGAGTCTGGAGAGGAGCCCATGGCGATGAGGGCCCTATCGGTAGAGGGCTAGGACCCTGGGGCGGAGCCCCTGGTGGTAAAGATCCTACCGGCAGAAGGTTAAGACCCTGTGGTAGCTGAGAAACCGCAGCGTTTCGATCTTGGAGTAGAGCCGTTAAGACCACCACCTGAGCTTGCAGTGCCGCAAGTTGAGCGACAGAGGCAAATTCTTTTTGTGGATGATTAGTGGCGGCGTTAGACTCGGTGTCTACATCCCCGATGGGGGCTGGGTGGAGCGGTTACATTCTTAGTTCTTCTAGTTCGAGCCATGACTTATTGTGCGATTCCCACAGACGGTGCCAAATGATGATAAATAATTTTCTCCTCCTCTGAGCGTGGCTGCGACAGTGGTGGAGATCTGCAAAAGGTGGCGGGGCTTTTTTCCCCGTGGCCACTCCGGTGTGATAATCATTACATGATTAAAACATATGTGCAGAATGACAATATGGCGTGTATGAGAATTGTGTCTTCTATTTTTACTTGGGGGTTGGCCTCTATTTATAAGGATGGCCTGCAGTTATTGATGATGGGTATCTCTTCATCTCCCTCATTTGATAACGGGTGTCCTTTCATCTCCTTTATTATTAGGAGTTAATGAGGGATGTTTCATCTTTCCATTTGTTGAGAAATATTTTGTCTTTCCGATAACTGGTGGTAACTGTCATTCTATGGGTCGCCTACCTGACTAATCTGATGACAGTTGGATTATTGTAGTCTATCTGTCAGAAGCGTGCTCATGAGACCAACGAGGTGGGCAAGTCGATGAGGCGGGCGAATCGTTGAGGCGGGCATGCCATGACGTGTCACCATAGCTAAATAATATATAGCAACTGTCATTATTTATATTATCAAATAGAAAATTGGTACAAATTGTCCTTAACCTTTACCCTTAGTGCGAAAAGAGAAATTGGCGCAAATGTTTCCCAACCTTTACTCTTATTGCGCAAATGGTCCATAACCTTTGTTTTATGACGCAATAGTCCCCAACCTATGTATTTTGGTGCACAAAAAGACAAAAATACCTTTAATTTTAGTTTAAAAAATTGTAATTAGATTTCTAACATTTACAAAATATGCAAATAAGTCCGATATATTTAATAAATAATATTTAATTTAACATATTAAATATATCATTATAGTCGTATCAATTAAATTTTTCATAAAAGAAAAATATAAAATTATTGCGCTTTGGTTATATATAATTGTTACGTGATATGAAAAACTTGAATTAAAATTAAGTTAAATAAATAACATAATAGTGTATATAATTTTATGATATTGAACCAATCTTATTATGTTTTTTAACATAAAAATACTAACAAAAATTAATTTACACATTTTGTGCTCTTTATTTTTGAACGATAATAAAACGATAAATTAAAATATGAGGAATACAATTTGAGCTCTAATATTTGTAGTTAATAAACGAGTAGCTTAATTAAATAATAATATTTAAGTATCAAGTTTGTGACAAAGTTATTTTTCTTTTTATATTGTAATGATAAAATTAAAGTTTAAATTTTAATGATTACTTAATAATAATAAAATAATTTTAATTAACACATTTGTTAATAAATATGAGCTTAAATTTTAGTTATTTTATAATAGTTCGTAAACTATACAAAATAATTTAGTATATTATCAATTTGTTAGTTTCTTTTAATTTTTTTTATAAAAAATAAAAGTATCAGACCCATTTATACTTTTTACAAAGATTAGGAATCTAATTGAAATTTTTTCTTAATAAAAATATAAGGCATACTTGTCTTTTTATTAAAAAAGAACTAGTCACGCACCAAAACACATAAATTAAGGACTACTGCGCCAAAAAACAAAGGTTAGAGACCATTTTCGCCAATTTCCCGTGTGAAAATGGTCTATAACCTTTGTTTTTCGGACCTATTTGCACATTTTGTAAATGTTAGAAATCTAATTGCAATTTTCTTTAATTAAAGCTAAGGGTATTTTTGTTTTTGTTTTTTATCAAATAAGGACCAATTGAGCACCAAAACATATAGGTTAGGGACTACTTTGTCAAAAAACAAAGGTTATCGACCATTTTCGCACTAAGGACAAATGTTAGGGACCATTTTTATCAATTTCCCTTAATAAATCAATAAATCCACCGAGAGTTAGGGCACGTTTGGTATATGGGCACAATTAAAGATAATTGATAAAATTTGTCTTATCTTGTTTGGACGAAATTAACGTCCGGATAAACTTTTAAGCCGAAAATGAGGATAAGTTTTGTCCTCAAAAAGAGGAGCACAATTTTTTTTTATCCGAATAATGATTCATTTATTTTTTTAAAAGACGAACGTATCTTCTATAATATAGAACAAATCTATTTTTGAACATTCATACCCTAGGATAATCGCCGCCACCGTCCTCTGCCGTCGCCACCAGCCTGCCACAGCCACCGCTCTACCTATTTTTTTTTTCCATTTAATTACGAATGATGTTAGAATTGTCTTTTTATCAAGAGATGACCTTTCAACATTGATTTTTTTATTCTTATACCTACTTGAATAAAATGGGATAATAATAAACATGTTATTCGAAATAACTATTATCCTAATCACTTTTATCTATGTAAATAGTTTTATCCACAAATTTAGACTTTATTTGGTGTATATAAAAATTAGAATTTTAAGAGGTTTTGATAAAAAATTATGAAATGCGTGATAGAAAAATTGATAAAATTTGTGAATTTATGAAATATATGGTTGAAAACTAGTTTGAGGCAAAATAAATTTTAGAAAAATAGGAGCCAGGAAAGTCTTAATTTTATCAATGATTATTAAAGTTTGTAAAAAAAATAAAAAAATTGATCATTCAAATTTTTTTTTTACTCTATTAGTCATTAAAGTTTATAACATTTTCATAAATGTCACTCAATTATAAAGATTATCATAAAATCCTACGTTCCATCATTAATTTCCACAATAGACTAACATGTTATTTCGTACGATATGCAAGCAACTATCTTGTTTCTATAAAAATATCTTACATGTAAAATATAATTTAAAGTCATAAAATCTGAAATATGTCCCAATATCCTCTACTTTCCCAATCTTCTATCCAATTTCTCTAATTGCCACTAATCTACGATTCTCTACTCTTGTGCAAATTAGAAAGCGAGTTCTATTAAACGATATATTAGATATTGCCTTTCACACATTTTTTGCCTCACATCATTCCTCCATAATTTACTAAAATCTCTTCTAATTTAAGGTTATATGGCCCCAAAAGAAATAAAAATTGAGTTCGACTCACAAGCGTTTGTCGTTTCTAGATATCAACGCGGGCCAACGTTTAAGATTTCTTAAGTTCTTAAACTAGTTTTTTACATAAATTATTTCTAACACTAACGATTTTATAATGGAAACACGATATTTCTTGCTTGGCATAGAAATAACATCCACTTGGGCACTTAATGCAACACGTAAGGTTCAACGTTGGTTTTTCTAACCAAGTGATCATTTGTTAAACTGTAATAAACTTCAGTGATTAAAAGAGTAAGAAACTTTAATGATCATTTTGAAATATTTTATAAACTTAGTGACCATTGATGATATTAAATCATCTACGGATGATGAACATATAAATAATAATTTATGAATAAATATTACTCTATTTCACCCACCGCTTGCATCGAATAGCGGGTGGCTTTAATTAATAACTACGATTGTCAGTAAAAATTCCAAAAAATCGTCGCCATCGTACATACTCCTATTTATATTGGGAAAATAAATAGAGAAAAAGTTACAGAAATAGATAGATACAAAATCTCTGAAACATCTGACCTCGGATTTCTCGGCTCCTGTTTCTCCAGGATCGTATATCTTTTATAAGCTAAGGTACTTTTTTTTAAAAAAATTATTTATTTAATTACATAAGAATTTCCAATTTTTTTTTATTTTATATGATTTGATTCTTGTTTAATCATGTAATCTGTAACGGGGTTTTGTCTGTTTGATGTATGAATTGAAAGTTTTGGTGATTGTTTGGAAAAAATAATCTTGATATATTTTTAAGCGTATAAGCGGATTACTCCTTGCTTGATTTTAAAGAAATTGGAAATTTTCATGAACTGGGTATTTACGTTTTGATTTTGCGATCATATTCTGTGGGTTCTTTTAGTTGATTATTGATTGATTTTGCAGCTTCATTATTAGGAGAAAGTTTCATTCTTTACTGTTCAAGTTCTCTAATGAAATACACACTCACTCACGCACCACAAAAAGATACATTGATTTTGGTTTTGATTTCATATTGATAGCAATAACTATTTATTTGATCCAGGAATTTCGAGCTTTCCAATGATGGATTATTCTCTCTGTTCTGCAGGTGAAAATATAAATTTAAGGTCTGCAACATAAGAAAGGGCATCTGTTTTTTATCTGTTGAAGAGAGAGGGTGCTGGTTCGGGAAGCTACTTGAACTTCTGCGAGCTTGGGTCCTCTCTCATTATTGTGAAACTATGTTGATTCCATAGGTTATTATTTTCAAAGTCTCTGGGATCGAATTCGAGAATTGTTGAGACCACTTGGGGAAAAAGGAGTTTTGAGGGATTAAAGTTGATTGAAGCTGGTAATTATGGGTTCTTTTTGTTGCTGTTTGAGGGATGAATGCGAAGAGTTTGGTAATCCGAACAGCTCGATTTATAGGAACTGTATATGCCTTCAATGCTTCATTCGGAACTTCTTGCATGTGGTATGCTTAAAATATTGTTGTCTATTAATATTAGGTTAAATTTAATTCAAAGATTCAATTTTGATTCAGCACTAAGACTTTTCTGCATCCTTGTGCACTATAGGACCTATATGTTATATGTTATTTTAGGCATATGTTGTGCATTCGTACATTTTTTTTAGGATGCCCTAGTTCCTACATTAGATAAAGGAATATGAGGGCGGGCTGTTCTTGTGTGCGCGCGGACGGTTCTTGTTTATAGGGAAAAATCCATGGCAGTGAGTGGACGAAAGTCTCACATTGAGGGTGAACGGCTATAAATCTGTGTTCTTGTTCATTTATGATTTTTTTTCATTTATTGTTGTTTTCGGAGTTAGGGATTAAGGTTAATCCACAACATTATTGACACTTTCATGAACGACGTTAAATGGAAAATAGCAATTTGATTATAAAATACTCATTGTTGCGTCCTGCAGTATACATCACTGTTTCATAGAGGGGAAGAACATGTCCTTCCTTCATCCACTCAAGGGACGGCATCTTTAAATTCTACTGCGTCCCTTGATAACTCTCTAGCTGATATGTACCGCTCCCCACCAAGACCTCTACCTTATGATGCAGATCCGAGATATTTCCGCTTGCAGCGTGATGGACTGGTCTCTAGAAGGGAGAAAGGCTCGACTCATTCACATGAGGAAACTGAACCACTAAGAAGAAGTGAAGTCGATGAAGAGTCTGAATCTTTGAGTAACACAAAGAAATGGAACGAGTTTGCATGTGAAGAAGGATCAGAAGAATATGATTCTAAATCACCAGTAAAGCTTTCAACAGCTAAAACAACAACAGGATTTGCTCATATTTACACTTCTTCAGAAGATGAAGATGTCTGCCCCACATGTCTTGAAGGTAATGATATGGAATTAGTTTTTCCAGCAGTTTCTTTTAGCAACTATCATAACAGTGTCTTATACTCTATGTATAAAATATTTGAAGCTGCAGTATCACTCTAGAGTAATTCTCAGATCCAGATTACCATTAACAGAACATTTAGGTTATTCTAATTTTCTGTCTGATATACTTTATTTTACAGTTCTTTACTATGTTTCTTTAGGTAATCAGTAAATATGCAAAGGTAACTTGTTGTGACTTGCATATTTAGAATCAATTCATCTCTTTGTTGATCTGGTGGTGGAATTTTGAACAATCTAGAATTCCTCTCCAGTGCCCCCAGTCTTTCTTTCCCTATTGGCTTCAGTTGATAACTGTTGCTTCAAAGTGTAATTAGAATATCCAGGATTCTGATTTTTTGTACCTTTGATGCCTTTTTTTTGCAGAATATACTACTGAAAACCCAAAGATAATTACGAAATGTTCTCACCATTTCCATCTCGGATGTATATATGAATGGATGGAGAGAAGTGACAATTGTCCAGTTTGTGGCAAGGTAATGTCTGATCCTTCCTGCATACTCATGGCACATACTTTTGATCTTATGGCTTGTTTTGGTAAGTAGTACTGAACAAGACTCGATAGTAGTTGAATAAGATTTTAACTTCTTTTTCTTTTTTGATAGTCTCCTGTCATCTCCAGCAGTACTGTGTACCAAACACGCACTTATCTTGTGATGTACGACTTTCTCTCTGATAAGTGCTGCCTAATCAATTTTCCTGCAGCCCCTGAACTTCCACTCTTCTTGTATTTCCCTGGGTATTGGGCTTGAGCAGGCCTTCATTTTAATACTATTGTCACCAGTAGTCTTTGCCGCCATGCCCTGTTCTTACTGCTTGTGTCGTGGGAAACCAAACATGAGCGAGAAATTTGGTGTTCCTTGGGAACATACAAAGCTTAATGTTAACCGCAAAGTTGCGTTTAGATCAAGTTGAAGATCGGTAGTAGTGTAATATTAGACGTATAATTCGATGAATCTACCAGAGCAATCCCTCCAAAAATTATGCTAGTTGAGATGCAAAATTCCGTAAAATAGTTTACATGCTATAGATGGAATTGTCTATCATTAATTATAGACAAGTGAAAAACGTTGTCAATATTCTTATTCATCCATTTGCAATTTTCAAAAAATAGCTTGGTTGAACTTGAAAACTCACTTTAGTTTGTGGTTGGTAGTGAGAGGACTCTTAGTACCTGCATGCCCAAATGGGGGGCTCTACTTAAAAAACCATCATTTCATCCAAATACTGGTGTGGCCTTATCAACAAAAAACTCGAAATCTTCTCTTCTATTTTGTTGATAGAACTTGCAAAATTTTCCTCGGCAGAAGCAGAGGAAACTAACTGTTGACAGATATTCATGGCTCATTATCAGACAATCACTTATTCGCAAATTTCATGTGGCTGCAATTCTAATTTGCCTTTCATTACGAAAATCTTGCATTTTGAGATTTCTTTTTTCTCTAGCTATGGTGTTTACTAGTATACCGCTTTTCTTTGCGGTGGAATTCGACCGTAGAAGATTTTAATAGATTGAGGAGTTGAGAAAAATGAGAGAGAGAGAGAGTTTTGTTTGAAGGGAGTTTGATTTTAATGAATATGGAGAAGAATATAGAAAAATTGAGGAATTGAGAGAGAAATATGGGTTTTGGTTTGAGATGACGAAGACGTAGTAACGGACAAATAAGTATTTTTTTGTGTGCTTGTAGCGGAGTAAATTTCCCTACGGTCGGTGACAAGGATTTATGATTTCTTCAAAGCTATATTTTCTTTCTTCGTTAACACAAGTATCAGAAGTTTGATGATGATAACATATACAATGTTATTTATTTTGGTTAACCCCGTTTGCTAATTTTGTTTTCTTGGCTTTCTAGGTGATGGCATTTGATGAGACTTGATCGTTTCTGAAAATTCTACTCATAGGAGAAACCAACCACAAACTGAAAGGGAAATGAGACATCGGAATCTGAAAGTGTATAGTCATTGTGAATACCGCATGCTTAAATTGTTGCCTTCTTATGCTGATATTATTAGGCACAACATTTGAGTTTCGACTCAGTACATTATGATTTTCTTCCAAATGCTTTGCCATTTCCTGTTGTACTTTTGCACAAGGTACACGCTTTTAGCTGCATTCTCTTCAACAAGGAGAAATTGATCTTAAACGGATCAAAGAGTCTGTGTTGTCCATTTATTTCATGAAAATGTAGTAAGAATTTACAGAAATATCTGTGAAGGTTGCATTCACAGGCTAGTGTGAATTTCCCGAGATCAATTACTTCTCTTTTGCGAAGTTTTTATGTACTATGTATTTGTACAGGGCCAAAAGGTTCGTGCACACACTCACAGTG
This sequence comes from Forsythia suspensa, assembly GCA_023638005.1. Classification (NCBI taxonomy): domain Eukaryota; kingdom Viridiplantae; phylum Streptophyta; class Magnoliopsida; order Lamiales; family Oleaceae; genus Forsythia; species Forsythia suspensa. The sequence continues at coordinate 46,341,208 of CM042673.1, read as the reverse complement.
GAAAATTTGCACCTTGGGATGGGCATGTGAGCCTCGAAAAAATTGCGACAGTTGGGCAATGTTAGGTCCTGGGTCTCTCTGGAGCAAGGGTAGCCCAGCTCAGTTGACACCACTATACGTAGCACTTTTTTGCTATGATAGAAATGAGTCACGATGGACAATTTAAGCTTCATCAATGAGCATGTTGAAGCGAAAAGAATTTGATAGAACTTTGAACAAATACATCACGTTCCTAAGCTTCATCAATGAGCATGTTGAAGCGAAAAGAATTTGATAGGACTCTGAACAAATACGTCACATCTCTAAGCTTCAGCAATGAACATGTTGAAACGAAAACAATTTGATAGGACTTCGAACAAATTCATCAATGAGCATGTTGAAGTGAAAAGAATTCTCAATAGGCCTATTCTAGACATCCACTAATGAAACACAACTGGGCAGAATTTGATGAAACAATGGACTAACAAATCATGTCTCGTTTTGTGTATATCAAACATGTTATATATTAACGAATATTTTCAGCAGCTCTATGCTAACCATGCAAAAGGAAGAACTTCCAAATAACAAAAACATCAAAAGAAAACAAGATTTAATCCATCATATTCATAGTATCACAAACCTACAAGAAGCATGAGAAAACGGAGAATTTCCCAGCTCGGGGTAAGGAAAATGGTTGGAAAAAGGCATCATGGTACTAGTACCTATGAAAGAAAGGGTCATTTCATTTTCTTACTTCGTTCTTTCTAATTCATTCACTTCAACACCAGTTCTCAACACCAAGTTAGAGCACTCGGGACAAGAAAAATGTCCCCTAGCTTGACATTTGGTGCAAGAAGAAGATCTTGATGATTTTGATTTTGATTTAACCCCAAATGACTGATAATCATCAACCACAGGAATCAAACTGAATGGCCCTCCTTCTTTAATCAAACCGGAGCCCCTGCACCTGGCGCATGCTATCAGCTTCAGGTCACCACATCTCTTGCACATACCCAAAGAGCTGCTTAATGAAATTCAATTTAAGAAAGGGATACAGTAAGAACATGCATGCTTCTCTTGTTCAAACTTCAAAGTTACTCAGCATTTACTTATTATAAAAAAAAAAATAAAAAAAAAACTTTTAATCACCACAACAAGACATGGTCAGTGCTTTGTATTCCACTTTTGTGAGTATAAGTTAATTTTATTTACATTAACTTCTATAAATTCTATGAAGAAATTACATTCAACTTCCCTGAAAATCCATTCCTATCTGATCAGAAAATCCAGATAAAAAGTTGGTTCAAACTCATGAATCCGATTTACATAATTATCAATTTGTTACCAGAATCAATCATAGAATCGAATATAAACATTTTGGGAGAATGAAAAGGAAAAGTTACCTGCGCTGGGAAGCAGAAATGAAGGAGTCAATTTTGGGGGCGGAAATGGTAGCCGAAAGCAGGAGAGCTCCTACTGCATATCCTGCTATTTCATTTGCCGTTATGTGTTCGAACATTTTTCTCTCCTCTTGCTCCCGCACTTGCCGCCACTAATCTTTCATCCATTTCTCTATCTGAGATTCTCCTATTATACCTTATCCATGGCGGCCGGAATTAATATAGGTATTAAATAAAAAGTAGAATATCGTGATGTCAAGGCCTATTAGCTCAGTTGGTTAGAGCGTCGTGCTAATAACGCGAAGGTCGCAGGTTCGAAACCTGCATGGGCCATAGGTAGTCTTTGTTACCTTATTTTCTCTTTTCTCGCCTTACAGTCTATTTTTCTCGGACGCCGACGCATTCCCCGCTTATTATTTCTCTATTATCTTTTCCTTCGGGCCATTTTTTTTTTGGAAATGAAATAATATTTTTAGTTTAAAACAAAGCTCAATAAAGAATGTAATGTTAATAACTTATTAAAATAAATATCTGTTGACTTTTTGTTTTATTTATATTTGTATGAATAAAATAGTCACACAAATAGTATATTTCAACTATACCTAGATTGATTGTCGAAATTTCATTTATCAAATAGAAGAGTGGATGCAATCTGATTTGGTTCGATTCGAGAGAGAAGCATTGAGTATCTTGTAAATAGAACTATCGATTCCAACTTGAATTATAGAACCAAACCGGAACCATAATTAAAATTTTTGACAATTATTATATTTCTATTTTTATTTTCTTTATTTGAAACTACACAATAATTTAAAAATCATAATTTTTAAACTTTAATCTATTCATAAAATACCAATATGTCAAATTTTGAACACATAGATTCCATCTCAATACATAATATTTTATTTTTATGAGCTAAATTTTTAGAAAAAATTAAAAACAATAAAGTCGGTTTGGTTCTTCGGTTTTGAGTCTAGAATCGATAGCTGAACCATAAACAATCGGTTCTCAATTTTAATATCATTACCTAATTTAAACTTAAGAAGAACATAATTGAACCGTTCGGATGGGTACTTATGTCCATTCTTAATCAAATGATTACTTTAATAGTGAGAAAACAAACATAATAAAATTTACGAATCAACATGCCATCAATATTTAATTTTATTAATTAAAATGGATGATAACTCGACAAGGTGGAGTTTATGGTCAACTTGACTTTATTGTTCCTGTTTCGTGTGTTTTTGATTCGTGCTAACAATTAAAAATTACTTAGACGATGTGTAAAGAACGAGACATTTTGAGACAATGTCCCAACAAGGAGTGTTTGAATTGAAAGACTATATTATACAACTTGCCTCTAAGGGGCACAAGCACACAAAATTACAGAGTTTGTAAATAGAAAGTAAAAAACTTCAAACGTAAATTCACATTTCTTTTTTAGAGAGTTGTTCTGTTCTTTTTTTAGTTGTTTTGTCTTATTTATACCTTGATCACCATTTTGCGTAATTTTCACCTATAACTGACAATTACTTCATAGCATTCTTCTAAAATAACTTCTCATAACTGCCATAATATCTTTTCCATTAACTAACGGTTACTTTGGATTATGGACCACGAATAAAAATGCTCCATTAGCTGCACGATGCAGTTATTGCTTTATTCGCCCAAGCCTTGCCCCATTTCACTCTGTTGTTTAGGCTTTTACATGCTTGGACAATTATGGGCCTCGTCTTGATAATTCGCTCAAGCTTCATGCTTGGACCTCCTATTTTGGTCTTCTGTTTTAAGTTTTATGTTGGGAATATTTTATGCACATCAATAATTACTCCATAATATGGTTGAATTAATGTTAATAATTAATTTTACCATATTCAAAACTTTACACTTTTTCTACAACTTTTGAAATCCCAAAAAGTACAAAAACCCCTTGGCGTTTCCTATATTTGGTAGTGTTGAAGTGTGCTTTTTTCTTGGCAAATATTTCGCTACGTTGCCCTTCGCCATTCCTCAATATAAATCCCACTTTTCACCTTTATTCTTCACTTACACTTTTACCTTTTCAAAATATCAAAAACACAATTGTTACTCTCGCTCTCGCTCTCGCTCTCGCTCTTGCTTACAATGGCAGCAAAAAATTATCTTTCTTTTGAGAAATTTCAAATTTTACTTTCTAAACCCTTCGTTGGTCCTAGTTGTTTACTACCAGCTGAACACTGAAAATCACGAATTTTACCCTTGGCCATACGTTTAATACTGCTAATATTGTTGGGCGTTCACCAGTCGCCTAGTTTTTTCCTACGACTCAAATCTTTCCTTTTCTTGAACCATTTCTGTTAGCCTCACTTTATAGCGTCGGCATACGCACCTGGCCCAAATCATATTCTAGTTTCCGTGTTTGGCATAAACATATGGTTGGCCATGGCCATACTAGAGAGTTTTTAAGCAAGCTAGGATTTTGGATTTGTTAGAGCTTACTCTTGATATCCCTACTTTTGACCCCACTTTATTTTCCATCGCCTTTTGCTTTTGGACTTCTGACTACAACACTTTTGTCTTTCATCTAGGTCCTATGTCCGTCACTCTCAGGGACATTAGTGCCTTAACCAATCTATTCCCTGTTGGTATTACCATTTCGCCTGCAATGATTGTTATCCGTGCATCCCCTACGATAGAGAAGTAATTTTTTTGCTCATACAAGCGGCTTCAATCACTTCGCAATAAATAATACTGAGGTCGAGCCTAATCATTTTGAACGTGTAGCCTTTATTCATTACTGGCTTTGTAAGTTTGTTATTTGTGTCTCCAATATTAAGCATTCCATAGGTTACTTACATATTTTCAATGAACTCGCCCATGGAAAGCCTTTAAACATTTATTCTTTTGTTTTGGCTGCTCTTTATAAAGGCATGGCCACCCTCCAAGACTAATTAAGATTTTATGCTTCTCCTACTAGTAGTGGACCCTTTTGGCTCATCCAATTATGGTTTAGGACGTATTTTCCTTATTTTGGCACCCCTTAAGTGGCCACTAGCTCAGTCAGTTGTTACGGGCTGATAATTAATCAACTCAGTCCAACAACTCAATCTAGTAGGGATATTTTTACTTATTTTTATACTTTGAACTCTTTACCTTTTTATTTTCTATTTTCTGTACATTAAATCCCATACATCCAACCTCCCTCAACTTTTAATGAGGTAGAGGCCGTTTTGCCCATTTGGACCCAATTTTTGGTTGGACGAGAGCTGTTCCATGGTTTGATCACTAGAACAAATACAAATGCTGGTGTTGAGGTTTATGCTCCTCGATTTTTATTGTCAGTTTGGGTTTGGCCAACCCAACTTGGCCGATTCCTTCTTGTGTAAAAGCCATTGAGAGCAAAAACAACTCCTAATGAATGGATTTTCTCTAGTCCCTTTAATCCTACCTCTATAACTCATTCTCTTTTTAACCAGTTTTGGCCGAATGTTAGACACATGTCTTTTGTTTCTAACGTTCATTTCATGTTTCGTACCCTTGAGTCCAATCCTACTTCAAATTCTCCCAAAAAAGCTCATTATTCCTCTGCGCCCAGCTCCAAAAAGAGTGATATATCTCCCTCAACTGAATCTCCTTCAGCTCCATCTACTTAAACTGATCCAATGGGAACTTCTAGCAAGAAACGGCCAAGCCCACATCAGGCTGATAACTCAGATGAAAAGGACATTTTCACTTTTGTCAGAAAGAAGGTACTAAATTTCTGACCATTTATAATTATTATTTATTGCATGTGTTATTGCATGTGTTTGATATACTAACCTGTTACTTGGTCATATTAGAGAGCATCTACCTCTTCTCCCATCGTTTCTCAATTACCAATCATCATTGATTCTCCAGTCGTTCCTATCATTAAAGAACCTCAAAGTTCAGAGCCACTCACCCAGGCGGTTGAAATGGCTCAATCTCCTCACAATGAAGGTTTGACTATGGTGGCTTACACTCCTCAACCCCAATATGCCTGTCCAATAGTTTTGGAGCCCGAAGGTAGTGCTCATCACAATACACACCATCTTTTTTGTACATGGATTTTTCTTGTTTAACTTTTGTTTTCGTAGTAGCCCGTGTTGAGATGCCCATTGTGGAAGAGCCTCCTCGCCCAGATGACAAAGGAAAAACTTCTGCAGTGCCTAAAGAAAAATTCAAAACTGATGTTTCTCCTTCCTCGTCCAAAGAGACATCTCTTTCGCCCAAAGCTGCTGATGAGGCACATCTTGTTTTTCCTAGCTTTCATATCCTTGTAATGAAAACAATTTAATGACTTCTATTGTTTTTCTTACAGGATGTTGATTTTGTCTTGCATTCCGTCCAAGACTTATTTACCACTTAGGAGCAAGTCGAGGCAAGTTCTGCTCCATGCTCTTCTTCTGCAACTCACCCTTCAACTTCTTCTATTTCTTCTACTAAAGACATGAATGCTCTCAAGAAGGTTGTGGTGCTATCTTACATATCATTTATGGACAATGACATATCCATGGCGAGTGCTGCTAATCAAAGAGAATTACTTGTATGCCTAAGTAACGATCTGGTCGATGTTCTCAAACGTCCTACCCTTGAACTCCCAACTGACATCGGACTGACTTTGAGAGGGATTCATCAGAAGGTAAGCCATTTACTGTCTGAAAATATGGAGTTGAAGAGCAAGAAAACAAGTCTCGCGCAGGCTGTGATTGAAAATGAGTCCTTGAACATTGATATTGATAAAGCCAAGTCTAACTTGAACGAGCTTTCTTCTGAGGTCATGATTGAAGACTCTCTGTTGATGAGTCTAGAAGTTGAGATGAGGAAAATTCAATCAAGATTAATGACTGCAAAATGAGGCTGGCAACTAAGAAGCATAACGCCTCTCAAGAGATTGAGGGAACCAAAGCTTCGATGGCATGTTACTCAGAGGTAATAGTAGATGTTACTATTATGGAGGTATTGTCCATTGTTGATACTCACCAGCGCTCTAAGTGGTCAAAGCTTAGGTACCAAATAAGGTCTATTCTGGATAGACTAGATGGGGCATAGGACAATAGTGTCCTAAATCTATGTAAGGACATGGGTTATAGGATAGGACATGACGTCTTGAAGTTTGTAACTTTTCTGACTCTTGATGTTTTAATGGAACAATTGTTATTGGACTTGAATGAATTTACTTGCACATGTTTCAAACATTTAATCGTTTACTTTCCCATACTGACGGAACGTATTTCTTTAAGTATTTTCTATTGATAGTTCTTACATGCTTTGTTCCATCTAATTCTTCTAAGTGATAGACTCCATTGGGTAATATATTTTCTATCCTATATGGACATTCCCAATTGGGTGACCATTTTCCATACTTTGGATCCTTACTATCTAAATGAAGTATTGTTTTCCAAATTAAATCACCCAAGCTAAAAAACTTTGCCACAACTTTTTTTTTAATAATACTTGGCCATTTTTCGCTTTTGAACTTGTAATTTATCTAGGACGTCTAGCTTTATTTCATCCAATTCTAACAAGTAGGGGTGGGCGTATCGCTTTATTTCATCCAATTTTAACAAGATTTGGGCCAAAGTTTAGTCGGTTTCGACAAAACAATATTGATCACTATTCAAATTATTTTGCAAAGACACCCTAATTGATTGCATGTTGATTTCCATAGGCAACACTGCTTCTTACCCATAAGTAAGTGGAAATGGAGTAATTCTCATACTTGAACGTGGAGAACCCACGCGACCCGACTCGTTTTGAATTTTGAATCCGAACCCATAAGTCCACAAAACCTTGTTTAAACACTCTTTTGCCATTTTCACTATTCAAATTATTTTGCAAAGCATTTTCATCTATCATCTTCTTTATAATATTTTTAAGAACCTTATTTGAAGATTCTATAAGTCCACAAAGCCTTGGCCATTTCTTCTAGACGTAACCTTATTTGAAGATAAAGTGTGGAATTTACCAACTTAATACCAAATTCGCCAAAAATTGCTTTACTTGATCCCCATTCAAAGAAGTTCCAAGATCCATCATTAAGGTTTTGGTATCCCAAACCTATAAATTATATGATCTTGGATAAACTTTATAATATTTCCTTGAGATATCTCTTTTAGAGGAATGGTTTCTACACATTTGGTGAAAAATTCGTGGCTACTACGATGAATATGTGTTGTTTGGACGAATGAGGGTAGATCTTTCTTATCAAGTCTATCGCCCAACCCTTAAACGGTCAATGCTTTATGATAGGTGTCATTTTTCTCGCTGGTACCCTTTGAATTGGGCCATGTTTTTGTATGCTAAACAACTCTTAGCGTATTGGGCGCACAATTCCCCCATCTTTGGCCATAAATATCCATTTCTAACAATCAACTATCTCATTTTTTGGCCAACTTGGTACACCCCACATATTCCTTCATGCACTTCTACCATAATTGTTTTGGTATCTAACAAATTGATACATTTTAACATAACTCCATCTCGTGTTTCTTGTACAATTCTCTATCTATTAACACATAATTTAGGTGCGCAACTTCATTCTCATCTCACTCTTTTCATCGGGTTTATCTAGAAACCTTTTTATTTATTCCTCCAATCCACCATATTTTCATCTTCTATGCAATGGATGTTGAATCCATTTTCCTTTCATTGTACTGCAGGCATTATCACTCTATATTCACACACGAAGTCTAAGTTCAACACTTTGGAGTAACTTGATGCCATTTGGGCCAATTCGTCGCTAAATCATTATATATTTTATTCACATATTGAAGCTCCACTTGGTCATATTCTTCCAATAACTCCTGGGCAATTTTGTACAAGCTTATAACAGAGCTACTTTGGCATTTGAACGTGCCATCCAGTTGGTTAATTAGTAACTTAGAATCACCTTTAACAATCACGTTTTTGACTCCCATTTCTAGTATCTCTAGGCCCACAATAAGTGCCTCATACTCGGCCTGATTATTGGTGCATAAATCATCAAATGTAAAAAAGAATTGATAATTTACACCAAATGTATCTATTAACGCTACACCAACACTTGCACACATGGCAGTTTTTGAACCATCAAAGTATAATGTCCAAGGTTTTATTTCACACGAGTCAATTTCTAACTCAACTTCACTTGAAACATTAACACATGGGTGATCGGCCAAAAAATCAACCAATGCTTGATTTTTAATGGCCTTTTGAGGCACATATTGAATTCATACAAAGCTAAAGTCCAAAGACCGATCATTTGCTGCAAAATAGGGCGAGAAAACATGTACTTGATTAAATTTACTTTACATACTAAATACATTGTCACAGGTCGAAGATAGAACCTTAATTTTGTACATGTAAAATAAAGAACTAAATATAACTTTTCTATAGTTGCATAATTACATTCACATTTAGTTAACTACTAAGATAATATACTGCTCTTTTCTCACCCAATTGGTCTTTCTGAGCTACCATGCTAGCTATAGACTCTTGCTCGGCCGATATATTTATATATCTTTATTGGCCATCCTTGAATAGGTGACACCAAGACATGTGGATTTGACAAGTAAGCCTTCAGGCTATCGAAAGCCTTTTGGTATTTTTCATTCCAGATGAATTCATCCCGACCTTTGAACTTTAGGAGAGGTGAAAAATGCTTTTGTTGGCCCCGCACAATTAGAAATGAAACGCCTTTAAAAATTGACCTGTCCTAAAAATTCTTTGCAACTCTTTTTTATTGTTAGGCGGTTTGGCCTCTAGTATGACATTTACTTTATTTTTATCAAGCTCAATTCTCCTTTTATGCACCAAGAAACCAAAGACCAAAGAAGCTTCTTGCATTTACACCAAATACACATTTTAAAGGGTTCAATTTTAATTTGTACTATCTCATTAGCTCAAATGAGCGTTTTAATTGGAAAATATGGTCTTCTTATTTGAGCAATTTAATTACTATGTCATCTATATAAACTTCAATAAGTTCACCAATCATGACATGAAAGATTAAATTCATTGCCATTTGATAAATGGCTCTAGCATTTTTTAGGCGAAAGGCATAACCAACCATTCATAACACCCTAACGCACTTGGGCATCTAAAAACAGTTTTATGTACATCTTTTTCAGCTATGTAGATTTGATTGTACCTAGAGTACCCATCCATAAAAGAATACATTGTGTATCCAGCATTGGAATAGCATTGGGTATACATCTTTAGGTGTTGCTTAGTTTAGATTTCTAAAATCTACGCACACATTCGTTTTACCATTCTTTTTTAACACATGTACAATATTAGACAATCATTCAACATATCTGGCCGTTCTAATAAAACCCTCTTTTAGCAACCGTTCAATTTATTTCTTCGCTTTGGGCAACACATTGGGAGCAAAGCGTCTAGGTGGTTGTTTATGAGGCTTAAAATTGGGTTTGGTGGGCAATCTATGCTCTACCAAGTTTCTATCTAAACTAGGCATTTGTTCATATTCTCAAACAAAACAATCTTTATATTCTTTCAACAAAGATATCAATTTATTACTTACCTCTTTGTCGAGCGACTGGCTAATAAAGGTTGGAAGATCTCTCTTTCATCACCAATATTTATCTTTGTCAATGGGTATTATGCTTGAGCATGCCCTGGCTTTGTAATCCTCATCAAATCAACCTCCAATTTCTTTGTAGAAATTCCTTTCTCCAAGCAATCTACCTTTTTGATTTTGTTTTGTATACTTTGTTCCAGGCCTAGTAGAGTCAGTTTGTTATTCAATAATACTAATGCTTTTTCTCCCTTTTCTTTTTCTTCAAATTCTCCATTATAAGCCATTAATTTGGCTTTAAAGGCCGTAATTTCAGCCAAATTCTTTTGTGATTGACCCTTCATCATATCTCATTGATCTTCTTTTTGCCAATTACTGGCTCCTCAAATGCCACTATATTTGGCCTCATTTGAGTGAGAGTTTCCACTGAGAATGGCTCTTCGCTATGCGCTATTATTTGTGTTTCTTCTCCTTCTTGAACCACTTTAATTGGCCCATTATCTCGTTCGTACATAAATTATTCTACTGAGTTAGCCTTTGCAACAAAAGGCCGATGATCAGCTTGCACGACCTCTACCCCACTTTTATCGTTCCAAAAAACTAAGCATTGATGGAGCAATGAGAGGACACACCGATTCTCATGTATCTAATCTCTCCCTAGCAGTATGTTGTAAGTATTAGGACCATATATTATGAAGAAAACTTTGGTCCTTGTTGTACTCCCCACTGTTATATCCAAAAGCATTACCCATTCGGTCGAAGTAGCTCTTCTATTAAAGTTGGTCAAAATTACTTCCGTTGGGATCATGTCGCTCTCAAATTTTGCAAACCCTCTTATCATTCTTTAGTGAATTGTGTTTATGGCTACCCCATTATCAATGAACACTTTGGCTATTGGAATGCCATTAACCAAGACTTTTACATACAAGGGCCTTAGATGTTTAGTCAACTTCAATGATGGTTTCTTGAATACGACATTTTCCTTTGCATCTATTTCCACTTTTTGCTTATCTTTCCCCAATTCATCTTTGCTTGATACATTCACCTGCAATATTTCCTCGCCCTGAACCTCGTTTGCTTCCTCCAATTGTATGAAATCTTCTGATGGCTCTTCCAACCTGTAGGTGGAGATATTAATTCTGGAGGTGACCCATATTTTTTAGCACGAGGCACTATTTTCTTCCTTTTGGGGTTCCATATAAGATATAATAGTTAAATGATCGTCCAGATGGTTCGCCCAACAAATCTACTATTAGATTGCCTTCTTGGTATAGTTGTTTGAGTAGATTGTTGTACGAAACTCCTCTTATCCATCGCTATGTCTCTAAATCAATCTCATCCTCTATGTCTATCATCCCATCATCTTCTTCCTCACTATTTCCATGAGTGACTTGACCTCCATTAGATGTGCATTCTCTACATTCTAACACACAAGCTATCTCCTCAGTTTCTTCCGTTATCACCTCATCACTTTCATTGTTCTTAAATTCGTTGACCAATAAATAATTACTAGCCATAACTGGGGGCAAAGTGCTAAACTGAATGGTGATTAATCACCCAGAATCATCCTCATATTCATCTTTCTTTCTATGCTCAAACATTGATTTCCCAAGCATTCATTTTCTAGTGACTCTTTCATTAACTCATTTGTATTCTCTTCATCTTTGTCTTCAAGGACATTTTGATTCACTACTTTAATATCACTTGTGGCTTTAGAACGTTCTACGCCCTGCTGTTGTCTCATCATTTGCCCATAATTTATTTCAAAACGTCTATGTTGGATTCTTGTCATTTCATTGAATGAAATCGTTCTTCATACTCTAGGATTATATGAATATCACACATTTGGGCGGTGAGGTTGTGGTTGTGAGCGTCTTACGCCTAAAATGAGACATACTACCTCCTAAAATGGTTGAAAATTAATGGTGTTAGGGTGTTAGGCGGGCGAGTTTGTTGTCTATATGCTCTCACTTTTTCTGTAGCTTTGCCAACTTTTTTCTGGCACCTAGCACATATACTCCCTTCTTCTTTCACCACAGTCTTTCTTTTCAAACGCGCAAAAGCACTGGGACTTGGTTCGTCATCCCCATCATCAACTATTAACTTAAATTTCAGGAGACAAAGCTTATCAAAATTTGGGATGACCATATTGACACCTACTGGCTGTGGAAATGGATTTTTGTCCATTGTCATCTTCTTCTTTGACTCAAAGGCATCCTGCAACACATGACAAAGAACCAAGTAGCTATTAGTTGTGTGAGACCATGCATTATGCCATTTACAATATTTTTTATCTTTAATTTTCTTAGGGTTTGGCAATTTATGTTTATCGCCTAGTTTTATTTGTTTATCTTTATATAACTGGTCAAATATTACATTGACTTTTGTTACATCAAATGAGAATATTTTAGCCTTTTTATTTTCTTCTTTTGTTGGCTCATTCTTAATAGGCACTTCTAACTTGGTCAACATAGGGCACGCATAAGTGTCTCCTTTGACCAATTCGACCAGATATACTTCAATTTCAACTTGATCTTGACTACTGTCAATAGCGTGGATGTCAAAATTTGGGTCTCTATAATAGGTCCATTAACTAGAATTCTTCATTTGTTCATCATCTCTTAACAATCACTCATATCTTATTACATTCCCGCTAAGTTGAAAGAGATTAGAGAATTCTCTATCTTAGAACTTCTTTTTTAAATCAAAATTCAAACAACTTTGAGCGATTTTGACAAACTCTTTTTCAGACAAATGAACAAAACACTTGTTCCTGACCGTTTTAAACTTTTGAAGAAAGGATTAAGCCTATTCATTTGGCATTTGACGCAAATTTGCTAAATCTGCCAAAGTGACTTCTGATTCAGTTTTGTAAAACTAGGCGTGAAATAATTGTTCCAATTGCTGCCAAGTTTAGACATAATTTACTGGCAAGTAAATAAACCATGAAAAGGCTATCCCAATTAGTGAATTTGGAAATAGTCTCATCTTGTGGAAGTCAGTAATCTTACCACATTACAACGTGAAACGCCTTATATGTTCTGAGGTGGATACTTCTCCTAGGCCAGTGAACAAAGAAAATTCAGGCACCTTATAACCTCTAGGCCAAGGATACGCTTGATCTACCCAATCTGGATAAGACTTTTTGTACATTGGCCGAATCACTGGATGTATTCCAAAAGCCAATTGATCTTGCATGATTTCTACAATTTGATCTTTCAATATGGCATTGGAATAAAAAAGAACTCCTATGGATTGATACCTACGACATTGCCTGAGGCCTAACAAGGGTTGGCCCTATATTCGGCATGAACGCGCCATTATTTGGCCCATTATTGCCATTGATATGTGGGTTTCTTCCATCGTTAACACGTGTAGCATTTTGTCTCATGTATTGAATGTTTTCTCTTATATTAGGACTACTCTCATGTTAGATGTTTTAGCACCCCTAAGTTGGAGGTGAATGGTCCCATATGAGGTGTTTCTACCCATTGGCTTGTGTTTACAATTGGTGAGCCATTACCTACAAGACTTCTGGTTTGGAAGTGATTTCCCACGCCCAAAGGATTTGATTGACACACTTGGTCTACCATTTTATTCATAAGTTCATTCAACATACTCAATTGTTTGGCCATATTGTCATAATAATTGTTTCCATTTTGAGTGAGTCTTTTTACATTATGAATGTTTTGTAGACTTACCTATTCAACGATGTTTTGCGTGAGTTCGCCCAGTAATGCACGTATGGTGCGGGGGCTCAACTCCGTCATTAGCTTGTAACGACTAACATATGGTCTTTCCACCTCTGGGGTACGTTGTTGACCATCAAATTGCTCAATTACAGAGTGGACAGATTGTTGGTTTGATGGCTCCTTGCCAAAATTCTTTTGAGGTATGATGCTTCAAGTCTTTCTAACACCAAACGTCCCACTGGGCGTGTCAAATTGTTTCGCAAATTTTTGATTCGTGCTAACAAATAAAAGATTACTCAGACGATATATAAAGAACGAGACCTTTTGAGCAATATCCCAACAATGGGTGTTTGAATTGAAAGACTATATTATACAACTTACCTCCAATGGGCACAAACACACGAATTATAGAGCTCGTAAATAAAAAACAAAAAACTTCAAACGTAAATTCACATATTTTTTTATGAGAGAGTTGTTCCGTTATTCTTTTCACCGCTTTGTCTCATTTATACATTGATCACCATTTGCATAATTTTTGCCAATAACTGACCACTACTTTATAGCACTTCTTCTAAAATAACTTCTCATAAATTCCATAATGCCATAATGTCTTTTCCATTAACTAATAGTTACTTTAGATTATGAGCCACGTATAAAACTGCTCCATTAGCTGTGCGATGCAATTATTGCTTCATTCGCTCAAGCCTTGCCCATTTCACCTTGTCGATCAAGCATTTACATGCTTGGGACAATTTTGGACCTCATCTTGATAATTCTCTCAAGCTTCATACTTGAGCCTCCTATTTTGGGCCTTTGTTTTAGACCTTTATGTTGAGAATATTTTATGCATCAATAGTTCCAACTTAACAACCATATTAAAAGTGACACTTTGTCATCAATGTGTTTTCTATTTCTCCTTTCGTTTTCTTTGTTCACTACCATAAGTTAGCATGGCACCCTGTCATCAGGCTTTAGTGTCTGAAAGAACTTGATGTCTAGCTTGCAATAGTGATGTATCACGCTCCAGCTTTACATAACGTCTTTTGAGAATTTAAGGGTGCGACACAAGCGTGTTAGACTTCCAATTTAATATGACTCTTACCTTAAAAGTGAATAGATGTGACCTCCCATGCACTTCGCAAGGGAGCTTTTCATACGAAGAGTTCAACTTTCAATTTAATGAACCTTTGATGCAATTCTTTCATATAAAACTAAACTATCAAAGTCTAGCATAACTCTAAGGATGGTAAAATATCTCGCTTCGATCCGTCTTGCCATGCCCCTCCCCTGTTAGGTAATCGGGAGTGGGGACAAAATCATAGTCTCGATTCCACCCTGTTTCCATCCCTATGTTATTCTTTTCCTATTAAGTGATTTTATTAACTAACATTTGTTTTATAAATCTCCTTCAAGTTTTCTAAGAGAAAACACCTGCTAAAATATAACATTAACTCAAAAAGTCAATGCATTCCAACCAAACATATATTTTTTATCTTTTGTGTGTGAGAAGGCGTCCTAGGTAAAGAGCCCTATACAACAACTCTAGTCTACATGGGCCAAATGGAGAGGAAAGAGATAAGAAGAAGAAAACACTTTGATGGGTTTGTTTAATTACTAAGATGACCTCATTTTTGCAGGCATAATTACCTTAAAATAATCTAAAATCATTGTTATTTTGTCCTAAGTGAGTGAAGGGTATGTTATAATTTAAAATTATCCCAATCACATTGGTTCTTCTGCACCAAATATGTACGGCGATTACTATAATTTTAGTATTTAATTATTTTTCTCTGTTTTTTTCCTAATTGGACTATTAGAAAGAGTTTTATTAAAAAACAAATAAATATGGCTGGTAGTGGCATATAAATTAGTTGAAACGGGACAAATATCCCAACTACCTTCTTTTTATTTAATATTTATAGGAAACAATTTATTTATAAATATGAAAAAATAACTTTTAAATGAAGTTATTTATAATTGAATATGATTTACGAGCAATATTAAATATTTATTGGACAATAAAAATTGAAATTTGTAATTGTTATCATAAAAAAAAATGGAAATCTTATAATTCCCTTGTCGAAAAGCAAAATTACATTTCTCTTGTTTATAATCTATATTTAAAACAAGATACACGACAAAATTTATTCGGTTGTCCATTTGACTTAATAATTGATCTTAATTATAATAATGATTAGTGGATGTGATTGCATGAGAAATAATTAAAAAACAAATGCATTTTGTTGTATACAATTGGACACGTTTAATGAGTCCAAATGCTAGCATCCCATAATCTCACCTGCTCCTCATAGGCTCCTACAATAATTAGCCAAATTAGATTTCTATAAACATTCTTAAAATTTTGATTAGCAGAAATTAAGTACTTATGAGTTCTTCATTTCCATCACAGAAGCCAGAGGTGACACTGTCCCTAAGTTTGCCATCAATCCCTCGTACTACTCCTAGTGAGGGTTTAAAGCCGGAAGAGAGAGGTGTAAAATTGATTGAGCTGTTGTTATCTTGTGCTGATCATGCCTCATCGGGTAATCTCCACCACGCCGATGCTTGTCTTCGGCATATTTCACAGCTTGCCTCGATCAACGGTGACTCAATGCAGCGGCTTTCGGCTCGGTTTGCCTCTGCATTGGCGGCCCGACTCGTTAAGCGGTGGCCTGGCCTATATAAGGCCCTTAACAATACTGGGTCGGCGAGAAATGATATCTACCGGGAACAGTCCATCTTCACTCAACAGTTCCCTTGCATGGACTTTGCCTATGAGATTATAAATCGGGTCTTGATCCAAGTCATGTCTCAGGAACGAATAATCCATGTAATTGATTTGGGTTCTGACGATCCAAAATTGTGGGTTCCAATTATACAGGGCTTAGGTCATGTCCCGGATGGACCACCCCATTTGAAAGTCACTTGTGTTGGTAGAAACAAGGTGGCCCAAGAGAAGTTAGGAGCTAGGCTTATAAAAGAGGCTGAAAGTTTGGACATGCCCTTTGAATTTAACCCTGTAAATGTTAGTCTTAGAGAGCTCACATTAGACATGCTTAAGGTAAAATCAGGTGAAGCACTAGCATTGACATCAATATTGAGTCTTCATGTCTTGTTGGCAGAGGACGATCGTGTTAATTCACATTTCGGATCTAGCAAAAATAACGGAGTCAAGGACTCTAGGAAAATGAACGAGTTCTTAGCAATGGTAAAATCTATGTCCCCAAAGGCAGTGTTATTAGTTGAACAAGAATCCGATCACAACCACAATCGTCTAGTGGATCGATTTGTTGAAGCATTACATTATTACAGCGCGTGGTTTGATTCGATCAGTGTTGCTTATGGAGAATTCTCTTGCACGGATCGAACCACGTTGGAAGAAATGTTTGGGAATGAGATTGAAAATATTGTAGCAGGTGAAGGGCTAGAGAGGGAGGAAAGGCATGAAAGGTATGCAAAATGGATGGTGAGGTTCGGAAGGGCCGGGTTCAGGCCCGTGCGCTTATGGTCTGAAACAATGGATGAGGCCCGGCGAGTAGTTGAGGCCCATGGTCTGAATGGTTACAAGATAATTAATCAGAAGGCCAGTTTGATGATATGTTGGCATGATAGGCCGATTTATGCAGTGTCAGCATGGGCTTGTTTTAGCTGATTTTTTTTTTTTTTTTTTTTTTAAATATAAATTTGAAAGTGTAAAGGCTATCTATTGTTGTTTATTCAGTGTATACATACAATTTTTGTAGACAAGCTTCGAGAAATTAAGTGCTCGTTTTGTGAATTTTTTTTTTTTTTTTTTTTAGATTATAAGTAGTTGGTTATATAAAATGTATGGATAAAAAATATAAGTCCTATAAACGTGTGAATAAAAATAATATTTGACCATCTTATACATACTTATAAGTACTAGCAAACATGCTGTAAGATTATGGACTTGTTTGACAAAAAATTTGATAAAAGATTATAACAAAATTTGATAGAAACTAGTCCAATGTGTGGTTGAAGAGTTGTGGATCCCATAAAATGTAATTAAAATTAAAGTTTGACAAGTTGATAAAATAGTTTTTATAGATTATAAATAGTGGATTGTACAAAATGTGTAGATAAAAAGTGAATAAAAGTTGTGGATCATATAAAATATAGAGATAAAAATAATATTTAACCAACTTATAAATTCTTATAACTCCTCCCAAACATAGCACTAAATAAATCTAGACAATCAACCTGGTACGATGCCTCTGTCAATGACCATCTAACATCAATAATATTTATATCTACAAAAACAAAATTTTCCATCTCAAAATTCTCTTGGCTGAAATTGATTTACATCCTTGAATGAAGGTAAAATGAAGTAACAGTCTCTCTCTCTAAAATTATGGGGAATCCATAAACAATATAAGAAATAATTGGTCCATAATTCCTCTCTAATTCCTCTCCCTCTCCCTTTATATAAGCCTTGCAATGCATTTCATTTTTCCCCACACAGCAAGAGAGAGAGAAAAAATAAAATAATGGCAAAGGCTGTTGCTCTTGTCTCAGTTTTTTGCATCTTGGCCCTTGCCACCGTGGCTCACTGCCACGCACCAGAAGTGTTCAAAGTCGAAGGCGATGTGTATTGTGATCCATGTCGTGTTTTGTTCAAGACCAAACTAAGCCACAAAATCGCAGGTGCGACCGTAAAGTTGGAATGCCTCGACGCGATAACCAGTAACATAACATACTCAGTTGAGAGCGTTACAGACAGCAATGGACACTACAAGTTGTCTGTAAAAGGGGATCACGCGGATAATATCTGTCAAGTGACCTTGACTAAGAGCCCTGATGCTGATTGCAGTGAGCCAATGGAAGGCCTGGAAACGGACAAGATTGTGTGCACCGAAAACAGTGGAATACACAGCCTCGTACGTTATGCCAATCCACTTGGGTTCATGACAAAACAGTCTATCGAGGGCTGCAAAGAAGTTCTTGACGAATTGGGTCTCTCCCCAGAGGATTTGGATTTTCAAATTTAATATTATTAAAGCTTTTGCCATTGTTAATTAGGATCATATTATGTATAAGTGATGGCTTCTCTTGCATTGTGTCTATACCATCAAATATTGAAAACCACAAGTTTTTTAAGCAATAATATGATGGAGTAGCATTATCTTTCAATAATTAATTATATATTTATATACACACACATACGCACGGTTATGGAGCTCGGACCTTGGTGTTAAGAAATTAGGCTATGAACATGTTTGATACTATTTTATAAGCACTAGGGTCTACAAAAATGTGTGGAGAAAGTAGCTACTTATTTGACTTAGGAAAATGTTAGTTGTACACCCCACATCTACACGTACACCCCACCTCTACACCCATACTTACATTTTCTTATGTGTCAAACAATAATTTCGCCAAATTATTATTTATTTAACCAAATCAATATTTGATACATAAGAAGGTGTAAGTGTGGTATACACTCTCACACAATTTGTAACCACAAATTAGTGTGGTCTCATGACTTATAAGCCATTAATTTATTTGCCAAACATGCCCTATAAATAGCCACCTTAAAGTTTGGAGTAAAATTTTTCTCTCTTTACTCCATAAAATTGACTTAAATTTTTTAACTCATAAAATTGGCTAAAAGAATTAAATAAGAACTTCGACCACCTCAAATGCCCATATTCAGTCGAAATTTAAAATTTAGCACAACTTATAATAAAATTCTAATCCTGCACTCTCTCTCTAATAAAATTCTAATTCTGCTCTCTATATATATATATATATATATATATATATATATATATATATATATATATATATTCAGTTGAAATTTAAATTAAACTCAATCTTGATAATTACCACCTAAAGAATGAAAACTCTAGGAACAAGAATTTGGCTAAATTTTCTAATTGTCCTCCCACCTTTTGTGATTTAATTTGGACTGTTTATAGATATTCTTAACCTTTGGGCTTTTTGGTTTTTTCTCCATTTCTACCACATGTTGCCTCTTTATTAGATGATTCATGATTCTACAATATTTTATGAAACACGGCAAAAGGTTCTCATTCAACAGATTTTGTAGTAGTTATCTTCGCATGTGTTTTTGTAACTAACTCTACCATGTGGTCCAAGGGTGCTCTGTCATTGCTAAATGGTGCGTCGGCCAAGCTTAGAATCCTCGCCATGTCCTTAACTAAGTGTAGAAGTCAAAAGAGCAAAGCGAAATCAAACCCAATTGGTCTACAAGTTGGCCCCATGGTTTCATGCCTTCACTGGACGCACAAGTCAAAGGATCTATAGCGAGCCTTTTTCCTAAGCCGAGCATAAAGTGAGGCGTAACAATAGTCCCCAAAGTAAGAGCCTAATTATTTATATTAAGCTTTGGACTTTGACTAGGTCGAAGGTTATAGACTTCTTCGTGGCTAGCTTTACCTAACTTCTATCTTCGCCTGGGTTCTCTTCATACTTTTAGATATAATAACATTATTCTCCAAAGTCCGAGCCTAACTATTTATATTAGGATCTGAACTTTGATGAACGGTCTATACGTCTCTTCTGTCAGGGTAGTGGGACACGTGTCTATCCCCTACACGTAACTGAAATACACATGTTGATGCTACATCATGATTACCATATTTAATGCAAACGATGCCAGCGTGTGTATGGAGAACTGTCACTCGCCATGATTACAACCGTTTTTTCTTTTTATTAACTACCTTCCAACGCGCACTAGCTAAGGGCGTTAGCATGTGCATAAAATATGGACCCTTTATTTGAATTTAGTTCTGGCACCGTTTCAGTTTTAGATGGTGGAGATGAGGTTTCGTCTCAATTGTTTAGATTTGTTTTTGTGGATGGCCTTCCATCATGGTCCGCCTAACCAGCCCATCTTTCTCTAGAGAAGCAATTGCTCACTCGAAATCTGTCCCTTCAGTCATGTAACAAGTTTGACAGTTACTTTTGCTTCTACAAAAGATATAAATTGGGAATTTGTTTCGTCACATACACTCTTGCTTTCTACATGTCAAGCTCAAAGAAATAGTCATGGCATCCCTTCTATTTCTTGAACACTCTGCTCAGGTGGTTCCTTCATACTCTTCTCAGCATCTCTTTTTGTGTTTAGGTATATTCATCTCCTTTGTGGCTTTTCTTTTCTTTTTCTTCATAGATATGTCATCTTAGAATGATTCTCATAATCCTTCAGTTGAGGTTGGAGGTAGTGTTTAGGAGCCGGACCATTTTTTTGAGAACTTTACCTCTACTGTAAAGGTTGTCCTTCTGGCGAAGTTCTCACGAGAGAGGATTTAGACCGTATGAGATCTAATGGAGGACATGAGACGAAAACTAACATTCAACTTGGGAACGAACCCATATCTTAATAGCCTCACCAAGGGAATGGAGAAGAGGACTTTAAGGGTGACGAGGCTTCCTTCTTGGGTATTTTTTAGGCTAGTGAGATCTTTTCTTCTATTAAATCGAATGAGCGACTTGCTAAAATCTGAATCCTTAATAATATCCCCAAAGATATAGAGTTAGTTCTTCCTTGTCCCTATCAGACTATTGACAAGCCCATATTGATTGCGTTTCCATCCACGTCCTCTCCATGGAGTCCGACTTCTGCCTCTCCTTCCATAATTTCTTTAGGATATTATTAAATGAATATAGGCTGGCCCCCACTCAACCAGGTCCCAATAGCTGGTGTATATGACAGCCTCCTTTTTGTTATGGAAAAATGAGGTTAGATGGAGAGCTTTAGTCTCGAATATTTTACTTTTTCTACTACCCAGTCCAGGCTGGAACACAAAAAACCCTCAACCTGGCTATTTCTATATCACCCAAAGCTGGTGGCTACTCTCAACAAAGTAAAGGACTGGAATTAGTCATTTTTCTTTACAAAGTGAAACTAGGAGTTTCAACTGCCTGACCCCAAACCTACTATCTTCATGACTTGCTTTTATAGCGAGCTTCGTGAGTGCCTTTTAGGATGATTTTTCCTTTTGCTTTGCCAAAATTGATTTTAACCGGCTAACTTTAATTTCATTTTTGATGTGTTGGAAAAGACAGGGGGCTCGCTTTACTGAGGATCAAATCGCTGACATGATCTTTTGGATTCAAGGTCCAATCTTCGATAACACTTGTTTGAGTAAGGATACGAAGATATTACTCCAACCAAGCTGCACAGACTTCTTCAACACCAGCCTGGAAATAACCCTACGTAAGTACACTTACATTGTCTATTAAGTTATTTTTGTACACACTTTATACTTATGACCTTCATCGTTTGTTTTAAGCAGCGAACATTAACTTTTATCGCAAGAAGAGGAACACAGTCACACCAGTCGTGCCTATAGCTCCTCCATCCAAACCGAAGGCCCTTCAGCCTAAGGAAATTGTGATCAACGAACGTTGTGCCCACTCTCGCTCCCAACATACTCTGTCGGAGGTTGTGGACAAGGGTAAAGGTTTGGCCAAGACTCCTTAAGCTTCGCTACGTATTCAAGTTCATCCGCCTCACCGAATCTTCAAGCTTCGTTAAGGTTTGGTGCTTCATCATCTGCTAGCGAGAAGAGAAGCTCGCAGGAAGATATTGCCGAGCTTTCTTCTAAGAAGCAGATGACTGCCTCGAATCCTTTCCAGTCTGAACTTTTTAAAAATAGGCCAGAGTCTCTAGAGATTTGGTGCTGAATTTGATCCCCAAATTTTTTGTCCGAGCCTACATCTCTATTTACAAGGACTTCAACCGGACATGGGAGGGCTTCTCGAAAATGATGATGGTCTGCCAGAGGACAAATCTGGCTGAGAGTTACTTCTCACGAGCTTTTGTCCTTAACAGAGAATGCCAGGCTTTGGTTGCTCGGGTTGTGAGCTTGAAGACAGAGGTGGAGAGATATAAAAAAGAGGTTAAGGTTTACAAGAAGAATCCTGAGGTCGAAAGGTTAAGGGAAGGTGTTCGTTGATTGGCGTTGGACTTAATGGCCTCGCAAAAGAATGATAAAGAAAGAGATGGGAAGCTTCGAATGGAGCTCGATGGCAAGGAGGAGGAGCTCATTGTCTTCTTTGTCTAGCAAAAGTCCTGGGAAGAAGGTGTAGCTATCAAAGAGAATGAGTTGGACAAGCTTTGCAGAAAACTGGAAGTATCCGAGAACTCAATCTCTTCTCTTAAGGCTAAGATAGGTGACCATTATGGACAGGTGGGGGCCTTACAAGATAACCTAGTGGGCTTTAAGGGGTCAGACGAAGCCAAGTAGATGTATGAAGATGGCAAGCAGGCAGTGAGGTAAAGAGCACCTCGTCTTGATCCTGGACAAATATACAGATATGAGCTTCGACTTCCTCTTCGAGGAGAACGAAGATGAAGAGGCTCTATTCCCTACTGTCGAAGCTTCCAAGTCCCATTTCGTTGCTTAGACTGCGTCTTCGAATCTTCCCAACTCAACTCCTGATCGCTCCGTTTTTTAAAACTTCCAGGATCTCTAACTGTTTCACGTAGTAATAAACTTCCGCCAACAATTAAAAGGATTCAGACGATGTGTAAGGGACAACAACCTTTTGAGACAAAGTTCCAACAAGGGGTGTTTTATTTATAAAGATTACAATTATGAGAAAATAAAAACAAACAAAATGCCTCCAAGGGGCACAAGCACACAGGAATACGATGTGAATAAAACTTATAATTGAAAGGAAATGAAATTACATAGCTCTCTGTTTTTTAGAATGATTGATCAGACCTGTTTCTTCAAACTCTTTTCCTTTTTATACTTTCTTAAACAGTTTCTAAAATTGATCGTCGCTCAATAACCAACCACTTTCTCTATAATGGCTAATTTATAGGACAACACTATCTTAGCTGCTGCCATTACTTCATAGTTTAACCGTTCAGAACTTCTCAGATTTTGCCACGTGGACGTGTGATAAGATGACTAATAACTGTCTGGTAACTGCGACTTCATGCAGTAATGTGACGTTTAATCGCCCAGATATTGGGCGTTCACTAAGCCTGGGCGATTTTGTGGGCCTACAAGTTCACCTAGGCCCCCTTCTTCTGGTTTCTTAATTGAGCTCAATTGGGCTTTATTTCTGCATGTCAACAATTACCCCCCCCTCCCAAATATGGCCAAATTAATATCGATTATTAATTTTATCCATATTCAGTGGCACTTCATCTTCTGCATCCAAATGGTACAATCCCACGTAATCATTTATTAACCAAAGAGCACGCCACTACCTTTTACCACGATATCCACGTTCGCCCTCATCACGTCACTGCACCTTTTCCTTCTATAAAAGAGATTGTTCATCTCCTCCATTCTTATTCAAGCATTCATATTTCCACCATATTTGAACTTTGCATTCACAAAAAATGGCGACTTCAAAGGATTCTTCAGATAATCTCATCAGCTTCGAAGACTTCCAAGAACTTCTGAGCAGACCTTACGTAAACCCATCGTGTCTGTTACCATTCAAACCTGAATTGAATGAGTTTTACCTAGGTCCATCGTTCAATGATGCGGACTCTATTGGACGAGCAGCTGTGGCCCAACTTTTCCCTTGTACTCAAGAACTTTCTTTTTTGGACCTTTTTCCATTAAAACCAACTTGTGATAGGAGCATTCACACCTGGCCCAGAGCTGATACTACTTTTCGAATTTGGCGTGCACGCCTGATGAAGCATAGCTCCACTAAAGCCATTTTCGATCGTGCTAGGATTTCTGACCTTTTAGAAATTACTACACGTCCCCCACTATACCATCCCGTATTTTTTCCCGTCACTCTGAGTTTCTGGTCTTCTGAATACAATACGTTTATTTTCCCTCTTGGCCCAATGTCTATCACTCTAGGGATGTTGGTGCCTTAGTCAACCTCCCACCATTGGGCGACACTATTTCTCCTACTATTCTGATTTCCTCCATTGTCCCAAAGTTTGAAAAGAAATTCACGGACTCTTATTCAGAGATGCAAGAGCTTTACAACAATTCTGGTGGGGACCCCACTCATGCAAAGCGTGTGGCTTTTCTTCAAGTCTGGCTGTGTAGATATGTTCTCTGTGTGCCTAGTCTCAAACCTTCTATGGCCTATTTGCCCATTGCTCATGAACTGGCACTTGGTAGGTCTTTAAAACATTGTTCTTTATTTCTGGCCTCTTTTTATAGAGGTATGTCTTATCTTCAATATCAACTGAGAACTAATGTATCTCCTACTGGTAGTGGGCCTCTCTGGCTCACTCAATTGTGGTTAAGAGCATACTTTCCACATTTTGGTGCTCCTTCAACTCCTCCTCGGTCAGTTAGTTGCTATGGGCTGATTATCAATCAATTAGCCCATGTTGATATATCCTTTAGAGATGTTTTCACCTTCTTTTACACTTTAAATTCAATTCCTTCCTTCTTTCCTTTCTCGGTTCACCAAACTCCAATTTATGTACAACCTCATCTTACTTTGAATGAAGTAAGTGAGGTCCTGCCCGTTTGGGCTCAATTTCTAGTTGGGCGAGAGTTATTTCGTGACATTTTGACTGGTACCAACGCTAAAGCTGGGGTTGAAATTTATGCTCTCCAATTCTTTGCTCGCCAACTTGGTTTTGGCCAAACTTTGCCAATCTCCCCTTGTTATTCAAAGAGTTTACGAGAGCGTTTTCATACCATCACCAAGGCGGAAGCACAACTTATTGATATTCGTAATACATCTTTGATGACTGTGTTTTCCTTGGCCCCTTTTAATTCTACTACTGTCGTTCACCCTTTTTTTGAACATTTTGGCCATCTATAAAATGTAGATTATTTGCCACTAACGTCAATCACGCTTTTCACGTACTTGAGGGATTGGGGTCTTCTAGGGCTTCTATTTCTTCTATTCCCATTCCTGCCGTGCCTATATCTACTAGGCATCCAGCGCCCTCTTCTTCACCATCAAAATCTCCACCAATTCGTACTAGACACTTTACTTCGGCTTCTCCCACCTGCTCAAATTGGGGTCATCAGATGTGTATCTAGTCATAAACAACCAGCCTTAAGGACCATCAGGACAACCTGATGATAATGATGATGATGCTCCTCTCCTTATCAGAAGAAAGGTATCTTGAGAATATGATTTTTGCTTACTTTTACATGAAGAAATCCATGTATTGATATTTTATCTGTATTTATTAAAGGGCATCCACTTCTCCTCTAAAAGACCCTATTCCGCCTGTTCCTTCGAGTCCTCTTCCATATATACCATCCAATGAGAAAATTTTACCCCAAGAGGATCTTGAATGCCCAGAACCTTCAATCGCGCAGCCAGTTGGGGAGCCTTCACCTTTTCAAGGTGTTGATCCTCCAAGTGTGGAACCAGAAAGTAACGCATGTAGACATCATATACATATTTTCATGGTTTTTCCTTAAATCATATCATGGGTTTCATATTTACTAGTGTTTATTCTTTGCAGGGACACCAATTGATTTGCCCGTCGTGGAAGAACCAGCACGTCCAGATAAAGGAGAATCTTCATAGGCGGTCAGATCGCCCAATGACACAATCTCTCATTCTCCTTCTAAAGTTATTAATGAGTCAGGTGATGAGGTAGTCTTTATCTTATCTTCTCTTTTCACGTCGTTTGCTGTAATGAAAAATGCTAAGTAATTGCATTTTCTCTTTTACAGGATACTGATGCCATTTTGTGCTCCATTCAAGATTTATTCACGTCTTGGGAACAAGTTAAGGCAGGTTATACTACCCGTTCTTCTTCGGCCAATCACCCTTTTGCCGCATCTGCTGTATTTTCCATAGAAAATATGGATATCCTTAGATAGGCTGTACTTGAGTATACCTCTTTCATGGATATGAATATAGTCAGTGCGAGCGCAACCAGTCAACGGGATAAATTTGAGCGTTTAAACAACCAGATGGCCCAAGCACTTGAGCTTTCTTCACTCAAACTTTCAGCTGACATCAAATTGTCTTTAAAGATTATTCATCAGAAAATAAGCTCTCTGCTGGAAAAATGTGGAGCTGAAGGTCAAGAAGACTCAATATGTTAATGCTGTGAATGAAAAAGAGTTTTTACATCAGAAAATTGAGAAGGCCAAAAGCAGCTTAGATGAAATTTCTTCTGATGTCATGGTTGAAGATTCCCTGATGATGAGTTTGGCTGCTCAGATGAAGAAAATCCAAGCAAAAATGAACAACTGCAAAGCTAGATTGGATGCTAAAAACGCAACGCCTCCAAGATAGTTGAACGAACCAAATCTCTGCTTGAACGTTATTCGAACCTAGAAGTTGTTGAAGAGATTATGGTTGAGCTATCCATTGCTTCTATTGACCAGCGCGACGAATGGAAAAAACTTAGAGAGCAGATGCGCTCTATTTGAGGAAGGCTATGATTAAAACGTTAATCATTCTAACCTTTTGTATGACAGTCTTCTCATTCATTTTTCTTTATTTCGATCTTTGTAATGGCAACCAATTTTATGGTAGCCAATTATATATCAATGAAATGGATCTTTTGTTCACTCGCATAATATCTGTATATTAAACTTCTAATCGTTCAAAATCCCAAACTGAATAAACATACTTCTTTAAGTATTTACTATTAATAAACCTTATGTGCCTTGTACCATCCAAATCTTCTAGGCGGTATGCTCCATTTGGTAACACGCTCTTCACCCTCTAGGGTCCCTCCCAATTAGGTGACCATTTTCCATACTTTGGATTTTGCTATCTAAAGGTAATATAGTTTTCCAAACTAAATCGCCCATACTTAAAAATTTGGCTATAACCTTTTTGTTGTAATACATAGCCACCTTCCTTTTTTGAACTTGTAATCTATGTAGGACGTCAAACTTTAATTCGTCCAACTCCAGTAGATTTTGGGCAAGCAACTCTGCATGTTCATCATCGCTCAAACTATTCTGCAAGCTTACTCTGATCGATTGTACATTAATCTCCATAGGCAACATTGCCTCTTGCCCATAAGTAAGTTGGAAATGAGTCACTTTAGTGCTTGAACGTACGTTCTATAAGCCCACAACGCTCTATTGAAGCATTCATGCCAATTTCTGGCATTCTCATTTATCATTTTCCTTATGATATTTTTCAAATCTTGTTAGAAGATTTTGCTTGACCATTAGATTGGACGTAATAAGGCGTAGAGTTCACCAACTTAATTCCAAATTCGCTCAAAAATTCTTTTACTTGATCTCCATTTAAACAAGTTCCATGATCCATCATTAAAGTTTGGGGTATCCCAAATCTGTAGATGATATGATCACGAATGAATGCTATGATACTCCTCTGAGAGATCTCTCTTAAAGGTATTGCTCTACCCATTTTAGGCCAAAAAATATCCACTCCTGATAATCAGCCACCTCATTCTTTGGCCAGCTTGATGAGCCCCACATATTTTTCATGCACTTTGGCCATAATTACTTTAGCATCATGAAATTTTACGCATTTTAATGGCACACCATCTGAACGTTTCTTATATAGTTCTTCATCTACCAGCATGTAATTCAATGAGCGTAATTTCATTTTTCTATCGTTCTTCTTATCAGGTTCTTCCAAAAACCTTCTTATTTTTTCTCTCCAATCTATTACATCCCCACCGTGTATGGAATGGACGTCAATATTTTTCTCCTTTCGTTGTACTACGGGCAATATTACTCCATATTCGCAAATGGAGTCCAAATTTAACATTTTTGAATAGCCCGAAGCCATTTGGGCCAGCTCATTTGCCAAATCATTATACATTCTATTAACGTACTGAAGCTCTACTTGATCAAATTCTTCCAATAATTCTTGAGCAATGTCATATTGGCTTATGACAGAATTACTTTGGCACTTAAAGTCCCCAATCAATTGACAAATCACTAATTGAGAATCGCCCCTGATGACCACATTTTTCGTTCCCAATTCCAACAATAGCTTTAATCCTACTATCAATGCTTCTTACTCTGCTTGATTGTTGGTACATATTCCATTCAGAGTAAAGGAAAAGTTGTGATAGACCCCCAATGGATTTATTAATACCACTCCTACTCTTGCACCTCCAGCAGTTTTTGAACCATCAAAGTATAAGACCCAAGGTTTTAATTCGAATGAGTCAAATTCTAACTCTATTTCCTTAGGTACATCTAAACATGGATGATCAGCCAAAAAATTAGCCAATGCTTGATTTTTGACAGCTTTTTGGGGTATATACTGTATTTCAGTGCTAAAGTCCAAAGACCAATTCTTTGATGCAAAATAGGACGAGAGACATGTACTTAACCAAATTTACTTTGGAAACCAAATAAACAGTTACAAGCCGCAAATAAGCCCTCAATTTAGTACATGTAAAATATAGAGCAAGACATAACTTTTCAATAGCGGAATAATTACATTCACATTTTGTTAGTTGTCTACTAAGATAATATATCGCCCTCTCTTTTTCAAACTCATCTTCTTGAGCGACTAGTCCAGCTATTGACTCTTGTTCAGCCGATATGTATACTTTCATTGGCCGTCCTTGGATAGGTGAAACTAATACTGGTGGATTTGACAAGTATGTCTTCAGGCTATCAAAAGCCTTTTGATGCTCTTCAATCCAGACAAATTCGTCCTGGTTTTTCAACTTCAAAAGAGGTGAAAAAGCTTTTGTTCGCCCTGCACAATTAGAAATGAAACGTCGTAAAAAGTTCACTTGACCTAGAAATCTTTGCAATTCCTTTTTATTACTAGGTGGTTTAGCCTCTAGAATGGCTTTTGCTCTATTTCTGTCAAGTTCAATTTCTCTTTTGTACACTAAAAACTAAGGAAATTTTCCGCATTAACACCAAATGCACATTTCAAAGGGTTTAACTTTAATTTATGTTGTCTCATTCGCTCAAATAAACATTTCAATTGTTGAAAATGGTCTTCTTCATTAAGTGATTTGACCACTATATCATCAACATAAACTTCAACAAATTCGCCTATCATGGTATGAAAAATTAAATTCATTGCCCTTTGATAGGTGGCTCCTGCATTCTTTAAACCGAAAGGCATAACTACCCATTCAAAACATCCTAAAGCACCAGGACACCTAAACACATTTTTTTGTATGTCTTCTTCAGCTATATAAATTTGATTATATCATGAATATTCGTCCATGAAAGAATACATCACGTGTCCCGGCAGTCGAATCAACTAAGGAATCTACCGTAGGCATTGGATATTCATCTTTAGGCGTTGCTAAATTCAAGTTTCTAAAATCTATGCAAACCCTAATATTACCATTTTTCTTTAACACAGCACCGATGTTTGATAACCACTCAACATATCTGGCTGTCCTAATAAAATCGGCCTTTAACAATCGTTCTATTTCTTTGTTTACTTCGGGCAATACATTAGGGGCAAAACGCCTAGGAGGTTGCTTATGAGGTTTAAAATTTGATTTGGTTGATAATCTATATTCTACCAAACTTTTATCTAAACCAGACATGTGTTCATATTCCCAAGCCAAACAATCTTTGTATTCTTTTAACAAAGCAATTAATTGGTCACTTATTTCTTTGCTAAGCATTTGACTGATGAATGTTGGGCGATCTTCTTGTCCATATCCAATATTCACCTTCACCAAAGGATCTTGTGCTTGGGCGTGCCCGGGTTTTGTGATCTCCATAACCTCGTCGTCCAGGTTCTTTGTCGTCACCACTTCTTCTTCTAAACAATCCACCTTATTAATCTCTCGGCTAATACTTTGTTCTAACTTGAACACTACTAATTTGTTTTTTAGCGTCCTTAATGCCGCTTCTTCGTTCATTTTTTCTTTGGTTTCCTTATTGAAAGCCACTAATCTGGCTTTGAAGGCCTGCAAACTGGCCATATGCTTTAACATTTTTTGATCATCTTTTTGCCAATTATTGGCTCCTCAAGGGCCACTATATTTGGCCTCATTTGATCAAACACATTAGTAAGTGCATCTACTGAAACTGATTATTCGCTCTGTGTGACGATCTGAGTTTCTTTCCCATTTTGGACTACTCTAATAGGTCCATAATCTCCTTCGTACATGAATCTTTCTACTGTGTTTGCTTCGACAACAAAAGGCCTATGATCGGCCTGTACCACTTCTGATTCACCTTTATCATTCCAGAAAATCAAGCACTGATGGAGCGATGAAGGTATACAACGACTTCCATAGATCCAATCTCTTCCTAATAATACATTGTAGCTAGTAGGGCCATCTATTACAAAGAAAACCGTAGTTCTAGTAGTAGTTCCCACTGTGATATATAATGGTATCACACCTTTGGTTGAAGTTGCTCCTCCATTGAAGCTTGTGAGGATGACTTTTGTTGGGATCATATCGCTCTCTAACTTTGCAAATTTTCTCATCATCCTCGATGGAATAGTATTTATGGCTGCTCCATTGTCAATGAGAACTTTGGCTACCGGAATGCCATTGATTAAAGCTTTCACATATAATGGCATTAGATGCTTGGTCAATTTTACAATCGGTCTCTTAAAAATGACCTTTTCGGTTGCCTTTATTTCCACTTCTTACTTGTCTTCTATGGAATCAACTTCTTGCACCAAATTGACATGCAGCATTTCACATTGACCTTCTGTTTTTTGAACCTCTCTATCCCTTTCCTCTTGCACTTCCTTTTCGATCGCCCAACCTGTAGGAGGTGGTAATATCCTTGGAGGTGATCCGTATTTTTCAGAGTGCACGGCACCCTCACTTTCTTCTTAGGTGTACTGTACAATACGTAGTAATCAAAGGATCGCCCAACAAATCTACCTCTCGGATGCCTTCTTGATACAATTGTTTCGAGAGATTATTATATAAGACTCTCATTCTTCTTTTTCCGTCTCTAAATCAATTTCTTCTTCAATATCGGTCATACCATCATCTTCTTCTTCCTCATAAATGTCTCAAAATGTTTGACCAATTTCTTCTCTACATTCCAACATGCATGTTTCTTCCACATTGCTTTCTCTTTCTATCTCTTCGTTTCTTTTACTTTTGAATTCATTGGCCAGTAAGTAATGATTAGCCAAAACTGGAGGTAAAGTACCAAATTGAATAGTAATGGATTGTCCTGGATCGTCCTCATTTTCATCTTTTTTGCTTCGTTCAAATTTCGACCTCCCAAAAGAACTCTCTAGTAATTCCTCAATTGAATCCACCATATTGTCCTCCTTATTATCTTGGAGACCATCTTTATTGGTTTTCTTGAGTAAATTAGGCGTTTCAGGACGTGCTATCCATTGCTATTGCCTCATCATTCGTCTATAATTCCTCTGATAACGCCTCTTTATTGTGTCCTAGTCATTTCATTAAAGGGTACCACCCTTTCTGCACTATATTGGAAAGAATGTCATACATTTGATTGGCAAGGTTGTGGTCTGAATGTTCTACTATCGTGCATCGGTATGAATGGCCTTTCAAAAGGTGGTTTTCCACGAAATGGCATACCCATAGGCTGGAAGTTTGGAACGATAATAGGGCGAAGATGACGTCCCCATGCTCTTGTTGTTTCTACATTCTCATTTACTTCTCTTCTACATCTAGCGCACAAGATTCTTCGTCTCTTTTAACTTTCTTTCCTTTGAGACGATAAAAAATGCTAGGATGTGGTTCAGGTCCTCCTATCCATCATCTACCACCAACTTGAACTTAGGTAAATGATTTTTGAAACCAGTTGTTATCATATTTATTCCGAGTGGCTGTGGGAAAGGGTTTTCGTCCACTGCTATCTTCTTTTTAGCTTCAAAAGTAATTCACCTTGATTCGATGGCGATCCAGTAATACAACTAATAATTGTTTGGTTTTCCGTCATGTATTATTAGTTGTATGAGACCGCGCATCATGCCATTTACAATAACTTTTATCCTTAATTTGCTTAGGATTTGGCAATTTATGCTTATCGCTCAATTTTATCTGTTTGTCCTTAAATAATATATCAAATATAATATCAGGTTTGGCTACATCAAATTAGAACGTTCTAGCCTTTTTGTTTTCATCCCTCATATGTTCATTTTTTATTGATATTCTTGATTTGATCCCCAAGGGACAAGTATATGCATCTCGCTTAACCAATTCGGTCAAACATATCTCGATCTAGTCATAATATTCATCAACGATATGAACGTCAAAATTTGGGTCCCTATAATAAGTCCATTTGCTAGAATTTTTCATTTGTTCTTCTTCTCTTATTAAACGTTCATACCTAATCACATTGGCCATCAATTGAAAAAGGTCAGAAATTCCCTGTCCTGAAACTTCTTTTTTAAATCAAAGCTTAAACAACTTTGATCGATTTTAACAAATTCATTTTCTGGTAAAGGTACAAAGCATTTAATCCTGGCTGTTTTAAACCCCTGAAGAAAAACTTCTGTCCATTCAGTCGGCATTTGGCGTAAATTTGCCAAATCGACCAAGGTTACTTCAGATTCCATTTTATAAAACTGAGCGTGGAACAATTGTTCCAATTGTTGCCATGTTTGAACAAAGTTTGCGGGCAAGTTAATAAACCATGAGAAAGCTACTCCTATTAATGAACTAGGAAACAATCTCATTCTATGATAATCAGTTACTTCACCACATTGTAATATGAATCGCCCTATATGTTCTAGTGTGGAAACTTCACCTAGGCCAGTGAATAATGAGAATTCAGGCACTTATATCCTCTAGGCCATGGGTATGCCTGATCTACCCAATCAGGATATGGCTTCCTATGGGTCGGCCTAATAAAAAGGACGCATCCCGAAAGCCATTTGATCTTGCATTATCTCTGTGATTTGGTTTCTTAACAACACATTGGGATCGTATGGGACGCCTATGGGATGGTTTACTGGTGGTATCATTTGAGGCCTATTATTTGGCCCTGGATTTGTGGCAAAATTGCCATTATTTAAGGCATTATTACCATTAACTTGGGCGTTTCCTTCGTCATTAACCCGTGTTACATTCTGTCTAATATTTTGGAAATATTCTCTTGCATTTGGGCTACCCCCCAAATTAGATGCCCCATTGCCATTACCTAAATTTTCCATTCCACTTCTCCCTGAATTTGACGTTGATGGTATGAAAAGTGGTTTTATTCCCTGATTTGGATGCAAGATTGGGGAGTTATGCCCCACAATCATTATAGCTTGGAAGTGATTTCCTATATTTGACAAATTTGGCTAACATATCTGGCCTACTAACTTATTCATAAGTTCATTCAAAGTGCCTAATTGTTTGGCCATGTTATCATAGTGTACATTTTTATTTTGGGAAAACTTTTCCATATTATGAACATTTTGCAAACTTTGTAGTCCAACAACATCCTGTGTGAGTTTACTAAGCAGCGTGCACATAGTTCGAGGACTCAATTCGTTCATTGGTTCATAACGACTTTGATTCTTTCCCTCTGTTCCTGGAGTACTTTGTCGTTCCTCATACTGCTCGATCACCGAATGGACTACTCGTTGGCTTGCTGGCTCCTTGTCTGAATTTTTATGAGGTATATTGTTCACTTCTTGTATCCTCTAACAACAAAATGGTTCCACTGGGCATGCCAAATTGTTTCGCGCAGTAATGTACTCCCGCCAACAATTAAAAAGATTCATACGATGTGTAAGGAACAACAACCTTTTGAGACAAAGTCCCAACAATGGGTGTTTTATTTATGAAGATTACAATTATGAGAAAAGAAAAACAAACAAAATGCCTCCAAGGGGCACAAGTACACAGGAATACGATGTGAATAAAACTTATAATTGAAAGGAAATGAAATTACATAACTCTCTGTTTTTTAGAATGATTGATCAGACCTGTTTCTTCAAACTCTTTTCCTTTTTATACTTTCTTAAACGGTTTCTAAAACTGATCGTCGCTCAATAACCAACCACTTTCTCCATAATGGCTAATTTATCGGACAACACTGTCTTAACTACTGCCATTACTTCATGGTTCAACCGTTCATAACTTCTCGGATTCTACCACGTGGACGTGTGATAAGATGACTAATAACTATCTGGTAACCGCGACTTCATGCAGTAATGAGACGTTTAATTCGCCCAGATATTGGGCGTTTACTAAGCCTGGCGATTTTTTAGGCCTACAAGTTCACTTGGGCCCCCTTCTTCAGGTTTCTTAATTGGGCTTTATTTCTGCATGTCAACACTAAGTTCTTTTTGTTATATTTTGTACTTCACTCCTTATGAATGAAATCCTTCGACTCTTTGTTTATGATTGTCTAGCATTGCACATTTTTCTTTTTCAATATAGTTATATTTTAATTGGGCTTGTCAGACAACAAAGTAATAAGGTTCGTAGTAACATCATACAACTTTGATTAAGATGAACAAATAGCCTTAAGCTTCTCTAATTTCTTAGTTCGATTGAAATCAATTAAAACTTCTCTTCGAGTTAATAGCAAAAAATGGTTCGAATCAGTGATTGATTCGATAAAAGATTTCTACTTTCCTGCTCAAATAAAATGTTTAAGCAATACACAAGGCAACTAGTTCGATAGGGATTTTCAATTACATGATCCCTATGGTTCATCATACATCTATAATTTAAACAAAGCCTGAGATAATTTAACTTCCTGAACTCCAAGACCTTAATACTTGAATGTATTTTGAAGCAGTTCAAATGGTATTGGTTCGATGGGGATTTCAATTACACGATCCCCATGGTTCGTCATACGTCCATAACTTAAACGAATTTTGAGATAATCTAACTTCTCAAACTCTACAACTTTAATACTTGAATGTATTTTGAAGTAGTTCAAATTGTAATTAGTTCGGTTGAGATCTCGACTACACTGTTCTTATACTTGTAAGTTGTAACATAAAGCAAAAGATAATTTAGATGGTAATTGGTTTGGTCAAGATACCAATACCACTACCCTAACACTCAAACACAATCAGAGGTAGGCTTAGATGGTAATTGGTCCGGTCAAGATCCCAATCCCACTACTTTTGTTCTTTCATCAAATTTGCTAAAGAAGATGAGCCAACTTCTCACTAAGTTTTCAGAACATGTGAAGACTTTTCATTAATTTCTCAGCAAACTTTAGAATGTATACATTTCCTTGTCAATACTGCATTTGTTAAATTACAATAGAACAAGAAAAAACTATTAGAATTACTAGTAATACCTTCATAAATGCTTAGTGTTCCAAAGATTTCTTAAGGGTTCTTCCTCGCTATTGACGAGCCTATAAGTTCTTTGAGCAATGACTTCATCTACAGTATAGGGTCATTCCTAGTTGGCACCTAATGTTCCAATCCCAGCTTCTTTGTTAGCTTGGAAAACCTTTTTTAGAACTAGGTCTCCAACTCTAAAAACTTTAAGGCGAACTTTTGAGTTGTAATACTTAGCCATCTTTTTTTGATAGGCTGCCAGTTTTAGTTAAGACGACTCTCGCTTTTCTTCCAGCAAATCCTTTTCTATTTTCATTGATTCTTCATTTTGTTCTTCGTTGAAGTATAACCTTCGGGAAGAGGACAAATTAACTTCAACCGGGATCATGGCTTCGACTCCATTGGCCATTGAGAAAGGTGTTTCCCGGTCGGAGTTTGGGTTGTGGTATGGTATGCTCACAAAATTTGTGGCAAATCTTCCGCCCATGTTTCCTTTGCACTATCTAGCTGTCTTCTCAAATTGTTCTTGAGTATTTTATTTACAGCCTCCACTCGCCCATTGTCCTGTGGGTAGTAAGGCGTAGAGAAGTGTTTGAGAATGCACATATCGTCACACATTTTTGCAACCCTCTTCTATTGAATTGAGTGCCATTGTCTGACACCAAGGACTATGTAGTCCGAACCTATATATGATATTTTTCCATACGAATTTGCAGGTATTAGCCTTAGTAATTTTTGACAATGGTTCTACTTCGATCTATTTAGTGAAATAATCAATTGCTACTATAATAAATTTAATGTTCGCCCTACTCCGAGCCAATGGGCCTATGAAATCTATTCTCTACTTGGAAAAATGCCAAAGGCTAGACACGGTGGCGATTTTTTGCGCGTGTTGTCTTGGTAAAGTGACAAACCTTTGTTATTTATCGCATCTCTGAACGAATTCGAATGAATCTTTTTGCATGGTATGCCAGGAGTAGCCTTGTGTTAGTGCTTTTTGCGCGAGTGAATGACCCCAGACATGGTTACCATAGATACCTTCATAAATTTAAAGTACATACTTGGCTTTGTTTTCTCCAACACACCTTAATAGGAGAGATGTATAGCTTTGTTTATACAAGATATTGTCAATAAGGACAAACCTAACTGATTTTAGGACAACCTTTTTTACCTCATTCCTTTTAGCTTGGGAGCTTTTGTTGCTTCAAGTAGTCCACTATTCTTTGGATCCAAAGAGTCACCCCTTCCACCCATAGGGTCTCGCCAGTCTTCTCTAAGATTGAGGGACTAGGAAATAACTCAACCGGGACAATTTTGAATAGATCAGCATCCTGCAAGCTTGCAAACTTCGACAGGGCACATTAGCAAATGAGTTGTCAGCTCTTGGAATATGTCTCAATTCATATTTTTCAAAGTTTAATAGCTTATATTTGGCTTTTATGATATAATCAATCATATTTTAATCTCTGGTTGTGAATTTACCAGTTACTTGACTTACCACCAGCTGAGAATCACTGTGGATTTCAATTTTGTTGGTGTTCATTTCTTTCACTAAGCGAAGGCCAACCAACAAATCTTCATACTCAGTTACATTGTTGGTGGCTTTAAAACTTAAACGAATGGCACAATTAAATTTGGGTCCCTCATGACTTATTAGTACAATTCCTACTCCAAATCTAGCCTCACCAGATGAACCATCCACATACAGCTTCCATGACGGTAACTTCGACGAGAGTGGGTTTAAGCCAATCTTTTGCAAACTCAACAACGAAATATGCTAATGTTTGTCCTTTGATGGACGCTCTGAGCTTGAAGGTTATATCAAATTGGCCTAACTCAATTGCCCACTTCATCAAAAGGCCTGAAACCTCAGGCTTTTGCAACACCTATTTCAAAAGATAGTTCGTTAGTACTTCGATTTTGTGCGACTGAAAATAAAGGCAAAGCTTTCTCAAAGCTACTACCACGGCAAGAACTAGCTTATCCATTTTTGGGTATCTAGTCTTCCTAGAATTCTTTACTTACCAAGCTTATAGCTACCTCTGAGAGTGCTAGGTATAGGATCAAGGTTTCGTCCTAGGTTGGTTTGGAGATGAGGAGAGCTTTCCTTATTTGGCTTTTCAACTCATCAAAGGCGACATCACAATCCTTCGTCCATTCGAACCTTTTCTCAACCTTAATAGCTTGAAAGAATGGAAAACATTTGTCAGTAGCTTTTAAGAAAAATCGGCTTAAAGCAACGACCCTTCCTGTTAGGCTTTCGACCTCCTTAGGTTTGCTGGGGGTCGCATATCAAGTAGATCTTTGATTTTCTCAGGACTAGCCTCTATGCCTCGCTGGTTCACCATATATCCTAGGAATTTACCTGATACAACTTTGAAAGCACACTTTAAAAGATTTAGCTTCATTTGGTACTTTTTAGAGGATTGTGAACATTTCGTTCAGGTGTTTGAGGTGATCAACAACTTTGAGGATTTTTACTAATATACTTCTATGGTTTTCCCAATTTGGTCAACAAATATTTTATTAACAAGGCTTTGATATGTAGCACCATCATTTTCTTAAACCAAAAGCATGACCTTATAATAGTAGAGGCCTCGATTAGTGATGAACGAGGTGTGTTCTTCATCTGGACTGAACATGGATATCTGGTTGTACCCTGAGTACGCGTCCATGAAGCTTAACAGTTCGTACCCTGCTGTGGCATCTAAAAGCTGGTCGATTATTGGAAATGAAAGTTGTCTTTGGAATAGGCCTTATTTAAATCTGTAAAGTCCTGAAAAGTTCTCCACATGCCGTTGTTCTTTGGCACCAAGACAGGGTTGCATACCCAGACTGGGTAATGAGCTTTGTGGATGAAACTGTTCGCCAGCAACTTATCAACCTCTCTATTTAAATCTTCGTATTTCTCTATACTCATTTGCCTTCACTTCTGAATCATTGGTCTGGCTTAAGAGTCAATTTTCAATGCATGAGAAGCTACACTCGGATAGATCCCAACCATATCCAATGTTTCCAGGCAACGACATTGAGGTTGGCTTTCAGAAAACCCTTCATTTTCTACTTCAACTACTTAGACGGATCCTATTCGTCACTGGGAAGCTTCCAAGCTCACCAATTGTAGCCGCCTCAGAGTTGGACTCTATGATCTGGGGGGTCGAGGCTATCATCAATGGATATATTACTTTTTCCACCATCTGCCCTTTTTGGCTCTGTCCATTCGCCTACAAATAATTCCGTCATAATGACTGCATTCAAGTTGGAGAATCGTGGGGCTTCCTTTATCAGAGCATTGAGATAACATTCCTGGGTGGATTCCTGGTGGCCCTTCACAGTGGCTACCACTGAAGGGACAGGGAGTTTCATGGAGAAGTGATGGATTGAAGTGACCGCCATCAGCTGCTTCATTACTAGTCCCCCTAAAATCCCATTGTAAGCGGATCTTCAGTCAATGATTAAAAATTTTATGTAGTTCCTACCCACTGAAGATCCTTTCCAGCCTCAACCACAAGGGTGATCTTACCATAAGGAATGATGCTATCGTCAGTAAAACCATACAAGGATTCGGACATGGGTATCCAGAGATGGTCAACCTCCATCTGTTTGAAAAATTTTCGAACAAGACATTTACCGAGCTTTCAATGTCTACCAACATACGCTTGACGAAGTTGAGGACCATCACCACTTGGACCACAAAGGCATCACAATGTGAGTAATGGACATTGACCTCGTCTTCATCGTCGAATATTATGCTAGACATTCACCCTTTGCCATTGATTCTCTACGCACCCAATAACTTTCCAACATGAGCTTCTTGACTACCATCGCTAATATTTCTAGAAGTTGTTGCTTGCTCCTCCATTGTGGAGGCCCCAATGATGGGCCCTCCCATAACGATGTTGATTTCTCTGATGGGGGGGTTGAACTATAGGCAGTGGAACGTTTGGCCTTCCCTGGGTTTCTTGTTGAGGTGTACAAAGTGCATGGTGATAACCTCATTCTTTCGCTCTCATCCCTCGTCCCCTATTGTAAGTATCGTTTGAAGCTTTCGCCTGCGAATGTGGCCCATACTGGCTTCCTTCACTGGTCGGTACCTATTTTCTACCATCTTATTAATGGTGGCCCCTACATCAGGACATTCTTCTGTATCGTAACCTTCAGACTTATGTATTCTATAGTATTTTGTAGTGGGCAAGGGAGACGGACGAAAGTCTCGCCTGAGGATTAGTCCTTCATAGTGTCAACCTCGTTTACCTCTGTCTTATACCCTCGATGTTTTGGTCCTAACAACCTCATTAGATTATTTTTTCTTGGGAAAGTAACATTTACCATCCTCTATGCGATCATCATCATCTCACCATCATGCTTCTTTTTGTTTTCAATTGTTTTTCTGTTTGAATTTCTCCCTTTATCAAATCTACCAACTGATTATATGTTTGGAGGCTCTTATTCTGTACATCTCGCCAAATTATGGTCTCCATCCTCAGCCAATTCCACAGGACCTCTAATGCCTTCTAATATGATATAGATTCTACTGCGATCAGCTCTAGAATATGTTAAAATAGCTTTTCACGGACTCATTCAGGCCTGTCTTATATCTTTTAGTCTTATAGCTGGAACTTCGCCTAGAGTGAGACCCACAAAAGTACTCTTACACGTCTTCTTCAGTTGAGGCCAACTACGAATGGCATCGGGCTTCAGCTTCAGGTATCACCTTTTAGCTGCTCTTGTGAGGGTCATGTGGAAGGCCATATATTTCAGCAAGGACGAAGTATTTTTAAGCTTCATTTCTGTCTTGTAGTATGCTAAAAGATACATGGGGTCACTTTGCCCATTGTATTTATCCAGTTTGGGACTCACAATGCCTCTGCTAATGGGAGTACTCTATATTTAATGAGAGAAATACCTCTTCGTCGTCATCTTCTAGTTCAAAAGATCTGGCAAGGCCATCTTCTTTGTTGTCATAAGAATAACCTGGCACATACATGAGGTCTTTCGAAATTGACCTAACCCTTCGCCCTTCAAACACGTGGGGCTTCCTTTGGTAGGAGTCAGCTTCGTCACTGAGTCTATCAAAGATAGGTGAACTTGGTAGGTCTAAATTCTCACTCTTTAAGAAGGTCAGTGGGCTAGTAACGCTTGGAATTGCGTAGCTTACTATACGGGTAGGAGTAACTTACTATTGGGGCTTTGGCTTCGGCCCCACTTTTTTCTTCATTTTTAGTTTGGCCTCAAGCCACAACATTTTTTGTTCTGTTTTCTTCCAACAGCATTTGAACTTACTCTGCCAAGGTGGATACAGTTTTTTCTATGGAAATGTTCTTTTGCCGCCAGTTGCATTTCTTCCTAGGAACTTTTTCCTTTTCGCTGGCTATTACATTTGGGATCTCATCCATTTGCCTCTTAAGATTGAAATCACTATCTTCGAAGTACTCACTCTGCCTTTTCAGCTCATTCTCACCCATTTTCCCCTCAATATCACTCATTTTTAGCTTCCTCACAACAGAATTTTCCTATTTCTCTATGATTTCTCAAGAACTTTCACCCGTGGTTTCTGATTCTCGTAGAAAACTATGCGTTTTCCACATACGGTGCCAAATTGTTTACCCAAATAATTGAAGTCAACAAATTCTTACCCACCTCATTGCTCAAAAGAACAAACTCAACCTTGATAATTACTACCTAAGGAATGAGAATTATAGGAGCAAGAATTTAGCTAAGGTTTCTAATTGTTCTCTTCCTTTTGTAATTTAATATGGACTATTTATTGATGTTCCCAACATTTGGGTTTTTTGGTTTTTTTCTTATTTCTACCACGTGTCGTCGCTTTATTGGATGCTACATGATTCTAGAATATTATATGACATATGGCAGAAGGTTATTGCTTCAGCCATCTCATTCAACAGATTTTGTGGCAATTATCTTCATACAGGTTTTTGTAACTAACTCTGCCACCTACAGATTCAACATATGGTCCAATGAGTGCTCCGTCATTAGTAAATATTGCACCAGCCAAGCTTAGAACCCTCGCCAAGTCCTTAACTAAGCATCGAAGTCAAAAGAATAAAGCAAAGTCAAACCCAAGTGGTCCACAAGTTGGCCCCATGATTTCATGCATTCACTGGACGCATAAGTCAAACGATCCTTAGCGAGCCTTTTTCCTAAGCCGAGCATAAAGTGAGGCATAACAATAGCGTTGGATGAAATTTAATACATGAAATTGATTAAATATATGTATACAATAGAAGATAAAGTTAGTAAAAGATTATTGACTTAAATTGTCGGAGAAATTTTCTTTAAATTTGAGGTTTGCCGTGTAATTAGATTAGTTCTTGACCCGATTTTGGATCAATTCTTGTAACAAAAGTAGTCAACTTTATGTAAATTCCTTTCTGCTGAAATACAAGGTTAGGGCTAAGGTTGTTCACACGTAGGCAAATTCTTTATAATTGGATAATAATTAAGTTTTTTAAATTATATACGTAAGAAGAATAGAAATGCGGAGAATATGAGGGAAAAAATGTGCAAGGATGAGTATAAATTGAAAAATGTTGATTTACAACAGATAATTGAGTTGTTTAATTGGTCAAATTACAAAATATGCAATATTTTGACTCTAGTTCAATAAAAAATATTGTCAAAACAAGCAATGTTTTTATTTTTAAGTAAGAAAAAGAAGGAAACTTGTAAATTTGGATAAACATGTGTGCGCAATAAGATGTTATTTATAAGTATGACTTGCTCAACATTCAATGAACCACAATTTTTTTTTTTTGATAATTGCAGTATTTTTTTAAAAAAAAAATGGAATATTACAATGAAAATATATTTATTGCGTGTTTGCCATTACTTGTAAACACTTATAAACTGATCAAATATTATTTTTATCTACACATTCTGTATGACCTACAATTTTTATCTATTTTTATACACGCATTACATAAGATTTATTGCTTATAATCTATAAAAAATATACAAAAAAGCACTTAATATTGCTAATAATCTATATTCAAAACAAAATGCATGACGAAATGTCACCGGGGTTGTCCATTATGCTTGTGGTTTGATTCAATTAGTGTTGCTTAAGTAGAATTCTTGTGTGGAGATCGAACTGCATAATCTACAAAAAACTATATCAATCAAGTCTGACATTTAATCTACAAAAAACTATACCAAACAAGATTGCTAATAATCTATATTCAAAACAAAATGCATGACAAAATGTCACTAGGGTTGTCCATTATGCCTATGGTTTGATTCAATTAGTGTTGCTCAAGCCGAATTCTTGTGTGGAGATCTAACTGCATTAGAAGAAATGTTTGGCCTTTGGGAATGAGATAGAAAATAATTTTGTGGCAAATGAAGAGCTAGAGAGGAGGGATAGGCGTGAATCCATGAAATTTATGCAAAATGAATGGTGTGGTTTGGAAGGGCCGGGTTCAAGCCAATGAGCTTATGTTCATACAC
This sequence comes from Forsythia suspensa, assembly GCA_023638005.1. Taxonomy (NCBI): domain Eukaryota; kingdom Viridiplantae; phylum Streptophyta; class Magnoliopsida; order Lamiales; family Oleaceae; genus Forsythia; species Forsythia suspensa. Next base: position 46,298,087 of record CM042673.1, on the reverse strand, counting down.
AATGGATGAGGCCCGACGAGTAGTCTGGACTTATTTTAGTTGATTTTGTTTTCCAAAAAAAATTGTAGGTGTAAAAGGTAGCTAGTTTTATCTAGTGTATAAATACAAGTTTTGTTACAATCTTCGAGAACTTTAGATTATGTAGAATGTTGTAGATATTAGTGTTTTATAATAAATATTTATAATATTTTTGTGAAAGAGTTTAGAGAGATTATAAGTAACATCAGATTAAGTTGTCTAATTCATATCAATATTCAACATAAGTTTCTTTTAAAGAAGTGTTCAATAGTTCAAATTGCTGGAAACACGAAAGAAATCCACGTTGAGACTCCTATCTCCAGTGAACAGTATGTAAACTAACGATACACAGAATAACCCATGAGCAAGAGGATTTGTAGGAGAAAGTGTGCAGTCATTACAAAAAATGTGGGCATTTTGTAACAATCGTGATCATTCTTCTCATGATCTTGCCTCAATTGTACTCATTTGCACTATCTGGTTTGGGAGAGTAAGTGCCCGTCTTACCCTTCACAGATATCTTTTGCTTCCTTAGAGATTCGAATCGCTGGAATGCAAAACAAATCCATGAGGGGTAAGATGGACACATGTTCTCCCAAAGTGGATAGTACAGATGAGTTGTAGGAGTTTGACACGATTATTGTGAATAGAACTTTTTCCAAGAAAGCTTTTAGTAAAAAGTTATTGAATGTTTAATTGTCAATCCAAATAGTAATATGAATATTATAGATTGTTTGGCAACATAATTAGGAAAGTGCTTTTGTTTTATTACTTGTACAAATACTACATATTTATTTGACTAAACTTTAATCATTGATTCATAAATAATATTTATTTTCATTATCCTTTTAGGAGCATATCTTATTATTTATTCTATAATATATTTTAATACTTCAACATATGTAATATGTATGAAATTTTATACTTAAGTGATAAATAATAATAAAAATTAAGATAAAAACATGTTTTAAACCTTTCAAAAGAATCTTTAAATTATACAAATTAATATAATATTTCATCGATATATTGGTATTTAGAATAAATATATTTGGTATTTTAGTAAGTTAATAAGGATAATTTCATTAATTTAAAAGTTTCATTAAATACAGATTTCAATTTCCCATGTAAGCTGAAAAAATTATTTTCTTAATCAACAAGCACGTTGAATTTTAATCAAAACAGCTTTGGCCTTTCAATAAGTACTTTTGAATTTTAGAAAAGCCTTCTCAAACACACTCTAAATAAATATTAACCATCTATTTATGGAGTGGTAGCTATAAAATTATAAATAGAGGTAAGATCAATGTTTTAGAAATCGACCCGGACGTCGATTCGAAAAAGAGAAAAGCTCAAGGGTCAAAGAATCGAACCAGGAGGGTTCTCATTATTAGCTTTTTTTTAATTAAAAAATAACAGAAAGATTGTCGGTGATAATAAAGCGGAGGAGGAAGGTGAGGATGACATCAAGTTATCATGCCCCAACGGATTCTTCCAATGTTTTCAATGGAATTCATAGGTATAGGAAGAAGTCCTCAAATAGAATTTTTTTTCTTTCGACCATATTTTTAACTCACCAACTTCTGCCTGTAGTCTCTATATCTAAATTCCTAATGGCCAATGTTGTTTTGTGTAAACATACTATTATGGAAAAGTCTCGCATGTTTTCCCATCTCCTTCTTATCTCCACTAGAATGACACTTACAAAAGTTGTTCTTTTTTTTTTATTATTTGAACAAGGGAAATTGAATTCTTCAATATCAAATGGACAATGCAGGCTAATGAAATTTCATTTATTGGGAATTACCTTATTTTTTGTATTATTTCAATTCTTCCTTTATTTTATTTTTCGACTACAATCGATTAAAAACCAATTATTTTAGAGTTAATCATACTCACGTTTCTCACCCTTTCCAGTTTGTTGCATCTTTATTCAATTTTATTCGCATGCATCATCCTAACATTTCATTAATTCACACAGATAGTTCCCACTGACAAAATTTGCTCAAATATTCTGTTAGAATGGTTGAAAATGACATTCTTGCCTTCAAATTTTAAATAAAAAAATAAATATGAAAAAAACAAAAAGTACAAATAAAAATGCCCCAAACCTAACCCAACTTTCGCCGCCGCCGCCCCCACCACCATCAAAGAAATTTAAAGCAAAATAAGGAACAGAAGCAAGAGAGATCAATTCAACAACAATTTATTGAACCTAGAAACATGTTGGTTTTCTTAAATATATAACCGCTATACCTATATCTCTCTTATTCTCTTTCTGTGTGTGGATTGATCAAAAATTCAACTTTTGGGTGTGTTTGAGTTTGTATGATATTAATTTTTTAGAGAGAGATAGAGAGTGAGCGAGAAAGTAGGGGCACTTAACGTGCTGTTGTTTGCCTGGTACATTTGAGCTTCGCACATAAAATCTGTACATGATTTGAATTGGTGGAGTTGTTTGTGATTGTTTATTAGTAACAATAGTATTTCACACCTTCTTTTGAAGTATTAGCAACACGAGAATAGTCTTCGAAAAAGAGAAAGGTGAAAAGATAATATTTTTTCTTTGGAATTTGGCCTTGTTTCATCCACGGGGTTATTGTTTTCTATGGAAAAGTGGGAGAAACAAGAAAAAAAACCCACGTAAGAGTAAATGATTGGAAGAGATCGTTTGTGGCATGAATAAGAAAAGGCAAAGCCACCACATGGTGGCAATGATGTGCAGGTGATAGACTGATGGTGGTGGTGACAATGACGAACGGATATGTCATGGTGGTGTGGTGGCGTATGTTGGGTTTAGTTCAGGGTGGGGTGACGTGGGTCTTGAGGTTGGGGTGGGATAGGTAAAGAAGAAAAATATTTTTTATTTTTTTTTTCAATTTTTTTTCTTTTGCTGTTTTTATATACTCTTATTGTTTATATAAAATTTGAGGGCAAAAATATTATTTTAAATTAATTTAACGAATTTTGTTTGTGGGGACTATCTTTGTGAATTATTGAAAAGTTTGGATGATACGTGTGAATAAAATTAAATGTGGACAAAGATGTGATAAACTAAAAAGAATAAGGACCTTGAGTGTAATTAACCATGTATTTTATTATTAGTATTTGTTAATTTTGAAAAAAAAATATTCGAAAAATTTTAAAAATTAATTCCCACTATTTACCTATTATCCCTCACTTAAAACTAGAGGCAATACCTCAAAATAGAAAAAAAATCATAGACAGATCCATAATTTTAAGTTCGGTTCACCGTGCACCAACAACAGCCAATCAAAACTCAAATGCAGTGAAAAACCCTAAATTTTCAAAAGAGGACAATCTCACAAATCTTTGGGTGAGCTTTTTCAAGCTTATAAGTTGGTTAAACTTTATTTTTAAGAAAAATTGGTGCAATTGGTCCATAATATTTGCCTTCAGTGCAAAACTAGTCTCTAACGTTTATTTTACAGCACAAAAGTCCATAACATATGTGTTTTGGTGCATAATTAGTCCTTATTTGATAAAAAAGACAAATATACCTTTAGTTTTAGAGAAAATTACAATTTGATTACTAAAAGCTTTGCAAAATTTTATTGACCAAATTAGTGCAAATGGTCAAAAGCTATTTCTATTACAAAAATTTTAAACATACTTTTTTTTTATATTTATTTTTTTACTAAAAATTAAAAAGAAACTAACAAATTTTTTTAAAAAATCGAGCAAACATCATTATTAACATTTTATTGACCAAATTAGTAAATAGTTTTGTATATTTTAGAGATTTTTTCATAAATGAGCCACTTTTTCTAGAATTTTATATATAATCTTTTTTGAATAGCATTTGGAAGTTTATATTTGAATAAATATGTTACAAAAAATTTCGTAACATTTGCATATTTACGTATATTTTTGTTATGATGTTTATTACATGTTTATTACATTTAGAACATTTGTGTGTTCTTACAATCGCATATATTACATTTTCAGATATTACATTTGCGTATGTTACGTTTTTCGTATGTTACAATATTTTATGTTTATGTTATTGGTATGTTACATTTACATGTTTGTATTACATTTATTTGTGTGTTACAATATTTGTTACATTTTCGTATGTTATTATAACTCAATTTTTAATTTTTTTATGTTATTATAACTCAATTTTTAATTTTTAATTTTTTTTATCACAATTTGTAATGTAAGTAACATTTGACATTATGATACATTAGATTTGTAATATGTACTCTTTGTAGTTATGTTTGATAATGTGGATTTACGTTTGTTGCAAAAGATGTTATATTTCAATATCTTTTTCGACAATATTGTTAAATATTACATATCATTACTCAACGGATTGATGTTGCCCGTTAATGGTATCAAAGCATGTTACATTTGTATTTGTTGTTTATTTGTAGGAATGGCTACTATAAACATTTTCATTGACAACAATGGCGAAACAATAGAGATTTTGGTACCACATGACTGTAGCTACGTCGAGCTCATCGACATGGTAATGAATGTATTCAATTATTATCGAAATAAAATCGTAATAGCATTACATTATGATGTGGGTGGTGGATTGGCTCCGATAAGAATAACGAATGATAATGTGATGTTGTTCTATTTGTGGTTAAAAAGTAAGGAACAGTTGTTAACTACTTACGTGCTTCGAGTTACCGTTACAATCCATTGGAGAATATTATCTTAGTTGAAAGTTTGAATAATTCGCGCTACATTACTGGAGATAGAATTGATTTGGAATATATTTCTATTAGTAGTATTATCAACGGTGATACATTTGCTTTTAGTGTTTGTCAAACAATCCCAGATGTGGCGAAGATGAATTTGACGTTGAAAACTGTGTAAGTGAACATCCAGATTTTGATTGAATTGATACCAGTATGATTTTTAGGGATAAAAAAGTTCTTAAGAAAAAAAATTCGTTATATGCCATTCAAAACAATTATCAGTACATTGTGGATAGATCCAACAAAAAAGAATATGTTCTCAAGTGCAAAGATGAGAACTGTATGTGGCAATTTAGAGCTTCTAAAATGGGTGAAACAGATATGTTTAAGATAAGGTACATCAGATACGGTCATACTTGTTCGATGGATATAATTATGGGAGATCATAGACAGTAACAAGTCCATTATTTGGAGATTGCATAAAACACAAGTACATGGATGTCAAAACTATATGCACTCCAAGAGATATAATAAATGACGCATCGAAAATATATAGTGTACCTAATAAGTGCATTTTGTGCACTTATTTTGGCCTTTGAATTAAGCATTTATCCCATCATATAGTTGATTTTCTACTTAATCTAGTTTATTATTATTTTTATTTCAGTTTTGGACTCGTTTGTGAACAATTGGAGAGGATTGGATGAAAAGAGCAATAAATTAGAAAATATCTCAGAAGTACGGGGACTCAATTGCACTCAATTGGAAACTTGAAGGATCAAATATAGAGATTAAAGAAAGTTGGAGGATTGAAGAAGACAATATTAAAGTTTGAGGACTAAAATGACCAAGACCTAAAGTTGAAATACTAAATTGGAGGCTAACTGCGAAGAACTTAAAAGAAACAAGATGGACGATCACCCAAATTATAGCTAGGCGAGCACCCAGAAACACGGAGGACAAGCAGTGTGCAAATTGGCAAGCCTAGGCGATCGCCTGGCAATGTACTGGGCGGTCGCCCAGTGTTATTTTTTGTCTGCGTATTTTATTTCTTTTTTTGAGTCCTAATCTAGTTAGGTAACTTTTGGCCTGCGGATTTTGTAACTTTTTGCGATCTTTTGGGGCACAATTAGGGTAGTATAAATATAGGTTATTAACTCATAACAAAGGAGAAATTTTAGGGAGCCGAATTGGGAGGAAGACGGAAGAAACAAGAGAAGATAACTACTTGGCGATCAAGAGTATTTTTGGAAGATTTATTCTCCTTCAATCGATGTCGGGTTCTATCAATTCTTTTCTTTTTAATTTAATGATGTTCTTCTAATTTTCTTGAGCCAAGGTAGACGATGAAACTTTGTTTTAGCAAAGTGATTAATTTGTTATTCGTTTAATTCCGTTTTAGAGCTTTAACTTTCATGGTTTGTTCTTGTTGAATTAATTAGATAAAATTTCTTTCATCTTAAATATCATGTATTCTTGATTGTTAGAAATTGATTTAATGAATTCATACTTTGTGCTTAAACATATTCTATTAATTTCTTTTGATTTTTCGTTATCTTTTTATCAATTTGGGATACATAGAATGCTTACGAAACCTTTGATTATTTGTTTTTTTTAATTGAATTTGATACGGGGAACGCTTTAAGTAATTTAAGTTTGAAGCATAAGGGGAGCCTATATTGAATTTTCTTCTTTTGGAATTAATTGATAAATGTTTTAAGACGACAATAGATTGATTTCGTTTTGTCGTTTGTTTTTAGAATTAATCAATAACTGGATAATTGCTAAGTTAAACAATGGTGGATTCCGAAACCTTGATACTTTAAACAACTTGATTTTTCAACTTAATTGTTTAGCATATTTAATTAGTCCTTAAGTTAAATTATTTCAACCAAACTCATTTCGACTCAACTAGCCCAGAATAATAGTTAATTTGGATTAAAATTAGACTTTCTTCATTGCAGTCTCTATGGGATCGACCTCGTTACTACTTTTCTATATTCCAATAGATTCGTACACTTGCGAGTTAATTAAAATTTGACATCAAATTTTTGGAGCCTATATTGGATTTTCTTCTTTTGGAATTAATTGATAAATATTTTAGGACGACAATAGATTGATTTCATGTCATCGTTTGTTTTTGAGAATTAATCAATAACTGGATAATTGATAAGTTAGACAATGGTAGATTCTCGAAACTTTGGTACTTTAAACAACTTGATTTTTCAACTTAATTGTTTAGCATATTTAATTAGTCTTTAAGTTAAATTATTTTAACTAAATTCCTTTCGCCTCAACTAGCTTAGAATAATAGTTAATTTAGATTAAATTAAACTTTCCTCATTGCAGTCTCTGTAGGATCGACCTCGTTACTACTTTTCTATATTCTAATAGATTTGTACACTTGCGAGTTAATTAAAATTTCACATCAAATTTTTGGCGCCGTTGCCGGGACTACGTCTGAAAGTTAATTTGATCTTAGTTAATTTTATTTTTGACTAGTTATAATTTAGGATTTTTTTTTAAAAAAAAACCAAAAATATTTATAGTGCATGCTTGGTCGTAGATCTCTAGAAATTAAGCTAGAGCATCTAGATTGTGAAATTGAAAGAACATTTTACCAAAGAAAACGAGCTACCAATTTAGATAAAATTGAAGGAACCGAAGTAATAATCGCTATGGGTGATGAAATTGAGGAGAGACCTTTTAGAAATTATTTTAGTCCATTGCCTAATTTAAGCACCGCATGCATACAATACCTACAAGTAACTGCTAGGAATTTTGAGCTAAAATCGAGTATGCTTAATTGTCTTCCATCTTTCTATGGTTTAGATAGTGAAGAACCCTATAATCATCCAACATATTTTTATGTTGTATGTGAGATATTTGAATATGAGAATGTTTCTCCTAATAATGTTAAACTTCGTCTGTTTCCTTTTTCTCTGAAAGATAGATCTAGATCATAGTTTAATACATTACCTGCCAATAGTATTACATTTTGGAAACAAATGGTTGCTAAATTTTTAAATAAATATTTTCCTATTCATAAAACTAATACTATTCACAGGAAAATTTCAAAGTTTGTGCAGAAAGACGAAGAACCATTCTATGAAACTTGGGAGAGATTCAATGGGCTCCTATGAAATGTCCACATCACGGTTATGAAAAATGGCACTTATGCCAATATTTTTGGAGGGATTACTATCACATATTCAAGAATTGTTGATGGCCACAAGTGGTGGAGAGCTTATGTCTAAAAATGCTACAGAGATTTGGAGCTTCTTTCAAAAGCAAGCTAACAATTCACAACAGCGGAGTCGATCTTCTCAGACTGAACCAAAAAAAAGAAGAATTTATGAGATTCGAAGCAATGAACCTAGCTCGGAAATCAAAGAAGTCAAATGCTTGACAGAAGATATTTCTCGCAAATTGACCTCGTTGACAGCCAATAATCCTATAGAGCCAGATGCATGTTCTGATCAAGCGAATGCCCTCAACATGATGAGGAAACAACCTTACAATCCTTATTTCAACACATATAACCCAGGATGGAAGGACCACCCCAATTTTTCTTGGTCACAAGGTGTTCAACAGGATAGTATGGCAGGTCAGGCCCCTCAACAAACTACCAGACAATTCAATCAAAAAATTTCACAGCCAAAACCATAGGAGGAGGCAATTCAAAACTTGACAAAAGCTATACAAGCTACATTAGAGCACCAGAATCACACCATTACTGAGTTTAAGAAGGAAGTACGCACTAGCCAGAACTCACAGGCACAATCCATCTCCAATATAGAAAACATGATGGGACAACTGGCCTCATCAGTCCAATAGTTGGAAACAACCATTGAGAAAGAAAAGTTTCCTAGTCAGCCATTTTCTAATCCTAAAGTAGTGCATAATATTGGGACCGATTCAAGCAATCAACAGGAAGAAGTTAGATCCATCATGACTTTTAGACGTAACAAACTGTTTGACAACTAAGTGGATATTTCAAAACAAAATACATCTCAACCAGTTTTTCCAAGTAATGTCCCAACTGATGATTCAGTCCAAGAAGTTCCCAAGGAGAACAATGAGCCATCTTACATTCCAAAAGTCCCATTTCCTCAAAGGCTAACAAAGGTAAAGCAAGGTAGTTCTATTAATGAAATCATGGAAATCTTCAAGCGGTAAGTATAAATATCTCTCTACTTGATGCTATTAAGCAAGTACCTACTTATACTAAGTTCTTGAAAGACTTATGTACGAAAAAGAGACAACTACATGTGCGCAAAAAGGCCTTTTTAACTGAACAGGTTAACTCTATAATTCAAAACAACATCCCTCCAAAATTTAAAGATCCAGGTTGTCCTACTATCTCATGCATCATAGAAAACTATAAGATTGAGAAGGCTTTGCTAGATTTAGGAGCCAGTATTAATCTTCTTCCTTACTCTATGTATATGCAACTTAGACTAGGCGAGTTAAAACCAACATCTGTGAAAGTACCCCGTGGAATTGTAGATGATGTTTTGATACAGGTTGACAAGTTTTATTTTATTGTTAATTTTATTGTACTTGATACTCAACCAGTACGAGACTCTACAAAACATATTCCTGTAAATTTTAGTCGTCCTTTTCTAGCAACATCTAATGCTATTATTAATAGGAATGGAGTTATGCAGCTATCTTTTGGCAACATGACAATAGAATTGAATGTTTTTAATGTCAACAAGCAACCACATGACAATGAGGATGTTGCTGATGTTGATATGATAGAAGCATTAATTGATGACTCTTTTGTTTCAACTAATTGTGATGATGTTTTAACGATGTGTTTAACTCATGTTGGGTCATATTTTGATGTTGATAGTGTTATAAATGAAATGAATACTTTGCTCGAGTTAGCACCTATCATTGATACAACTAAATGGAGATAGAAAATTGAACCACTTCTAATAAGTGAGAAGAAGAACATCCCATCAGTTCAACAACTACTAAAATTAGAGCTTAAAGCATTGCTTGACACTTTGCAATATGCATTCTTAGGAGAGGTCGATACTTTACCTGTAATTATCTCTTCTTCCCTTGATTATGCACAAAAAGGTAAGTTGTTATGTGTTTTGACTGAACATAAAGAGACGCTAGGATCATTGCTGATATCATTGGTATAAATCCAGTAGATTGTATGCATTATTCATGTTGAGGAGAATTCTAGGTCTACTAGAGAAATGAAACGTAGGTTAAATCCTAACATGAAAGATGTAGTAAGAACAAAAGTGCTTAAATTATTATATGCTGGAATTATTTATCCTATTTCCAATAACACATGGGTAAGTCCAATACACGTTATCCCAAAAAAATTGGGTATCACAGTAGTTACTAATACAAACAATAAGTTGGTTCCAACTAGAGTAACTACAGGATGGCGTGTTTGCATTGATTATAGGAAATTGAACTCAGTCACTAGAAAAGATCACTTCCCTCCTCTATTCATTGATCAAATGCTTGATAGGCTAGCAGGTCATGATTATTATTATTTTCTAGATGGTTATTTTGGTTATAATCAAATTTCCATAGCTCTAGAAGATCAAGAGGAAACTACTTTCACTTGTCCTTTTGAAACCTTTGCATATAGAAGAATGTCATTTGGTTTGTGTAATGCATCTTCTACTTTTCAAATATGCATGCTTAGTATTTTCTCTGACATAATTTAGAAGTTTCTTGAAGTGTTTATGGATGATTTTTCTGTATATGGAGACTCGTTTAATAAATGTTTGCGCCATCTAACCTTGGTTTTACAGAGACGTGAGGAAAAGAATTTAGTGTTAAATTGGAAAAAATGTCACTTCATGGTGAAACAAGGTATTGTTCTTGGTCACATTATCTCTAATAGTGGTATTGAAGTTGACAAGGCCAAAGTAGATCTTATCTCTAATCTTCCACCTCCAAAATCAGTGAAAGAAGTAAGAACCTTCATTGGGTGGGCATGCTGGTTTTTATAGACGATTCATTCAAGATTTTAGTAAAATCTCTAGACCCTTATGCAATTTACTTGTAAAGGATGCACCTTTTGTCTTTAATGATTCTTGCTTAGAAGCGTTTGAAAGACTTAAAAAATTGTTGACCACTGTACCTATCATTCGACCACCTGATTGGAATTTGCCTTTTGAACTCATGTGTGATGCATCTGATTATGCTATAGGAGCAGTTTTAGGACAAAGATTAGATCGTTTGCCTTCTGTTATTTACTATGCAAGCAGAACTCTTAACGATGCACAATTGAATTATTCTACTACGGAGAAAGAAATGCTAGCAGTTGTATTTGCATTAGATAAATTTTGATCTTAACTTGTAGGGTGTAAAGTAATTATTTTTTCGGACCATGCTGCCTTCAAATATCTTCTCACTAAGAAAGATGCTAAACCAAGATTGATTCGGTGGATTTTACTTTTACAAGAATTTGATATTGAGTTTAGAGATAAAAAGAGTTCTGAAAATATTTTAGCTGACCACTTATCTCGTATTGTGCTTGATTCTGTACAGAAAAACTACCGTTAAATGAGTTGTTTCCAGATGAACAACTTATGAATATTAATGTTGTACTTTGGTTTGCTGACATAGTTAATTATCTTGTTACAGGCAAACTTTCAGAACATTGGACTAAACAAGATAGAACTAAGTTCCTAGCTGAAGTGAAGAACTTCTTTTAGGATGATCCGTATTTGTTTAGATACTGTGCTGATCAAATTATAAGGAGATGTGTCCTAGAAAGTGAATTCCACAGTGTTATATCTTTTTGTCATGACCAAGTTTGTGGAGGCCATTTCAGTGCTAAAAAGACTACTGCCAAAATTTTACAATGAGGTTTTTATTGGCCTACTCTTTTTCGTGACACTTATGTTTTTTGTTCTTCATGTGACAGGTGTCAACGCATGGGAAGCATTTCAAAAAGGAACATGATGCCGCTTTAATCCTATTCTCGTGGTTGAGATCTTTGATGTATAAGAGATTGATTTCATGGGACCTTTTCCTCCATCCTTTGGCTATCTTTACATATTGGTTGGTGTCGACTACGTGTCCAAGTGGGTCGAGGCAATTCCATGTAGGACCAATGATCACAAAAGTGTAGTGGCATTTTTGAAAAGCAATATCTTCTCTCGCTTTGGCACTCCATGAGCCATTATCAGTGATGGTGGATCTCACTTCTGCAATAAATATTTTCAAACCCTACTAGCAAAGTACTCCATCACACATAAGATTGCAACTCCATATCACCCACAAACTAGCAGTCAGGTGGAGGTTTCAAATCGAGAGATCAAGCAGATTTTGGAGAAGACAGTTCGACCTGATCGAAAAGATTGGTCTCTACGACTCACTGATGCATTGTGGGCATATAGGATAGCTTTTAAAACGCCCATTGGAATGTCTCCTTATAGACTGATGTATGGAAAAGCCTGTCACCTACTGGTTGAGCTGGAGCATTGGTCTTGTTGGGCCATTAAGAAATTCAATTTTGATTTGCAGGAAGCAGGGTCAAAAAAAAAATTGCAGCTAGCTAAACTTGAGGAGATTAGAAACGACGCTTATGAGAATGCAAAGATCTACAAGCAAAGAATGAAAGTCTTTCATAACAAGCGCATAGTCAGAAAATCCTTCAACCCAGGTCAGAAAGTACTATTATACAATTCTCGTCTGCACTTATTTCTAGATAAGTTACGTTCTAGATGGTCAGGCCTATTCATTGTTCATACAATTTATCCTCATAGAACTATTGAGGTTGAAAACCCCAAAAATAGTGACATTTTTAAAGTTAATAGCCAAAGATTAAAACTATATTTGGAGTTTAACTCTCAAGAGGGGGAAGAAGAAATTGATTTAGGTGATCTTACCCATCCATTTTAAACACACACACAAAAAAAATAAAAAAAAAAACAAAAAAAAAATTAAAAAAAAAAAAAAACATTTTGTGTTTTCTCTTTTTCTTTTATTGGTAGGACTGCGTGTTGTTACAACTTATCTTGCGGTGAAATAGGAGTTCATCCGAACCTTCGGTCAGCCAGATCCATCTTCTCCACATCTATCTCTGGGGAGTAACTGATCTTTTTCCTCCTTTTATTTACTTTATTTTGTTCTTACATTGAGGACAATGTAAGGTTTCTGTTTTGGGGTAGGTTAAAAAGTATTAAGATACTTAATTGTTTTTGAATTGGCTTATCACTTAGGTCTGTATAACTAAAAAAAACTGTATTTGTCTAGTTGTTGTTGAATATCCTACCACCAATAATGATATCTGTTCAAAATCGAGCACATATTTAGTAGAATATTAGACAATACTTGAACTTGTTCTTTTATTTGAATACTTATCCATAATAGACCTGATTAAGGAAGCACATAACCACTAATGACTTATCATTTATTGGAAACATGACTTGAGTGTATGAGTTGATATTGTTGACTGAGTATCATTACGAAAAAGTCCGTTCCTAAATCCTTAAGCTAGTGACCAAACTGTTTTGAGAACAATTTGGGAGTGTTAAGTTACTACTTATGTTCTGAGAATTTTGATGGTTTGGATTTTCTGGGTCTCATCTTTGGTTGAATAAGTTATAGTCAAGGAATCTAAACTGAGCACTAATCACTGCTGATAAAATAAAATAAAATATCTGACTCAAGCAATTAAGCCTGTTAGGGTATCTTACTTGGGAGTCATCGGCCCAAAGCTCGCTACATGAGTCATATATATATATATATAAGAGAAAAATTGAAAATATATATATATATATATATATATATATATATATATATATATAATTTTACATCTTCACTTCTCTATTAGCCTCAGTAGGAATTGAGCAATTAAGTCTGTTATGGTATTTTAAAACACAGGTACCCTATAGTCATCGACTTAGGAGTCATCAGCCCAAAGCTCGCTACAAGAGTCATATAGAAAGCTAGTGAAAGAGAAGTATTGCACAGAATGTAAGACTGTTAACAAGAGTAGAATAAATAAAAAGAGGTAAAAGTGCTCGGTAAGGATTGCTAGGTTAGAACTTCAGAGACTGAAGATGAGAATTTAGAAATCACTCACCATCCTAATTCTAAGAATACAAGTTGTAAGTTTTACCACTTTATTTGAAAAGGCATTGTGCTGATCAATAGGAACCAATTTCACTAGAACACCTCGGGATTGGAGAGAAAAGTATTGGAAGTGTGAGAATTTACGAAAAGTGTGAGGAATAAAGGACTACAAAGGGTTCGGGATTACTAAAATATCAATGACACAATATTAGTCGTGGTCTAATACATGTATAAGTTTAATTTTTTGCTATTCACACACTCACAAAAGGTTGAGCATCGGAGTAGTGAAAATGTTTATGTTGTTGTTTAATATCCTTCTAAAAGTGTTGCTTTATTTTTGAACTTGAGGCATGTGGTAAGAAATTTAACATTGACTAATTTCTCGTTGATTCTATTAGCTTAGTTCAAATTTATATTTAGTTTTGTTTTTGTTCGAGGATGAACAAATGTTTAGTTTGGGGTGTTTGATAAGTACTTTTTGGACACTTATTTTGACTTTTGAATTAAGTATTTATCCCGTCATATAGTTGATTTTCTACTTAATCTAGTTTATTATTATTTCTATTTCAGTTTTGAACTCGTTTGTGAATAATTGGAGAAGATTGGACGAAAAGAACAATAAATTAGAAGATATCTCGTATACGGGACTCAATTGCACTCAATTGGAAACTTGAAGGATCAAATATGGAGATTACAAAAGTTGGAGAATTGAAGAAGACAATATTAAAGTTTGAAAACTAAAATGACCAAGACCTAAAGTTGAAGTACCAAATTGGAGGCTTTTGAAACTAAAAGGACCAAACTGCGAAGAACTTAAAAAAAAACAAGATGGGCGATCGCCCAGATTATAGCTATGTGCAAATTGGCAAGCCTGGGCGATCGCCTAGCAATGCACTAGGCGGTCGCCCAGTGTTATTTACTGTCTGTGAATTTTATTTCCTTCTTTGAGTCCTAATCTAGTTAGGTAACTTTTGGCTTGTGGATTTTGTAACTTTTTGGGATCTTTTGGGGAACAATTAGGGTAGTATAAATATAAGTTATTAACTCATAACAAATGGGGAATTTTTGGAAGCTGAATTGGAAGGAAGACGGAAGAAACAAGAGAAGATAACTACTTGGCGATCAAGAGTTTTTTTGGAAGATTTCTTCTCCTTCAATCCATGCCGAGTTCTATCAATTCTTTTCTTTTTAATTTAATGATGTTCTTCTAATTTTCTTGAGCCAAGGTAGACGATGAAACATTGTTTTAGTAAAGTGATTATTTTGTTATTCGTTTAATTCCGTTTTAGAGCTTTAACTTTCATAGTTTGTTCTTGTTGAATTAATTAGATAAAATTTCTTTCATCTTAAATATCATGTATTCTTGATTATTAGAAATTGATTTAATTAATTCATGCTTGGTGCTTAAACATGTTCTATTAATTTCTTTTGATTTTCTGTTATCTTTTTATTAATTTGGGATATATAGAATGCTTAGAAAACATTTGATTCTTTATTTTTTTTAATTGAATTTGATGTGGGGAACGCTTAAGTAATTTAAGTTTGAAGCATAAGTAGAGCCTATATTTGATTTTCTTCTTTTGAAATTAATTGATAAATATTTTAGGACGACAATAGATTGATTTCATGTTGTCATTTGTTTTTGAGAATTAATCAATAACTGAATAATTGCTAAGTTAAACAATGGTGGATTCTAAAACCTTGGTACTTTAAACAACTTGATTTTTCAACTTAATTGTTTAGCATATTTAATTAGTCTTTAAGTTAAATTATTTCAACCAAAATTCATTTCGACTCAACTAGCCTAGAATAATAGTTAATTTGGATTAAATTAGACTTTTCTCATTGCAGTCTATGTGGGATCGACATCGCTACTACTTTTCTATATTCCAATAGATTCGTACACTTGCGAGTTAATTAAAATTTGACATCAGTACCATTGAGTTATGGAAAAGCTTGGAGGGCACACGAGTATGCCTTGGAAAAGATATTAGGAGATCCAGAGGAATCGTACAGTCACATCCCATCTTATTGGTACTAGTTGAGGAAGAAGAATATAGTACATTTACTCGTGTTGAGATAAGTACGGACAATATTTTCAAATACTTGTTCATTGCGATGAGAGCTTCGTTGCAATGATGGAGATATTGCAAATATGTGGTTGTAATAGACAGAACATTCTTGACAGGACGTTACGGTGGTACATTGTTTACCGCTTGCACACGTGATGCAGACTACAACATATTTGTTCTCGCTTTTGGTATTGGTGACGGCGAGAATGACAATTCATGGAAATGGTTCTTATCAAGGTTCAAAGAGGCTTACAGAGAGAGGGAGGAGATGTGTATCATCTCTGACAGACATGGAAGCATACAAAAGGTAGTCGAACGAGTATATCCAAACATAACACAAGATTTTTGTGCGTATCATTTGTTACAATATTTAAAGATGAGGTTTGGGAAGGTTGCGAAACACATTACAAAGCCATTTAACGCAGTCGCTATGTCTTATACACATACTGAATTTGAGTATCATATGAATGTATTGGACAACATACATGAGGGCATTCGACCCTATCTAGTAAGTCATATTTTATTGTTCATTCGACCAATATTGTTTGTCTATTTTATCATGAATTGATGTGTGTGTTACAATATATTTTGCAAAATGATAATGTCGACTATTGTAGGTGGTCGAGGGCTCATATGCCAACTAAAAGGTACACTACGATGACATCGAATATTGTGGAGTCAGTAAACGTCGTGACAAAATCAATAAAGAATTATCCAATTGTGACTATGTTGGAAAGCTTGAGGAACATTTTGCAATAAAGTTTTACATGAATAGGAATAAGACACATTCCACATTTACACGACTTTCAACAAAGAATGAGAATTTGTTGCGAAAAATGTGAGAAACTCCCTAAACTAAAATTGAAGGTAACTACATGATTTAAATGGTTATAATGGTTTGGTGAAATTGAATTTCATAAGTGTTACGAATTTATATATTTTGTATTTCTAACACAAGTTTTGGGTTTAAGCGATGTCCTATTTCAAGTTACAGACGAGAATACACAAAATATGGTTGACATTGGAAAATGAACATGCACATGTAACAGGTTTCAAGTTGACGGTATCCCGTGTCAACGTGCATTATCCGTTATTGGTAGGAATGGTATGGAAACTTACAAATACTGTTCTTCGTACCACACCCGGAAGGCTTACATATCAGCCTATGAAGGTAGCATTATATTCATTGGTGAAAATGCTCGTTGGGCGATGGCTAGGAGTACAAATTCAATGATTGTATTGGCTCCGAATCCATCGAGGAAAGCGGTGAAGGCCTAAGGAGAGAAGGTTCCAATCAGTTTGTGAACGAAATAGTGTTATAAAGTGTAGAAGACGTGGGCAATACGGGCACAACAGAGAACATGTAAACATCCATTGAGATTGATCAACACGCATAATGATAATTGATATACTGTTAATGTGTTTTGTAATTTTATTCTTCATAGAATTGAATACATTGTTACAACATTAATAAAGTGTTATTGTTTTGTTATATTTATATAATTGATGTTTGATACAGTTCTTTTAAAAATGTGCAAAATTAGTATGATATATAACATTAGTGATACAGAATATAACTCATGATAATAATCGATTTTAATATATGTAACATCAGTGATAGAGAATACCAATTCATGTAACATGTACTGGGTAAAATAACATGATATCATCTGTAACATATTTAGTAATACAGAATATCGTTTGTAACATCTGTAACAGACCATGATATTAAAAAGAAGCGGTTACAACTGCAATTTCAACTCGTTCGTATTTACATACATACTGGACAAACTAATTGATACTGTGTAACATCAGAATGATATAGATATGTAATAGTGAAAACAAATATAACTCATTATTTAATCATTTGTAACATACGTAACATATGATGGTACAATAACATAACCTAATATTTAACATATTTAGTAACATATTCAAAATAACAAAATATCAATTGTAATATCTGTATCAGACATTGATACAAAATATCATTCATAACATCTATATCAAACATTCATACACAATATCATATGAAACAACAGTATCAGACATTGATACTAAATAGAATTTGTTACAAAAGCAAAATCAAACCTAAACTTCAACAAATTCCTATTAATATAGACAATGTACTGTAAAAACCTATAGATACATATTCTGTAAGAAATGTTTCATATAGATTTCCTTCTCCTAATTGAGTTAAGATTGTCATGACAGGACGTAAACTAACAAGCATAGAATTGTTAAAGTCAATGGATGTTCTACTCCTACTTTGTATTCTTTTTCTTTGCAGTCTTCCTTGCTTTTCTTTCTTCTCCTCAACGTGAAATCATGATTTGTTTCATATTCCACAGTACGCTTGTCCATCCCATGTTTGAATAATAGTGCTACCAAATGGTTCTTTCAATTTAGCTTCAAATGGATTCGACATTCCTTGTACATTCTCATTCAGTATGTGTTCTGCATACATGATGACAAAAACACCACAATCGATCCTAGTAAAACTAAAATGTTCGGCATCAGATACGTTGTTAACTGATCGATAGATGTTGTGATACAAAAACATAATAGACGATAATGTAAATATTAACCCGTTATCTTGTTGAGGTATGTTGTGTACAAGATTAATCTGTAGAGGTTCGATCTTGTAACGCCGCATGTTCACTTATATGATTTTTATAGATTATAACGATATTTGCCCTAATATTATATTTAATCTTTAATTAATAAATTATTATTTTTGTGACTAACCATGGTTTTTGCAGTGGAATGTTCCGTGGACGCCTTAGACGGTCGACATGCCTAATAAATTGAATCCATGCATATACATATCTATATCAAAATAGAAGTAAATTATAATATCTATTTAGAGAATGCTTACTTTTAGACTTGTCATACATTGAATCTAGACATAATATTGAAAGTAAAATTTTATGTAAAATGGTATAATTAATAATTGAGCAAAATATGTGGTAACTTTGTTAACTAGTATAGGCAAATATGATGGGCTTTTGATTACCAAACTAGCATAAACGTACCCCAAAAATAAGATAAAAATAGAAATGAATAAAAATAATAAAAATGGTACATAATTGATGCCCTAAAAATTAGTTTGAAATCTTATTTATTTAGACACTTTGTTTAAGGAAATAACAATCAATTCTCCTTTTATTCTCCACCATCCGTCCAAGACCTTCATTTCACACATTTCATTATATTTTTCCATAGCCAAGAAACTTCCAAGGTGCAAAGACAAGCATAATTTGGTACCTTATTCTTGAGGTTAGCATTTTCTAATTGATGTGTTTTATGTGAAATTTTATATTCCATGATTAATTAATTTGTGTTAGATTTCTTAATATATTGAACGATTTTTCTTTTCTTTTTTTATTAACACTATATGTTATATTGTTGTATGCTCATTATATGTTTTATGCATAGTTATTTTAATGTTTTTCATGTATCTATTAAACAATTGACTAAATATTTAACATTCTAAAATAATTGTGTAGTCATTATTTGAAACTATATTATTCAAATAATAAATTTTTTGGAACAAAGAAAACTAAATTCTTTTCCCAATTTAATATTTCACAGTATTTTCAAACTAGTATTATGTTACTAAAATTTACATCTTGGTATTTAATTTAAGAATATATATATATATATATATATATGCCGTTAGAATTTTAATGTATGTAATCATAATATAATTAATTTTTGTTAATTAATTTTTGTTAATTACTGTTCTTTATTATAGCTAGATATTTAAATTGTTAATTAAGATCCACTATGGCTAATAGGAAATATAATTTAATTAGTTTGAAGTCACTCTGCATTAGTTGCCCAGTTAATTTGTTCTTACACGTGGGTTGTGGAATTCGTATAGGTTGTTGTGCATTTTAAATTGGGTGATTTATCACTAATAATTTAAAAATAAATAAATGAATAAAGATAAATTTACGTTGAAGTTTCTTAATAAAGGCTAATGACTTAGGACTCTTGGCACGTTAACTTTGTGGGCAGCTCGGAACATCTCCATTTGCTAACTAAAACGTGAATAAAGATCCAAGGTAAGTAAACCTCTCCTAGAATTCATTTTTAGAATGCAATGTTAAATGTCTAAATGTGTTACATTAATAGTTATTATGTGAACATGGTATATTTTGATGAAGTTTTATATGCATTTATATTTCATTAATGTTTCACGCGACATATTGTTACATGAACATTCATGTTAATGCATCTATAAGCATGCATAAAGTAAAGATTTAAATGATAATGTTTGAAATTTATATTTTACTTAAGAAAGATATGTATCCCAAATTTTATAAATGAAATAGTGTTCGCCTATGCCATGAAATGTGTGAGTGGGAAATGGGGCGTGGGGGACCGGCGCACCCGACGAATGATAATGTTGAATGTTGAATGTTTAATGTTTAACCGCTTTGCGGTGCTACCGGTAGATGGAACGGGTTCCAAATAATAATGGCCCACTGCATACCGATTGGATAGGCGATATACAAAAGTGAGCTCACAATGTTAAAGTTTTTTTTTAAATGATAAGAAAAGATGGGATACATATTTTAGAAAACTACTTGAAACCAATACATATCATAAGCATGCATTATGTGCATGAGGTTTACTTACTAGGCGTTAGCTCATCCCATATTCTCAACTTTTCAGATGATGAGAGCTAAATGATTCGAGACGACTGCTTGGGGCGACATGGACTCAGTACTGTTTAAATTAAAGTTTTATTTTTATTATTATTTTAGAAATAAGATGCATTAGGCCGATTAATGTTTTTGGAATACTATTCTTTTACTTAATTTAATTTAGTCAAACTATGAAATTTTCTACAATTATTGTGTTTATTCAATAATGGATTTGGGCATAAAATTTATTATGCAAATTATTGTTTTTAATTAATACTGTTGAAAGCCATTGACATTTAGTTTGTATTTTCAAATAAAATAAAATAGAATGAATATTTTATCCACTTTTTCGCATTTATATCTTGTTATTTAATAGTAATTAAATACTAACATTTCTAAATCTAGAGTTTCTAGACTTGGGGTTTTACAGATCTGCTCTACTCCATTTACATTTGATGGTTGCCATACGTCAATCCTTACCAACAAGTGAGAGATGATACATGCAAATGGTTGAACGTCAGCCATAACTTCTACGTCTCTTATAGTCGACCAGCATGAGTTGAATATATTTAAAGATCTTGCTTTCATGTTCAAGTATCCAATGCACATGTTCACCCATCATAATAGGTATCAATACATGATCGACATCTACCCATGGTCTGTTACAATGCAAATATTCTCCAAGTGAATATTCAAGCATTGACACATTCCTGGCAATGGCATTGACGTCATCCTTGAAAGATGGAAATATATCCCTGACCATGCCGCCAAAAAACGTGTCCATAGTGGTTGCATTGAATGTCATTTTAGGGCTATAGGTGGCTATCTTCCTCAGGTAGTAAAAACAGACATCTATGTGCTGTGGAATCAGGTGTATAATGATATGCAACATTAGTAAAAATTTAACATCAATCAAATTTGATGTAACATCAATGTTACAAATTGGCATATACATCAATATCCATTTGTAACATCTTTAAAAAATCCATATACTGAATAAAAATATTGTAACATCATTGTGATATAAACATGTAACACATAATCCAAGATTTAACTAAATAAAACTCATGATGTCATCATTTGTGGCATATATAACATCAGTGATAAAGAACATCAATTTGTGTAACATATTGTGTATAAAATAACATAATATAGTATGTAACAAAGTTAGTTAACAAAGTTAGTGATACAAAATAACATTTGTAACATCTGTATCAGTTAAATATACGCAATGTAATTTGTAACAACTATATCAATTACGGGTCATTCTGTAACATGCAATATTAGAATTAATCTGTAGGAGCATGTAACAAAAAAATGTTTAGAAAATACAATACCGTATCTCTTAGAGATTCATCAATGTCTCGAAGCTCATACCACCATGTCTTCTCGCTAACCTCAACATGGCCAAAATCATAAGAGACATCAATTTTCATTTTTGTCCACAAAAACTTCCTTTTCCTATAAAACAGAAACACACATTAGAATATATTTATTTAGTGGATATAATGATATATAAATATAAATATGTCTTACACATTGTTAGGTTGATAACCATCGTGAAACCATATGTCAAATGCTCTAATGTCCTCGATAGTAGGCGGAACCAACCCATACTTGAATGCACTTGCCTCAAAACTTGATGTTGAAGACAATGTGTTTTGCTGTCTTGCAACATATGGAGATTTGGTTAAAATGCCTGCTCTTCGTTGACATTTAACTGGTATTCCAGCAAATAACCAGTATCTTCGCATTCAATCTGTGTACACAAATTGAAAAGTCACAATTCATGAATTTTGGTAATCTCAAACTGATTTTGTCTGTTGTTTGGGTATACCTGAATCGTTTCAGATTTATCCTACATTTCTACACTCTTTATTATCTCTTCAATTTGTTTCATCACCACTTTAGTGTAGAATGAATCTTTTAGAGGGTCGCACATATTGACATTATCATTTTGATCTGTGTTCCTGACTTGACTATATGGATCAGCAGCATGAACATCATTGGAGATTCCTCCCGTTGAATCAGTCAGACCACTGTAATCAAACGCTGCCTGAAAAATGAAATGTAGCATGTGATATATTTAAAATAAAAAGATTATCGTACTATGATAACGTTGGAAGAGATCTTAAATGATTAGTATATTGCAATACAGTTACCTTTCTTAAAAAATTTCCCAGTCATTGAAAACAACCATTTGCCTGTCATGGACTTCCATTGGAGAATATGAGTTTGAATGAACTTTTGTCCTTAACTCATCCATAAAATTATCAATCTTAGGATCAATCTCCCAGTGAAGTGTCCGAATATCGGACTTCAAATTAGTTTGTTGGGAGATTATTCAATCCTGTCGGGATCATATATCCACCAGGAGTTTTCTTAACTCCTTCAACCCAACATTGCGATCATCCTATCAATAAATCCACATTAGTTACATTATAGTAATCGAAAGAAATTAAAAAAATATGAATGACAGTAATGATAAACATATGAAAACTACAGAAAACATATTTCGAAATGTATTAACCTCTTTGGGGACTGATTTAGTCTTTTACCAAACATTACTGTTCTGAGCAACTTCTGGAATTGACGAACTAAGAGCATTGAACTTCTTAGATTTCGCAACAGTGGTCTACGAAATCACTGTCATCGTCATGTGTTGCAGAAGATTTATCACTACCAAACAAACTAGCTAAGTATGATGCCCCTCGCTCCTTTTCATCTAGTTAGATGCCATTAACTTCCATCTATAGTATACACATAAAAATATTATTTTGCAACAGAAAGATTACACTACAATAATTATACAAATAACAACATAGGAAATTGTAATACATAATAACTTACGTCTTGTAAGTCAAAGTTAATCTTCTCCAGTTGAGAAGCCGTTAATCGCGTTGAAGTATTAGTCCAATTCAATAGTTGAGGCCATGTGCGATGTAATATGGAGCATATATTTCCGTCTATCAAAGGGCAACTTCATAAATCCAAATTTAAAAGGCAAGAGAGAATTCATATAATCTATACATGAATATGTCCTTCTTAGTCCCATCATCGTAAGTACGCGTCGCCAATGCAATCTTCAAATCACTGAATGTATTTTGGAAAAGTTCTTTGCCCCATGCATACGTATCGGTCAGAACTGAATCAACCAAACTAAATGTTGCATCTGATACTTGTTTTTTATACGGCATAGTGAATAGGAATGACGTAATCAAATACAAAATTCCAATTTTGACAACGTCTTCATCTTTCGAGTTCGAGGGCATGTTTTTAAAAACTTGTTCGACGTCTTTGTTATACACACTTTTTAACTCACCAAAATAGATCTGTCTCAACATCGATTTAGCGTTGCGAGACTTAGGTATGACATTAGGACCAGTAAACTTCAAACCAGTAACTATACAAAACTCCTCGATTGAAAATTTCAATAATCTGTCTGAGATACTGGACCACATTTGTTGCTAGTTTGGCTGTCTCACCTCCATTAACATCATTTTGTGTATCAGTTGATGCTGAAGATGAATCTCATTTACATTCAAAAATGTCCAAAACAAGTTCATCTTCTAGTTGAGTGAGATGATCACGTCATGAGGTGTTGATACCATTACTCTGGCTTCAATCATGTCATCAGGATTGATATAGAAATCTAGATCCTAAAAATAACAAATGAACATTACATTCAATCATCAACTACATATCATAATAAAGTGTAACTTAACTATCACATATATACCATTTGCATTCAATTTCAACTTATTATAATCTATGTTACAAAAATTGAGGTGTTACAAATCATAACAGTTTCAACAGTAAACAAATCATGATATATTCAATTGTATCATATGTATCAACCAATGTAACAATAACATCTTGTATTATTTTTATCATTTATTGTTACATAATAACCATCTGTGTAACATGTATTACATAATAACATCATAATCACTTCAGTGTTACTATACATCATATAAAAATCATTGTTACAAAAAAATTGTATTTGTAACATCTTCATCAGTAAGTATTAGATAATAACCAATTCTATAACATGTGTTACAGAATAACTAATATTGTAACAAATTTAACATAATAACAAATATTGTAACACATGTAACATAATAAACAGATTTCTACGTAACATAATCTGAATTACGTTTTAAAATATTAATCAGGAACATAATATGCAAAATTTTACAAAACATACTCATCTGAACAAAAGTACGAAAAGAATAACTTCGATTAGCAAATAAATTCATTTTGTACGGTCTGAAATACCCGTGGAATGTATGTTTTTCTTTTGAGATTTTTTTTCGATTTCTTGGTAGAATCAGTTTTGCATGCCTTCATCTTCGTTGTCTCTTTCGTTTTGGCATCTTTAGTAGGTGTAGAAAAGGTTATTCGTCGGTGACTGAAAGCATTGGACTCCAAAGATGTTTTTCTCCACCAGCGATTTATGCTTTCGACCTTGTAAATCTGCGATTTGGAGTCTCCATAGTTCAAACGAGATGAAAATTTGTGAAAAATGTACTACGATTTAGGGATTTTGGAAGAAGATTTGCTGAGATTTTGAAATAATTTGCACCGGTTTGTAAATGGGAAGTTTCTTCACAGTTTGGAGTTTTTAACTGGACGCGGTAATCTAGGAGGGTTAAAAGCGATTATGGATAATTAAGAGTTTAAAACTGACTTTAATTAATTATTAATTCATTATTAAATTAATTAATCTAATATTAAGAATGCAGTATTTATAAAATAAATTGGATAAATTGTTAGATTTAAAATTATTATTTAAGATTGGTAAGTAGTAAATGTAATTTCCATTATATTTTACAAACTATTATAAAATAATTAAAATTTAAGCTCATAATTATTAACAAACGTGTTAAATAGAATTATTTTTTTATTAAGTAATTATATCATTTAAAATTTAAACTTTTATTTATCGATACAACATAAAAATAAAAATAACTGTATCACAAACTTGATGCTCAAATATTTTTATTTAATTGAACTATTCATTTATTAACTACAAATATTAGAACTCCAATTATATTTTTCATATTTTAATTTATTGTTTTATTGTCATTTAAAAGTAAAGAATACAGAATGTTTAAATTAATTTTTATTAATATTCCAATACGTTATAAAGAATACATAATAAGATTGACTCAATGTCATAAAATTTTATACGCTATTTTTTTATTTATTTAACTTAATTTATTCAAAATTTTCACATCACATAACAATTACGTATACTTAAAGCACAATGATTTTACATCTTTCTCTTATAAAAAATTAATTGACACGATTATAATGATATAGTTAATATGCTAAATTAAATATTATTTAATAAATGTACTGAACCCGTTTGCACCTTTTGCAAAAAGTAAGGAATCCAATTACAATTTTCTTTAATTAAAACTAATGACATATTCCATCCATCCCAAATATATAGGCCACCTTTCATTTATGTCTTGTCCCAAATATATAGGCTTGTTTTTCTATTTTGAGGTATTTTTTTTGTTCCTTTACTAAAATACCCTTATTTAATTTGCTTATTTATAACTATTTTTTTCAACTTAATCTTGAAATTGTACATTCATAATTTACCCATATTTATTATTCAATGTTTGGAAATTTCAAATATTTAATGGTTTCTACACATTAGGAGCTTTGGTTTCTGGTATAGGTATGGAGTTAATGGAGAATTAATTAATGTGTTCACTCAATTCGTAGATATTTGAGAATTGAAGGTGAATTATGAATAATAATTATTTTTAAATAATACTCATTAAATAAGGGTAAATTAGAAAAACTATTAGAAAAATTTACTTTTTCAATAACATTTTTAATCCGTGTAAAAAATTCAATCAGCCTATATATTTGGGACGGAGGGAGTATTTATCTTTTTCATTAAATAATGATCAATTGCGTACCAAAATACATAAGTTAAAGACTTATGTACTAAAAAACAAACGTAATGAACCATTTTCACACTGAAAACAAATGTTAGGAACCATTTGTGCCAATTTCCATATTTTTATTTACACATTATGTATAAATCATAGTTTTTATCTACATATTTCACAAGATATACAATAATCTATATAAAAAAAAAATTACTAAATAAGCTCTTAAATTTCTCTACATATATTCGGCCAATTGATTTTTTATTTTTTCAGAAAATCAAAATAAGCCCACTAACACTTCATGACTCATCCCTAAATTCCTAATCGATCCCAATTTCCCAATTATTCCATTCTAACCCCTTTAAATCTAACCCTCATACGCTCTCCTGCTCTCCAAATTCCACCGACCTACCCAAAAATCGGCACTCCGGCAGCATTTGGGCAGCAGCCGCACTCCACAGTCCGCAGTCCTACACTTCAGCGGAAGAACATTGTAATTTGTAATGCTCCGTCCCTTAGCTCATTATTTATTTTCTCTGGCTTATAATATTTGTCATCCGTTAATTTAGCACGCGGATGAGTGATTTTTGCTCGTTAAACTTGGATGAGTGGTTTAGAGCTACCAGAGACTTTTTGCTCATTACTTTTTGGTTCAAATAAGTGTCGTTTGCTACAGTTGAATTGAGTTGCTTAAACAACAGTGATTAGATAAACATGAAATTGTATTATTATGAATCTTAGACTTCCAATTAAGTTCTATTCATTTAATCTCTTCTTTATTTGCATCTATAATACAAAAATCCTTTCTTATTCTCACAATTCAGGTTATAGAAATTATATTTCATGCTTCCATAAACTCACTAGCACTTGGACTTTTGGTAACCAAGAGATGTCTAGGCTAAATATTTGATCTTCTAGAAACTCTACTAGAGACTAAAATATTTGATCTTCTAGAAACCGAGACTAAAGATAAGAAACTAATTTGTGCTGCTGATGAAGCATTGATAACTTTAAAAGAACAGATTATTCTTGAATTCTACTTTTACAAATTTGTGTTCTTTATATGGGATTTCTTGAATTTTGATTTACTAGTGTCCTTGAATTCTTGAATCCTACTTTTACAACATAGTGTTCTTGAATGTTGATTTATTAGGTTTTATTTCCAGAATACTTGCTTTCTTTAAGTGATTGATTGTTTATGCAAATAGTATTTTTTGCAATGGACATTGTGAAAAATCTACTGCACAATCGAATTGCAGATCGGTGGATGAATAATAGCTTAGTTGTGTGTGTTGAAAGAGATGTATTTGATGAAATTGATAATGAGGTCATTATATGGCATTTTCAAAGTATGAAAAGCCATGGGAACAATTTTTAAAAGTTATTACATTTTTTATATTATCACTATTATTTTGTTTGAAGTGTTTTTTCGTGCTCAAGACTTGCCCCAACTGAACCAAAAATTGTGGCTCGGCCCTGAACTTGCCTAAGACCAAAAGATAAAGGTTTCTTCATTTCGCTAGTTTTTTTTTTCTCTCTCTCTACCTCATATTTGACAGTTGACAGCATTTAAAATTTGATTTTCTTTAAAGAGAAGTGTATATGCATCTTAATTTTTTATAAGTTGTGGACCCTACAAAATGTGTGGATAAAAAGTATATTTGACCAGATTGATGAACTTAAATTATAATTTAAGCTTAGCCAAAGAAGCTATAAGACTATTAGTTAAGGGGATATGGGATATGAATAAATCAACATCTGTTGTCTTCTCTTTGTCGAGTTTTTTCTATTGTAGGGTATTTCAAAGGTGAATCTATACCTTATTATAATAAGAATTATGGCTGCACAGACTAACTTGTATGTATATGTTGAAGCTCACAGCTTTCTGTTCAAACCCAAAAAAATGGTGGGCGGTATTGTTTGGTAATTTGTATGAAGTTGCTTGGTGTTGCAAATTAAATGAGATTAAATTTTTCTCGAGTGAAATAAATTTTTGCTTCTTGCATATTGTCACTTATCAGCCTGAGTTAAATAAAATTGTATGAGATTGCTTCTTGTAAATTAAAGAGTATGGAAAATGTTGCCAAATTGAAGAATATGGAGCCACATACAAAATTATATAAAGGATGTTGAAAATCATTATTTTCCTTAATTTTTCATTTATAATTGCAATACAACAAAATATTAAAAGCCAGACTTTTTGTTGGAGTTGGAACCCAATAAATTTGGAATCTGATTCAAATAGCCTAAACTGCAATCTTGAACTTTTAGACTTCCTAATTTTACCCCTGCCTGTTCTTTCACACCATATCAAAATTTCAATTCTAGGGTTGTTGCAATAGGGTTTTTCCTCTATCTAAACTTCTCTCTCCTTTTGCATTCATGTTCACCCATATATAGATTAAGAGAAGATGAGGAAGCTGAAATTTCATGAGAAGAAGCTGTTGAAGAAAGTTAATTTCTTGGAATGGAAGAGAGAAGGTGGCCACCGAGAAGCCCTTGTCATGCACCGCTACCATGTAACAGGCAGAGATGACTACAAGAAGTAACCCTAATCATCCCTTTTTCATTTTGTAACTGATTGGTACACAAAAATTAGTTCCATGTTGGTGAAGTTTTGGTTTTTTGAGTATTTTAATTGAAAATGACATTGTTTAATTAATTGCCATACTTTTAGGTATTCGAGTCTCTGCAGAATGGTGCAGAAGCTAGTGAACATACTAAAACAGATGGATACCAGAGACCCTTTTCGGACTGAGGTGACTGATGCCCTCCTTGAGAAGCTGTGAGTTTTCTCTTTCAACTTCAATTCTGAATCTCTAGGGTTCGTTTCCTTATCTAGAAATTCTTAGCTGTTGTTGTACAGTTGTAAAAGTCTCTAGTTTTTTGGTTATGTAATTATTTGGGAAAAAAAAAGACGAAAATCTAGTTTTTGGATTGACGATAACCTTTTTCATTCCAAAATTTGAGTAGTCTGAACTGAGGCCAAAATTTCGATGCCTTAACAACTTTTCTCTGATCTGTGATGGCCAAAGTTATCAACTCTTTTGATAGTTCAATTTTGTACATGGTTTATGCCTCCTTTCTATAGTTAGGAATGTCCGCCTCTCCCCAAGGAAATTGATGTGTTGAGACCTTTGTTTATAGATAGAAATTAGGGGTGTGGGGAAAGCATAAAAACATGGGCAGGGGATACATCGGAATACATCAATATTAAGAGTACCTAATGGTCAGATGCTGCATATGAAGAGGAGCTTTATTTGTGCGAGGAGAGTATGACAATTGCTTATGTTTGTTGGTGTATGAATCTGAATAGTTTTAGTACCATTCCCCCTTCAAACGAAAACGACAATAGTTATCTTTTTCGAGAGACTTGGCGGTAATAGGCATTAGTTCCTATCAACCTCCCAAAGCTTAACTAGATTAAAGTTTGTTTAGTGATAATCTAATTAACTCCAAACTGTGTAGCCTCAATACATTCTAATGCCTTGAAGTTGGATCCTGCGGTGGAGTCTTTGAAGATTAGAATGTGTAATTTATTTGAAGGGTTGCTTCTTTAGTAGAGATTGGAGAATGTTTAACATATTGTCCAGCGGTGGAAGGTTGGCATTATTGTTGTTAAGGTAACCTATAGTCAATAACAAATTTCATTACATATGACATCTCTTCTCTCCTCCCCTCCCACTCCCACTCGATCTTGCATCTCCCCCTCCTCCTCTCTTTGGGTAATAAGATCTTTTAACTCTAATAGCAGCACTTTGGCATTGATATAATTTAGTTTTGAGCTGTATTAATAGCTGTAGATATTTATGAGGTAAATTACCGATGAGGAGCCTCGATAATGGATAGTCAGTTCAGAGTGTCCTAGAGTTGCTTGTTCGTGATAGATAACCTACAATACCACAAGGCAATGTCGTTGACCTTGCCTAGGTTAGTGACTCCAGCAGTCATTTTAAGGTAGTTTCACTTTGATGTCGTGTTTTGCGGAAGAGGAGCTCTTATCTATCATAGATGCCCCTAGAATCGATGTTATATACTGTTATTATTGTATTTTTGGTGTCTTGGAAGGTCTGAGGCCTATCAACACAATTAAAATATTTTCTATTTCTATTCGTTGACATTTTCTAGTCAAAAATTATTCAGAAAACTATTGTACATTTGATTATTTTGATTTTTCGTTATTACAAGGACGCGTTACCATTGTGTAAGTTATTAATAGAGTCCTTCTACACTGAAAATGAAATCTGTTCACATGCTTTTTCATTCAATGCAGGTACAGCATGGGTGTTATACCGTCTCGCAAAAGTTTGGCTTTATGCGATCGCCTATCAGTATCATCTTTTTGCCGGTAAGTAAGGTGTTAAAATCCAATTTAATTTCGGGTACCCACAAATAATGAGTTAATTGGTTATATATTATGAATGATTAATGATCTTAGAGATACTAGGAGTTGCAATTTCTAGGTTAACAATATATTCAATTAAAAATTGATCATTTTTTTCTGAATTCTTAATGTAGTTATAGATGTCTACTATCCTACGGTAACGTTATGTGCTCTTTAGTTTTTAAATCTCCTATTAAATCAGGAATAAAGATTCATTTCAAGTAGTACTAATGTAATTGTGCTTTCCTTCCCTGGGCTATATCTGTTTCTATCAGGCGTCGGCTGTCCACTGTCTTGGTACGTCTGAGGTTTGCCGAACACTTGACAGAAGCAGTCACGTACATTGAGCAGGGGCATATTCGTGTAGGACCTGACACTGTTACTGACCCGGCATTCCTTGTTACAAGAAATATGGAAGACTTTGTTACATGGGTCGATACATCCAAGATAAGGAGAAAGGTCTTGGAATATAACGATAAGGTGGACGACTATGATGCAATGAACTGAATATGCTCATAGAATCAATTGTCCCGGAATTTGAATGATTTTAGATAAAACATTATCCTTGCCTTGCCGGATGAGGGAGAATACGGGGAATGTGGCCCTGTAAAAATTTTGCTATATTGACACCACAATTGTTTTTAATTGCACTTTTGTTCAAATATTCTGTTTTAAAATGAAAGACGTATCATGTTGCATTTTAGTATATGTTGCAAATTTTAGGAGGCAATATGTTTTTTTATGCCCTCCCAACGGATTCTTTGAACAAAAATTGTCATGGGACGTACAAATTAATATAATATTGAGAATAAGAATGTGATGGTAAAAAAAAAAATTGGACATAAGTAATAATAAGCAAAGATTATGGATTTTTAGCGCAATCGAAAATGCAATATAATTACCCTTTTGGGATTATCTATTTTTACGTGTAACTAGATTAACTTCTCAAAGATATTTTTAAGTTTTTCTTCTTTCATTCTATAATGAATATCGTGGACATTCTTTTGTGTTGGCTAAGGGATTTGGTGGATGTTCAACTACGCTCTAATGTCGTATAGTAAATAATTAAATCTATTTTTTCACATGAACTCAAATTCTTTCAACTCACAATTAATTTGATCTTTATACAAATTGATGTGTGGATTATGCTAAGAAAAAGGTAGGTTTAGCTCGAATAAGTCGTATTCAAAGGACTCGAATAAGTCGTATTCAAAGGACATCGACCCAGGTAGAGGCCACATGAATCGGCCAGGGTCTTCTTCAACTAAGAGACAATCCCGAAAACCCCGGGATAAAGGTCACTCTTCTATCTAAGGCAATGCCAGGTTCTGAAAGAGTCAATGAGTCATGAATCAACTGTAACAACTCAAGTGCACAACTACACCAGTCAATTTCAGTCTGTCTTTTCATCATAACTAGCACACTGACAACGTTAGAGAAAGAATAGGACAACAAACAAAGGACTCTAGAATCAACACGCACAACCTCATCCTCATGCTTGAAATAACCAAGGCTGGGACGATAAATAGTGATTTAACTCAACATAATCAGAATAGGTACTTCCATAAACATAGGAAGAATCAGCTTACCTGAAGTCCGAGTGGAAGAAATAATTGTAGCAGTATGATACAAGACAACCTCGTACAAACTGAGATGTGTGCATGCTCCGATTCCCTTCCCTTTACCCCTTTCATCAGAACTCATTAGATTGTAGATAGCATTTGAAAGTATCATGCCACAAGACACCAGCAACGCCGCTGCAATCTTACGATTCCACTTTGACTGTGTCTGATATTGGCAATCCAAGTGGGAAATAACTAGGACAAGGAAAGCAGCCAGAAACCACCTTTTCGAATGCCAAATATTAAGCAGAATCTACTGGTCATAAAATGCCAGAAGCTGCTTCACGTGATTTTGCCATGCAGCTACATTTTCACCATCGACAGTGACCCAATCGACCACAGTTGATGCTGGTTGTTCCCACCATTCATCAAGCTACGAATAAATGCCACAAAAAATGAAACATAAGATTGAGAGTAATGATTATTCTAAAGAAACAATCCTTTTCATACTTGTGTTTGTTAAAAGCCAAGAATACAAGGATTGGAACCATGGGGAGAATTGATGCCAAACACGAACAAATTGCTGTCATAGTACTTAGATATCATTCATTAATTCAAACAGCACAAGACTCTGACATCAACATGATGTAGGGGACATCAATCACCAAGAAATCACAACCATATACTTGATATGCATATTCACTGGCTTGCTACTCACGACGCTGCCTTTCTCTCTACATTCATGTAAATAACAAGAATTTGTAGCATCAAGTTATTACAAGGCCACCATTAGAAATGTGATCAATAATTAGATATTATTAATTTTCCAGTGTCCATGATAAGAAGAAATATGCATGTCCCAGAGATTAGTGTCGATACCCGGGCTTCATGCATGGTGTGCTCCAAACAATCAACTTCGCAACCAAAAGGAACTTCTGACTTGCTATCGCGGAAGTCATATTGTTTGTCCAATTAATCCCAATTGGTTGGAAGTTTTAAAGGTTCAAAATAGGTCTTTTAACCTATGGTATGGAAGTCGCACATCGGTTTAAGGATATTGATGTAATGTCAAACATAACAATGTTAAAACAATAAAACTTAACAGTGTAAAAATTCTCATAAACCTTGAAGTAAATCCTGTATGAACAAATGCTACAGAATTTGGGATGCAGTTCTGTACACAAAGAAAAGAAGAGAGACACTGAAAAAGAAAAGGAACAAAGGTTGAAGCAGAGATGCAAGGGATGAAGTTTCAACAAAGTAGCCAACTTGAATTGTAACAAGTTAGTATACTAGCAAATCATTCCAATAGGTTTTTTGCAACAATAAAGACGGGGAAAAGTATATATTATTTTATCCAAGGATAAGCCCTAAGTTGGTCGGCAATTGCATTAGCACATTATATTCAAAAATTTGAAATGAGAATGACAAAGTTAGTACTAAATCCATCAAGAATTTAACATGAACATAGGAAAATAAATTGAAGTATTGAAGGGTACTCACCAAGCCTCTGACATATTTGCAGTCTTCAAGGAATTTTTGAGCATTTAGAACAGCATTTTTTAATTCTGGTAACCACTTCTCTATAACAGTT
Organism: Forsythia suspensa; assembly: GCA_023638005.1. Classification (NCBI taxonomy): domain Eukaryota; kingdom Viridiplantae; phylum Streptophyta; class Magnoliopsida; order Lamiales; family Oleaceae; genus Forsythia; species Forsythia suspensa. Next base: position 46,264,157 of record CM042673.1, on the reverse strand, counting down.
TTTTCTTGTTCAGCGGCCAAATTAAGGCAATAATTTGTTGTCCTGCAAGATAAAGTCAATGTAATCATTAAAGCCATCTTTGAACCAAAAGAAAAGACCACATAAATTTATTCTTAATGCTCATGTTTGTGCTTCCTACTCATAATTGATGAGTTTTTGATGAATAAGAAAACACAAGTAATGATGAAAGGGAAAATTTTTAAACTAAATAATATCAAATCTCGGCCCCAAACACTACATTTGAGTTTGCTCAGGTCCCATTCTGCCTCCAATAAATTACCATGACATCAACAGACAGCATCAGATCATAAGCGAGTCAATGTGGGTTAGACGTACCTATCATACTCTTGCCGTGCACGATGAACATGATTCAACAATGAATGAGCGCTCTCAACAAGATCCCTTCGTACATGAACCAAATTAATTGACTTGGCCAAGTCTTCCAATACACAAGCCTCGGAACATCGAAGCTTTAAACAGAACTCCATGGACTCTAGTACTGATGCTAAACCAGCATCCAAGCCATCCAAACCTAGTGATAAATTATAAATTAGTCCAAACATAATATATCAGATATTTATACTGGTCAGAGGTAATCTTTCATGAAGAAAAGATCATGCAACCAACCCCTTCCATATCCATAGAGGAGCAACAAGAATAACTCCTTATTACTTGGTAACAGAACAATTCCAGTCAAGGAATGTCATGGAAATCCAATTGCAGTAATCTTAGGAACTATAGCCTATTCATATTTAGAGATGTGACTACTCAGAATAAGTTCGAGTTTTCCTTTTTATCACAGGAACTTTAGAGAAAATTCTGGTTTGAATTTCTAATGCGTTATTTGTGGTTGGAACAACATAAACATATATTGGAGATTTGAGATGAAAAATTATACGGATTCATGTCAAGTCCTTGGAAAGAATTTGATGCCAAAGCTTACCAAAAGTGACTATCACATTAATTAAGAAGTCTAAATATCAAAAGTATTAATATCACATTAAGAAGACTAAATATCAAAAGTTTTAATTAACATTTTTGCACAAAACCACAGTGGAAGGTGATTACTCCAAGACCACCAATATACTATCCAAGAAAACACCCAGGAGAAATTCCAAGGAATGGACAAATTCTCACCGGCAGGATACTGCAGAGCAGCAGAAATACGGCATATAGAAGGTACTGCAGAAGGATCTCTGCCACCGGCTCTTGCTGTCAGGACTGCAGCATTCCTTTCAGCAGTAGCGATTGCTTCAGGTCCTGTAGATCCATTAGCACACATTGCCTCCAAGAGTGCCTGATCAGAAACAAAAGGGTGCATAAGAGAACTGGATTACATTTTCTTGTTCCTGGATGGGTCTCTTTCGTCTTTTAAGGTTTATGAGATAGAGAACTGTTAATGAAAAAGGCTAACTTATAATGGCTTATCAGCAGGGAGATATCAAAGTAAGATTATGTGACTCAAATGAAAGATGAACTATTTATGAAATATAAACTGTGTATTAGGGACCCAAGGATCATCTTGCAGAAGTAGACCCATTTTTTTCCAGAAAGGCAAAACAAAACAGTTTTCGGAAAGTCAAAAGGCCATCATAGTAGTTATAGAACAGTCAACATTCAAAAAATAAACAAAAAAAGTCCCCATAAATTGGGGGAAAAAAAGCTGATATCAAAATAAGTGCTTGTTTGGTGGAGTTTAAAAGTAGTTTTTTAGGAGATTTTGATAAAAGTTGATGAAATGTGTGGCTGAAAAGTTGATAAAAATTATGGATCCCATGAAATATGTGGTTAAAAATGAGTTTGGAGAAAAAAGAGTGTAAAATAAACTCTACCAAACATGCTCTAAATAATAAGTTTTCCAATCAGTAAAAGTGACACAGTGAATCTCTATAGCATTCTGATTTGCAAATCAGTCAAGAAAGCAACTTCGTCTTGATCAGACAACTAATATTGCAGGAAATATTCAGTCATACACTGTTTAATCTGCACTTACTTACCTGAGGGGTTGATGGAAGCATGTAAGGGCTATTATCAGGAGTTTGATAGAAAGCTGAAACTTCCTTATCAATGAGATCTTTTGCACCATTTGACAAGTCCACAACAACATTACATGCTGGAATTATGGTGCTTGATGCATACTCCCTTGCAGTTAATGGCTGATGACTCCAGAAAGAAGCAGCATCCTACAGTATTGAGGGAAAATTAACAAACCAAGAGTTTGCTAAACTATCAAGACAGATATGAATGTACAAATAAAACTTTAATTTAGCCTAACAGTATATGGAAACTAGGGCAGATATATCTTGAACCATAAAAAATGGGTGTTATATAGACTTGAAGCCCTTTTTTAACCACTTGGTGAAAATGGTTACCGATATACTCCCTCCATCTCATGTTTTTTAATATACTTTCCTTCTCTTGATGTCTCATGAAGTCACGGCAGAAGAGTGGAATCACGTTTGCACGAAGATTTTAAATTGACTGTTCAAAGTTAACAATACATATTAAGAAAAAATGGTGGCCATTCCAGCTCAACTGAAAATGCGTACAATATAAAAAGTCTGAACCCTCCACATTGAAATTCTTGGAAATGGAAAACCAATTCGAAGAATTTCTTGTGATGAAAGTGATGGTTTTTATCCTGTTCGTTCTTCGACTTATTGTTACTCTCGATGGTAACTATTTTCCACAAAGTGGTGATGAAACATTGGCTTTAAATGAGAGAATTTAGTAGCAAATTTTTTAGCACTTTATCGTCCGACTGTCACTGAGGCTTTTGACTTGAGATTTGAAATTTTGGAAGTAATTTTCACCTATGATATAATTTATGCAAATTTATTGCATGAAACCTATTGATTATTATTGTCTCGGGGAAGTAACTTAAAGCAGTCCTACCACAGCCACAGATAAAACTGGGGAGGTAAGTGAACTTTTTTCTTGATGAGAGAGAGAGAGAGAGCTATCCTACCGTGTTTACCCCAAGTAATGCATTGTAGATTGTTTCCAGTTCAGATCTGCGTGCATCAAACACTTCAATTTTTTTCCACTTCTTTCTCAAAGAATTTTCCGCTTCCTTCCTCTCGGCGCACGATTTATTTAAGCGCTGTACTTCAGACATCAAAATGCTCAAGCTAGCCCGCAATCCAGCAGCTTCTCTTTCCTTGGCCCAAACCTCTAACTGTAAATGAGAGAGGTAGATGTTTGATGTCCAAAGCAGTGAAAAGTTTAAGTTTAAGCTTATACACAGTTTAATTACTACCCAAAAAACTGAACAAAGGAAAGGCTGTATAAACATGCATGAAACTTTTACATTAAGTAAACGATCAATTGAAGACGTATGTTATACCTATTAGTTTTTTTCAAGTGAAAAACAGCAGGGACATAGGAATGTCCATAATCTCCCTCTCACCCGCCAGAACCCGTAATAGGAAGAAAGACTCAATAATACGCACAACAAACCATACTATTCGGCCATACAAAAGTTCTTTCAAAAGAAACAGAAATGTCTTCTCTGCAAAAAGCTAAACCAATAACAACAACATTGCACCAACTGCATTCTTTTCATTTCCCTATTTTTTTTCTTCACATCCCGTAACTATACCAGCAGGCTTAGCATTTGACAGTGTTGATTGCCCACTGCACAAGCATGAAGAAGCAGAGATAATGGAGTTTCCTATTGTTAGAAGTACCTCAAAATGCTGTTTTGATACTTATCTCTTTCTATATCACTGCCACATTTCTGCTTTTTTACCTCCTCTTCAGTCCAAACCCGAATTATACTGAAATGTTTATGGCCTCTGGGTATCAATATGTGAAGGTACAAATTTAAAGCTGGATCCAGGATCAAAAGTTCAGTTGCAGCCCAACATCAAACAAAAACTCTGCCTAACCTTATAGTCTTATTTTTTCTTCCCAAAGAAATATTACCCCTAATATATTAGAGAATCAAACAAATATATTAAGCAATGGAAAGGTAATTCTTAATTAATTGTATCATATCACTGACACATTGCACCTCGATATATACACGCGGTGGGTGGTCTTAGCCCATTATGGGTTTTGCTCAGGGCAATAAGATTTAATTAAGGGATAATGTCTTAAGTTTGACACCTTTTTGAGAGAAATGCAAATTAATGCAGTTGGATGCAAATGAGGACGGTAAGGCAACAATGAGATCTTCATTGACAAGAAATTATTGGTCGTGCCCTGCTCAAAGATAAATTTATGCAGCATAAGCTAACTCCAAAAGGTATCTAAACCCGATAAAATACAACTCAGATTTCAAAATAAGAATAACCATCAAATGACACAAGGCAATTATCAAGTTATCATCAAGACTCAACTAGCATAGCTTATTTATACCTAAAAAAATAGAATAAATATTACCTCAAGTTGCCTGAGGCTACTCATACTCTGTGATGTTCCTGCAGCAGTAAGTGAGTGGTTCGAAACTGCAACACCAGTTCCATGGAGACGTTTCAAAAGTAGTTGGCTCATATTTCTAGCTTCTGTAGCTTTGTTGAGTGCGTCTTCAGTGGCTAAAAATTGCTGAACATGTGCTTTCTGTAGGAAATAAAATATATTACATTCAATTGAAAAATAAAACAGAAGTTGATATATAAAAAAGTCACTCGATGGAGAAGGAAGACCTGTCTTTCCAGAAGTTGATTTTCACTCCCTCTTGAAGGAGAATCAACTCCAATCTTCCCATTTCCATAGAGCTGATGGTGTAATGGTGAGCTTATATCAGGAGATGAAGCCTCAATTATTGCGTTATTGTCATACTTGTACCTACATCAGACAAGACTGTTTACAGTTAAAAAAATAAAAATAATGGTATAGAAACAGTGAAGGCACCAAAAAAAATTAAACAGCGTGTGAGAAAAATGAAGTATTGCAATAGAAGTGAGAAAAGGAATCATACATACATCCAGGTAATACTCCATGAATGGAAAAAAAAGTTTCAGAAAACGAGAAAATACGTGAGTGGAGTGTATAGAATTTGAAAACAACAAAAACTTAGGTGGTGTATACTTTACGTTTCTCTTTCTGCTTTTGAGTTTTGAATTTATTTTCGGTTTTGTGTTTTGAGTATCTGTTTTGATATTGATGAAAATACGTTCTTTTTGAAATTTTCGAAAACTGTTTCTCAAAACAGAAAACTCGAAAACATGTTTATTTGGAATTTTTGAAAATGTTTTTATAATATTTTATTCAAACAATTATTGATTAAAAACTTAGAATTACTTGGAATTAAAAACTTGAAATTACTTGGAATTAAAAACAATTAAAAACTTGAAATTATTTGGAATTAAAAACAATTATTGTTGGAATTAAAAACAAATAAAAACTTGGAATTAAAAAAGGCCGCCATTGTGATTCGAAACGCAAACCACTTTCAGATTTATGGAATTTTTGCCGCTTTGAAAATGAGCCGCGTTTTGTAAAGAAAATGTTGAAAACGACTAAATCATCATTTTCCATGCCTAGCCTAAAATGTTAATTAAAAAAAAGGCCGCCATTGAGATTCGAAACGCAAACCACCTTCAGAAAACGCGCGTTTTAGCCGTTTTGGAAAAGAACCACGTTTGTAAAGAAAACGCAAAAACAACTAAATCATCATTTTCCGTTTCCTTCGTAATTTTTTTGGTGTGTTTTGGAAAATGCATTTTCGAAAATAGATAAGTAAACACGTTTTCATTATTTTCAAAAACAGAAATCTAAAAACGGGTTGAAAATGGCAAAGAGAACATCCCTTTAAGTTTTATTCTCAGTAAATGTGGTGTCACCTGCACTAATCCTTTTCCACCACTTCATTAGATCCAGCACTACATCTACCAAAATTACAATAAAACAAATATTTGGTTACGAGAAAAGGCTGTGTCAATTTTGGTCTATGTCTCCTCTTCTAACCCTTTCTACAGGGATAGCATTGCTCTCGTGAATCAAAGCTTTAGGTCTAAGACATGTCTGGAACGATGTGTTGCCCTTCCCTTGATTTTTCACCAATTAGCGTTATCTCCACTAGTTAACATATATGGTAATTTCTTATATCATTCATGCCAGTATAACTACGTGTTCATCTTAACATCTTCATTTTCTACAGCATTGGTCGCATGGACATTGTCTTTTAGCAACCCAACACTCAGTATTATAAAGCACAGTTGGTCTAATAGCCGTGTAGAACTTGCCTTTTAAATTGGTATCTTTCGATTGCATAGAAATTTTGTAGCATTTCTCCATAGTGTTTGAACCACTCTTATTCTATTTGTGCATCATCTTCAAGTCCAAATTCCTCATTATAAATCAAACCTAAATACTAAAAATGGTTATTCCTGAGGACAATATACCTCTTACTCGACTCCATTACCAGTTATTTCTACTATGATTAAAGATCTTTCTATTATTTCATGACTTCCATCTATTTTACGTTAAACCTCTAGATTCTAAGGTGCTTCTTCATGATAATTCAAAACCCCGAAACCAAAATAATGTCACCTTCATTATAATTCAAGAAGTGTGTGACAGACATGACAATGTTAAGAAAAACAACCATAAAGCATAAGAAACAGTTTGCAAATATTTACGGAATCAAATAAATAATGGCTTGCCTAATATATCAATTAAGAGCTCATACATTGAAAATGGAATCATAGAAGGAACTTGTGTCCATTTTCAGTTGAAAAATATGACTGAATTTCTCAAGTGCACTGCTTTATCTTTGTAATATGCAAAACTACCTTGATTAATAATAAGGGTAGCAATGACTTCCAAACATAAGGGCAGCAGCATAGATAACCTGAAGAATAGGAATGCTTCTGCAAGCATTATGGAGGTGCAATAGGATGAAGTGTGAGTAGATAACTGACTAACAAAGAGTAGCAGAGGCAGATTCAGAAGTGGTTTACAAATCTTTCATTCCGATTCAAATTGTCTTAAGTAGGAAATTGAAAAAATTATTATACTGAGAACACACTATAAGAGGGAGTAGATACCTTAATGCTTCTGCATCAGCTCTAACATCAATTTTCTCTATTTCTCTAGTAATCAGAGCTTTCAACCTTTGGCTGTACGAAGTGATCGCCTGCAGCAAATGGGGAGGACTTTTTATGCAATCTATAATCACATCTCTAATCTCACTGGTTAAATCACCATCAAAGTCAATGCCTAACTTTGCAGCTTCCAACTGAGGATTTGTATGGATCCCACTTCCTTCATAAGCTGGAAAAGAACTGTGAATCTTTTCAGTCATCTGCATCGCAAGGGATTCACACACTTTTCGGATATTTCTTTCCCTCGTTGTCTCAATAAGTATGACATCATCTGCAGATTTGACACCTTTAACAGCTGAAGCTTCTTTCTCGTTATTTATATGGAAACTGGTAACCATCTCATCACAGGAATCAACACTTGATCGCTGAGAATTCCTAGCTTGGTTAACATAATAATGTAAACGTTTATGGTACTCGGCAAATATCTTTGCCGCTTCATCACACTGTTGATCATAAGCCTCCAACATTACCTGCTTGTGCCTGTATATTGATTCAATATGGTATTAATTTATTTAACTATTATAAGAATTTGGACATAACCTTTCCAATTCAATCTTCACTTCTAACTATTTAACCACTTTTTCTTTTTTAACAAACTCCAACATGAACAAGTGTATTATTCTTTCTCAAGTGAACAATCTAATAATCAGGTTGAATCACAAAGTATACATTCATACCCAATTTAAGCTTCAAACTAGAACACCCTTCATCCATAAGATAAAGGCAAAATAGAACCTACTAATATATGCACTCGGACAATGTAACAGTTGGTTCATACATATCCATGTTTGGTAGGAAAGATTAGCCTGTATTGGTTAATATTAAAAAGGAAAAATAAGCTAACATCTTGTTTATTATGCTACAAGTCCTAACCAGTACCAACATGCACATAAAGAATCCACTTTATTGTAGATCGAGAATAGTTCATCTCCTCAATGTCTTTTGTAATATTAGCTCCGCTGTTACACTATTCACAGCTTACAATCTACTAAACATTGACTATTCACTGGTTTCTTAAGTGCCAAAAATCATCATTGTACCATTAAAAATCCAATAAGAAAAATCACCATCAAATTGATTAGATTACCTCATTGATTAACAGCTAAAAAAAAAAAAAAAAGGACAATAAGGTCTTACTACACTGCAAAAAGTAATGAAAAACAATTAACCTATAATTAGATCGCTCATCCAGCATGCGTTTGCGCTCAGCCTCCTCCCTTGAAACCTCCAGCATCCTCGTCTTCAACTCCTTCCGCTGACGCCTCACAATCTGCCTCAATTTCTCCACTTCCTTCTCTGCCAATTCCCTCTCCTGCAATGCCATTTCCCTACTACTGCTCTCCACCAAACCCTCCCTCCCTGCTCCCAATTTCTCCTTACTCTTCCCCCTACTGTTCTTCACCTCGTGGCCAACACCACTACCATCTGCGCCATGAACAAGAACATTCCTCCGAATATTCTCCACCGTTTTCTCAGACTTCACTCGCTTTAGCAGAAAGTTCAAGACTGGGATCATGTTCCCTCGGCAAACCTTCCGGAGAGAATCGGCGGTCGGCATTGAGGCCGCCTTGGATGATGAAGCGTACGGCCCTAAAGGCCGGTAGCCCATTTCTTTCTGAAGCCAATCCAGAATTGCATCCGGCTGCGCCGGCGACCCCGATGAGCTTTGCATTGTGAAATTCAAATTTCGAATTTTCTTACATCAGTACCATCAATTGGATCGTCATTGGATTTGAATTTGAAAACCCTAGTGGATGGAATTGATATTGAAATTGAATTTTTTGTGTGGTATTAAAGCGGTTTAAAATTAAAGGAATAACTGGATCTGAGAAAATTTCCGGTGGTTGGCCAGGTAGAAAGAGATGATTTTTAGAATAATATTAAAGAATTTGAATACATGTATTGCTATTTACTCAGCACATACTGCTGTATAATTAATGTAGATAGGGACTATTCTCACATTGCGATTAATTTAATAAATATTATACCACTTACCTAGAATCGGGATCCGACTGTACACTAAAGAATGAATAAGATAGATTTGATAATCTAATTTGAAGTGATGAAAATTAATAAATATCATAAAGATATGAAAATTATTTACTGTCATGATAAATGCACATTTCATTGTGACCAAATAATTTGAAATATAATCTCTTACTTAGTGAATTTTATAACTAGTTTTCCATCCACCATGCATCACCTTCACATTCGTAAAAGTAGACAGAAAATGTCATGACTGGCAGAATTAAACGTGGCACCAAAAACACAATAAAATAATCAACATCAGCCAAACAAGCTATCTCAAACACGCCTCAGCAACAAATAAAAATTCTCAAACACAACATTCTCATATATTTAGAAATCCCAAAATCACATCCAAACCCTAATCTCCCAAATCACAAGAAAAAAATCCTCAATTCGATCTAATTGCGATGGATAATTTAGAGGCCACTACCCAAATCATTAATGAGGCAATGTGTATGTATGGGAGAACTGCAGAGACGAGGACTATGTGGATGGAGAATAACCCGGGTAGGAGGTGCTAATCATCCCGCCCCTACACGTTATAAAAAGGTGATCAATGGGTTTTGTTGTAGATTTTAATTCCGCAAGTGGACGGATCGTTAACAAATAATAAAATGATGTGAAGAGTGTTGAACTCACGAGTACTAACTACCAATTAACTTATTAATGTTTACTTCAAGTTTTAACAATATAAGAACACAGATTCGTTTGTAAATTTAATCTTAAAATTATTGTACTTATGTTAAATTAAATATAAATTATCTTGCAATCAAAAGTAATTTTAAGAGCGAATTCAAAATTTACTAGCTCTAGGATTTGCGAATCTACCAATACGTTTCTTAATTAATTATCAGTTAATCGCTTTAACTTATAATTACCCTAGATAGAAAATCGGTGATCCTATAATAATCATAAGTCTATCTTGATAGTCAATCAATTCTATATCGATATGTGAACCTAATTATCTCTAATTAAGTTTCGAACATAAAAATATGTATTTAAATCACAAGAACACTTAAACGAATTTCACAAGGCATAATAGTAATTTCTATCTATTATTGGACCATATATTATTCAATATCATGCGCTTATCTAGATTGAATCTCTCACTTCAATAAAAATCACAAAACATTCTAATGGTGATCAAGCATTAAAACATTAGAAATAATGAATAAAGAATAACCAATCCAAAAGTAATTAATTACTAAAACGAAAAAACTTCTAATTAATTAAATTGTGAGGTTTCATCGTTCATCCTAACAATAAGTAACTTAGCTGGACATGATTTCGTAAACTAATACCAAAATTGTATTAATAATGTTCCGGGGAAAAAGAAGAAAATAGAAATACAACCCGTGATTTTGGCTCAAGAATCTTCAATCTGTTCTTTGATCTTTGATTCTTCTCTTGTATTTTTTTTTCAAAATTTGCCTTTCATGATTTGTCTATTATCTACCTTTTATATCATCATCCACATTCTCCGAAACGTGTTTTAAATCATTCTTTTATCCTGGACTCGGTAGAGTTCTATTTCCATCAGGAAACAACTTAAGATTCTGCACGGAAAGTCATGCGGTCATATGGTTCAAAACCTTGCGATCGTATGGTTTGGTCAAATAAAGTTCTACATAATAACTTAGTGTCTTACGATCGCAGCGAATCTTAACTATGCAATCGCATGGTCAACTTGTACGCAATTCTTGGATTTTTATCTTTGATATTTGCGTGATAAGCTCCTCAAATCTCTTTGTCTGTTCAATTAAATCCTTTTTTCTTCTATTTGCTCTCTTTTCGTTTGACCGACACTTGAATTTGATTATTTCCTATAATGATAAGAAAACAATATGCTATTATACTGAGAACATGTAAGAGTACTCATAATTATCCCTTTTTGTGAGCTCCGATAAGTACAAAATTGTATTTATCATGCTTCTGCGAAATGGTAACCGTAATACCAATTTGGAGATAAAGTTGCAGAGGAAGATTGCGTGCTATCAAATTTTTTTGAGAATCATTGTGTTGGGTATTTTGATTGACAAATTCAGCTTCTAATGGTTTGAGTGCTGGAGTTTATTTGTGTGGTTGAATGTAGGATGGTTAATTGTATGTGTTGAATGTAAGATGGTTAATTATAGCATCGTCTATCTTTTGGTAGAACCTTTGCTTATTGATTTTTGTCTCTTCACATACTCTTTTAATTTGCTTTGTAGTCCCAGAATGGAGAGAAAAGTAATTAGGAGATGCAATTTGGTGAGATTGATTAAATGTGCTTTTTGCTATTAGTTTCGTGTTGTGAGTAATATTGAAACTTATGTTGATATAACAATATCTAAAGTGATTTTCTATTATGAAAAATATAACAGTATCACTTATGATGGTTTAACTATTTTCTTTGTAAAATACTTGCCCACTTAGAAACTGCTTTCAATGCTTTCAATGGCTGAAAGGGTATGCGTAGGTGCATTGTTTTTGTCAATTGAGTGGAATCACGGAATCTTTAAGAAGATAAGAGCTTTCATATGCACAAACAAATTAGCCCACTACACTTTTGAAGTAAACCACAAGTTTTGTAGAGGCTGGTTAAGATCGTGCAAATAAATATTAAGACACAAAATTTCTATGTCACGTGTAAGACATATTTTACATGATTTTCAAGCATTGTCATGGTCTAACAACAAGAATAATTATCAAAATATACTAGACTTAAAAATAAATAAAATGAAGTATCCTATAAAACGATCAGTAAAAAGTAAAGAATGATATGTTTTGAAATTTGTTTAACTCCAGGTTCATCTTTGATAATAAAAAAACGTAAAAAATAGTGTCCATTTTTTCGACAATGCTCGATGCAATGTTGTCGATGTCAACCAAATTTTTTCGATGTCCACAAACTCTTTGTTGACATCCACCAGAATTGTTCAAAATCCATGCCAAAAATTGATTAAAATACATGCCAAAAATTGTCAACATCCACATAATTGTAATAATAAGTACAAAATCCTAAAATTGTTCAAAATCCATGCCACTAAAATAAGATCACTATTGAGTTGAGGCATGCTTCTTGATCCCCAGACCAACAAAGGGCAATGAACTCCTCACAATTCTCCTTTGATTTGATATCTAAGCCTTCTTCTTCGATTGTTCGTCACGTTTCATGTGCTACAAATCATCAACCATGATGTCAATGGAGAAGCTTTGTGTCTGCACTTTAAAGCTTTTAGATGAAGACACTCCATGATCTATGCCCACATTTGAATTTTGAGGTGCATGCAATGGGGGTCCATTGTTGTTGAAAAGAGTAGCATTTGATGGTCCTATGCCCGGAGTTGGCATAAACTGGAACTTAAATTGTTGTACATGCATTTCCTTCAACCTTCTAGGATGTAGTTTACAAAGTGGAAATGGCAATGGTGCAGCAGGTCTATCGTGATATCTCTTGTTATGCCTGGGGTAAACCACAAACATTGCAAGTCGTGAAAATTGTTCCATATTTCTTCATTTTAGTTGTCCCACCATTTAGTTTAACCACATCCTCTTCAGCCTGCATCCTCCTTTTCTTTTGTCTTCTACCTCTCTTAGCCACATACCAACTAGGTGGGGTGAGAGGATCTCTTTCAACTTGGGACCACATCTTCTTACCATTTAGTAGCATTACAAGATTTTCGTAGCAACTAAGATATGTACTCACTTTGTAACAGTCATTTATATAATGTAGAGGCTGGTATTTTTTCCCAATAATCGCAACACAAGCTTGGGCACATGGAATGCTAGTGAGATCCCACTTTCTACAAGTGCAATTACAAGCTGGAAGATCGACAACAAAGTCACGAGCATTGCTCCTTACATACCATTGTGGCCCCCCTGACCAATCGACTTCACTATCCTCTGCCACATCAAGGTTCTTGACTAACTGGGCATGGATTTTAAGATACAGTGAACCTACTACTCTCCTCATCATGTCCCTTCTTGTTTGGATCCTCTTCATGAAACTAATATACATATCAATCAACATTGTCACAATAGAGTTCTCCATATCCTTCAAAACTACTTTGTTGAAGCATTCGCAAAAGTTGTTTAATAGTATGTCATTTTTCACCTTTGTCATGAAAGGAGACTTGCTCCATTCTTTGGGAGGCCTAGCCAATAACCGTTCATAAGTAGGCTTGCACTCCTTTTCCATCTCTTGCATCCAAAATCTGTAGTTCGCAACAATAGTTGATTTTGCAGTTTCAAAGAATTTTCTTGAGTGCCAATCTCCTAAAGTATGTTCTAAAGAAATTAGTATACATAGTCTAACATAAAATTTGTATTCAGCATTTGGATACATGTCCTCAATGATATTCTGCAATCCTTTCAGTCGATCACTCATGAAGGTCCACTAGTTGCAATTCAAAGCCCTTAGGTCCCCACCCAAATGCCTCATAAACCATCTCCAGCTAATTGTGTTCTCCTTCTCCACAATGGCAAGTGCATGTGGGTAAATACAGTCATTGGCATCAAGAGCTACTACAACTAACATTTGACCTCCAAAAGTACCCTTCAAAAAGCAACCATCCAATCCTATTAGTTGCCTACATCCTACAACAAATTCCTTCTTGCAAGCATCTAAACACACATAAATTTCATGGAATTTTGATTCATGGAAAGCAATCCTACAAGTAAAACATGGATTTGTCCTAAAATATTCTTTAACAAAACTCCAAAGCATTCCAAACTGATGGTCATGAGTCCCCTCAATCAATACATTAGTCCATCTCTTAGCCTTCCAAGTTTGTTTCACAATGTTTATTTTCAAATCATCCCTAACTCTCTTCCTAATTAGCTTTGTTTTCCATTTGAAATCCACCATAAAGGTTTCTACTGTACAATGCCTATTTGTGTAGTCTCTAATGCAATTGTGGATGAGATTGTATGACTTTATTTGGATACAATTCAACTTTTTGTTCTTAGATGTCCATATCCTCCATTTACACCTATGTTTGCACACTACATGTGCTCTTTTATCATCATTCATTTTCAACCTCAAATTGCACATCGTGCTACTCCATAATTTTTTATTACTTTCCTAAACTTCGGTATATCTCTAAATGTTTTCCTACTTTAAATTGAGGATCCCACACATCCCTATCTTCATTAAAAACAAGGATTTTTATGTTGTTTTCCTCACTTGATGAATAATCAATGTGTAATTCTTCATATGATAGATCATATGAATGATATGGTCAGTCTCATGTTCAATTGAAGCTTCATGTGTTTCTTCAACAATAGGGTAAGAGTTCATTCCCACTGCAATGCTGTTCGGAGCATTGTTGTCATATTGAAAATTCCCATCGTTCACTTCATCTTTAGAGTTGATAAATTGTACACTCAAATCTCCCAATTCATCGTCATTCTTTGTCTCTACCTCTACAATGTAATTTCTAAGGTTATGATTTTTGGGATATTTTCACAGTAACCAAGTTGGAGACAACAAAATCGAATATTCCACACCAAAACTCGAATTATTAAAGGTACTAATAAGAAAACTTTCAAATTAAAAATATATACCTTCATCTACTCCATCTTCATGTGTCTCCAACAAAGCCTCTTCCACTACGCACTCGTGATCCATTACCACATCTAGTAGGTTACCTTTGTCCAGCAATTTAGAGACTGAATTAGGGCCGAATTGCACAAATTTAGGGCTAATTTGGGAAGATGGACATTTTTCCTTCTAATTTTGATATTGAAGAGCCAAAGTCGCGTTTGAAAAAATTTATTTGTTGCTGAGGTGTGTTTGGGGTAGCTTGTTTGACCGATGTAAATTGCTTTAATTGTTTTTTTTGGTGCCACGTCTGATGCTGTTAGCCACATGGTATTTTTCGTCCATTTTTACAAATGGGAAAGTGACACGTGGTGGATGAATGACAAGTTATAAATTTCAGTGATTAATATAGCTTACATTTCAAAGTACATTGATTAAGTAGTTACTTGATTAAAGTTGAGTGTGCATTTATTAAATTAACCATCTACTTCGCGTATTACATGATTTTATTTCAGAACACATAAATTTAGTGCCTATTTGGTAGAGTTTAAAATTAGTTTTGTAAGAGATTTTGATAAAAAAAAATGATGAAATTTGTAGTTGAAAAGTTAATAAAAGTTGTGGGTTCCATAAAATATCTAGTTGAAAATGAGTGTGGAAAAAAAGTTTATTTTAAACTCTACCAAACATGCGCTTAGAGTCGAGTTGGACAAAATTACTAGCTCTTGAGATAGCTTTATTTCTCATGTTCATCTTTCAATATATTTTGAAGAGAACACTGGTAATCTATATTGTCTTTAATAAATTGAAAGTGATATGAGTCGAGTTGCCATATACAATGAATTGATTAAAAATAAATTGTTTTATTCGACATACAATTTCACTATTAGATTTACAATCAATTTACCTTATTTGACATATTTTTGGACATGAAAATGTAATACATACAAGAATAATGTAATATATTGTGGTTACCCTTTAGCTAAAAGAAAATTGACAAAATGACTTTGTCTTGCAAAGGAAGTGAAAAATTGTTGGCAATTTGACAATACACAAATAAATATAAGTTAGTGGGGTTTGGAGCTTGTCATTTATCTATTAATAAAAAATAATATAAAAATTAGGTACATGTTATGAACTAGAGAAAATAATAGAAGAGAATAGAGAGAAATTATATACTTCATTATAATGATGGACTAATATATATATATATATAGGATTTCAATGATTTGTAGGACAAGTAAGACATATTTAAATATGGTCATGGGAGAGTAGATGTAATCTCTTGTCTTTGTCCAGATTTTTTTTCCACTGGATTTTCTAACAAGATTTTAATGATGCAACATTTCTTAATACTCCAATTTTTAACAATTAACTGTACTATTTTTCTTTCGTTTGATATTTTGTCATATTGGATTTTTGTCAAATAAGATTTTTAACAAATAGTGTTGATAATGTGTTATGAACTAGAGAAAATAATGAAGAATATTATTTTCTCTAGTTCATAACACATTATCAACACTAAGGAGAGCTCATCCAAAATAGAAAGAAAATCAGAGAGCAGCAGTTTAGTAAATTCGCAGAATTTGGGTAGCCTGTGCAATCATGATCAAATGTTGATATCTTAGCACTCCATGCATTGATCATTTAGAAATTTGATCAGCAAGTTCACAACTCGCTGTTCTTCAAATCCAACTGTTCATTCATGATAAATCACTACGTGAACAATAGTGATTTTTGAATTAATTTTGTATTCTCTTTGCTTTGATAGTTGATTATACTTTTTTCTATATTGATAAATGGTAAACAAATATTGTTTGAATATAATTAATTATTACATAACAATATTTCTAAATAATATTGTGTTATTATTTCTAAAAAATATCAATTTATATTGTTGACCTCGGAATATGCACTATCCATGTGTCAACACATCTCCAGTCCATCCTATACTAGCTTGCAAGTTACCTGCATACAAGGACAATCGTTAGGCACCAAGATCACATGAGAAAAAGGGTCGGTGATCTTTGGTACTTCGAAGATCAAGTTAATTGCCGGTATATAAAATAATATACGGGGGAGAATATTTAGGTGTAGGAGAGACAAGCAGACAACAAATTGAGCAGAGTTTAAGGGTGAAAATAATGCGTACCTTAGAATAACCAGAGACGTTGTATTTATAGCTCCAGAGTTCTAATTGATTTAGGTAAACAATCAATTAGACCTCTGATGTGATTCTCGTTCCTTATGGGATAAAGAATGATTGGATGTTAACGCAATCTCTTAGATTTTAGCCTTTACTTGAGTTGATTTCCAATATCACGTTGCTTAATCATTAAGAGATTGAGATTTGGTTTCCTTGTGAGAATCCGTACGACAATCAAACACAATCTTCTTTTAAATATTTCTCTGATCATTCTGAAATATTACAATGTCTCTGAGCTATGATGGATTTGAAGACCGCGAAGCACCCTAGGTTGACTATGAACGTCGAGGCCCTTCATGGGCTTCTCTGTACTTGATTCAAGAGTGCTAAGAAGTTGATGGGTCTTCGGCCTTCTACATATTCACGAGGCCCTCACTGGGCTCATGAGGCCTTTGTGGGGCCTGGCCTGGGCCTTTACTGGGTCTAGGAAGCCTTTGCTGATGTGAAGGTCTTACCAAAATTAGGTGGTAACAATAGTTCCCTAAGTCCAAGCCTATTTTTTAATAGTGGGTGTGAAAATTTTGAGAAGAAGTTTTTTTTTTTTACGACGACAAAGGCATCTTCAGAAGTTCAATTGCTATTGGGCCTTTGCCTTGATTGGAATTGTGTAATGGAGTTCCTCGCATATATATACATGGAATCTTCGAAGCAATTATGTACAGTCTCCCAAGCCTGAAGCTTGTTTATTCATAGCGGTGAAAGCTTTGAGTGGGTTAGCCACAGGTGACGTGTTCTTATTTAGTTCGGGGTAGGTGTGACTTTGACCGAGCCGTCAATCAGCACTGTCAGTGAGGACAGGCAATGATGAATCAAAGTGTCGGCGCCATCATTGCTACATGCGCATGGGAGGCGTTTGAGGGCACACGTGGTGCCAGTCCTTTTCCTTCATTAAATGCCTAGGGTTTTGATTTCTGCTTTTTGCCCTAGTTTTGACACGTGTTTGCTTTAAAGATGATTTAAATCATGTGATTTGAATTTGACGATCGTGATGAAAGAGGCCTCGTCTATATAAATCATTGTGTCCATCCTTTAGTTTCTTTTCACTTGTGCATTTTCTTCAAACTTTCTAATTGTTCCGGTGAAAACCACAGTGATTCAGAGAATTCCAGCGGTAAAGATTTCTACTTTACTGTTTGTTGAGTTTGTTAGGTGAGGTTGTAGAGTTTGATTTGTGCTATTTCGTGTATTTTCTTTGTATTTTTCTAAATCTCCCTTTCTACAATCTTTTTTGGTAACTTCAGAGATTTCTTCGCCTGAGCAAAAGGAAAAATAGCAATGTCGTCTGAAAAATGATGATTCACATAACCAGTCGTCCTCCGGTACCGACCCTGAGATTAGGGACGAAGCTCCATCTTTGCCCGAAGGACAAGACAAAGTTGAGCAAAGGCTGATTGTTGCCTATCCCCCCAACGTCCACGAGCAGGATGGAAGAAACCTCAACCCCGCCCAAGACGAAGGCCAAGCAAAGACAACGATGAACTTTGGTTCTTGAAATGAGAGTTTCCTTGGATAGAAGAGCAGCCCCGGCAACTAGATGAGGAGTTAAAAAATTTGACCACAGAAGCTTCAATGGTTCGCTTGAGGATCAAGGAGGCGGACTTGGAAGCTATCAGGGTTGATTACATGATCCTTGAATTCGTTGTGCTTTGGGGCCCCGGCCCAGAGGAGCAGGGTCGATTACCCACCAAAAGGGTTTGTCGCCCTTTACGAGCCGATGATGCAGCAAGGCCTTTGTCTGCCACTGCATCCATTTTTTTGCAAAATTTTGCCAAACTTCAACCTGGCCCCTTATTAGATAACGACAAATGGATGGGGCCAGATGGTGGCAGCATTCCAACTATGGAGGATCACTAAGGTTGGGGGACTTATCACCAAGGAATTTGAATCAATTTATCGATCTTGTCGGTCTGCTGGTTGGTTCAATAACTGCTTCGAAGATTCCATGTATATCTGTGCGAAGAACTCCATCGCACAATTCCAATCAAGGCGAATGCCCCTCTCCATAGCAATTGAACTTCTGAAGACGCCTTCGTCGTCGTAAAAAAAAAAAAAAAAGTCTCCGATTATTCTAAGGTACGCATTATTCTCACCCTTAAACTCTACTCAATTTTCTGTCTGCTTTTCTCTCCCACACCCAAATACTATCCCCTGTATATTATTCTATATATTGGCAGCTAACTTGATCGTCGGAGTATCAACGATCATCGGCTCTTTTTCTCCAGTGATCTTGGTGCCTAACGATTGTCCTAGTGTATAGGTAACATACAGGCTGGCAGATGATTGACTGGAGATCTATTGACACGTGGATAGTGTAGATTTCAAGGTAAACATATACAAATCAATATTCGAAAAAAATATTTAGTTGTTATTCTTAAAGAAGCTTATATTATAAATATCAATATTTGAGAATAATATTGTGTTAATATTCCAGAAGAAGCACTATATTCATATTTATATTCTAGAATGTTATTTTGTTGTTGCTCTTGTATTAGCACAACTTTATATTATATTTATAAATTGACAAATATTGATTTGCTTTTCCCGAAAAGCACAATATTTTATATAGATATTATGTTGTTGCTCTTGAATAAAGAACAACTTCATATTTATCAATATTTTAGAAGAATTTTGTCATATTCCTGAAATACTACAACTTTATATTTATTAAAATTGATAATAACACTTTGTCATTTTTCTTAAATAAGAAAATATTTATAAAATTTAATCTATTAAAATAATTTGTTGTTGCTACCAGAGTATTACTTGCTCTCGAAGAACATAATTTATAAAATTTGATATTAAGCTATTGCTCATGAAAACAAATATTTATATTAATATTTTAAAATAATTTGTTGTTGCTCTCAAGAAGCATAATGTTATATAAATATTGTGTCAGAATATTACTTGCTCCCGAAGAGTGTAATTTATAAGATTTGATATTAAACTATTGTTCCAGCAAATATTTTAAAATAATTTAGTGAAGCTTTTGAAGAAGTACAACGTTATATTAATATTATTGCATAATATTACTTGCTCCCGAAGAGCATAATTGTATAAGATCTAACATCTATTATATTTTTTTCTCACGATGAGTAAATCCTTGCATAATTTAATATTTCTAAATAATAATATATTGTTACTCCTGAAGTAGCACAATATTATGTTAATATTCTGAAAAAATATTACTTGCTTACGAAGAGTATGATATTATAATTTTAATATTTCAAAAGAATATTAAGCAATAGTCTAAATAATATTTTATTGTGTTCTCAAATAAGTACATGTTTCGAAAAATACCGTATCACTTAATTAAATGAAAAAAGATGTGCTATATTTGCGTAATCTATGAACTAATGCTTATTCTTGAAGAAAATCATACAAATCATGTCTTGTTCATATTGATTATTGTGACTCATTGATTAATTTTTATATGATTATACATTTGATTCAGAAGTTTTAGCTTGAAATAAGTTTTTATTTTCATTAAATTTTGAGACTTTACTTGCATTATTAAACTATTTTATAGTTGATTGAAGTATTGTTTTAAGTTTAACTCATTTTTGTTATAAACTCAATTTTTAAAAGTATCTATTTAGCCATATTTATATATTCATGATAAAGTTTTAAGATATCTATTTAGCTCATAGTGCAACTATGCATACTATCGGTGCATCGATTATCGTAGAAGGCTTTGAAGAGCTAGTATTATCTTACAAAATAATACAAAATTGCATATAATCGATGTACTTTATTGTAGCAAATTCAAAAGAAATTTGATTAGTTTTAAAGATGTCTGATGTAATGGATACTACTTTGAGACGATACATGAAAATAATAATAAATATCTTTGCAAAATTTCTTTTTGTATTTAGCCAGAAGCAAATAAAAGAAAAACTCAAGGCACTTTGACTTGGCATGTATTATATATTTATAAAAACAATTAAATCAAACAATGTTGCAAACCTAAAGATTGTTGAACCAAAAAGCTTTATGTTTTGGCATGATTGACTTGGACACCCAAGAGTAATAATGATGCGTCGAATAATTAATAAGTCGCATGGACATCCTCTAAAGAACCAGAAGATTATTTACCTAATGATTATCAACATACTACTTGTTCACAAGGCAAAGTTAGTCATAAAACCTTCCAGGTTAATGTTGAATCTACAACCTTCTTAGAAAAGATCAATGGACACAAAGGTGGGCCTATACACCCACTACGTGGATCATTTCGTTATTTTATAATTTTAATTGATTATTATACTAGATGGTCACATGTCTACTTACTTTTCATTACAAATGCAGCTTTTGCTAGACTATTTACTCAAATTATAAAATTACAAGCTCTCCTCGATTACTCAATCAAGACAATTCATCTTAATAATGCTGGTGAATTTAGATCGCAAGAATTCGATGAGTAATGTATGTCAATCAGGATTGTCATTGAGTATTCGGTTGCCCATACACAAATGGTCTAGTAGAATCATTTATCAAACATCTTCAATTGATTGCTAGGCTATTACTTACAAAACAAAACTCACATCTTCGGTTTGGGGTCATGCTATATTACATATTGCATCATTTGTTCGTATAAAGCCAGTTGTTTATCATCAATACTCACATTTACAACTTGTATTTGATCACAAACCTAATATTTCTAACTCACGAATTTTCAATTGTGCTGTCCAAAACCCAAATTCACCCTTACAACGTACAAAAATAGGTCACCAACGAAAACTTGGAATTTATGTTGGATTTAATTCATCATTCGTTATTATGTACCTTGTATATTTAACGGGTGATTTATTTACTGCACATTTTGCTGATTGTCATTTTGATGAACTGACTTTTCTAACTTTGGGAGGGGCAAAACTATATCTTAAAAACAACATACAATTTCTTGGAATGAAACAATTTTATCTCACTTTGATCCCATAAACAATCAATGTGTACAAGAGGTTAAAAAAACTATTCATTTGCAAAGAGATGCAAATCAATTATCTGATATGTTTGTTGATACAAGAAAAGTGGCAAAGTCATATATACTAGCATAAATACTATTATAAAAATTGATATCCCTACAGGACAATCTGTCATAGCAAATGAATCTCAAATACGTCAGAAACATGGTCGATCAATTAGTGTCAAAGACCTTGTACCTCGAAAGA
The DNA here is from genome assembly GCA_023638005.1 of Forsythia suspensa. Taxonomy (NCBI): domain Eukaryota; kingdom Viridiplantae; phylum Streptophyta; class Magnoliopsida; order Lamiales; family Oleaceae; genus Forsythia; species Forsythia suspensa. The sequence continues at coordinate 46,242,179 of CM042673.1, read as the reverse complement.
AAAATGTACAAGAGAAAACCTAACTAAAAACTTTTAATGAAACAATAGTAGAAAAGATTGATCAACCAAATACAGATAATGTGATTCCTAAAGAACTATAAGTGTCCAAAAATAATAAGACTTCAATAAATTATTTATTATATCATAAATTATGAGAACGAAATAATATTTTCATGGACAATATCTTCGCATTTAATGTAGCACTTGATATCATGCAAAATGAGGATTCTGAACCAAAATCTATTAAAGATTGTCAAAATAGAAATTATTGGCCAAAATGAAAAGAAATCATATAATGTGGAGTTGAATTCCTAAAAACACAAAGTATTTGGATCTGTAATTCGGACTCCTAAAAATGTAATTCATGTAAGATACAAATAGGTATTTGTAAGAAGGATGAATGAAAACAATGAAATTACAAGATACAAAACTCGAATCAAAGCTAGAGGCTTCTCACAAAGACTTGAGATTAATTATGAGGAAACATATTATCCCATAATGGACACCATGACATTTATATTTTTAATAAGTTTGTCTGTCTCACAAAGACTTGATATGCGCTTTATGGATGTAGTAACACCTATCTATATAATTCACTTTATAGTGATATATACATGAAAATTCGGGAAGGATTTAAAGTGCTAGAAGCAAGTGATTCATTCTCCAAAACTATGTTCTTAATTAAATTGCAAATATCATTATATGGATTAAAACCATCCGAACTAATGTGGTATAATCGCCTTAACGAATATTTGTTGAAAGAATGTTATAAAAACAATGATGTATGCCATTGTGTTTTTATAAAGAAAATAGATATTAGATTTGCAATTGTGTCAGTTTATGTTGATAATTTAAATCGTATAGCAATTTCTGAAAAGCTCAGTAAAACTATAGATTATTTGAAAAATGAATTTGAGTTGAAAGATTTGTAAAAAATCAAATCTTTGGATTGCAAATTGAATATTTCCAAGAATGATTATTTGTTCAACACTCTTCATATACATAAAAAGTGTTAAAGAGTTTTTATATGGATAAATCACATCCATTGACATTTCTTATGGTCTTTCATCATTTAATGCTAAAAAAGATCCTTTTGCCCACTTAAAGATGGGAGAAAAACTATTGAATATGAAATATGATACTTAAGTGCAATTGAAGCATTAACATATCTTGAGAATTTCACTCAACTGAACATAGCTTTTTCTATAAATCTCCTTACAAAATATAGATTTGCATCCACTCAAATACATTTGAATGGTGTTAAACACATTCTTCGTTTCCTAAAATGTATTATTGACAAGTGATTATTTTGTTCAAAATAATTAGAGTATTTTTTAGTGGGATATGTAGATGTTAATTATCTCTCTGATCCACATAAAACTAAATTAGAGACAGGATATGTGCTTACACATGGAGGAAGATATCATGAAAATTTGTGAAGTAAACCTTAACAACAATATCTTCAAATCATTCTAAAATTGTTGCAATTCATGAAGCAAGTTGAGAATGTGTATGGTTAAGAAACATGACCCATTATATCTAAGTATCATGCGGATTAACTTTAAAAAAGAATAGTACAATAATATTGTATGAAGACAATGCAGCTTGTTTTGCACAACTCAAAGGAGGAGATATCAAATTGGACATGATAAAACACATTTCTCCAAAAAATTTCTATACACATGAATTTAAGAAGAATGGTGACATTAATTTCCACAAATTCGCTCAAGTGACAATGTGGCTGACTTATTCACAAAAGCATTGTCGACATCCACATTCAAGAAATTGGTGCATAAGATTGAGATTTGTCAACTCAAAGATCTTCAGTGATTAATATCAAGAGGAATAGTTGTTCTCTCTTTTCTTAGTCTAGGTTTTTCCCTACTGGATTTTTCTGACAAGATTTTAATAAGCAATATTTTCTTAATTCTCCAATTTTTAACAATTTACGATACTATTTTCTTTCGTTTGATATTTTGTCATATTAAATTTTTGTCAAACAATATTTTTAATGAGGCAGTTATTGTACTAATGTTCATCAAATGAGGAGTTATGTAAAATTATGAGAAATGATTGTTGACCATATTTAGATATGTCTCTATACGTCTTTGAAACTATATATATATATGTGTGTGTGTGTGTGTGTGTGTGTGTGTGTGTGTGTGTATGTGTGTGTGTGTTCATCATTATAATGAACGATATAATTTCTCTCTGTTCTCTTCTATTATTTTTCTAGTTGATAAGTGTACAATTTTTTTTAAATTTCTTATATTCAAAAATACTGAAGTTAAATATAGTCGCTATGTTAATAATTTACCCTTATCATCCATTATATATTTATCCAAGCCTATTGTTTCTCATGTCAATGCATTTATCTGATTTCTAATTAGGAGAATGATCTCCGCCCACTATAGTGGTAGGAGATCAATTGTCCACTGCTGATATAGGTAGATGTGGGAGTGTCACATCAGTAGTGGAGCACACAACTATGTGTGGACACAAATGTTGTCCACACACAGTAGTTGGCCACATACAGTGGGCAACATATCTCATGCTCATCATGGATAGGAAATCATTCTCCTTATATAATATTCTACTTATTTAGAACACTAATAAATATTATGATTCAGTGACTATAAATGTAGCCTTTGTTTGTCATTAATAAACCTTCTCTGGACAAATTAAGGGGTGTGTTTAATAAAAAGTTCTAATCACTTTTATGAAGTTTAAAATTTAAGGGTATTTAATACATTTTTTTTATATTTTATAAAAGTCTTGAGATATTTAATATAAACTTTTAAACTTTTTTAAAAAGTCTTTAAAAGTTATATAATATTCAATTCAGACTTTTTAAATTTTACAAAATTCGAGAATTTTCAAAATGTCAATTGCTTTTAATGACTTTATAAAGAATTTTCTATGTACTAATTTTAAAGCACAAAGTATAAATAAAAGATATTATAATTTATTTATCATTCATCTCCAAAACTTTGAAAGACTTCGGGAAAAAAAAATTCTTTTATTCCTTGATTTTTTTTTTTGCTTTAAGCAATATTTCCATTTTCTTTTCCTTTTTACAAACTTTAAAGTTAATATTAATATTTTTCTCTTTCATCTTTTTCTTTCTACAAATCTTAAAGCCATGATTAATTATTAATTTTTTTAATGAAATAAATATTAATATTTTTATCTCTAGTCAATGTGATTTTTTTCTTTTCAATATTCTCCTAATCATTTTCTCTCTTTCTTCTTTTTTCTTTTACGATCCTTAGACACATGATTAATTATCAACTTTTTTTATATAAAAAAAGATTAATATTTTTTCTCCCTCTTCAGTGTGATTTTTTTTTAATATTCTCATAACTATTTTTTTCTCTTTTTCATTTTCATTTTTTTTTCTTCACTTTTATTAAAAACAAGATAAATTTATAATTAAATTCTTATATAATGGTTTATTGTAGTTTATTAATGAATTTCATTAAGTTAAAAATTAAATTTTATTATCGCATATTTTTTCATTTTTTTTTTTTTGCATTTATCTTGATGAGCATGGATTTTTTTTCTTCTTCGTAAATTGGTACTTTGATTATTTATTTATGTAATTATGATGACTTATAATGATATGTTACATATAGATTATTAAATGTAAGAAGTGCGATTATTAACTGAATAATTTTTTTTTAATTTAGTTGTCCAATTGGTACCAGTATTCAACTTAAGTGTCTCATAAAGAGATATTTTTGGTTCGAATCATTGGAGACGCGAAAGAAATCCGTGAGGGGTTGAGAGGGCTCAAGCCCTCCCATAGCGGATAGTATGGATGAGTATCAGTTGGGGTTAAGATCCCAATTAGAGGGATCCCAATCGTTACAGTTGCTCAATTAGTACCAGTATTCAAATTAAGTTCCTCATAAGGAGAGATTTTAAATTCAAATCACTGTGGATACGAAAAAAATCCGTGAGGGGTTAAGAGGGCTCAGGCCCTCCCAAAGAAGATAGTATGGATGAGTATCGACTGGGGGTAAGATACCGACTAGAGGAATCATAGTCGTTACAAAAAAAAACGCATCGGGATCTTACCCCAACCGATACTCATCCATATTATCTGCTTTGGGAGGGCCTGAACCCTCTTAACCCCTCACAAATTTCTTTCGCGTTTCTAGTGATTCGAATCCAAGACCTCTCCTTATGATGCACTTAAGTTGAATTTTGGTATCAACATAATTATAAATTCGCACATGCTCACACTACTAATCATGCAAAAGTAAACACAAACAATGGGTCATAATTGTAATTGGAGCTCAAAAGTCACCAATGTGCCCATAAAATATACTTACTGATAAAATGTGTTTTTCTTAATGAAATGAATAATTATACAAAAATGAAAAATTGAGTGAATGAATAATAGACAAGAGATGTCTCTAATTTATAGATAAACTTTCTTGAGTCGCATGATCGAGTTACTATGTGTGGTTTTAATCGACTGACTCTAGATTGGGGTCGATTCTTTGGCACACAATAACCTTGATCGGTTTGAAGAAAAATACGCCTGTCATCCGTAGACCTCCACTCTCAAGCTTATAACATATTATATCTTGAGTGTAATCTGAAACTAGAAAACCTTGTCAACTCATACGATTGATTCTTCTCTGACTTTACAGACCACGTGTCTGTTTGTCCTACAAATCCTATGGCTACCCTCATTAATGACTTGCGTGTCCCTAGGTTTGTAGCTTTCAAAATGCATCGCTGGCGACTTGGGGTGTGCCTTCATGATTGCTTTGTCCCGCCTTTTCAATTTTTCAAATTTTATCATGTATTTTTTTTTTTTTAGTTGGGTTTCGTCTTCTTCATAACACTTTTTCAATTGGACGCCTTTTCATTTGTATTCCACATTTTCTTCTCCTTGCACTTCTTTCTCAAATCTCCCTTATATCTTGTGCTTTCTTTTCCAAACTCATCTATTGCATAAACATCATTAATTTGGAGAGTTCTTCAAAAGAGCAAGTGTTTTTTTTTAATAGAAATAGAATTTTCCTTTGATTCTCTAGAATCCATTGAGTCTATTGGACAACCAAATAGTACCGTGCAAAAGTGAACAACATACCTTTGACTGAAAACCAAACCTCTATATTAATAACACCCGATAGGTCTTTAATTTTAACTATATTACTTCCGTAGTAGTCTTCTCTTTGTTTTATAATTTTGTCCTTTGTCCTTCCTTTGTTTTGCATTTGTCCAATCTTCTGTTTTAGCAATAATGGCCAGATGTTATCTTAGAAATGAGAAAGTCGACCGATCTTTCCATGTTCTACTAGACGAGGGACCGCGCTATACTCTTCAAAACATACCTCGACATCCGAGCACATATAATGACAAAACTCTTAGGCGCACAATCAACCACTTCTTTCTTAGCCGTAATCATATTTATAGAGCTCCAGGTTCGATCAAATATCTTCCTATTGGGCACCTTGGAAAAGTGGCGATTTATCAAGACACATGCCCAATCTTTGGTCTTAGGTTTTTGCTACACCTTTTTTGCTAAAATTTTTTTATACCTTTAATTTGTCTCCAGGTCAGCTGGTACCAAATGTTTTAAGAATGTTAAATTACTATCTCCTTATCTGTTTACAACGTGGTCTTTAGCCATCGATCGACGTTTTTTGTGTACTCTTTGAAATGAAATTACTCAACCGTTATGACAGTTACATAGTTTTCTCTCACCATGATCGATGACTTCTTCCCATGAGCATTTTAGGATCCAAAATGTCCTACTTCCAATAACGGGTAGAAAAATTAGTATTTCTTTGTCATGCCAGTTGATGGTATGTTTGCATCTCTTATCGAATGGCGTATTCTCTCTTGATGATTTTAACTTTTCAATTCTTATTGAACCTAAAATCGATTCTTTAAAAATATTACAGGCGGTTGAACCTCTTGATCATTCTATAACGATGTACTAATTGATAATGCCTTGGTCTCTGTTGGCATCGGCTGTTCTTATGGTAGGCAAACTCCGATTTTCTTAGTCTAGAATGATTTTTAGTAAAGATTTTCTTGAGGAGTTAGCCTAGAAGAATGATCAAGGTTAGAGAAAAAGACGAAGGGTTATATCTTCTACTGATCCTTTATTTAATGAGGTTACTCCATCGATTGACCGTCAGGTGCAAATGTAGGGTAATTCTCCACCGCCTCGCCCAACTAGAATTCGACCAACTCCATCTCCTGAAGTCATTCGGTCTATTTCTATCCAATGGGTGTCTGATCGACCTCTTTCTTGTAACATACTACGGTCGATTGAGAAAGTGACTGAGAACTACTCTTGAGGAAAAGAGTGAGGTTCTGCCAGTTTATATCTTCTTGTTTGGATTGAAAAGTGATTGAGATGAGTAAGGAAAAATTTCATGGATGCCTAGAATGATCTATCATGGTGGAAGAGTGTCGGGTATACTTCTCTTTTTGTTCTTTCTATCTTTCATCGTCATTTTTTTTTAGGTTGTGTTCTCTTTAACATATTCTTTCATTCGCCTTCCACAAGATACGCGACCAGTCGGAGAAAATTGACCAGCAGACTAGTCATGCTCTTTAGGAAAAGAGTGAGGTTCTGCGTGACTGCCATAGAACCCTAGTAAAGAAGGTAGGTTTGATTGGCTTTGAATGAGAGAGAGGTGGCGAGTATGTGAAAAAACTTGTTGTCTACAAGACCGAGAGAAGCTTTCTAAAGCAAGCGGATGGTAAAGGTGAAAAGAGTTAGAAGAATCTCTTTCTTTTGTCCATCTTTTGTTAGAACGTAAAAACTTAAATATTTCCTAGGAATTGGCCGCAAAAGGTGAAATGGAATTTGCGGAGTTTAAAGAGAGTGAGGAGTATGTGACAACCATGGGCATGGTTGTTGTCCGTGGTCGAGACATGGCCTATAGAAAGATCCGGGAGTGGCTATCGGAGATATTTCCAAATTTAGATTTAACTGGCGCACCTTTCATGTCTTCAGTCGACGAAGATGATGGTGATGAAGAAGAAGATTGATGCCTCTTTCTTTTGTCCAAAAACACTTTTGTTAGAACGTAGAAAACTTAAATGATTTACCAGTGTGTGATCCTCGTCCTTCACAACCCAAAAACCACCCGATCCACCACCTTCTCTACCGTAAACCACCATTGACGTTGAAACACATCCCGAACATCTCCTAATCGGACATATAATCAATGATTTGGGACAAAATAAATCGGTTTTGCATTGGAAATCGCGAGGCATGCATCCCAATGCACTCAATTCGAAATTTTATTTTGGACATGGGACCACCACCAATGATCTCAAAAGCCTCGAAAACCCCAAAATGTTGTCCCCAGCGTCCAATACTTTGGAAAACGTCCAACAGATTTTAATTCGTGATCCTATGTGGCCCCACCAAGTTACACGCGCTGACCCCACGCTAGGTAATGTTATTCCGACCACTCGACCAAAATTTCAGCCTGATCGGACCTCGGACGCGCCTGTGGACCCCGATATTCGATCGAATAGTCACTCGGAAAATGGCCATATCTCGCCTCATGGACCTCCAAATTGAAAACGCGCCACATGCCCGTAATCAGCATAAAATTCCGCACCGTCTGTAAAAATCATCGAATTGACAAGGTTGGTTCTGGGCCCCTTGACGGAGGCCTCCTGCTAGGTGGCGCGTGGGACCACGAGTCGGCGCCAAAAAAAATAGCTTGTTTGGCCAGTTAATCCACACCCATATCCATCATCGCTTTTCCACAGGGAGGACCACGATCGCCCACTTAATCAAGGTAGATGACATATGCTTTAGCAGCCGTCGCCCTACACTTTCACAAGCAAAGCGGAATGAAAGGAAATCTTTTTCTGCTATTTTAGCCGCTCCACAAGCTTCAGCTTATTCACTCTATTACGATAGGCCATCCGGCTACATCGAGGTGAGCCGTCATTTATTTTAATCTGGAGGAAGAGGCGGTAGCTTTCGAGCCATTCAAGTTTACACTTGTTGGCAAATTCTCACATCGAAAAGCCTACTATGGCAAAGATGCGTGATTGCTTTCTCTCAAATTTAGATTCTCGTGGTGATTATAGGCTTGGCTTGATAGATAGCAAGCATGTATTGATTCACTTGACGCATGAAAATGATTACAGAGATTGTTTTTTCATGCGTTCTTTATATTATATTGATGGGTGTCCTATGCGAGTCCTTAAATGGACATGTGACTTTGGACCCGACCCGATCAAAACCCCTATTGCTCTCTGCTTGGTTGTCCTTTTCTTTATTACCTGCGTATGTATGCGATCCAAGGGTGTGATTTTTGCTTTGGCTAAGATTGTGGGTATACCTTTGCGTATTGATGAGGCTATCATGGATTTGTTGAGACCTAGTGAGGCTGTGCGTCTCAGAGGTTAACTTAGAACATAAGTTACATGAGCGGATTCGATTGATAGGGGTGATGGTCGAAGTTTTTGGCGCATCGTGGTTTATGAGAAACCACCGTTATTTTGTTCTAACTGCCGATATACGGGTCACTCTCTTGGTCGGTGTCGAAGCAGTGGCCCACCTTTTGCTCCTTATCCCCCTTCTGTTGCTCCATCGGCCACCCCTCGTAGTACTAGTTTGCCTCCTCCACTTACTCGCATCGCTTTCTTCTTCTCCGTTACTAGCACCGGCGCATCGAGATTATCGACAGTCCGTAAAAGCTAAGGGTAAGGAAATAGTTGTTGATCGCCTCAACAGTGGGCCCCCCTCGAGACGATCGAGAGCACAAAGACATACGAGGTGTTGGTATCTCTACCTCTCTGCAGCCCCGCCACTTCTCTTTGCAAGCCATAGCGGAGGTTCTCGCTTTGGTGTTCTGCAGACCCCTACACTTGATATAGTGCAATGTTCTCTGCTTGTTAGTTCTACTACTCTTGTTTCCACCATTTCTCGACAGCAGACAGTGGGGCCTGCATCTCGCGACATGTGGGACCCACTATTGATTTCTCAAGATAAGATTTATATGGGCCCTCTTTGGAGGCTCCTTTACTCTTTGGACCCAGCCATCTCTCTACGGCTCCATCATACATTTCATCACTACTTCCTACTCCGATTCTCTCAATTAGTCGTAGTCCGGATGTTTCTCAACCAGTGGACCCCGCCATAGTCCCGTCTTCACATGTGGGCCCCACCACCGATATTTTGCGTACATCGGTTTTGCCTACAATTACTCATCGTTTATCCTCGTCCTTTACGCCCCGATCATTCGCCTTTGTTATCGAGTTGGGTTGAGGTCGAGGTTGAGGTTGAGGCCGAGGATGGGGTGGGCTCAGGCCTTTCTTGCCCTCAATGTTTGGTCCCGCCATCACGACTTCTTATCCTTTGTCTCTCAACATGCTTTAGGATGAAGCTTGGTTGGTGGAGCGAGTAAATGTGTTTGGGGATATATTTCGAGAATTAGAGATGCCGAGAGTAGGGCGGATGAGGTCGAGATGGAATATGATTTGGATCCATCACCGCATACGAGAGCACTTTACATCGTATTTTTGAGCACTATATAATCTTATTGTGCCTAAGAGGGCACCTCCTTCGTAATTTTGTTAGAGAGGTTCCACCCCTTCCGCACCCAATCCACATTCTCGCTTCATGTTTGGAGGAGGCTAGAAAATCGCTTATCCTCACCCCGGCCCATACGGCATCAAGGTGTCAAGTTGTTCGTAGATTGAGACCATCCACCATTTTTGAATGCTATATATTCCTTGTGTTTTTGACCTTAATCATAAAATCTTTTCACATTTGAAGTAAACCACCGTGATCGATTTACATTAATTTATCCATGATCGTAGTCGAGATATATTATTTTGAGGCAGAGTTGAGAGCGTTAATGCTCGATCGTCATCGAGTTATACTGTACGCATCCGACATCTTCTATCATTCGATCTAGTTTTATTTAAAACTAGTAAAAGATGTGTAGGAATAACTTCTCTTTATTTGTCATCGTGGAATCGATTACCTTATCATAATTCTTCCTAGAGTTTACCCGATCATCGCGTGATCAAGGTAGGCCTCTCTAAGTTATTTTGGATTTACCCGACCGTAGTCGGGATAGATCTCTAGATCTCTTTGGTCTTGACCAAATAGTGCTCAATGTTGCACTCGGTTTTTGTTAACTATCTCACTTTGTAATTTGTAGACAATGAAAATTTGTGGTTAGGAAGAATCAGAGGTCGCACCTGGTTGGGTCGACTTGTGACCCATATCCTTAGGCGTCCTCATCATGTGTCCTTGTATCCACATATTTATTCCTAATTACTAAACGTGAACAATAAGTATCATACATTGAAAAAGGAAAAAGAAAAAGGAAACATAGTAAACCAAGTTGTTTACTGAGAATATTTTTTTAAATGCTTTATGTTCCATGGTCTGCCAAGTGGTTTTTCTTGCTGGTTTTTTAGACTGTATGCCCCCTGTTTCACCTCCCTCTGATGACTTCAAACAGTCTATTCCACTTGGGGGTCTAACTTTCTTAACTGATGTCCTGCTGCAGATGCATCTCTGATAACTAGATCCTTTTTTTGAAACTTTCTAGGCTTTACCCTCTGATCGAAATATACAGCCGTTTTCTTCGTTTATAGACGACCATTTTTACGAGTGCCTTTTACCTCACCATTTCTAGCAAGTCAAGTTCGGTCCAATGCATATCGATGTTGGTTCGATCGATCATTATGCGTGGTATTGGTTCGATTACTTTGGCGGGCACTACGGCTTCAAGTCCAAAACACAATCTACATGGGTTTCTCTAGTCGATTCTCTAGGAGTGGTATGATATGCCCATAGCACATTCATAATTTTTTCTACCCAGGCTCATTTACATTCTTCCAATCTGGTCCATATGTCCTATAGGATAGTTCCATTAGTGACTTCTACTTGACCGTTTGCCCATGGATGGGCGACCGATGTCTTTCTTAAGTTTATCTTGTAACTAGAACAAAATTCTTTGAACTCTCTCGTTGTAAAACTGTTTTCTATTGTCGGACACTATTACTCGTGGTATCCCAAACATGCAGATAATGTTCTTCCATAAAAAGCTCTATATTTTCTTAGTGGTTATGGTAGCAAATGGTTCTACCTCTACCAATTTCGTGAAGTAGTCGATCGCTATTACCATAAATTTTCTCTATTGGCTGACCATTGGGAACGACCCTAGCAAATCAATCCCCCAGTGGTAGAAAAGTCATAGACCAAAGACTGAGTCTATACTCGGATGGTACGTGAATAAGGTTGGCGTGCTGCTGGCATGCGCGCATTTTGGACTAGTTGTTTCCCATCAGTTTTCATGTTCGCCAATAATATCCCTGTTGGAGTGCCTTAAAGGCCAGCATGTTCGCTCCCTAGTGATTTATGCACATTCACGAGTGTATTTACATGAGTATGACAAACCCTTTGTTTGCGTCGATGCATTTAAGATACGGCATTGCAATTTTTTTTTGAATAGGTGGTTGTTGATCACTGTAAACCCGGTCGCCCTTATCGTCAATCTCCTTGCTTCAATATTATCTGTAGGCTGGATTCTCTCAAACAGATATGACTTCAAATGGTCCATCCATACACCTCAATCATGATTATAAAGCTTGGTTGTAATAATGTTTGTACTGGTGACGTACTCGACGATTTTCAAGATTGGCAGAGGTAAGTCGGGATAGTGCATCAGCTCGAGTATTTTTTTACGAGCAATCTTTCTGATTTCAAACTCCTGAAATCGTTGTTGTAATCTCTGATCTTCATCAAATATGCATCTATACGACAATAATTTGTTTCAAATTCAGACTGAACTTACCCAACTACCAATTGAGAGTCACTGTTCACTTGAATCGACTGGCTCCCATTTTTAGGGCTAACTGAAACCCAATTATGACCGCTTCATACTCCGTATCATTATTGGTGGCTCTGAATTCAAATCTTAATGAGTGTTGCATTTCTTTCCCCATTGGGTTTTATTAATATGATTCCAACCCCCTACAAACAATATCCACATAGGATTTCTACCTGAAATGCCCCTATGTGACAGTTCGATTATAAAATCTACAAGGGCTTGCCCTTTTATGGACGACTGAGACTTAAATTCTAAATCATATTCTTTCAACTCTACTGCCTATTTCATCAATTGGCCCGATGTCTCTGGCTGGTGTAGAATTTATTTCAGAGGCTGACTCTTCAAAACCTCTATTGGATGTGCTTGGAAATAAGGCTTCAATTTCCTTGCAGTTATTAAAAGGGCTAGAATTAGTTGTTCTAAATCAATCTAAATCAATCTAAATCAATGAAAAAATAGGCATAATAGGTCCTTTATGACGAAATTGTCATTCCTTTTAAATAAACAAAAAACAATGTTTTAAAAAAATAATCGGGCATGGTAGGTTTATTGTTGTTTTTGGATAAGTTTTTTAGATGGATTTTGGGTTTTTTGGGGATGGTGGTGGGTTTTGGATTTTGATGTTTGATAAAGAAGACGACATCTTTGTCACTTTTTATTTTTTGAGTACATTTCTTACTTTTTATTTTTTGGGTACATTTGGTTAGTTTTCAATCATTTCTTTTCTTGTTTTTCTTGTTTTTTTTGTTTATTTAAAAAGAATGGCAATTTCGTCATAAATGACTACCATGACTATTTTTTCTAACATTAGAGATATCTGGTCCTATTTTTAAAGGTTATGGGCATATCCTCAATATTTTTGAAAGGTTGAAGATCAAATATGCAATTATCTCTTAAATTAACAAACAATTTTAATCTTAATTAAATGAGTAAAGGATATAACGCAGTCAGAACTGGTGCATTGTATTGATAAATAGTTCCGATGCGTACTTGCAAATTAAAACGATGGTCGTTTACCTAATTTGTGTATATCAGAATTTAAAGAATTAAAATAAACACAAGATGTAACGTGGTAAACTCCGAAGGAAAACATCCACAACCCCCCATGCCATGGTAAAATAATCCACTAATAATCTTGATTAAAAATACAATAGTATCTGATTTTTGTAATTTCGCAAAATTAACAAAATAACAATCAAAAGAATATAGATCAACTCTCTTTGATACTTCTTTTTTGACTTGTTGATAAAGTAGAATCAAATTCACCGGTCTTGATTTTATCGCCACTTTCTTATTGTACTTGACCGCAACCACCACTTGGATTAAGAACTCCCGTTATTTACTTCACACAAAGTAGATTAATCAAGATATAGAATTGTTCGTTGAGCACCAATTTGTTTTTTATTCTTCAATGAGTTTGAAGAAAACTTTTTTGCTTTCAAACTAAATCAATAAAGTTTGATGTCTTGTTCTTTCATAAAAATCGGCCGGCTATGAGCTTGGAGAACAAGAGCACAATTATATTTTTCTAAGCCTAATTCTTAATTGATTTTTACTCTTACTTATAGGTAAAGTAGTAATCAAATTAGAAATTATTTCTTACCTAAAAATCTACAATAAGAATGGTAAAACAATTAGTAGGAAAGAATGTATACAAAGATATTCTAGTTTTTTAGAAGGAATGAATTTAAGATACTCAAAAATATCTTTAAATATTTCCTTTCTAAAAAATCCAAGAGAATAAGTAAATATCATTTAAACTACAAGTGAGCTATTCCTGTAATTCACATGAACATGTTGTTATATATATATATATATATATATATATATATATATATATATATATATATATATATAAAAGCAGAATGTAATAAAAACGCACCATTTCATTACAAAAAATAATCATGATATTACAACGGTCGAATCGATTGAGAACGTGACCATTCATAACGAAAACGCTAACCTCTTCTTTTGACATTAAAAATCAGTAATATTAATTAAGTGAGCCAATATAAAAAGATGAAAAAATATGACACATATTTTTCCAACACCTCTATTGGATCTGCCTCGCAATATGGCCTCAATTTCCTTGCAGTTATTATAAAGGCTAGAATCAGTTGTTCTGCCAAATTGTAACGAGACTCGGCATCTTACAAAACATGACTTACATAATTAACCGCTCACTCTACTTTCTCATCCAATCTTATGAGGACCGCTTTCACCGCATGTGGAGATACAATAAGGTATAGTCTCAGAGTCTCCTCCATAGTCGGCTTTGAAGAAGGGATGGCACCTGTTAGCTGCTAGAGAGATGAAGCGATTTAGGGCTGCGACTCTACCAGTAAGTCTTTGTATATCAACGATCGCTCGAATTTTATCAAAATTGGCTTCTATTCCTCTTTGAGTCACCATGAACCCTAAGAATTTACCACCGGTCATGCCAAACGTATATTTTCTAGGGTTAAACTTAACTCGACATTGCCTAGCCACGCAAATATTTTTCTTAAATCTTCTAAATAATCTTTTTCCCGGTCGTTGTATACGACCATGTCATCTACGTATGCCTCTATCTTCATATAGAACAAATTTCCAAATACCTTGTTGACCATGCGTTGATATGTGGGCTCGACGTTTTTTAATCCAAAGGGCATGGTTGTGTAACAAAACGTCCCAAAATCAGTTATGAAGGCAGTCTTTTCGGCGTCTTTGGGTGCCATTGAGATCTTATGATATCCTAATAATGCATCTAAGAAGCTAAATCTTTTCGTTCCTGTGGTGGTATCTATCAATGCATCAATTCTGGGCAAGGAAAAATAATTTTTAGGGCATGCTTTGTTTAGGTCGGTGAAGTCGATACACATCCGCCACCTCCCGCTCAACTTTTTTACTAATACTACATTAGCTAGCCATTCTAGATACTCCACCTCCCTTATAAACTTCTCTAACTCCTTTTTTATGGCGTGTTGCCTCTCGGGTACGAACTGTCTTTTTTGTTGCTAAACAGGTTTGTACCCAGTCATGGTTTTAGTTGATACTGGGTGACCGATAGGTTAATACCTTTAGGTCATTTGTACTCCATGCAAACATATCAATATTTTCTCGAAGCATGTTTAGGAGGTTTTCTCTAACTTTCGTATTCCAGGATCTCCCGATTGTTACCTTTTGTTCTCTTCTAACTCTACCAACTTGACTTCCTCTGCTGGCTCAAAATGGTATGTCTATTGACTGTCATCTTTTTCAATTGACAATATCGTCGGGTTAGGATTAGCTCGTATGATGTCGACGTAGCATCTTATGGAAACTAACTGATCTCTCTTGACGACACCAATACTCTAACTCGTCGGAAACATCATGGCTTGGTGTTGGGTGGATATGATAGCCCATATTGCACTAATTATCGGGCAACCATAAATAGAATAGGCATCCGTACCACACTATAGATAAGGGTGTTTTTCCAATACAATTGGGAAGTCTATTATTCCTTCGGGTATCACCGTTCTCCCTCCGGACCTGTGTAAATGAGTGTTCACGAAATTTAACCAGTCAGTCGGGATTTTTAATGCCATGAAAGCTTTCCAACTTAGCACGTTAGCAACACTCCCAGTGTCTACTAGTACTCATTTTACGTCAAAGTCTGCATTATTGCCTGTAATTACCAGAGCATCATCATGAGGAAACGAAACTCTTTCTAGGTCTCCATTGTTGAAGGTGATTGACTGGCCAAACTTGCTCGACACTCCAATCGAGTCTATCTGCAAAAACTGTATATAACCTTTCCAGGCATTCTTTGAATCCCCTTTTACGGACGATCCTTCCACAATGATATGCATCACTCATGCTATTCACTTTCTTCCATCTTCCTCAAAATTACCTGTTTATCTTTGTCTTTACAACTTTTCACTAAGTGTTTTAGCTGCCCATTGGTTTTAGCCTCTCGACTTCACTTCGTAAAGTTCGACATTGGTCGATAGTGTGACCGTGATTTTTGTGAAAATCACATACATGGTTATGATCGTAGATGGAAAGATCGGACCTCAGCCTTTCTGGCCATTGTACGTTTCTTAAGGTATTCATTTTTTGAAGTATGATGGATAGTGGGACAGTCAAATCGATGTGGAATATCATTTTAACGGCCTCTACCCTTGGTCAATATATGTAATTAGCTGTGTTATGACTATTTTGCTTAGCCACCGCGGGTTCTTCACGTCTTTCTCTTCCTATTGCCCCCCTCATGCATATCTTGGTTGTTACGTGTCTCTTTCATCACCTCTTCTTGATCGATGTACTCCTCACCTCGTCTAAGGAGACGTCATGGACTCGGGTGGTTTCTTTGAGAGACTAGCCTTGAAGGTATGGTTTCTTAGTCCACTGAGTAGAGCTGTTACTACTAATACCTTCATGTTTTTTATGCATAAAGTCACCCTGTTGAATCGCGACATGCATTGTCGCATTAACTCTCATTTCTCTTGAATCACATGCATAAGTCCCATAGCTGTCTTCTTTTTTTGAGCACTACTAGAAAAATAAGTTACAAATTTGTTTGCGAAGTTTGATAATGAAGAGATCGACTGTGAATGCAATGTGTTGAACCATTCTCTAGCATCTTTTTGCAAAGTCATGAAGGATGCCTTGCAAGCTATAGCATCTGGCCAACCGTGTTACCTTACCCGATCTTGAAAGGTTCGTATATGATCGATAAGATTGATCTGCTATCAAAATCATCAATTGACTCTTTGAAATTTAATGGCAATGGTACACTCATCAGTTTTTCTAGTAAATGGATCTTCCTTTATGGATATTGCTCATTTCCTATTCTTCCTTAGGGCGATCGCCTCATCGACCTTCTAATTCAACAAGCTCTCTAGCGGTTAGTTTTTGTAACATATACATGATAGTGGACATCTGATCTTGCAAAGGTGCAAGCTGTTGGATAGTGGCAAATTGTGATGAATGATGCACTCTTTTTTCCGCCTCCTGTGGAAGAGCGGCAAGATGTTCCACTCTCGGCTATTTTCTAGTTCTGCCTGACATGACTTCTTGTCCTTTTTTTTGCAAAAGTTTTTTGAGTTCCCACATACGGCGCCAATTGATAAAATATATTTTTCTATGAAATGAAGAATTGTAAAAAAATGAAAAATTGAGCTAATGAATAATAGACAAGAGGGCCCTTGTTTATGGCGAGGTCGATTCTTTGGTGCACAATAACCTCGACCAATTTGAAGAAAAATATGCTTGGCATCACTTACAGATGTTTATTAACCAAAATTAAGGATGACAAAATATTTTGTCGATGAAGGAATCCCGCACCATTAGGTAATGGAGGCAAGTCATGTACCATTGTCCTAAATTCTTCGAATTCGTTTAGAATCTTTTTATTTTATTTTATTGTTATGTTGTTTTTAAATTAAAATCATATTTAAAAATACAAAGTGTAAATGTAAAAATTAATTAATTAATTAAACATGGAGTAAATGAGAATTTTTAATTCCCACTCCACCTTCCAAAGTCCCTTACAAAACAAGGTCATTCCTAACCAAGATAAAATGTAATAACAACATCATTAAGGGATGTTTGGGAGTTTTGGAATATCAGTTATGAGGATTTTTTAAAGTACCGATTTTGAGCATTTATAAGAAGTCTAATTTTGGATAATTTTAGTAGCAATTTTTAAAATAGTCGAACTCATGTTTGAGAGTTTATCCGACAGTTCTGAAAGTTTTAAAAAAAAAAAAAATTACATATATAAACATATACTAAAAAATGTTTAAATGTAAATATATATTCGACTACAATTTTTTTTTTTAAATAATTCAATAGCACGTAAAATAATTATTGTTTGGAAAGAAGAGGCAAAATGTGCGTTTGGAAAGAATGGGAATATGAAGTGTGTATTTTAGGTTTATGGTAGATTTAGAAATAATTATTTTAGAAAAGATAAAATTGGAAGATAATTTGAAGAACGACATAAATCACCAATTTAGAGGGTTGATAAATACGCTATAAATTAAACTACACCGTTTTTTGATTGTTTTTAAACTACCCAAAACTATTGTCCCAAAAAACTAACAAACACTGATTTTTCCAACTTCTAATAAACATTACTACCCATAACTGATCAAAATAAATAATTAAAAAAAAAAAAAAACTACCAAACAGACTCAAAGAATTGCAACTAACACCTTCCAAGATGCATAGCGAGAAATGATTTAATAAGATGTCATTTCTCGTCGCATAAAACCAAGGTTCACTACATTTAATGAGAAAGCAAAATTTTTACTTCCCTACAAGAAGCACAAGACAACCAATCTATCATTTTCCAATAATAATGATTTTTTTCAAATAAATTCTAATTTTTCGTTCATCGTACAAGTGAAAAATTATTAAATAGAGCGTAAGATTATGAGACTTGGTAGGTAAGGATTACCCACCATATCAAAACTATCATGCTCGACTAATACGTCCAACATCACCGTTCTAATTCTAGTGTGTTTGAACGTGTGCATAAACATACAAATTTAACTAACTTAATTCCACATTTATTTTGCCAACACTCTTGAAAAATCCTAGAAGTTTTTTGGAACTATTTTTGAGGAGTCAATTAATGAATAAGAGACAGTACAAACACGAATGAAAGATCACATTTCTAAAGGAGAAGAAATAATCTTAAAAGATCTTTGAAATATTTGAAGAGTCAATAAGGAAAATCCAATTAATTTGGTTTCCTCACAGTCTCCAACTTTCATCGAACACAAGAATTTTAGGACATTATAGTATGGAAATCACAATATTCTTTTCTTTAATTTTAGGGTAAATTATACTCAAAATCCAATTCTTTTCATTTTGTAACAACATCATCATCATTCAATTTTACTCACAGATATCGTCCATATTATTTCACTAATTCACAAAAATAATTCCCAAATAGTTTGTAGGAACGATTTTGCCATTAGCTTAAATAAATTAAAATAACAAAAATAGAAAACTTAATGTAAAAATTACAGTTGAGACACTTAATTTTTTTAAAAGTGCAAAATAGTCTCTCTACATTCTATTATTTAAAAAAATAAAAAATATAAAACTTCATCTTCTTCCCCAACCCCACCTACCCACTCACCCCCTACCAATGAGGCCTTGAATGGAACATTGATTCAATCTCTGCTGATACATCAAGCGGAGGCTCTGGTTAATTCTTGTGGGCGATTTAAAAAAAACCCGTTCAAGTATCATCTGTGTAAATTAATGAAAGGATGTTGACAATATATGAGAATAAAAATAAATGAAGATGATATTATTACAAAGTTAAAAGACTTGGGATTGTAGGTGTAATTTACCTTTAATTTTATTACATTTAGATTTTAAAGAATATGTTTTCATATGAAAAATTCGAAGATTCACTAGTGTGTTCGAACATGCGTGTCAATAAAGAAAGGTGCGCATAAATTTACTCAATTTAAACGCACTTCTCAAAACTCCATTCATTCAAATATGATTTATAGCTTGTTTGGCTAAGCTTTTAACCACGCAATTAACTACCCATTTATTAATCACTCATAAGATTCCAACTTATAAACACTTACAAAATAATTTCAGCACTGTCAACACATGTAGTTCATAAAAATGTATAGTACACGAAAGCTCAACTCTAATAATCCATAAAATTAAGAAAGTTAACAAATCAATAATTAACACGAGTTAAATAAAAATATGTTGTCATACATAATTTACCAACAGTTTTCAAAAATAATTTGCAATTTCAACTTATTGCCAAAAAGTATTAAAATGAAAGAGAACAAAGAGTTGTGTACTTTGGAGTGTTTTTTTTCCCCCGATGCACTGCGCTAGCTTGCAATTGCATTGAATTTATTTATTGAGGGAGAGAGATCGGAGATGAAAACTAGAAAGAATAGTTTTATCGGGAAGGTTGAAAGATGTACAACATCTAAATTGGGTGTCAAGTTTAAAAAGGAAAAAACCCAAAAAGATATCAAAATTAGAGGATTGGGTGAATACAACCTTCCTTTTCTCTTTTATCATATATTATGAAATTTGGTTGGGTAGTCTATTGGACAATAGTAAATCACTATCAACCATGATTTCAAATAACTTATTTATCTCGTCCCCTGGAGCATAGCTCAACTGGTGAACAATCAACATAAGGGTTGCTTCCAATGGCGTGGTGGAAGTTTGAAACTTGGTAGAAATCATGGACCTGGATTTTATTCGGTATGGAGCAATCACTTTGGGTGCGGCTCCTTGTGCGCAGTGTAATACAATGGATGAGGGAACCTAGGAACCAGTTGAGGCATAACCCGCGATTTACCTCCTCCAATGTTCTAGGGGTAAGGGTCTTGAGGTCCAGGATTTAATCTAGTGAAACTAGGATACCTGGGTATCAAAATAAATAAATAAAAAATAACTTATTTATCTAGTTCATGAGAGGTGGCTTTGTGAGAATTAAGTGTAAATAAAATTACTTGAAAACATAGAACCTGTTACACTAGGCTATGGTTGTCCGAATAAAAACATAAGATTACTGAATTATCTATTTCATAAAAGGTGATTTTTTTCTGGTTCAATTGCGATCAAAATTGACCCTACAGGCAAACATAGAAAACCCAAAGTTTGTAAAATATTTCAACAAGATGATAGAAGGAGGGATTATTTGATAATATAGTGCATAAATTATATTTTGATTATATAATAATTAAACACGTTCATGCAAATATGAACAAAATAATGACTTAATATTGTTTTAAATGCAAAAAACGATTTTGATTGAGGTAGAAGTCGAACTATTTTTTTTAAGATGATCTTGTTCTACACAAGTTCTCACGGTTGAACGACAATCGTCTCGCAAAATACAACGATCACTTCATGAGATAGCAGAAGCAACAAGTGAACAACCAAAATTTATTTTATACTCACTTGAAGATGATGAACTTATGCATAAACTATAAACTATTGTGCTATAGTGAAAAGTGCAAGGTTATAGTGTAGGGAGTGAATGTACGAATTCTGCAAATGAGGTGTTGAAAAGTTGTGTCAAAAAGACAATAACTGTTGAAAATGGCATGTCTAAACAAACATGGACAATACATTTCCGAGTGACTCTCTTGTACAATGAGCATTGTGGCACTGGTTGTGGCACTCTTGTTCAATGAACATTTGTGACACTTGTCACTTTTTTGATTAATCTAGTTTTGAAAGACAATTTAAATATAAAATAAAATAAATATCTATAAAAAGATATATATCGACTTGGCTCTATCCCAGCCCACAACCCATGATCCGAGTCAACTCAACAGCGATCATGTGTGGACTTTGGCTCAAACCCACTAAGATCATCTGTTTTAAAAAATGTAAAGTGTGGCTACGCGTGGAAGTTGAGTTTCAAACTTTTCGAGCCTAGACGAGACCTAGGCGATAGCGAGATAAGAGCAAGACCAGGGTGAAGCGTGGAGGCTGTGCCTCACGCCTAGACGAAATATAGCAGGTGCTTTTTAGAATAATGCTAAAATGTAGGTCATCCCCCTCCAACGAATATTGGTGCCCCTTGAGGCTCATACCAAAGTGACAAATATGGGCTATAATCGTTCGAGTGACTTTTAATCTTCCAATGTGGAATTTGACATTTTCTAATATCCCTATACTTTCTAATTCTATTTTTTCCAAGAATTTTATGTTTCAAGCGGAAAGTAGGAAGTGGAAGAAAAAAAAAGTAATTGGAGGAGAATCATAAAGTTATTTTTTGAATCCACATAAGTTTCTTAGCAATCATGAGAAGAGGAGAATGACCATCCAATATTGGTGTGGACATTTGATGCAAACCCCGCTGGAAAAGCATTTTATTATGTGAAAGAACTTTATACATATTCATATTAGGAAGCCAACGAGTTCCGATCAATAATGTTACTCTTTAAATTTGTAGTCTGGATCACTTAAATGAAGATAATCGAATGTCATAAAAAGTTTAGTTTTCTTTTACCGAATACTATTTGACTTTCAAATGAGATAGTTAAAGTCCGACCCTACACAATCAAACTAATTCTTCAATATGAGGAAATTAGTCACATGCTCGATATCCAATCTCATTCTTAAGAATTTTCTCTCAAGATTTTCGTTGACTTTTAGACAGAGATATTGACATTTTTTTATAGGCTCCATAAGTTGTCGTTTTACCAATTTATAGATTAGAGTAGGTTATGTAAGTCATCTCGCCACCGTCCAAGATGACCTCCTCAAAACACGTTGCAAAACTAAGGGAGCATTTTCTTTGTGTTTCAGTTTTTAGTTTTGAGTTTTTTAATTCATTTTCGCCATTTGTGTTTTGAGTGTCTGTTTTGGGATTGTTGAAAATACGTTCTTTTTGTCATTTTGAAAACTGCTTTCTTAAAACAGAAAATTGAAAACGCTTTACTTTGAAATTTTGAGAATTTTTTGTTTATACTATTTTATTCAAAAAATTTAATTATTCAATAAATTTTAATAGTTTAATACTAATATAGTATTAAATAACATATCAATTTTAAAATTGGTGAATCTTTAGATATTTTTTCGAGAGTTACAAAAAACAAAACCTAAATTAAATTTGACAAAAATTAGAAAATATAAAAGTAAATATTACACACAAACTCAATTAGAATAAGAACATGTAATTGTTTATGATAAATGAGATTACATCAAACAATTCAATAGATACGTGATGAGTGTGTTTCATACATTTATCCTAGTTTATAAACTTGATGTTTACTTGTGGATAACAATCGCCAAAGTTACCAATATTCCCTGAGATAAATTCTTAGATCCAGCAAAGGATTGACAATGTTGAAATTATAAAATATTTTTTTATTCCCCAAAAAAAAAAAAATCAATGAACCAGTGGATCAATTAAGCCGATTTCCAACGATACATTTATAAAAATAAAAAGACCACCAAAAGATGTAAACAATTAGTTACACAAAATAGGGATTACAATGCATTAGAAGAATCCACAAGCATGTATACGTTGCATTCAGGCAAACAGATCACCTATTTCACTTCCTAACTCTACAACTGTGAAATTTTCACTTGCTTAAAGAAACAATTTTAAATGTACTACACACAACTATAAGAGAATCCTACAGAAAAAGAGGAAAGTAATATACAACTATAAGAGAATCCTACAATTTCTAGACCATCTCAAGGCGTGTTGCTTCTCCTATCACTTTCCATATTTGCTTGATAAACAGGAAATTCTGCAAACTCCAACTTCCACACGTTGGCAATTCTCTCCAAATTGTCTTCTCCAAATCATCATATGCTAACCCCAACCTCCAAATTTTTTTTGAATTGTAGGTCAAATGACTCAAATCGAATTAGTTAAGACTTAAGAGCTTAATTGTTGGCAGGCAGTCGAACCCTAAACTTGATTTGGTGAAAAATAAAAATAACACTTTGATGTGAAAGATTTTTTTTAATAAGTATTATATACTACGATAGAAAGAACAAATATTTTTATCTTGATTTTAGAAAATAGGGTTAATATAATTTTTGTTAAATGAATTGGCAAAAAGAGAAAATGTATTAAGATTAAATATCAATTCACAGAAAATTAATTAGTTGGGCAAGTCTAAAAACCCTCTTGTAAATCGTATGATTCTTGTGAAAAATAATCACCAAATAAATTTTTTCCTAGCAATTTAAACTTTTAGAGGAAACAATTCAACATATATTCATGCTGAAAATTGCATGTGTTGCGTAGATTTTGTTGCTAGCAAGAACCAATTATAACCAGATTAGGAAAAAGAAAATAGGAAAAACCTATTAAGGGTTGATTGCCTGGACAGGGAACTTTTGCATCTTTGGAACCAAAAATTCCAGCTAAAATCATACAAATATGTATTTATTTATTAAAGGCAACCAACGAAGTCGTTGTAGTATAGTGGTGAGTATTCCCGCCTGTCACGCGGGTGACCCGGGTTCGATCCCCGGCAACGGCGATTTTTATTCTTTCTTTTTTGGGGAAAATTACAGTATAGGTCCCCAGATATTTTCAATTTATTGTAATTTCATCCTTAATTAATTTTAATTCTTATTTTTTTGGGTTTATTACAGTGTAGGTCCCCAATATTTTCAATTTATTGTTATTTCATCCTTAATTAATTTTAAAAACAATTATCATCCTGAAAAGTAATTAGCGCAAATAATCCTCACTAATAAAATCTGTCAAAAAATTCGGTTAAAGTTGTATAAAAGACATTCTTGCCATTAATTGTAAATATACAAAAAAACAAATCCAAAATAAAAAGGACAAAAAAAAAGTGGATTTTTATTTAACGGGTGGGTTGATGGGGAAATAAAGAAGAAAGTGGAAGAAAAAGTAGTTTAAATGGGTTCTCTCCAGTTTCTTCTACTCCAGTTTTATGGAAATTCAAGAAAAGTTCAGGTTTTGTTTATATATATATTCTTTAACGGAAACTGGGTTTTCATTTTTCAATTTTCTAATTTTCAATTACTTCTTGCTTATTTTGGTACATATGCGTGTTGCTTACGGATGGGATGATTTTCTTAAGTCGATTTTATGTGAAATTCAATTATAATTAATAATCTTGATTATTTTTTTATGTTAAAGACATGCATGCAGTAGTTTTAGAAATCTCTTCATGATGGGGGTGGTGACTGGTGAGTAGTGGTACTCTAGAATTTTCGATTCGATAGATAGTTTGGGTGGATATGTGGGTGAAAAAAAAAAATTCTTGTCTTTTTCTTTTTTTTTTTTTTTTATTTTGTATTTAAAATTAAATGTAAGAATATTCTTTTACACCACTTTAACACAATTCTTTGATAAAAGATTCTGTAGGAATTATCTAAAATTGAATAAGGAACAAAATTGTGATAGAGTAGAAAGATTGGGGATTTACATTGTAATTTATCCCTTTTTAATTCTATAAATTAACATGAAAGAAAGTAAAAATTATATTTTTCTTTTACTTTTGGCGCAAATCATTCTAATTGTTTGGAAATTGGTGCTTTTAATATTTTTGGTAGTTATATACAAATTCTTTTTAAAGCAACAAAAAAAAATTTAAAGGAAAAATTACAGAAGAGTCAAAACTTTTCAAAACTTGCAAATGAGTCAAAAAATAATTTAAGAAAAACCCAAAAGAATAATTTAGAAAAAAGGAAAAAATTAATAAAATTTATCTTTCTTGACCAACCCCAAATCCCCCGCTCAAATCCACCTATTTTCATAGCAAACCGCTCCAATCCAAAAGCATCACCTACTTGCCTCCATCACCACCGCCCCCCAATTTTTTGTATTTTGAATAATGTTATTTATCACCACCAATAATAATCACCCGTCTATGTAGTGGAGACTTACAATAATTGATAATTGATTGAATAATTGATTGATTTTACATAATTGTGTTGTCTCTTCAAATCAATTAATTATAGTGAACATCGTTGACACATAGACTGGTATCATCACCAGTGATCATAAATAGCATTACTCTTTTATCTTAAATTCTTACCACATTGATATCTATTAAGCCTTTGCTCAATTTACACTTAAATGACAGGTCATTTTACACATCCAAGAATTATCGAGTGCGGCTCCAAAAGACTCCTTACTTTTAAAAAGTCGAAATGAGCATAGGAGAATAGAGAATGTGCAGAGACAGAAAGAGATATGTAAAAAATCACAACTCCTATGTAGACCACACAAAGCGTTTCTTTTTGATCGTTTGACTGTATCAAAATAGATTGTCAATAGAATGCAGTGGCAACTACGTCTATAATATATTCTTATTTAATTAAATAAAATATTGTTTTTCTTTTCCGTTCTTTTCTTTTTGATTTTTTTGATATATTATTTAATGAATTTGTTGATTTTCATTGAGATTCGGCAAGTGCTGAGTATCTTGTTGCACAACATACTACTTGAAAAGAGACCGCTTGAAGGCAAGGCTATTGAAGAAGGTGATTCGGAAAAAAAAAAGCCTTGCGGGCTCTTTGGGTCGAAATTATGGTCTTTGGAATGCTAGGTCTCGGTGGTGAGATATGTTGGATTTCAATTAATTTTTGGTTGGTGGTGCTTTTGGGTGGGGTGGGATGGATTGGAGTGGGGAGTCAGAGTGGGGCTGGTTGGGGTAGATGATTTTTTTTATTATTATTTAAATTATTAGTTTTTGTACTCATTTGTATTTTTTGAAAAGTTTTGAGATTTTTTTCTTTATTTAAAGATAATGAATTTTTTTTTTCATATAACGTCCAAAAGGATGAACTAACCAATTTTTTTAAAGAGTTGTTGTATTGACACTACAATTTTTTAAAAGTGCACCACATTTTAATTGCATTTGAGGTCCTCAACCTATGTTCTTTGTAGCACTTATATTTTTAACTATTTTTCGTTGAAATATTATCTTCAACTCCCATAAATTAGCACATCAAATCCTTAATGATGGCTCTGTCAAGATATTCTATTTGCTTGTTTTGAAATAAAAAAAAAAAAAAAAATCTTATCGAACTTGTGTATTTATTATTTTTTGAAAAATATGATGGATACTAAAGGTCTGTTCTCTTTGCCATTTTCAACTCATTTTCCATTTTGTGTTTTTGAAAATAGTGAAAACGTGTTCTCTTTCCCATTTTCGAAAATACATTTTCCAAAATATCAAAAAAAAATTACAAAGGAAACAAAAATGGCTATTTCATCGTTTTGGGTGTTATGTGCACAAAACGCAGAGGTATCCAAAACAGCGAAAATACGCGTTTTGGCCGTGGAGGTCAGAGTTTCAATTCTTGGTTGCGGCATTTTCTTTTCTTTTCTTTTTTTCCATTTTGTGCTGGGTGAAAGAGGGATGATTTAAACATTTTTCGTGTTTTTTTTACAAAACGCGGTTCCTTTTCCAAGTGGCCATACACGCGATTCACATAGTGGAGGTCAGGGGTTCAATTCCCCTTTCCTTCTAATGTTTTTAATGGTTTTTGAATGTTTTTAATTCTATAATTAAATAGTTTAATTGTTTTTAATTGTTTTTAATTGTGTTTAATGTTTTTAATTTCAAGTTTAAATTGTTTTTAATTGTTGTTAAATATTTTTAATTATTTTTAATTGTTTTTAAATATTTTTAATTCCATAATTAATTGTTTTTAATTGTTTGTAAATGTTTTTAATTGTTTTTAAATATTTTTAATTGTGTTTAAATGTTTTTAATTCCAAGTTTTAATTGTTTTTAAATATTTTTAATTCCATAATTAATAGTTTGTAAATATTTTTAATTGTTTTTAATTCCATAATTAAATAGTTTAATTTTTTTTAAAATGTTTTAATTGTGTTTAAATGTTTTTAATTCCAAGTTAAAATTGTTTTTAATTGTTTTTAAATATTTTTAAATGTTTTTAATTGTTTTTAATTCCATAATTAAATGGTTTAATTGTTTTTAAATATTTTTAATTGTGTTTAAATATTTTTAATTCCAAGTTTAAATTATTTTTAATTATTTTTAAATATTTTTAAATATTTTTAATTCCATAATTAATTTTTTTTAATTTTTTTAATTCCATAATTAAATGGTTAATTATTTTTAAATGGTTTTAATTCCAACAACAATTGTTTCTAATTGTTTTTAATTAATAATTGTTTTAATTCCAAGTAAGTTCAAATCTCTAAAAAATTTCAAATAAACACGTTTTCGAGTTTTCTGTTTTCAGAAACAATTTTTGAAAATTTCAAAAGAACGCATTTTCAAAAATCTCAAAACAAACACCAAAACACAACACACAAAATGAATTCAAAACTTATAACACAAAACTCAAACGCAAAGAGAACACCACCTAAGTTACGCCATCCCAACGAATTTTTTTGGATGAAAACTGTTATCAAACACAATAAGTGCTAATTAATGAAAAGTTGAGGATAATAATGTGATAAAAAAAGTTGGAGACATTAATGCTATAATGATCAAAGATTGAGGATGTTAAGTACAATTAAAATGTAGTTCAACAAATAAAAAGTATAGTGTGAATATAATTACCATATTTTAAATGATGGGGATGATTTGTGCTAAAATGTAAAGGTAAGGATATTTTCACTACTTTCTTAAAAGATTTGGGACGAAATGTGCCAATTTTCCAATTTAATATGTGTTGTGAAAATAATGTAATTGCAAGTGAACAATATCGCACACAAGTAATAAAGTGGACCTATTGAGTCTGGATTATCGTTCCCACGAAGACTATTTTATTTAGATGCTAGTTAAATTAATCTTAATGTTAATTTATTTAAAACAATTTGAATTGAGTTGATTTGAAAGATTTAAACTATAACTATGAATTTAAGGAAATAATATAATAACTTATGTAAAAGCAAATAACAAGAATTATTCAAGAATGATGGTTTAAGAATTTGGATTCACGAGTTCACCATAGTTGTCATCTCTAATTTCTCCTCTCAAAATTTATTTCTAATGTTGTATTCGGTCGAATTCACGAATTTAACCTAATTTACCTCTCTTGAATTCAAAATAGTCCTATATAATTAAGTCAACTTATAAAGTCAGAATGATCTTTAATTAGATGCATTAAATCGTCTAATAATTCAAGTCAATACCACGACAATAAAAGCGTATATCTACCTTTTATCCAATTGTCGAATTTTACTACGTGGACTAGATTAATAATTTACTTCTCAGCTAATTACAATCCACAAGATCAATGACAAATAATGGCCAATTATTTCAAACATTAAGAGAAGAAGTAAAATCAAAACATAATTAATTTATAAGCAAACCTTGGGAGTCGAAAATAAAGAATTAAACTTGGCTACATTGTTCATCCAATTTAAATATTTAGCTACTTATGATTCAATAGAAAAATAATATGGAAAGTTCGAAATGCATAACCGAATCTTGAATAAAAGAGGAGAAGACGTTGAATATCTTGCACCAAGAATTTTCCTTCTTTTTCTCTTCTGTTCTCAAATATTCAACTCTCTCTTTTGACCTAGGTTTTGTCTTTATATAGTATTTTACTAATTTTGAAATACATGTACGTGAAAAGATAAAAATGCCCTGACTAGAGTTGAAAATAAGCCAAAAAAACCCAAACGCAATTTCTGTGACCGCGGCAGAGAGTAAAAAATTTCCAAATTCAATTCCAATCACCAAATTGCACACTTAGTCCTCCAATTTTTAATGTGTACTTTATTTGATCCCCACTTCATAATTTGTCTCTTTTGTCCTCTTTAGTCTCTTATTTGTAGTCTAAGTCTTTTAACTTTGGATTTTATCTTCTTTAGTCCTCTAAGTTCATCTTTCATTTCAATTTAGTCCTCTTTTATTTACAATCCAAGTCTTTCAACTTTTAGATGTTTGCAAGTTGATCCTCATATCCAAGTCTTTGTACGCCTTCAGTTCTTTTTTTTGCCTATTTTGCTTTGTTTTTCTCTAATTCCATCCGATCTCGATTTTTGATCTAAAATAATTAAATCAACACACAATTAAGTAGAAAATTACTTAAGAGTACTTATAATCGTCCACTTTTGATGGTCCATATAAGTGTAAAATCACACTTATCAATATGTTGAAAAAATATGTGTCATATTTTTTTATCCTTTTATATTGGCTCTCTTAATTAATATTACTGATTTTTAATGTTAAAAGATGAGGTTAACATTTTGTTCGTTCTGTCACGTTGTCGCCGGGCTTTTGATTGACTAGAATAATAAGCGATTATTTTTCGAAATGTTGCGCTTTTTATTCTATTTGCTTATTTATATATCTTCCTGATCAAGTGAATTTTAGGAACAGACCACTTATAGGTTAAATGATTTTTTCTTATTCTCTTAGATTTGATTAGGAATGAAATAATCTTAAGTTTCTTATATTCCTTCATTCTACAAATATAGAATATCTTTTTATATATTCTTTCCTACTAATTGTCTTACCATTCTTGTTACAAATTTTTAGGTAAGAAATAATTCCTAATTTGATTACTACTTTACCTATAAGTAAGAGTACAAATCTATAAGGAATTAAGCTTTGAAAATATTGTTGTGCTCTTGTTCTTTAAGCTCATAGCCACCATTTTTATGAAAAAACAAGACATCAAACTTCATTGATTTAGTTTCAAAGCAAAAAGGTTTTCTTCAAACTCATTGAAGAATCAAATATAAATTGGTGCTCAAAGAACAATTACATATCTTGATTAATCTACTTGGCGTGAAGTTAAGAACGGAGGTTCTTAATTCAAGTGGTGGTTGCGGTCAAGTACAATAGAGAAGTGGCGATAAAGTCAAAATCGGTGGTTTTGATTCCACTTCATCAACAAGTCAAAAGAAGAAGTATCAAAGGGAGTTCATCTATATTCTTTTGATTGTTATTTTGTTAATTTTGCGAAATTACAAAAATCGGTTACTATTATATTTTTAATCAAGATTATTAGTGGATTGTTTTTACCCATGGCATGGGGGTCCATGGATGTTTTCCTTCGAAGTTTACCACAGTACATCTTGTGTTCATATTTACTTTTTTTAAATTTCGCTATACACAAATTAGGTAAACAAACACAGCTGTAATCTGCAAGTACGAGTTAGACCTGTTTCTCAATTCAACACGCCAGTTCTGATTATATTCTTTCATCTGCTCATTTAATTAAGATTAAAATTGTTTTTAATTTAATTAATCTAGGTTTTACAACTTTCATAATATTATATAGGATATATTATACTCAGGGCCCCCATTCTTTTAGTTTGTCACAATTTTTTTAATTCAATTTTAATCGCATGTACTATCCCGAACTTTTCAGAATTTAAATTTGTAAAGATGGTTTTTTCGACAATTCTATCATCTAACTTAAATAAACTAAAACTAAAAAAGAGGAAAATAAAATGAGAAAATTATAGTTGGGATCTCTAACTTTTCAAAAGTTTAAATAGATCTAAAACCTTTTATTTTTTAACAATTCTTCACTTAAAATAATTAAAAGTTTAAAAACCAAAAAGAGAAAACCAAACAAATAAATAAAAGAGCTGCCATTGTTTGAAATTATTTTGGCAAGAAATTGCAAAAATATGCAAAGCAATAACCATTGGGTGGAATCGGTCCAAAAATCCATTAGTTGACTATTTTAAAAAGTGCAAAATGGTCCATGCATATTTAATTAAAAGAATGACAATTAAAATAACTAAAAAAATAGCTAATTACACTCATAGTTCCCATCCTTTCAATTTTGTAACAATATTATCTCCAGTCAATTTTATTCGCAGATATCGTCCCCATTTTTTCATTAATTCTCACATATGGTCCCCACTCACGGAAACCGTCCAAAATTGTCGTTAAATGGGTCAGGTGTAGTGTTTTTAACTTTTAAATACGAGGGCATTTTAGTCAGGGCACCTAAAATAATTTCTTTCCACTCTTAAACTGTCAGACGTTGCGTGCGAAATTCATTTATGCGACTGTTCACATTCTTGAAACATTTGTTCCTATTCTCCATTGACAAAAGCCCAAATCCTTCGTATGTAGTTTATGTTGAAAAATCTTTTCTTCAAACTTATTTGTTGTTCGTCTGATTTCTGAGAACCCAAAAATGTGATTTTGTAGAGAGGCTAATAATATTCTATAATACAGTATGTTGACATATGGTTAACTTTAATCTTAATGTTTCGATCCTAACAAACAAGTTAATCTTGTTTTACTAATAATTGGTTTAAATTGTTTATAATCTTCAAGCATTCCAATCAATCATCGTCAAAAGATCAAGATCAATACTACACTACAAATCAAACTCTCAAAGAAGGTCAAGATCAAAGTCAATCATCCAAGACAAGAGTTCAAAAGTGCAAGATTCAAAATTTAAGAAAGATCGAAGATTAGATTTTTAGATCAAATGTAAATGTACTAATTCTTTGATCTTTAGCATTAAATGATAAAATCTCAAAAACAATTATATGCCCAAAAACTGTGTTGATATCACTTGTATAAAATGTTTTGATCAAAGTTAAGATTAATGTTTCAAAACTTTTCAGATCAAAATTTTCGGTCATCCGAACTATTTATAGGTCGATTGACATTTGTCGATCGGTCGACCGACTTGACGATTGGTCGACCGCACTTCCAACGTTCAAAAATTTGACCATTCTAATTCTGACATTGTACTATTCAAACGACACTTTTTTGTCATTAGAACTTATGTTGGTCGACCGACCTATCATCCGACTTGACAAAAAATTCTGAAAATTGCTCTCTATAAATTGCATTTCATCATTATCAAATTAAAAACTTATAAGAGCATAATAGAGAGAATTATCTTGAGAAAAATTTGTTGAACTTGCATTGATTTTAATTCTTTTAATTGTTCTTTGAAAAACTTTGATTGATTAAATCAAACTTTTAAATTATCATCTTCATCAAAGTTTCTTCCTAACACTTGAGTTTTTCATCAATTGCTACTTATTAAAGTATTAGTATATATTGATACTTAATTTGTATCTATCATTTATTAAGAGAGAATAATTATTTTAAATCAATTTATTCATTTTCTTTGGGTCGTATTGAGGTCCCGTAAAACTCAATATTGTATAAAGATCGGTGCTCATTTTTTGTAAGTCACTGGAAGTGTTGTAAGGATTTTGATTGCACCATAAGTCAATCAATATAGTGGAAAGGCCTAGTTCGTGATGGAGAGCTTGGTAACGGAGACGTAGATCATTAGTTTGGATCGAACTTCCATAAACATGTCGTTTGCCTCTCTCTACTTTCTTATTTATTTACATTGCACTCATATTTATTATTTGATATTTATTAAGATTGTTATTCAAAAAGTTTATAAAAACTAATTCACCCCCTATTGGTTAGTTATTCTTGGGTTATCACGATAAGTGTTTGAAATTCGATTTTGTTACGATTTAAATTTTTCAGTTTTTGAAGAAAATTACCCAATTGTAATTATTCATTCCCTAAATGTTGTTTCTTGTTGGTGTTTTAAACAGAAGATGAATCGACTTTGTTCACTATGAAATGCTTTCATGGAGGGATCTTTTTCAAGAGAATGAGGAACGTGTTCTATTCCCATGGTAAAGTTGATTTCATTGACCCGGATTGATTGATTTTTTTTGAAGTTTGAATTAGAATGAACAAAGTGAAGTAGGAAAAGATGGCGAACAACCTAATGAAGAAGTTGGTGAATGACAGAATGAAGAAGCTTATCGTAGTGTTAATCTAAACGACCATGATAACTTCAATGACTCAGACTATGAGTATGAGGTTTCAATTATAAAAGATGATGCTAATTTCGAGGCACATTACACTTGGGGTGATGACAGGTCGATAGTGCATAAATGCAATGACGATGATGATTCCGATAAGTTCAGGAGCTTGGACAGTGATGAAGAAGGCAATGGAAAAAGAAAGTAGTCTAATAATGTCTACCTAGGTAAGGCTAACAACGAAGACCCACAATTTCAGAAAGGTAACTAATTTTCAGTTCTTGTCTACATTTTTTTATTACGTAACTTACAAACTAGCACTACATTGTTAATTGAGAGTTGATCATGTACATATAGGTTTGCAATTTGAAAGCAAGACACAGTTGAAGAGCTTGATCAAAAAATACTTGGTAAAGCGTGGTAGAGCTATCTAGTTTATTAAGGATGACAGAATTCGATTAAGGGCTAAGTGTGTGGAGGGTTGTCCATAGGTGTTTTATGCGAGGGTGATACCGAAGAAATCTACATTTCAAATCAACACACTAGACATAAATCACAATTGTGGCATGGTTTTTGAGAATAAGTGTGCCACTTCAACTTATTTTTTGACAAAGTATATAGATATGTTCAGACATGAGCCCGATTTGATGTTCAACAGTTTTGAGGACATGGTAAAGAAATATTGTGTTTTGAATGCATCATGGTCCCAATTCTATAGGACTCGGACAAAGTGTATGGAGGCAACAAGAGGGTCTAACAAAGAACAATATAAATTGCTTTCAGATTATATGGTGGAGTTGCAGAAGAGTAATGCTAGAAGCACAATAGTTTTCAAGACAGAGATGGTTGGAAATTGTAGAAAATTTAGGATGATGTATATCTTCTTGGGAGCTTTGAAGAAAGGGTTTGGATCAAGGTGTAGACAAGTGATTGGGCTAGATGGGTGTTTTCTAAAGAGTGAAAATGGTGGGCACATGCTTACTACTGTTGGGATTGATGCGGATAATGGAATGTATCCACTTGCGTGTGCAGTTGTGGAGAGTGAAAACACGAGCGATTGGAAATGGTTTTTGGATATTTTAGTTGATGATGTGAGAGTTGGTAACAATCATGGTTGGACCTTCATTAGTGACAAGCAAAAAGTTTAGTGGATGCATTGGAGACCTACTATGAAAATGCCAAGCATCGTTTTTGTCTAAAACACTTGTACAGCAATTTTAGGGAGCAAGTTTACTGGGTTAGCTTTGAAATAGATGTTGTGGATCACGCAAGATCAACTCACTTGAGAGCCACAAAGGGAAGGTTGAACTTGAGAGAATGAAGCTAGAAAATGTGGGCCAGTATAATTGGTTGATTGAAAAGCGAGGCCACGCAATGGAGTTGCTCACACTTTACATAAACGAACAAGTATGACATCTTTATGAATAATCTGTGCGAGTCCTTCAATGCGACCATTGTAAAAGCTAGGGATAAACCAATAATTTGTTTGTTGGAGAAAATAAGGTATTATCTAATAACGAACTTGGCTACATGGAAGGAAAACGTTACGAAATGGGTTCATCCTTTTGGCCTTAAAGTTTGAAAATTTTTGGAGAAGACGAAGCTTGAATCAAATTATTGTCAAATCGCATATCTTTGAGAGATGTGCGGTTTGAGGTGAGGATAATCTCATGTTGAATTTGTTTATGCCGTCGACTTACAAAAAATGACATATACGTGTAGGAGGATGCAGCTTTCAGGTATGCCATGTCCCCATGCAATTAGCTCCATTTTCAGTATGAGTTTACACCTCGAAGACCTAGTGGATACGTGCTACAGTAAAGAGTCATTCGTGAAGGCATACTGTCT
This sequence comes from Forsythia suspensa, assembly GCA_023638005.1. NCBI lineage: Eukaryota > Viridiplantae > Streptophyta > Magnoliopsida > Lamiales > Oleaceae > Forsythia > Forsythia suspensa. The sequence goes on along the minus strand of CM042673.1, from coordinate 46,207,292 downwards.
AGTAATTTGTCCAATTGAGGGTCCATAATTTTGGGCAGACAGCAATTAAAATTGTTGAATGACATCAGATGTGCATGGACATGTTCAATGTTTCCTTCAAAAGTGTAGCACAAGAAGTCTCCATCCTTATATAATTTGACAGCATCTGTCCCCATTCTTTATATGCAGTCATAGCGTATGTCCCCATTCTTTAGATGTAGTCACAGCATAGGTCCCCATTCTTTAATTAAACTCGTAGCTACCATCCCCATCCTTTACATAAAGTCACAACGTAGGTCCCCAAAATGTGATAATAGCTATAACATGTAAGTACTACATTTCGTACATTCATTCCATTGAAGATTGGACAATAACGTCACCGTAACTTCATTAAATTCATTTCATTTATAATGGAACATAACAACATCAATACCAACAAAATTCCCATTTACCACATATATGTAACCTAGAAAATCAATACCCAGGCCACCACCAACAAAATTATAGCACAAATAATCCAAGTTGAACTGCTCCCAGCTGTCGGTGTTTGTTTTTGTGCTCGAATGTCACCACTATGTACTTCTAGTCTCATGTTCTCAGCATGTAATATTCCATTCTCTGGTTCTAGTATTCTATTATGAGCTTGTAGTGTTCTGTTGTCAGATTGAAATATTGTATTATCATATTTTATCTAATGTTCACCGATACCAATCTTCTATTCTTTCCTTGTAATGTCGAATTATTTGCTTCCAATCTTTGTGTTGACCTTAACAAACATGGAATTACTTCCTTTGACCGATCACACATGGGTACATTAGGGATTGGACTAAAGAATCAGCCATTTGTGCTTAAGTATACCTTTTGGTCACAGACAAAGAATCTTTTTTCTGGGTTCACATTAGTCCATGAAGTTTTCGGATCTATGAGATTACCACGCTTTGATTTGCTACATTCTATATCTTTGTTGCAATGGCACAACACAAGATAGAGTAAAAAGTTGAGAATAGAAGAAAGATGAAAACAATAGAAGATAGAAGACACATGAGAGATGAATTAAGAAATTTGAACTTAGACCCAATAATATAAGATTTTCATTTCATTACATGAAAAATAGAGAAAATTAAGAAATTACTTTAGGTGGCTTAACAAAAATGCCATCGTGTTTAAAAGTTAAAAACACTATACCTCACCCAATTAACGGCAATTTTGGAACGGTTTTCGTGAGTGGGGATATTTGTGAGAATTAATGGAAGGATTGGGACGATATTTACAAATAAAATTGAATAGGATGATATTGTTACAAAGCTAAAAGAATGGGGACGGTGAGTGTAATTAACTCAAAAAAAGAAAATAAATGAAACACACAAATAAAAAAAAAGGTAAATTACACTCACAGTTTCATTCTTTCAGCTTTGTAACAATATCATCCTCATTCAATTTTATTCGCAGTATCATCTCTATCCTTTCATTAACTCACATAGATGGTTTCCAAATAGTTTTTTTTTTTTTTACAATTTTACTCTTAGCTTAAATAAATTAAAACAACAAAATTAAAAACCTAATAGGAAATTACGGTTGGGGTACCTAACTTTTTAAAAGTACAAAATAGCCTCTTTACATTCTATTATTTAAAATAATTAAAAAAAAAGACAAAAATAAATTCATCTTTTGACGAAATAATGTAAAGAGATCATTTTGTACTTTTGAAAATGTTATGTACCCCAACTATAATTTTTTCATTAAGTTTTCTATTTTTGCTATTTGAATTTATTTAAGATAATGGAAAAATCATCAAAAATTTATTTGAGGACCATCTGTGCAAATTAATGAAATGATGGTGACGATATCTGCGAATAAAATTGAATGAGAATGATATTGTTATAAAACTAAAAGAATGAGAACTATGAGTATAATTTATCCAAAATAAAAATATAAAAAACTCCACATTCCCCCCCCCCCTCCCGGTCCCGGTCCTGGTCCCGGTCCCTTATCCCCGACACCACAACCATTACCACCACCACACCATAACACACAATTAAAAATTGTCATCTTTTTCTTTGTTTTTAGAACAAAATAGATGTTTTGGTGTCTGATAGGTAAAATGCACATGTAAAATTGGGTTTCAAACTTGAAATGATTTTTTTTTTTTTTTTGGTGAACGAAACAATTTGCGCTTCTCAAATGCGATGATAGAGGCATTGTTAGTAATTTATTTTGTACTTTGCAAGTGTCACGGATCGCACAAGTAATATAATAGATTTAAGAGTCCAAGTATCATACCCATAAAAATTTAGATAGTTCAATACAATTAAATTAACCTTAATCGAACTGAATTAACTTTTAAAGTTTTGTTTCTTAAAAACTAATTAAAATATTAACTAAAAATAATTAACTAATTATAATTTAAACAAATAAAATATTGAGTTTATGCCAAATTACTTTGAATATAAGAAAGAAAATACTACTAGGATCCCGAATCTACTTATACCAATCTCCTTTAATCCGAACCGTTGAATTTAATAACACGATTTAATTATGAAGATCAATATTCTTAATTGTTTAACAATCTCTCTAGAATAGAATTAAATATATCTCTATATGTAACCTGACTATATCTCTACGACGGATGCGAACATATAAGAATGCATTAAAATTTGTAAATAATTATAGATCACGTAAAGCATAACGGTATATCTCTATCATCTATCGGACTCTCTACGATAATTGATACTATGTTTAACTTATTTTTAATATCTCGATGGTAAAATAAACCACAAAAATCATACAACTATTAGCATATATAGTTATAGAGAAAAGAAATCAATATCAATTATTAAAAATTAAAATATGCTTGAATATAAAAAACTAGGTTCAAAGAATTAAATGTTCATGATATAAATTTCATCATGATCCTAGCACAGAATAAATCTAGCCTAACATACTAAGAAGAAGAAAACAAAAAAAATATATAAAAACCATCACCCGGATAAGAAGAAAACTCTAAATAGTAAATCTTGATATTTGTTCAATTTTCGTTTCTTGTTTCTCTTCTTGAATTCTTCTAATAATTCGACTCTTTCATTATGAGTTAATAATTCATATATATATAGTATCCTCATTGTGTCCCAAAAGATCCCAAAAAATCATTAAAATCGTGTTCCAAAAGGTTTTCTAATTGGAGTCGAACTCAAAAGGTAACAAAATCCTGTTTGCCAAAAAATTACACTAGGCGATCGCCTAGGCTTCGTTTTTGGCCTCTGCTGACTGTTGTTGGTACTGGGCGGTCACCCAACTTTAACTTTTTCTATCTACGCCTTTAGTCATTCAACTTTAGATTTTAGCTTCTTTAGTTCTCAAAACTTTCTATAACCTCCAATGTAGTCCTTCAAGTTTCAATTGAGTGAAATTGAGTCCTCATACTCTTTAAACATTCGTCAAATTGTTGCTATTTTCGTCCATTCTTCTCCAATTGCTTATAAACATGTCCAAAACTAAAATAGATTGAATAATACATTGAGTTAAATAGAAAATCAATAAAATAACAGGGATAAAAGTTTAGTTTTAAAGTCCGAATAAATGCACAAAATGTATTTATCGAACACCTTCAAAGTAACATTTGTTCGTCCTCGAAAAAAATAAAAAAAAAATACAAATTTAAACTAAGCTAAGAGAATTAGCAGAAACAGAGTCAATGTTAAATTTCTCACATAATGCCTCATGTTCGAATATAAAGCAACACTTCTAGGAAGATGTTAAACAACACCAAAAATAAAATTTTTACTTATCCGATGCTTGACCTTTAGTGAGTGTGTGATTAGCCAGTTATTGAATATATACATATATTATACCACGATCAATATTATGTTGTTGATATATTTTTATAATCCCGAACCCTTTGTAGTCATTCTTTCCTTACACCTCTCGTAAAAAATCACACTTCTAATGTTTTTTTCTCCAATCTCGAGATGTTCTAACGAATTTGGTTCATATTGATCAATATAATACTTTTTCAATTAAAGTGGTAAAATTGTATATACCCTAAAATTTCGTTACTAACCGTTAAATTAGAATTTAAGACATAATTATACAAACACGAAAGTCTAGGGACCAAATTACAGGTTTGCTCATAGTTGAAGACCTAAATGCTTTTCTCTCCAATCTCGAAGTGTTCTAGCGAATTTGGTTCATATTGATCAATATAATACTTTTTTAATTAAAATGGTAAAAATTATAAGCTTGTATTTCTAGAACTACGATGGTGAGCGATTTCTAAATTCTCATATTGTAATACCCTAAAATTTCATTACTAGCCGTTAAATTAGAATTTAAGACTTAATTGCACAAAAACGAAAGTCTAGGGACCAAATTATAGGTTTGCTCATAGTTGAAGACCTAAATGTAATTATCGGATATATGCGATTTTGTCCCATGAATAGTGTTGTGAGCAGTAATCTTGCATGCTAATAATTTGCTAAAAAAAATACATTTAAATGTCATATTGCATATATATGATAGATAAAATAGTTGATTAGATGTTAATGTGTATATGATTATATATATACGCATATATATTGTTTGATTAGCTTAAATCATGCATATAATTTAAGGCATATATATATATATATATATATATATATATATATATATATATATATATATGGTAGATAAAATAGTTTACTAGATGTTAATGAGTGTATGATTCTATATACACATATGATTGTGTGATTAGCTTAAATCATGCATATAATTAAAGGTAGCCACATCACCGGTGGGTATTATATCTCCTACCCACCGTGGGTAAGATCGGAGCTATATATATATATATATATATATATATATATATATATATATATATATATAATAATGCTCTCTTGCATATATATGGTAGATAAAATAGTGATTAGATACTAATATGTATATGATTGCATATGATTATGTGATTAGCTTAAATTAGTTTTTAATTATTTATGTAATTAGATATTAATATGTATATGATTGCATATTATTATGTGATTAGCATAAATTAATCTTTAATCATGCATATGACTTAAGGTAAGAATCTATATTTTCTTAATAATGCATACATGTGATATAAGAAAGTAATTAATAAAATTTAAAGTTTTCATGCATGGCAAACTTCAACCCCCCTATAAATACACTCCTTATGTAAACAAAAAACACACAAATACACAATCTTCTTTTTATCCTTAGAATAAGAGAGAAGAGAGAGAAGAATGTTAAGTTATTGAAGTGATTTTATTTTATTTCAAGTTTCAAGCATAAAGTAAGTGTGATGTTATGTTGACTATGAGTAATTCTTTTATATGTTATTTCACAACTAAGTTTATGTTATGGTCCACATTATGCAAGATATGTTAAGAACAGACCGGGGTTTAGTAGCGTTACGCATGAAAATTGGCACCATCTAAGTTTGATCCAATTTTCGTGTCTCCCTATGCATGTATGATTTTCTGTTGAAATACATATACAAGAAAAGAAAATTACTCACGCACACTTATTGTTATGTTTGTTTCACCTTTTTAGAAAATTAACAGTTCGAAGTGGTCGGTACGGAGATTGTTATAGTTGTGGGTTATTTTATAAAAAATTATGAAACAATATTTATATTTTTTCGATTTATTTCATTATGTAGAACCAATCTATTTAAATATATTTGTTATGAATAAGGTTAAATTTTTCATTATTTTATAAAGAGAATCTTATGTAATACTTTTTCTGCCTTTTATTTAGGGATTTTGGTGCAAATGATCCCTAACTTTTGTATTTAGTGTGGAATTAGTTCCTAACATTTATTTTTTGTCAAACAAGTCCCTAACCTATGTGTTTTGGTGCGAAATTGATACTTATGACAAATATGCCATTAGTTTTAATTAGAATAAATTGTATGTAGATTCCTAATCATTACAAAATGTACAAATAGGTCCAATACTTTTATTTTTTATAAAAAATTAAAGAAAACTAATGAGTTCTTTTTTTTGAATTAACACTTTAGTAATAAACATGCCAAATAAAATTATTATTTCTATTATTAAGTAATTATATTATTGAAAGAGGGAGAAATCATCGTGAGAAATTATTTTTCTCCCTCTTTACTTATAAAATTTTTTCTTCCTCTTTAATTTAAAAATTAAGTTAAATAAATAACAAAATGACGTATATAATTTTATGACATTGAACTAATCTTATTATATTTTTATTTAACGTAAAGATACTAATAAAAATTAATTTACACATTATGTGTTTTATTTTTGAACGAAAATAAAACGATAAATTAAAATATGAAGAATATAGTTGGATCTCTAATATTTGTAGTTAATAAACATATAGCTCAATTAAATAAAAGTATTTGAACATCAAGTTTGTGACAGTTATTTTTTTTATACAACAATAAAATATAAGTTTAAATTTTAAATAATATAATTACTTAATAATAAAAATAATAATTTTATTTAACATATTTATTACTAAAGTGTTAATTCCAAAATAAAAAATTCATTAGTTTTCTTTAATTTTTTATAAAAAAATAAAAGTATTGGACCTATTTACACATTTTGTAATGATTAGGAATCCACATACAATTTCTTCTAATTAAAACTAAGGGTATATTTATCTTTTTCATCCCATAAGGACCAATTTTGTACTAAAACACATAGGTTAAGGACTTGTTTCAAAAATAAACGTTAGGGACCAATTCCATACTAAGGGCAAAGGTTATGGACCATTTGCGCCCAAATCCCTTTTTATTTAAGTTTACTTTATGTTTAGTGATACTCGAATCGTTAAGGATTCAGGTAGTCACACATCTCCTGAGGTCCTAACATAGAAATCTTTAACGAGCACTTATAACTCTTTTTATTTATTTAACTAATGTAAACAATCTTACATCTTGTGTGCAATACTTCTCTCCTGTAAGTTTTCTATGTGACCCATATAGCGAGCTTTGGATCGATGACTCCCAAGTCAGATGACCATAAGGCACCAAATTTTAATATACCTAACATGCTTAATTGCTCGATTCACATAAGCTATAAGAGAAGTGAAGATGTTATTTTCCTCTTCTTCTTTTTTATGGTATTCAATTTTCAGCAGTGATTAGTACCCAGTTTAGATTCTTTGATTAGAACATATTCAACCAAAGATGAGACCCAAAAAACTCAAACCAACAAATTTCTACGAACACACATACTAACTTTAACATCTCCAAATTGTTCTCAAACAGTTTGGTTACTAGTTTAAGGATTTGATAACGATATTTTTCACAACAATCCTAAGTTAATAATATCAACACATACACTCAAGTCATGTTCCCATATAAGTGATAAGTCAATAGTGGTTACATGCTCAATTAATCTAGTTTAACATGGATAAGTATTAAAATAAAAACACAGTTTAGGTGTTGTTCAATGTTCTAACTAAAAATGTATTTAACTTTAAACAAATACTACCATCATTGGTGGCAAGCCTTTTAACAATACTAGACAATTTTTTTAAAAAAATATTTTTATTTTTTATTTTTTTTTTTTTTTATTTAATAATTTTTTTCCAACAAATATGTCAGTATATGGACCTTAATAGTAAGCAAATAAAACATAATCCAATAAGTACCCTGATATTTATCCCACCCTCAAACTAAAACGTTGCATTGTCCCTAATGTAATAGCAAAAATAAGCAAATAAATGAGAAAATAGATCAATTACTCTCTAGAGGTAGATGTGGAGAAGATGGCCTGGGCTGATCAGACGGACCAACTGAAGTGGACTCGGGTGTTGTGCTGGGATTTATGGTCGAAAGATAATGTCATAGATATCATCCATGCGCATTACAAAGTGGAGCATTCTGCGGGTGACATGGTGAGGCTTTACAAGTGTAATAAAAAATATTTGAAAAAAAAACTAATGTATTATTTAACCTAAATTAATTAATAAGGATATAAGAATGGGTTGTCTCCTATTAAGCACTTATTTATAGCCATTAGCTTGACTTATTATTTGGTTGCTCAAGTGGAAAAAGAAGGGATCTCGAGATTATCGATGATGTCGCTCTCTAATAATTTCTTGATTTTCTTCTTTATGTTCTGTGGCTTGTTCTTCCTCTTTCATTTATCAACTGCAATCCGTACATGATGGACGTCTTCTTCAAATTCAACCACATGGTCACCAATGTTAGCTTCTTGCATCTGAACCAAATGTTTGTCATTGTCTTTCACCTGTACTGCTGACTTTGTCTCCGAAAGCCTTTTAAAGAAGCTTTTCTTGAATTTATTTAAGGTCTCGACTTGATATCCTGTCCAATAAGGGGGAGGTAGTGGTGCCTCATCTTTACCCAACATATGAAATACCTCCATTTCATCATGAACTCTCAATCTCAATATCTCCTGTGAAACATTAATAAGAGCATCCGAAGTAGTTAAGAAGTGACGACCCAAGATAATAGGGATCTCTGCATCCTCAGGCTTATTAAGAACAACAAAGTCAAAGATAAATAATAACTTCTCCATTCTCATCACCACATCTTCCACCATCCTAAACGATTTTTTAATAGATCGGTTGGCCAAATGAAGAGTGAACTTTGCAAATTTAATTTAAACAAGTCCTAATCGTTTAAAAATAGAAAGAGGCATTAAATGGATACTTGCACCAAGATCATACAATGCCCAGTCGATCACAAGATTACCGATGGTAATTGGAATTGTGAAACTGTCGAGAGAATTTCTCTTGTCTGGTTTTTTCTTCTTCACTATAGCACTTATTCATCTGTAAGTTTTATTGTATCCTCTTCTCATCAACTTTTTTTTATTTGCAACTAGTTGTCTCATATACTTAGCGTAGTTGGGCATTTGAGTCAAGGCAACAACAAACGGTATGTTAATACATAACTTCCATATTTAGTCAAAACTTTATAATGTTTACCATTCGAAGATTTATTATGTTAAAAACATGATTTGTCACACGTTTGCAAAGGGTTCATAGATTTAAAAAATGTTAATATTTAGTCAAAACTTTATAAAATTTACCCTATGAATGGCAAATGGGTCGAGCTTTGGATACGCTATTAATCATATTACGGTCTCACCAATAAGAAAATAAGTTTTTACTGGTCTCTGTGTTGAAAATGGGCCGCAAGAAAAATATTTTTTGCACTGATGTGCCATAGGTTGAATTCAACATATCTCATGCATGAATCTTGTGAAGGGTACGAAGATTGTATTACTGCATATTATAATGTCGACACTTACATAGCTCAGATTTTGATTTACAAATATATGAGTGGGAAGTATGTGCTCATGTTAGAAAAATTTTGAAAGTTATTTTCGACGCAACAAATACATGTTCAAGTGTATATTATCTGACCACTCCACTAGTTTTAAATCATTTCCATTATATTGCTAACAATTTTAATAGGTATGATTTTGCTATTTTTCGAGTAATTAGCACGTTTCATCCCTATCCTTTGAGTCTATTGAGCAAATCGTCCATATCGTTTGAATTTTGATATTTTGGTCCTTAAATCAACCATTATTTGCGCAAAATGTCCTTACCGTCAATTTCTGTGAACTTTTGCCGTTAAATCATCGTGTCATGTGCAATCTCTCATTTTATGAAGGGTATTTTCACCAAGTCCATTTGATTGCGCCACTTGTCCAGTAAAAACTATTAAAAAATTAAAAACCCCTCTCCAAACTCTCTCTTTACTTGGATTGCACCACCGCTAATCCAAGTAAATTGATGATCGCCACCGCCGCCCTAGACTGGTATTGGCACGAACTGAGAATGATGATCTGGTATTGGTAAAAACTCCACCGAGATAATAAGTGTAGCTAATATAGTTGTTGAAGATAAATTTGGGTAGAAATTGAAGTCCCACATTCAGATTTAGCTTAGTCAATGGTATTTTTCATATAGTTTCACACAGTCCCCACTTTTTCGTACCCATCTGCATAAAACCCACTATTTTCACTCTCCACGCCCTTTACTATTTTCCCTAAAGCCGAGTTCAACATGTCCTCAAACCCGGCAACACTTGCTCAATTCGAACCGCAAACCTTGTACAGCAACTCAGTCCTACTCACTTGCCTAAACCCATCAATTCCGTATCTCAAATAACATCCGTTTAACTAGACTCTAGCAGCAATCGAATGGCCTGGTGCTAAATTTGATGAGCCCGCAATCTTAGATTCTTGAAAACAATGGTCTGATGCTAAATTTGATATAGCGAATTTGGATTCCAACTGTGAGGAACATCACCGTTTTCATCCTATAAACAAATCAAATGTCATGAAGGAATCAACATTTTTTTTTTCCAATTTGAAGCTTCACAAATTAAATTTTTACACACACAAAAGAGAGAGAAACAATGTACATCGGAGGGGGATGAAGACACCGCCAGAGAAAAGCTCATTAGCAGATAGAAGATTAGGCTGAGAGAATGAAGGGTTCCGGACCATCCAGAATTCAAATTCGAATTCGGATGAGTTTGAATCACAGCAGATGAGAGAGAAGAATCAGACGGAGATGGCAGTTGGTGATGGAGAAGAAGAGAATCAAATGAATGTGTGTGTGTGTGTGTGTGTGAGAGAGAGAGAGAGAGAGAGGGAGAGAGAGAGAGAGAGTTTGGAGAGGGGTTTTTAATTTTTTAATAGTTTTTGCCGGACACGTGGCGCAATTAAAAGGACTTGATGAAAATACCCTTCATAAAATGAGAGATTGCACATGACGCAATGATTTAACGTCAAATTAAAGTTCACAGAAATTGACGGTAAGGACCTTTTGCACAAAGAATGGTTGATTTAAGGACTCAAATGTCAAAATTCAAACGATAGGGACGATTTGCGCAATAGACTCAAAGGATAGGAACGAAACATACTAATTACCCTCTTTTTCTAATACTATATTTATGATGGAAGCTAAATTTAGAAAATATTGTGAAGAGTTGTCTATGTTATTTCTATTAGTATCTATTAAGGATCATACACTTAACTTAGAGGATACAAAAGTAACAATAATGACAATATCACAAAAATTAACGTACGAAAATCTACTAAACGTGTGATAATTTAGAACAAACTTTATGTCAAATGTATGAGATCTATGCTGAAAAAACAAGTAGGAACGTCATACGACCCCCTGTTCCAACATATACTTCGTCATCAACTGATGACATTGATTTATGGAGTTACGTTAGTTCACATAAGAGTGGTTAGCATGATAGTGAATCTTTTTTTGCTTCTTCCCTTTCTCATTCTAGTTCTAGTGATACACATTTAGGTTCTAGTGATACACATTTAGAGTTAGCTAGGTATTTCGCGCACGACATGTTTAGTAATTTAGATGATGAAGATATTTTTTTTTGATATACTATGATGGTGGAGACAAAGTCAACGTCAATATCCAATTCTTTCAAATATGGCATGTGATCTATTTACTCTCTCGGTATCAACTGTAGCATCAGAGTATGCTTTTAGTACAGGTGGTAGGGTTCTGTCTGATTTTAGGTTAAGACTTAAAGTTGACATATTAGGAAGCTTACTGTGTCTGAAGGATTGAGATGACGCCGAACTTCGAATCCAAGATAAAGTGGACAGAATGATGTCCGAAGAACTTGAAGATTTGAATATGAAATACATGAATTTGTAGTAAGTATTATTTACGTACATATTTAATATTTTATTTGTCTTATTTTAACAAAAAATTGTACACATAACAACTTATTCGTGTACAATTTTAACTTCACCTATGTTCAAAGTAGTTGGTCTCAAGCCTGAAAAAATGAGGGGTTTTCAATTTTGAATTTTTAACAGAAAAAATTTCTCACACTTTCTTTCTTTTTTATTTTAAAATTATCGAAACAATATTAAAAAAAATTAAAAAACCGAGCCGATGTTGATAGTGATGTTGATTTGACTCATAGAATTACCCTAATAGTATTCATTTAATTCAAACTAATAGTGATGTTGATTTGGCTCATAGAATGCTAATATGGCGTAATCGGGACGGTTAATCGTTCATGTAATTTTAAAAATTCTTAGAAATATCCGTAGTAGTAGAAAGTTTGATTGAAAAGAATGTGGTCACATTTTATGAATTTAACACGATTGAAACAATATGAACAAGTAAGATACTTAACATATACAGCCACACCACATAAGAATATCGTGAGCCAAATCATCACAGCTGTTAGTTTATGTGGACATAATTTATTTCAGTGCATAATGTGGTAAATATTATAAAGTTTGATGACTAAATATTGATATTTTAAAGTCGAGATCATTTATGAGTGCGCCTTCAGGTTCAAAGACGAACCGGATTTTTAACCCTCTTTTAAATATAGAGTAAATTTCCCCATAAACACTTTTAGAGCCAAAAAAATGGATTGTGTCCACTCTTTTGGGTATCATAATAATGTCCATTTTTTGAATTTTTTTTTTGACAAATATACTCTTCAAAAGTGTTTCCAAATTCTATCTAGAGATGACAATGGGCCAAGCTGACCGACTTGGCACATGCTTAGAAGGGCCGAGCTCGGCCCTTATAAGGACAAGTCGAGTCTTGGATCATCTCCAAAAAAGAGCCCGAACTAATCCATGGCTCATGCGTCTCATGGGCCAACTGGGCCGGCCCACGAGCTCGACTCGTAAATTGTTTTTTAAATGCATTTTATTTTGGACTTTAAAAAATTAAAATGAAATAAAGTATGAAAATTTTGACATTTAAAATCATCCCACAAGCTCGGTTCGTAATTTTTTTTTAATTCATTTTATTTTGGACTTTAAAAAATTAAAATAAAATAAGGTATGAAAATTTTGATATTTAAAATAATCCTTCTTTTTTTTAGGCTTGGGACCTGCTACTTTTAGCGCAAGTGAAATTAAAATTGTATATAAACAAGTTGTTACGTGTACAATTTTTTGTAAAACTTAAAAGTAAGAATAAATAAATAAATTTACACAAACAATACTTATAGATTATATAGCCAGCTCTTGAAGTTCTTCGAATAATATGATGTCTACTTCATCTTGGATCTGAAGTTCTGCATCTTCCCAATTTTTTAGACATATTAAACTCTATAATATTTTTTGTTTAAGTCTTTGACATCAAATCATTCGAAATCATCACATGTACTAAAAAAGACTCGATACTACAATTGATCTGGGAGGTACTAATAGATCGTGTGCTATAATAGAAATAACTGAGTATCGACACTTGTTCTATTTTCACCACTTAAGTATATCATGATTATTTCTCTCTTTTTTATCTAACATATATATTAAGCAGATCGTGACCAAAAAATTTAGTTAGCTCTAAAGGTTCTCTCTACTAGTTGTTTCTACATCCGTAGAACGGAAAAACGAAGAAGAAGAACTAGGTTGTTGAGTTCTCCTAACTGAACTAATGAAAATTCAATAATCGTTATTGTCATTTGATGACGAATAAGGGATTGGGACATGAGGTCTTTTACGTTTCTACTGGTCTTTTTCCGCATACACTCAAATAATACTTTTTCTAGATTACCATACGTTATTGGATTTTCATAACTTAACTTATTAGAAATTGCCAACATAGTATTTTCTGTATATTCTAAATTTACTCTAGGAGTCCATAATTGATGCTAACGAGAACAACATAAGCAAATCCTTATAATATTTTCTAAACTTAATCTTCATTACTATTACAATATCAGAAAAAATTAGAAAAGTCTTTTATCTATTAAAATTATTGGCAATAAAATAAAAATAATTTAGAGCTAATGGATTGATAGGATAATATATGCCAACACATGCTTTTGTGGTGTTGAAAAAAACTTTTAAAAATTTTCTTACATGGGATGAGATTTTCATATGTTTGCAAATCATAATTTGGAAGTGTGGGCCATTATAATAGGTATTTATACAATTTTCGTAACATTCACATGATTGAAGTATTAAATAAATAGAGTTCCATCAATGACACATGTATGTACATAAATATTTTGTTGGAAGGAATTTTCTAAACACAATTAATCAAATACTTGTTTCCGAGCAAGTGAGATCATAATATAATTTATGACATACCTAATTTTTTGTAATTGTGGATATATAAGTTTTAAACAATCTTGGACAATTAAATTAAAAATGTGATATATACTACGAACTTGAAATAAAATACCACCAAAATTTGAATTTAATTCTCGCATTATTGTTTCTATTATTATATTATTAGACGCAACATTATCAAATATGAAACTGTGAATTCTAGATTCACAATTAAATTTTCTAATAATATTCACTAAATAATTAAAAATATGTATTCCATTATGAGGGTAGTCAATTACTTTAAAATCAATTATTTTTTATGCATAATCTATTGTTTATCAATATAATGTAAAGTTGCATCAATATATTTTTTTATAATTTTTACCAGGTCATATGTCCAAAGTAAATGATACACATCGAAATATTTACTTATATTAAGTATTACACTTTTTTATTGAATACAACAATAGTGTCAACACGAATAATGTCTCTAGCATATGGTACATACATTGATTAAAGTTATTTTTGCATGAACTTAGTGAAGTGAGGGCATTCCACTATGCTAAGTAGAAATTCACCACTTGCCACCAACTGAGTCATGCCTTCTCGTCGCATATTCTTTTGCGAATACACCAAGTTGTTAAAATTTGGACTAGAACTAGAAGATCCTCAAAGAGATTCAAACTGAAGTTGAGATTGATTTGTATCAATCCCCGTCTTTTTGCATAAACCTTGGATAATGTTGGTTTAGATGGCTTGTGCCACAATCCTTTTACCATAAAATTTTGTGTTTACAGTATTTAGATATTGCCTTGTAGTCTGACTTTTCCGTATGTTGTTGTACCGATGTGCACTATTTTGAATAATCCTAACACCGAGCCTTTTATTTTGTAGCTCATCGTTTAGTACTTGTCCCTATTGTTGTATGAGTGTAGCCATTTCTAACTCTTCATCGATATCCTCCAAATCAAGAGGACCAGTGCTCCTACAATTTACTATCCACACATTCCATAGAGTTTGCAATAAATACTTAAATAATAATTTTAAAATTTATAAACATGTATTAATACTTACCTTAGAATTTGGGTGGGTAGATTCAAATATTATTGTGTTAACTTTTCCACATACTTGATTTTATATTAAAACTCCACAATTTATTAGGGGTGGACAACAAGTATTCACCGAACCGAATCGGTTCGGTTCGATTCCGTTCTTCTTAAATTTAAAATGGGTAGTGGGTATTAGAAGTAAGAACCGACTAATTATGGTTCGGTTATCATTTCTAGGCCTAGAACCGAGGAACCGATCCTGCCAATATATTTTTCAATTTTTTTTATAAATCCAGACATGCACAAAGCCTAGTCCTTTTGACATTTTTAAACATGCATTAGTACTTGAATAATAATTTTAACATTTCTAAACATGCATTAATACTTACCTTAGAATTTGGGTGGGTTTCAAATATTATTGTGGTAACTTTGCTACATACTTGATTTTATATTAAAACTCTACAATTTACTAGGGGTGGACAAAAGTATCCATCGAATCGATTCGGTTCGGTTCGATTTTTCTTAAATTTAAAATGGATAGTGGTTATTAGAATTGAAAACCGACTGATTATGGTTTGGTTATCGGTTCTA
The DNA here is from genome assembly GCA_023638005.1 of Forsythia suspensa. NCBI lineage: Eukaryota > Viridiplantae > Streptophyta > Magnoliopsida > Lamiales > Oleaceae > Forsythia > Forsythia suspensa. The sequence goes on along the minus strand of CM042673.1, from coordinate 46,191,643 downwards.
GGCCAAGAACCGATGAACCAATCCTGCCAATATATTTTTCAAATTTTTAATAAATTCACCCATGCACAAAGCCTAGTCCTTTTGTCTCCTATTTTTCTAAAAGCCCACTATAATTTTTATTAAATAGTAAACATAGTACTCAACAATAAGAGTAAATTTAATAAATAATCACCAAACTTTACTCAATATTACCACTTGCTCACTCAACTTTGAATTATTACTCATTGTCCACTCATCTATCTCAAAGCATTACTCATCGATCACCCGGCTCATTTCCATCAATTAACTTTAACGGAAAATGCCACGTGGAGGATGAGATCTTCGTGGCACAAAATATGCACATATAAAATAAAAGTGAGAAATCTGGAACAAACAAATAATGTCTACATATAAATTAGACAAGACACCAATGCCCAAATGTACCCTAATTTGCATGTAGACGTTGTTTGTTTGTTTGTTTGTTCTAGAATTCTCTTTTTTTTTTTTTTTTTTTACTATGTGGCAAATTTTAACAGATTTTTATGCCATATAAGATTCCGTCCGCCACATGGTATTTTTCGTTAAGATTAATTGACGAAAGTGAGTTGAATGATTGATGGGTAATAGTCTGAGATAGATGAGTGAGCAATGAGTAATACTTCAAAGTTGAGTGAGCAAGTGGTAACGTTGGGTAAAGTTGAGGATTATTTATTAAATTTACTCCAACAATACACATTACTATCGGTCCCAGACTCCCATGCTCCCAGTCATAATCCAATTTACAATTCCAAAATAGAGAAAATAGCCCCAATTTTTCTATGCAAACTCCATCGTCTACCGCTACTCGTCACTCGTGAGAAGAGCTTCAAGGAATCAAGATCTTCTTCATGGCCGTGTTGGCTAAATAGCCTTGTCAAACGCTTCGAATCGCAGAAGAGCCTAACTTATATTAAATAAGTTTAAATAACCTCTTTTAAGTAGAAAGGACTTAAATATCCTTATTTACTAACATATGTTAACAGACCATCGATTAACAGATGGTATGTTAATAGACCCTTAACAAACCATCACTTAACGGATGGTGCATTAATGCAGACCATAACGGTACTCAGAGGCATTTAGCGAGCGGTCAAATTGTCTATTCAGCAATTGTTAATAGACCCCATGCATGCTTAACATGCATGTGGTCCAAATTAATAAATGCTGAGACCAACATGTGCATTAACAGCATGTGGGTCTGTTAAGGCCAATTTTGACCTTAACAGGTCAAAAAATTGTTAACAGAGCATGAATTTGTTTACGCAAATTTACACATTTTAATTGATTTTTCAGTGAAGCCACTTCAAATGAATTCAAATTTACAAAAATTTAAAGTAAAAATTACAATTCATACTCAAATTTATACATATTTTCATGATTTATATTACAAAATTCACAATTCTACCATAAGTAAAAAGAAGAAGATAGAGACGGATGAATTTATACTTGAAATGAGATTTCTTACACAAATGAAATGAGTTGGATTCTAATATTGAAATGAGTTAGATTCTAACCTTGAATCTTCTCTTTTTCCATAGGCAGATGAATTTGAAATTGTTTGAAATAGATATAAGTGGTGAAGAGAAGACATTGTTATATTTGGTATTTTACAGGGTAAAATTGGTCAACGGTCATTTTGAAAAATTGGCGGATCACTTTCGCCATTCAAAGACTTATCCCACTTCTTCTTCTTCTATGTTAGTTTGACATACAACAATTGTTCATTCTTGCCAAAATCAAAAGATGTCCCAATTGTTGAAAAGAAAAAGATATGATATAATATAATATACTATTATATTATATTTGGTGGCTAAAATTGGATATGTTTCCAAATCTTAGACACCTTAGTAGTTGAAACTTGGAAGACATCTATGTCATATTTTAACTATAAATTGACGTAGTTTATTTTCTTTTGTAGGTGTGACCTGAGGGTTTTTTAGAGAAAAATTGTAAGCATAGCATCCTAGTTGTTTTTCTTGTTCTCTTTGTAGGTTGTACAAAGAGTATAAATTGGTAGGTGTGGTAAAACTTAGGATATTAATTTTCTTGTGATTTGGGGATTTGGGTGGATGAAATCTATATGATTATTTTTTCATATAGATATACAACAATTGTTCATACATGCTTTTCAAATTGGTTGTACTTGAAAGAATAGTTTCATTCTCTGCGAATAAATGCAAATAAAGTTAAACTCCAAATAATTCCTATGGATGTATGGGAAAAAACTGTAAATTTTGAAGAAGTTACAAGTAAATTAATTTACGAAGAAAGAAGGTTTCTAAGATTGTTGACAACACGGTCACGTTTGTTCAAAAGGTGGAGCGTGCACGCGACTTTCGAGATCTGGACAATATGTCTCTATTTATGGGAGGCGATGATGTCGCTTGAGTAAATATTTACATCCTTGAAAAGAGGATAGATATTAATGAATTGGTGTTGATTGTTTTATTCTCCATACCGAGATACTTGTTGGGATATTTTCTCAAAATTGCCAAAATCAAAAGATGCACTAATTGTTGAAAAGGAAAAGATATGATATAATATTATATTATATTATATTATATTTGGTGAAATTCCTTATGTTTAATAATTTTTTTTTTCATAGTTATATGTTGTTTTAGAGAAAATAGCAGCAAGTTAGTTTTTTTTGAAAATAGGAGATTGTTTTTCCATACCTATAGTTTTTTTTTTTTTTAGTTATATGTTGTTTTAGAGAAAAATAGCAGCAAGTTTAGTTTCATTTTTTTTTTTTTTTTTTTCAATTTTCTATTTGATTGTTTTGTTTTGGTGAGTAATCAATGATTTTTATTTGTAATATAGGTTTTTTTTTGGTTAAATAAAATAATTTCGTCAAAATCCTGTTTCTCATTTGCTGGATAGACTTAGACGATATCATTAGTTTATTACTATAGATTGGTGAAATATTGGAAAAGCAGGCTTGATTTATCGGTGTAAAATGCATATATTATTTTGTTTGTAGGCAACTCAGCATATTATAGTTAAAGGAATTTGTAATGTAATTTAATAATAATTGGATCCTTCTCTTTTATTTAGTAATTCTGTTATTTTATGAGTACTGAATTTTTTGATTTAATACAGAAGATACACAAGAACGATGCTCAGACTGGAGTTAAAAAATTGCCGATTGAAAGGTCAGAAATATGGACTCATTTCACTAAGATACTTGGGGAAACAGATGCAAAATGTAATTATTTTGAAAAAGTATATTCAGGTGATACTAAAAATGGAACTTCTAATATACGTGGAAGCATTTAAAAGTTTGTTATGCATATAAGAACACTAAGATAGATGAAAATCAAGCAATTCTAACTCGTCAAAACAACGATGGTGGTATTATGGTGACGGTGTTTAATAAAGAAGAGTGTAGAAAAGTATTGGTTAGGATTATTTTATTGATGAATTAGCCTTTTCCTTTGTGGAAGGTTTGGGTTTCAAGATTTTGTGCAACGACTTTGCCCTATATTTGAGATTCCTACTCGAAAGAGATGTGCTACATCTCTATCATGGAACAAATGAATCATTGATGAATAAATTAATTAATGATAAGCAAAGGATTTCTCTAACCATTGATTATTGTACGTGAATTCAAAATATCAATTATATGGTATTCACGGCACCAGGGGCGGATCCAGAATATGACAAATGGGTGGACTGGGGGAGGAGGGAACAGGGCTGCCTTCGATTTTTTTTTCCTTAAAATCACAATTACTTAGCCTATTTTTATAAGAATCTAATATTTTTTTATAAGTCAAAATCTTTAAAAAATTTACAAAAAGTCATTACACAAAAATTTATTAACAAAGTCTCTCTCAACAAAAATTGTTTTATAAAAAACAAATAAAATCCTAAGCACTTTTTTTTCCCTTTTTCTACTTATTGAAATTTGAAATAATTTCTCAAAATCAAGTAAATATCATTATTCATTACTCAACAACAAATTAAAATCTATATAAAATTATAATATATAGATTATGAAATAAAAAGAAAAAAATGGACAAAAGAAAAATAAATCCAATTGGGTTTAGCTCTTTTGGAATTGGCCATTTAAGAAGTGGGCTATTTTTTTGTCTAGATGGAATGGATTTTAATGTGAAAATGGTTTAAATTTTAATTTAGTCTACTTAAAACGTGGGCTATTTTTTTGTTTAAGATGAGATAGATTTTAATGTGTAAATGATTTAAATTTTAATTTAGTCCATTTAAAAAGTGGGCTATTTTTTTATTTGGGATGAGATAGATTTTAATGTGTAAATAATTTAAATTTTAATTTAGCCCACTTAAAATGTGGGCTATTTTTTATTTGGACCGAACTATTGCTTAAAAAAAAAAAAAAAAATTACTCAAAATTTTTTTCATTTGGACACCCTTCCATCCGCCCCTGCACGGCACACTTTGTTGATAGAACATGTAAATTGCACAAGAGGATATTGAATTTTTCTGTCCTTCCAAATCATAAAGGGGAGACACTTGGGAAACTTATTGAAAAATCTTTGCTTGATTGGGGAATAGAGTAGTGGGTACCATTACTATCGACAATGCAAACACAAAGGATACAACAGTCATTTACGTGAAAAATAAGTTGAAGAATTGGAAACCTAATGTTACTATGATTTTAAGTGGCTTTTATTTGCATGTATGTTGTTCTGCATAGATAGTTAATTTGATTTTTAGAGGGGTTGAAAGATTTTAATACATCCATAGCAAGTATTCGCAATGCGGTCAAATATTTTCGATCATCTCTTTCGCGGTTAATGAAATTTAAATGTTGTATTGAACGGGAAAAGATTGCATGCAAAAAACTTGTTGTTTTAGATGTTCTTACTAGATGGAATTCAACATTCTTAATGTTGGATGGTTCGTTGAATTTTGAGAAAGCATTTGAAAGAATGGAAGAAGATGATGGATTTTATAGTAAATATTTTGATGAGCATGAAGGTGGAAAAGAAAGAGAAGGGCCACCTATAAGTTTGATTGGGAGAAAGCTAGAAAATTTGCCAAAATTTTAAGAACATTTTATGAAGTTTAGTGCTTCATTCAGTGTTACCTCCAATATATACTTCAATGAAGTTGGATTGGGAGAAAGCTAGAAAATTTGCCAAAATTTTAAGAACATTTTATAAAGTTTAGTGCTTCATTGAGTGTTACCTCTAATATATACTTTAATGAAGTTTGTAAAATTGAGCAAATTTTGAAGAGAATGAGTGACAAACAAGATCCTTTGCTGAGTAGTATAGCATGTAACATGAAGGCAAAGTTTGACGAGTATTGGAGTAATGTTGATAAAATGAACGAGATTTTAATTCTAGTAATTGTGCTTGATCCTAGATATAAATTGGAGTTTGTTTTGCATTTTATTGGTATGTTGTATGACTCTATCAAGGTTGAAGCTGGAAAAAATGAGGTCATGAAATTGTTGTACGCTTTATACAATTAATACAAGGCATGATGATGATTGGGATGACTATAATTTTTATTTTGGGTACAAGAAAATGAAAACTAGCCAAATGGATTTCTCCGAAAAAGATGAGATTTAGAGATATCTATGGAACCCACTGAAGATGCTACTAATGGAAATTTTGAAATTTTGAATTCGTGGAAGATAGCATGTAAAGTATCTTAGTGCGACCACAACAAGCCAGTCAATGGATTATTAAAAAATTTGATAAGTACTATACCATAACGATATTTTATTTTTGTTACTTTAAATTAATATTTTACATTTCAATTTTTCTCATGTAGATTCGAACGCTTGAAGCGAAGGAATCAATGGAATGGAGGGAAAATTCACCTAAGTTTTATTGTATATTTGTTGTAAAATTATAAATAATGATGAATGACTATTTAGTTGTATCTAGATATCTATGTAGTTATCTACTTACTCCAGAAGAGTGTATTCTAATCAGGTTGTAATTCCCTTTGGAACCCTATAAATAAGGGTTATTGTTATAGTAAATTGACACACTTGAGTTTTGACTCTCCATATTCTCTTCTATTTTTCTCTCTATTTTTTGTTTCATAACAAGTTATCAGCATGATGCTTAACCAACAGAGTGAATTAGCGTGATTTTTCTTTAAAAAATAAAATATTGGTGGAAAATTAGTTGAAATCCAATCTCACGTTTTCTAGATCATCAATTGGTGGAAGATCCGATATCATCACCTGGTTGATGGACCATAATATTTTTGGTGCCAATTACGAGGTTCAATTTCTTCACATCTCTTTATCTCTCTCTTTAACTTATGTGGGTTTTATATTATGGTGAGAAGTTAATCCATGTGGTGGTATTCTGATCATATAATTAAAGTTCAGAAAAACAAATGTCGTAAATTTGCTAGTATAAAATTAATTAACATTGTTATTTTTCTTTTACTAATTATTCTTTTATAAAGTTCTTTTTCCTTTTAATTGAATATTTTAATTATGCATAAGTGTTGTTCAGTGCACGCATTAACTTATAGTAAATAGTTTACATGTGATTACAATTGCCTATTATTTTGACTACAAATATAATTCTTTTAAATGTATATGCACCATTATTTTCATGTTTAATAATGTATTATCAATTCTTAAACAAGATTAATTGTTTGTTGTGTTATTTTTCAAAAGAAGTTAAATTTCAAAATTTTAGTAATATTCCAGAAAAATATTACATTGTTGCTTTTCTCGAATATAACATAACTTTACATAACAATATATTCTAGAGCCCCCGAAGAGCGTAATTTATAAAGTTTACAATTCTGAAGAGCAAATATTTACTTCAAAATAATGATTTGTTATAGCTTCTGAAGAAGCACAACGTTATAATATTCTGACAAAATATTAATTGCTCCTGAAGAGCATTACATTACAATTTAAATATTCTAAGAATATTGAACTATTGCTCCTGAAGTAGCAGTAGTTTTTACTGTTCAATCAACTATTATGTTATTTTCAATCTATTCTTTCATATGTAGTTATGAATACAAGTTGGTATGAAATTGTTGTGGAAAGCCTATAAATCTTGAATAACATTTGTTTATTTGTTTTAATTGTGCTTCTCATGAAGAAACAAAATTTTACAATTCTATTAATATTCCAGAAGAATATTGTATTGTATATCACAACCTAATATTTAAATATTATAGAAGAATATTTTATTTTTGCTTCAGAATAAGCAAAACTTTATATTATATTAATATTTCAGTAGAATATTAATCGCTTCCGAAGAGTCTAATTTTATAAGATATAATATTCTTATAGATAAGAATATTATAATATTGCTCATGAATAATAAATCTTTACTTCAGAATAAAGTTAACATTTTAAAATAATTTGTTGTTGCTCCTTAAGTAGCATAATATTATAATAATATTTCAGTTGAATATTACTTGTTATCGAATAGCGTAATTTTATAAGATCTATTATTTTATAAAATATTGTATTAATACTCCTGAAGAAGTATAACGTTATGAAAATTAATATTTTAAAAGAAAATGATATTGTTGTTTCTAAAGAAACACAAAGTATAGAAAATATTCTAAAAGAATATTGTGATGTTGCTCCTGAAGAAGCATAACATAATTAAATGAATATTATATGACTGCTTTTGAAAAAGTATAAATTTGTACATATCAATATTCTAGAAAAAATATCGTGTTATTGCTTTTGAAGAAGCAGAACTTTACAATTTTAGAATATTAATATTGTGTAATATTAGAGTGTTGATACTCTTAAAGAAGTACTATATTGAACTTGAAGTTCAATGTCTTAAAAATTTTATTGATTGGCATTACCGGTAGACTATCCCAGATCAATATGATGTGAATTATTAATGAGAATATCTATTGAAAACCATAAGATTTTTCAATATAATGAATTCTCATGTGATGCTTGTTCTCATGATATATAAACCAGTAGATATTCACTAGGTAAAATCAGGACTTAAATTCCTGCATTTCTGAAAATTATTTAGGGTGATTTATGGGGGCCCATCACCCTCCATGTTGACCATCTATAATTGTATCTAATAGATACATATAATAGATGATTGTATGTTGTTATTATTCGCAACTTGAAGTTTGTGATATTACTTGCTCAAATTTTAAATTATGAGCATAATTTTCGGATTATTCAAATAAGACGATGGTGTGTCTTGTCAATACCAGTGAGTCTAAATCTCAAACCTTTAATAAATATTAGTTGAGATGATGTTAAATAGTTTAACAATATTGTTTTTCAACGCCTCTAATTAAATTTTAAACCATTACTATTGAGAACAAAGCACTTCCCATTTTTGTCTAGAGAATGCTATTTTATATGCAAAAACACGTATACGCATCATGCCAACATCAAATTTACCCTCGTTATAGTTGGCTTATGGTCAGAGTCTAATATTATCCATCTAATGATTTTTGATAGTGCAATATATGTACAATCGGTCCACCATAGTGCACTGAGATGGGCATTAAAAAATATTGAGAATACATGTTTAGTTTAGAACATTATAAAATATCTTAAGTCCTAATGGGTGATATTTTATAATACGGTTTTTCAAATGTCATTTTGATAAGACGGTTTTTTCAACATTAGGGGAGAGAAATTAAATAGTTGGAAAGAATACATGAAAATGCAGCATATTATGTTTTCTAGATCTTTGCATAAGACAATATGAACCAGAAGTTCGACAAATATCTCATTTGTAAGTTATACAATTGACAAATGCATTTACTGACTAAAGAGATTAAATAAAATCTCATATACCAGCTCTAAATGCTCCAATTTATATTAATGTCCTTGAAGGTCAATCCATTAACATTATATCCAGTAAATTAATGATACGCCTAAAGCGTGGTGACATTTGATTCCAAAAAATTCTCAAATTAAAAATGGAGCCAATTATAAAGATGGTCCTATTGAGGAGGTGTATACTATTGGAGAGTATATAGACATAACTAATATAAAACCTCAGAAGAGATTCAACTAGCTGAAATAATAAAACGAAAAGATCTCGTTAAGTTATGTCGTTATGAGAAAGAAATGGATTCAAAAAGAAAATGTTGTTGACAATATTTTTGTACATAATGAAGCGCTTCATATTATAAAATGTAGCGAGAATATTGAAAGAGATTTGTCAAAGAATTAATTGGTTAAATAAAAAGATGCAATCCAAGTAAATTGAACTGACTAGAGAAACCTAAAGTTTCTGGACCTATAGTTCGAGCACCTAAAGGTGTATATTTATACGAAAAGGAAATAAGAAAATGAAGTCGTAACATGTAATGCACGATTTTTAACATTATGAATTTTACAAAGGCTTATGTAAAGTAATCACAAGTTGATATCTTGTTAGCCTGTCAATGCATGACATATATACATACAATGAATATTATTATAACCAACTCATCTCGCATGACTAATAAAACTATGTATATAAATCCCTGGAGGATTTAATATGCCCGAAGCATATAGTTCAACTTTTCAAGAACTTAATCGATCGAAATAAAGATTTGAAGTGATATTATAATGAGGGGGAGCAAATACGTGTTGTACTATTTTCCTTGACCAAGGTTTTGTCCCATTGGATTTTCCTGGCAAGGTTTTTAATGAGACAACTTTAATGGCGTACTAAAGAATTATGTACTCTTTTTTTTTTAGAATTTTTGCCTACCAAGTTTTTTTCTAGTAAGGTTTTAATGAGGCATATTATTTTTATAAATAACATATAATTGGAAGTTGTATAAATATTATAGTTATGGATATCCATAATCTACAAAATATTTTACTCTCATCATAACCATGTGGTTATACTTCCGTGTATTATAAATTGTATATGAGACCTCTGGAGAGAACAACAACAAATTCTATTTATAATATAATTGCATCATACCCTCATGCTGATTACAGTCAACCAAAGATAGTGTATGAAGATGATATTGCTGGAGGTTATAACATGGATCACATTTCACCAGAATTGTTTTATACAAATTTTAACAAGATGGCGACATTGAAGACAATGACGTACAAGATATAGATAGCTCGATACAAGTTTTTTCCATTGGTTGAAATCAGGGGGAGTAGCTGTACTCTTTTTCCTTCGCTCAGGTTTTGTCCCACTGAATTTTCTTGACAAGGTTTTAATGAGGCAGCATTTGAGTACTCTAATTTTTGATAATTTTTTTTTCTATTTTTATTTTTGTCCAATTGGATTTTTGCCAAACAACGAAGTAGTTATTGTGTAATAAGTCATTCAAGGGGGAGTGTTGTAAAATTATAGATAATGATGAATGATTATTTATTTGTATCTAGATGTCTATGTAGTTATCTACTTACTCCAGAAAAGTGTATTCTAATCAGGTTGTAACTCCCTTTGGAATCCTATAAATAAGAGTAATTGTTCTATTAAATTGACACACTTGAGTTTTGACTCTCCATATTCTCTTCTATTTTTTTAGTTTCATAACAATATTTACTTTTTTGCCATCCGTGTATATTAGTGAAAGATTTTTATTAGACAACTTGTTTGTATGTTTTAAATTTTGGATTAGACTTGCTATTTTTGTATTAAGATGGAATCTTGTGTTCGATATGTTTTGTTTTGTGAATGGATTAAAGTTTGAAAATTATAATTTTTTAGATAATTGTGTTGTTTCAAACATTAAGAGAATGAAAGTAGTTGAAATTATAAAAATTTAACCATGGAACCGAACCGAACCATTTGGTTTGGTTTGGTTCCATAATTAAAATTTGATACAATGGTTCCATTTACAAAATACCTATTAGTTCTTGGTTTGGTTGGGTTCTCTTTGGAACTGGATCGAGCCGAACCATGCCCAACCCTAACAATTGCTAACATTTTAAATTTTAATGAAATAAATGTAACAAATGTAACACATTTTGTGTAAGAAATGTGAAAAATGTAACACATGTAACAATAAAATGTTACAAAAGTAAAAACAATATTTTTAGAATAAAAAAAATAAAATAATATTTTTTAAAGGCTAAATATATTCACTCCACATTTTTCTACAAGTGCACCACATTTAAATTACATAAAAGGTCCATAATATTTACTTATTATAATATTTATATTTCCAATGTTTTTTCATCGCATTCTTATCATCAATTTTTCATTAATTAGCACATATTGTCTCTTTGATAACAACTCTCATTCAAAAATTCTATTAAAAAGGAACAAAAAGACTCATTTTCCACTCGTATTTTAAAATAAGCAAATAAATAAATAAATATAAAATTTCGATTAAATATTTTCATCATTTTAAAGTATACTAATAAAATTTTTAAACAAAAAATTTTAGTGGACAAGATGTGTTAATTAATAAAATGTTAAATATAAGAATTTGATGAAAAAAGATGAAGACATAAATGTGACAATAAATTAATAAATATTTATACAATTAAAATATAGTACATTTATAATTAAATGTGGTGTGAATTTAACTTTCCTGTTGTAAAATCTTGTATTTGTATGACATCACATATGGGTGAAACTATACTTATTAGACATATAATTCCATTTTGGGCCGTTAATCTATTTAGCCCAAGCCGAAACTGCTATGATTGCCGGCTTGGCGCTATCCCGCCTAAATTTCGTCTGCAAAAAGGTTGCAGATTTCAGCAAATTTCGTCGTTGAAACTTGAACAAAAAAAAATTGGAAAATTCAATTGCAGATGTACCATTCCCATGATACAAACCGATGAAATCTGCATCACCGTTTTATAGGATTAATTGCTGTTCCTCATGAATAAACGGTAAATTCTCTACAAAAAATTGATTTCGTAATTTGTTCAGATTGATTGATTCGTGTTCATAATATCCTTAGCTTTAATTGTATTTCATTTTTGATATCATTTTGATTTATTTTTTTGCATCGCAATTATTGTGTTTTGATTTCATAGGCAGAGCAAAAATGGGTTTCAATTTTATAATGGGTTAGCTGAACAGGATTGTACATTCAAATGTTTATCTAAATCTGCTATGTTATTTTCTGTACATTGAATCGATGATGGTTAGTTAGTGGAAACCCTAATGTGAAGTCCATTTGGTGCTTCGACCCTTGGAAATTTCATCAGCGTGTCTCCGCCTACTTCTTCCCAATTGTATCTTGTCACAAAATAATGAAGGAATGTAGAAATTTCTGCCAATCCAAGCTCCTTTCCAGGACACTGCCTAGTGCCCCCTCCAAATATGAAGAAATAGTTTTGGTACTCTAAGCCTTTGTCCTGCATTCACCATTTTAGAATATTAATCACTTCTGAAAAAATTAGACTTTGAGTGCATGTTTGTAAGCAGTAGTGGACTGTATAATGGGCAAAAAATATAGCTAACCAAACATGTTATTACTGTAGTGGTGGACTGTATAATTAGATTTTTCTTTTTAAGTATCGTGCTATCTAAACTTCCGTACCAAACATGCTATCACTGTAGAAGTAAAAATTTTAGTTACAGGATTTAGTATTACTAACCAGCCATCTCCATGGATTGAAGGTTAATGGATCCGGATAAAGGTGTGGATCATAGTTAATCTCTCTTGTGTAAACATATATCCTCCATCCTTCGGGGATAATAAATCCTGAGAGTAAAAAAAAAGAAAAAAAGAGATGAGTTATTATAATTAACTATTTCATCAAGTTTTTGGGAAAGACATGCTTATTACAAGTAAAACTAGTATAGTTATATGACTGTATTTTTTGTGCTTTTTATGCTGATTAAACTTAGATTAGCTGAAGGATAATCTGGAATTATATTGCTTAAATTGTTTGCAGCACATTGATATGAAAAAGCATTAGCCCATAGTTTGTGATGAGAGAAAGGACCTTGGGAGGAATTGAGTTTCATCCTCCCTTATCCAAATTTATAGACAAAATAATTCATTTGGACAAAAGATGGGTCATTAATGGAATGCCTTGGTTGGAATGTAGGTTTTCCATATGGATCATGATAGGGTAGGGTCCATCATAAAAAGATGATTTCTTATGCTATCATTATACACATATGCAAGTGCTCAATTTATAAATTTTATACATACATGGAAAGTCTCATAGGGGGAAGAATTTGAGGACTACTCTTAGAGTCTGTAAGAGCACGTTTAGTGTGGAATATAAATTTGATCAAAATAGTTTATTTGACCAAAAATTATTTATTTGTAGCATGATATTTTTGACCATTCTTGGTCAAATAAATCATTTTGGTTAAATAACCTAGTTTATAATCCACACCAATTAAACTCTAAATTGTCATTTCCTATGTTATGACATATTTGGTAAGTTAAATTGTACACTATTAGATAAAATTTAATTTCGACTTCTGTTAAAATGCTTAGTTTGTTGTTACATAGTGTGTACCAAATATACTCCTAAAGCACTGAAAAACTGGAAAAAAACACATGAAGACTTGTGCTGAGGCTTTACCCAATACCCACCATTTATTTCCATATCTTTAGTTGTTTTCCTCAAAACTCCGTTCACTATTGTAGCCATTCTTGAGGTTTCATAGATAACCTGCACAACAAAACACCACCAAATTAATAAGCTGAAAATTACCCTCCAGTAACTAGTACACGAGAGTTTCTAATACTTACCGCACGTGTAAAGCGCATTGATTTGTAGTCATTATAGTCAATAGGATCCTCTGGCCCTTTATTTTCTCTAATTGCCACATGCTCTTTCTACAAATTATGAAATCAAGTTAGACTAACAAGCATTAATTAAGTCAAACATAAACATAATGAGAAACTGCAGCTAACTTACTCTTAATTCGTCAAGTACTTTTGGATGATCATGAAGATATTTGAGGGCCATCATTGAAGTAGTTGATACAGTCTCATATCCAGAATACAAAATTGTGATGACCAAATCAATCATCTCCTCATCACTTAGATTATATTTCTTCTCTCCTCCATTTATTAGGAAACCAAGCATGTCATTTTGTGTTTCTCGTGAAGCTCTTCTCTTTTCCACAAGCTTTCTCAACAAGCTTGTAATATTTTTCCTTGCCTGTGATTAATTGTTTTAGTCGACTAATCATTTGATTATCGAACCATATACATAAGGATTACCTAATTTACCTGGAATCCACGATGATAATTTGTATTGGGAAGGTTTATAGGCAATGAAAGAGTTCCTAGCACTAGCTTGAAGAATTCAGGCATGAATGCTTGAGATATTGAGCTGGCTTCATTGCTTGCTATTTGCCTCAGTGATGACAGAAAAGCCATCTGAACAAAATCACGAGGTATATTAGAACAGAGGAAGGACAATATTCTTTAGTTAGAATTATGCTATCCAATACAAACCTCCTTCGTCTTCTCTTGAATGTCGACGATTTTGTTATCCCAATTGCTCAAATGGGATCTCATAAAATCATCGATTTTTGGCAGAAGTTGGTGTTTGATCATGGTGGGGCTGATGAGTGCAAGCAATGCCCCCCTCATGTGCTTGTGAGCAGAACCATGGACTGCTGCAATGTTACATTTCCCTAAGATGTCTATCATCGACTGGGGATAGCCAGGGACAAGGCCTTTTGCTTCATTCACTAGAATATATCTATTTACCTCTGGATCCATTGAAACAATGGTAGGACAACCCAATAAGTGGGATTTGAAAAAATTCCCATACCTGGTACAGAAACACGGGAGATAGAAAACTTAGTTAAAATCACATAAAACCCAAATACTATGACTGGACTTCTATGGAAAACAAAAAAAGCTTAAGCCCTTCGGATTTGAACTGATGACCTACGCCTTACCATTGCGTTACAAAAAGTGGAAACATAATGATTAATGACAGATTGAATGATAACAGTGTGTTCTATTGGTTTTCTATGCTTAGAAGTTTCTCATGCATCTATCTTTGATCAACGGGGAATAAGGATCATATGGTGATGTCTTTTTCCACAGAGAGGTATTGCTAGGCTTTCTGTAGGATAAAACTACCCAGGACACATAATAGATTAAGAATCTGAATATTGCAATAAGCACTATTTTAGAACGACAAAAGACACCTTGATCTTTGGTTCTTCAAAAAGCTAGGACCTTGTTTTAGAAACTCAGTCGTCTCTCCAAAAACTGGCCACCCCATAGTTCCAGGGGGTAGTCCTTTCTTCCTGTACCTGACCTCATTCCATCTCAGTAACGCGGTACTGAGAATACAGAGCCCAAAAAATACCCCAAGAATTACAATTAGGACAGCCATTGATTCTTCCTACAATCTCCACCCACTTCAGATATAGAGAGAGGGAGAGAAAGAGAAAGCTATAAATGATGTGGGTTTGCTCTAGTTTATGCTGGTCATGTGTGCGTGTGTGTTTATATAGACCAGAGAAATCCAATTTGAATGTGTAAGAGAGAGGCCTGATAAGCCAAAACTCTGCACGAGAGGGTAGGGACCTAATTTTTTAACCTCAAGTAAAAAAAAAAAAAAAGTCATGGACAAAATTAAATACAAATTCTTGATGACTCATTATTATAGGGCAACAACTTGATCACATAGCCATTCAATGGCTCAAGAGCCTATCTTTTAGTTGGGTATTTTGGAAATTTGATTCAGTTACCAATTCATCAAAAGTTTAGCCATAAATATTTGTTTTTGGGGTGAATAGTTGAATTTTGGATGTGAAATCTCGTAGGTAGCTGTGATTCTTCAATGATCTGGTTATTATTAATTAATCTTTTCATGAAAGTGTAATGAGAAAACAGCCTTTGACTGATGTTAGAATTATAGGCAGCACATGCACACCACCCCATTGGAGCTATAGGTAAAGCACTGGAGACTAAGTGGTTCACATGTCTGTCAAATAGATCTGTCCATGAAATTACAAAAAGTCACTTGAAACATATTCTTGGTTAGTGTGTGTGGGAGAAAGGGAGAGAGAGTGTTTTGCCATCAAATTACAGAAGTCACCGAACTATAAAAACACTCGCAGACATCAAAGTTATAGTGTTGTTTCGTCACCTACACGTAATTTTGCGAAGGTGGACAAGAACTTTAACGTTTTAATGATGTTTTAGAACTTCTCATCAATTCCGTTAGCTTAATTCATGGAGACAGATGAAGTACCTAAACTAAAATAAATGTCAAAGTTTGATGACTAACAACAAAAATGAAGTTCGTCGGTCGACCAACTTGTAATGAAACTATAAAATCGGCCAAGGGTGGGTGGGGCTTTGGTTCCACCCTAACTGTAAGTTATAGTGATAGTCTGAATCCAGTAATAGACTAAACTTTGAAACTGTAGATTGTAATACCTGGTAACCTCTCTCGTGAAATTTGACTTTTGGGTTTTCCCTGACAACTTTTCCTACATCTTCTTTCCATACCGCTCGAAGTTATAATCTCCATGACATCTCAAAATTCAAGAACTTTTGGATCCTTGTGCCCAGAAAGAAATTATAAAAAATTTAAAAAAATTAGTCTTTTTCTACTAATTAATGCCATTCCACTAATAATGATTTAGATTGGATTCTTGTGGGAGAATAAAGATAAAAACTTAAATTTCTGCTAATCACGTCAATTGACTTTGGAATGGTTAGAGATTTGGGATTTCTCAATTAGATGACATATCATATACAATACAAAAACATATAATTTCCAGTTCTACCCATGTGGATAGAATGATGATCGCTAGTATACAAAGATCTTGGTCAAGAATTCTTTTACTCCTGAATTTGTGGGTCTGATTGTTATGCCAAATACTACTTGAGTAGACTTCTCTGACTGCGTTGGACTGACTAAATTTTTTATGTATCTAATTCTTAGTGCCATGGATCAATGTGTGTCACAGTGCTCCATAACACTTTAGAAGGGCACCAAGATATTACTTTTAGGTTTGTTCAAAATATATTTGTACTTTTTAGGATGTTTAGGAATGTTTATAAATATTTATAAATTGATCAAACATTATTTTTATTTACATATTTCGTAAGATTTACAATTTTTATCAACATATTATGTAAAAATCACTGGTTATATCTTACAAAGAACTTTACCAAACAAGCACAAATGTCTTATTCCCTCCACAACTCCACCGTGAATTGACCTTGATGGCGGCAAGGTCGACAATGAATTTTTCAGGCATGTATTGGGAATTCTATATGTGCTTGTTTGGTGAGGCGGCTTGTAATAATAGTAAAAAAAAAAATTAAATTTTATTTATTGTATTGTCGAGTTCTCTTTAATACTATGTAACATACATATCTTACACATATCATATCACCTTAATATTCTTACATACATAAAAGATTTTTGAGAGAGTAATTTTTACGTCACATGCAGTCATGCAACTTTGAAGTGTGAGATCACCATTGTAATCTTGTAGTTTTTATCATCTTTAAAGTGAAGTAGTGAACTACTATAATTTTTTGTATTTGCTCGTGTGTTTTATATTGTTTTGCTTATCATTGCTTTCGTAATTGAAACTAAGGTTAGCATTTCATTGGAGCTTGTTTTATGTCATTGAATTATAACCTTAAAAATTATCTATGTTCTCATATGATGCTATTGGTCTGTCAAATATCAATTTATGTACAATATTTTTAAAATTAGTTTTGTTCCGTAAATTTCTTAGATGATAATCTGAACACGTTCAGGGATGGAGCCATGTGTAGTCGAGCGCCGGCGGTCGCCTACACTGAATTTTAAAAAATCTGTAGAAGAGAAAAAATTCTCCTACACTAAATTATGGAGAAATAAAGAAGAAATGGAGGAAAATGGAAGAGGAGTAGAAGGAAGCTTTTTGCATGTAGTTATGTGTGTGTGTGTGTGTGTGTGTAATTTTATGAGGATTTGAGTGAAGGTGAAAGAGAGAGTGGTATTTTAAATTCAAAATTTCACTTTTGGTCTCTGAACTCTAAGAAATTAAGAAATAACATGATTGCCCGAATATTTGGCCTACACTGAATAACATAATTTCACTTTTGGTCCCTGAATTGTTGTTTTTGTGCTAACATCTCGCCTATATTGAATAAAAATTCTGGCTCCGCCCCTGAACACGTTGCCTGTCCTAACAAGATATTAACCACAATATTTGTCTTTTTGGAGTTAATGCTTTGAAACACGATATTAACCTAAATATTTATATTTTTGGGGTTAATGCTACACTTCACATAATTTATGAGTTCTTCTACTCCCTTTCAATCGAGATAGACAACAGCCACACTAAACTTGAGGCTGATTCAACACACAGTTCGCTACACCCCCAACTCCTCCCTTGCCCAATCACATGCACAACATGTGATCTTTATCTAGAAAATAACGTCTTTTATGAATATAATTCATTGTTCTATATTTGAACAATATAGACCATGCATATGATATGTGGTGATACCGTACACAGAGTACACAATTGACTAGTAGCCTAAACAACTGGTAAGATATATACGATGGGGTTAGTATTGTAATTTCAACTATATCATGTTTCTTTTTGACTTTGAGCCGACGCCAATAACTTGTCTTAATGTGGCACAAAAGGTAGGTTGGATAATGACTTGAAGAGAAGTGTGGATCTTTAGGGAGATACTCAGAAAGGGATTTGACACAACTGACTCTATGGCCCTTTTTGCATTTCAAAGGTATTAATAATAGTGTAATTTCTCGTTTTTCTTTTCATGGAAAATATTACTAGTTTCCTAAGAACTGAATTTTGTGCTGGAAATGGGATGGTGGGAATTTAATTTTCTTGACTGGAAATCAATAAATGGTTGTCCCTTTTATCTTAAAACTAGCACCCCATACTCTAGTTTAATATCATATCTTGAGTAAGAAAAGAAAGATCCCATCACATTTTCCCTCCTCTCTCTTGTGCCATCTTTGTTTCTTGAACTTTTGATTTTACAATTTGGTTTCTTCATATACCAGTTGTGCATTATTTGGAGCTCATATATATGCATTACCAACTTTGGGTTATATTCACTTAAGTTGCGTTTAGCACACCAAATTAGACTAGATAAAAAATTTAGTATAGAATTATAGTGGATTGATTTTTTAAAACAATGCCATTTATTATATTTTTGTTCTTATCCGGTCTAAATTCATCTCCAATATTCAAAAAAATAAAAAAAAAATCAAAGAATAGTATCCATCTTAATCTACCATAACATTATCTACTTAATACTTATCCATGATAATTTTATATTAAATTTATTATACGGTCTAATCCGGCGCACCAAATGTAATTTTAAAGTGATTAACACCATATATAAAATTATTAACTACTAAGACTAGAGGTGTCAAAATGTGTCTAGGCCCATCCCAACAGTATGGGCACGTGGCCAGCCGTAAATGCTACACCGAGAAATGTTAATTGTAGAGATCGCCTGGGCTTTGTGCAATGAGAAATCCGAGACTCTAGATTCTAAACAGTGGACAAAAATATATTGTTTTATTTTTTACAAAAATAAATGAAAACTTGTTACTTGAATCTGAAAACTCTTGTCGAAGCTGGGATGGAATTTACCAAAAAAAACAAATTTAAGATGAAAACCTATTAGGCCCGGCATGGTTCGGGCTAATTTTGGCCTTGCCTGGTACTACTAGTTTGGCTTGCCTAAAGGAAGGACCGGCCTATCCAAAATTGAATCATATTTATGGAAAATCTACAATTTCACATATAGTAAATATCGAAAATAATTAACAATATACAAGAAATTTTACTTCTTTCAACAATGACATTATATGAAAGAAATCATAACTTATTATAATATCAGAGTCCATAAGTTCAAACGAGTCATTCAACCTGCCTAAGGCTCAAACGAGATTCCGATATTGATATTTTCAAATAAGCTATCATCTTGTAAGAGATGTTAAGAGTAAAATATTATATTGAATTACATATCGAAATAATAAAACATTAAACAACATATAAACTATAACATTAGTCTTAATAATATTAACATTTTAAAATAGAATTTCAAGCCTTAACAATCTCTATAGTCTCCTATTTACACTAGTAACTATGATTACATAAAAGAAACACATAAAGAAAAATCCGGGATTTTTGTTATTTTCATTCTAGAATGTGAGTGGGACAGGGCACGAAGATAGGGATGTATGAATGGTAGCCTAAAGCTGGATCAAAAGGAAGTGCACGGAAACTACAGAAAGGATACACACAAATCACAATAACTAGGGCTGCAAAAGGTTACATATAATAATTTAGAGAGAGAAAGTAGAGGAATGTCTACCCACACGCACGCATGCATAAGCTCAAGCTAGACGTTTTTGCTTCATTAAATGTTTTATGTACAAACAAAATTCCAGAGGTACACGAGGGCCTCCATTTTGTTTTCTTGTGCTTTTTTCTTTCTTTTTTTTCCCTTTTTTGAATTTTGCTAAAAAGTTTGGTACCTATCCTATTCTCTCCCTACAATTATTTCATTCAAATTATTACATACATTTTTCTTCATCCATATACTTATGATTTACATGTACAATAATGTTTGTTTCAATAACGATAAATGTCTTTATAGATATATATTAGTGAGATACCATTCCAGCCAACTCAAAACTTGCTGTTGAGCTTTCTAGCAATCAAAGCTTGTCGTTTTGCCTTACTGTTGGCAAGGGGGTGGAAGCATGTGTATGAATCTATTTGGGATGTCCATGTAAAAAATTTTGGAGTCGATTTTTATTAGGTTTTTGATGAATATAAAATTACTATTAGGGTGGTTATATTGATACCACATTTTAGTTGAATTAAAATTCTCTAATCTTTATTCTGTCACAATTAAATCTTTAACTTTTTTTTAATTGTATTAGTATTTTTAACCTTCCATTAATTAGCATATCTTGTCTATCGTAACGGTTTTCGTCCAAGAATTACATCAACGTGCTTCAAAATAAAAGACAAATATTTAGTTGCAATTTTGTATATATATATATATATATATATATATTCTTAATTAAAAAATACAAGAGGATTTTACTCCCTCTTAACATAATTTTTTTAGGCAAAAATCATTATTATAGACAAGATGTACTAATTAATTAAAAATTGATTATAAGAATGCGATGAAAAAAAAAGTTATGGACATAAATATAATTGTTGACCTCGAAATCAATTATTCAAGTGTCAACAGATGTCTAATAAATCTTCTATCAATTTGTATGTTACCAGCACACTTGGACAACCGTTAGGTACTAAGATCACCGGATAAAAATAGGCCAATGATTGTTGGTATTCCGACCGTCAAGTCAACTAGTATCAAAGTTGTATGGAAAAATATGAGTGTGGGATAGATAAGATAGTAGAGATTTGACTAGAGTTTAGTGTTGAGAATAATGCATATTTTGGAATGAATAAATGTTTGGTATTTATAGGAGAAGAGTTCTAATTGATTTAGGAGAGCAATCAATTAGTTATTTGATGGGATTTTCTTTCCTCATTGGATAAAGTTGATTCAAGATTTATTGTGATTCCCAAAGATTTTGGTCATAATCTTTATCTCTCATCTAATTATCTTTTTGGTTGCCTAAAATATCGGACTGCTTGGGAGAACTTCGTGGAATGCCAGGATCTTTGGCAAAGGCCTTACTTGAGGCCAACCTCGCGAGGCGTGGGTGGCGAGGGCCTTAATGGCCTTCGCTGAGACTTTTTGCTGACGTGGAAGCTTTGCCAAATTTGGGTGGTAACAATAGTTCCCAAAGTCCTAGTCTATTATTTATGTTAGGCATAGGACTTAAGAAGAGTTTTTTTTAGTCGAAGACAAGTCTCTTTGAGGTGGATCTGTACAAGGATGTCCGAGCCATATGAACAATTTTGGGACTTCAAAAGGCCTCCATAGATGTATACAGTCTCTTAAGCTTGATGCTTGTTTATTCATAGCAGGCGTAGGCGAGAGCTTTGATTTGGGTGATTGTGAGAGTTATATTGGTTGGGTCTATGTGGCATTATCTGAGTTGAGGAGTCAGTTTTTAAAATTTTAAGAAACAAGCAATTAAGGCCAGCAATGATTGACCATGCATTTCGTAATTCGAAAAGGCAGCGCCATCATTGCACCGACTATTATACATGGCCAAGCCTTGAGCCTTTAGCCACACACGCATGCCCGCCAGATGTCTCCTAGATCAACGATCTAGACTGATAAGTTGAGATCAACAGTCCATAGGCGGAGAGCTTCTCCTATATAAACACTAGCCTTTTCTCATTTCTCATTTACCTTTCCAACCTATTCTCTAGAGTTCTTATAGTTTTCCGCTATAATATACACTTTCTCTAGCAAAAGTTCAGGCAATCTACTTATATTCTTCCAGTTAGGTAAAGATGAACTTCTTCTTCTTCAATTCTGCTTTTTGCTTTTCTATTTGTTTTCTATCTTTCCATTCTCGTCATTGGACGGTGCCGTACTACTCCCATAGACAAATTCAGAACAAGAATTTTTAGTTGCGCCTTGAATCTGGTCTACGTTTATCTAAACAAAACAATGAAAATGTTGTTTGACCACGAAGATTCCCAGAACCAGTCAGACCCCCACACTAACCTTGAGATTATGGGCAAAGTCCAACCTTCGCCAAAGTATGACAATGAGGTCGATCAGAGACTTTCCATCGCGTTCTACCCGCCAGCCTCCACTAGTAAACCTAGTGCTTCGAGAATAGCATACACATGGGCCCCACCGAAGGTGAAGACAAAAATAAAACAAAGTAAACTATTCCCTGAGATTATGAGCTTGTTAGACCAGAGAGATGCCCCGGCGGCTCGCCAGTTAGACGACGAGCTAACTCCTCGGCCAACGCTGCTGCCACAGTTCAAAGCAAGATAAAAGAGATGGACTTAGAGGTGCTGAGGTTGGCATATGATATCCCCGCCATGGTCGTCTTTCGTGCATCTCACCCTTATGAGCAGGCCGATGATTCGCCTGAAGGCCACATCTCTATTTTTGAGCCGGCGATGCAGCAAGGTCTTCGCCTGCCTTTCCATCCATTCTTCCGCGAGGTGCTAAGAGATTTCAACCTCGTCTCCTCTTCCATATTACGCCCAATTGGTGGGGTCAAATGGTAGCAGCATTCCTGTTGTGGTGATTAACGGATGCCGGCGGAGATCTTCCAGCGAGGGCCTTCGAGACTATCTGCCGACCTTGCCGATCTGGGGGTTGGTTCAATATGTCTCCCAGACTGGGACAGAAGTGGGAGACGGCCACATATAGCCCAAATAAGGTCCCAAACTGGAATGGGGGAGACTGGTAATTTAGACCGAAGGACTCCTTCCTGGTGTTACTATTTATCGCCGCTTTTGAGAACTCAGTATGTTTTGTTGCAAGTGTGTGGTATTGTAGCTTGAGGGAAGCCTTCTATTCCGAAGAGGGAGTAAGGAGGCCTTCGAGCGAAGTGGTCCAAAATACGAAGCCTAAGTAGCGAATTTCGGAGCTTGGGCAATCCTCTTTAGGACAACGAATACCTAATTAGTTACGCCCTGATGGATAAGTTATCTCATTGTTGCACTCCTTATATATATTTTTTTTTTGCTCTAGTTTTGACTAACTTTTCTTCTATTACGCAGCCAAATATGCTTTCAAAAACATCCCGTCTTTGTCATGGACGAGGACACTGCCGGGGATGCAACCTTGCTTCCGTCACCGCCCTAGGTACATACTGTCGTGCCTCTCCAATCGATGCATCCTCAGCCTTCGCCTCTTGCTCCCACCCATATTACAGTACCTCTTCTTCTTTCCACGAGCCTCGGGCTCCTGGACAGTGATCCTCTTTCATTTGTCTTAGTTGACCTCGAAATCTGCATTATTCATGTGTTAACAGCTCTCCAATCAATCCCATGTCAACATGTATATTACCTGTACACTTGGACAACCGTTAGACACCAATATCACCGAAGAAAAATAGGGTTGGCGATCGTTGGTATTTTGACAGTCAAGTCAAATACCGGTATCAAAGTTGTATGGGAGAATATGGATGTGGGAGAGACAATCAGGTAGAGATTTGAGTAGAGTTTATGATTAAGAATAATGCGTACTTTGAAATGAATGGAGGTTTGATATTTTATAGGGGAAGAGTTCTAATTGATTTAGGGAAGCAATCAATTAGTTATTTGGTGAGTTTATCTTTACTTATGGGATATAGCTGATTCCAGATTTATTGTGATTCCCAAAGATTTCGATCATAATCTTTAACAATATCTAAGAGACTAAGATTGCATTGCTGATTTTTAGGAGTTTTGACATTAAGTTAACTCCTCTGGCGAATCAATGATAATCCCTCTCCTAATCTTTTTGGTTGCCTAAAACATCATACCGTCTGAGGAAACCTCGTGGAATGCCAGGATCTTTGTCGAAGGCCTCACTTGAGGCCAACCTTGTGACGCGTGGATGGGCGAGGGCCTTGGTGGAATTCGCTAGGGTCCTCTTACTGATGTGGAGGCTTCGCCAAATTCGAGTGGTAACAATAACTATGAATAAAGATTATGAATTTTTTATACAATTTAAATGTGGTGAAATAATAAAAATCGTAGTGTGAATATATTTAGTCTTATTATTAGTATTAAATAATATAGCATATTTATTAGAAATAAATATAATAGCTCGTGGTGCAATGGGGTATGAGCATAATCAACATGTACTTTCTTTACATGGAATTCTCAATTTGGGATTTTTCTAATTTATTTGTTGTTACTAGTAGAATTCTCACGAGTTACTTTTCTTTTGCTTATTGATGCGTTTAAACTACATGATTAATTTTGTCCAACTTAGTCCTTATTTGATTAAATTTAAATTATAATTTAAAATAGTCAAATATATTTTTTATTTATATATTTTATAGAACCTACAATTTACTATTCACTTATTATCCATATATTCTATAGAATTTATAATTTATAAGTATTTCATAAATAATGTAAATACTGTCAAACATACTACTAGGGTTATAGTTAGGGTGCTCAGAGGCCACAGGCAAAATTGAATGAGATATTTTTATTTATTTTATTAGTTTGAAGAAAACCCATCAATATTAATTTGATCTAATCTTGAAAAGTCAGATAAAATTAGATTGATTTGGACCGTACTCATCAATCTGAGATGATTGGTGGTGATATTAAATGATGCATACGTTTATCTTTAGTTTGACACTTTGGAATATGAATTCGTCACGTTAATTGGTTAGTTTGTATTTAAGCGCTTCAAAGAGACATTGATTATCGAGTTTTACAGTTTTATTTTAGACCATATATTGATTATTGATTTCATAATGGATAGAGGTGAATGCAGTTTTGTTTGATACGGTTCTCAGGAAAACTGAGAATTATTGGATATTTTATAAATAAAAGAATCAATTCTAACTTGAATTATAGAATTAAATTGGAATTGAACTGTTCAAATTGGTTCTATAATTAAAGTTTTCAAAGTTGTTATATTTCTAATAACTGTTTTTATTCTTCTTGTTTGAAACAACACAATAATCTAAATAATCATAATTTGCAAACCCCAATCTAATAATTACAAATGAACAATATATCAAGTTTTGAACACAAGTTCTATGTCAATACAAAATAACAAACATATAAATAAAATATTTTATTTTAATTGGCTAAATTTTTAGAAAAACTTAAAAACAATAAGATCGGTTCGATTTTTCGATTTTGAGTCTAGAATCGATAATCAAACTTTAAATGGTTAGTTCTCGCTTCTAATACTTATTATTCAATTTAAACTTAAGAAAAATTGGATCGTACTGCTTGGTTTCGTTGTGTACTCTTGTTTACCAATAATAGTGGATGTGAAATTTTATCTTTAATTTGCACTCATAAAAGAGCAGTTTGTTTGAGAAAATCTAATCTTAAAATTTTGTCTTGTTTGGTGTATTGATACCCATATTTGAAGTAAATTTTATAGAGTAAATTATAGCAAATGTCGACTTTTGCAGGTAGTACATTTGAAAAAGTGTAATTAGCACAAAATATTTCTACTTATTGAAGTTATTATAGAAAACGTTCATATCTTCTATTTTTTTTTTTTTTTTTTTTACAATTTCATCTTTACCTACTCAACTTCTTACGTAAAATGTCATTTCGTCTAAAAAACGTCATTTTTTAACTTGACCAACACAATTCGTGATACAATTTAAGAGTAAATTTGTCTAGCAACATTTATTCACTTTTCTGGCGGCGCCCTCTCTGATACGGCGGAGGGCCTCCTCGAGGTTCCAGCAGTCACAAACAAAAGAGATCGAAAATTATACTTGTTAATATGATTCTCATCATCAGCAGGGTAAGCACCTTAGACTCATCAACATAATCAATCCCTATAGCCTCAAGAATTTGGACTTCAACAAAATGCCCAATCCGGGCTTTCGCCATAACAGGAATAGTAACAACTTGCTTAATATCCTTAATCAGTTGTGGATTCGACATGCGGGCCACACTACCTTGTGCCCGGATATCTGTTGGTACACGCTCTAGCTCCATAACGACGCACGTGCCAGCCTTCTCTGCTATCTTGGCCTGTTCCGCATTGACAACGTTCATGATAGCGTCTCCACGAAGCATCTGGGCAAGGCCCACCTTCACGAAAAAGGCATATTTCTTTAAGGTTTCAGTGATTGCGCCATTCCCGTAGACTGTTGCTAGACAAATTTATTATCAAAAAAATGAATAAATGTTGCTAGACAAATTTACTCCTAAATTGTATCATGAATCGTGCTAGTTAGGTTAAGAAACGACAGCTTTTTGGACGGAATGACGTTTTGCGCAAGAAATTGAGTAGGTGATGGTGAAATTGCCAAAAAATAGAAGGTATGGACGTTTTCCACATTAACTTCAATAGATAAGGACGTTTTGTGCTAATTATCCTTCGAAAAATGACAACTTTTAAAAATAAGTTGAAAAATTGTCATTTTGGACAAATAACTACTTAAGCACTTGCTATATCCTAATCAAATATAATTCAAAATCAAATCTTGCTCCACCATCCAGTGCCTCCTGCCATCGACTTCGCGCCACCATTTACTCCCAACTAACCCACTCCAGCTAAGTTACCATTTCGATAGATTATAAAAGATTAAAAATTTAATAGATTTTTTGCTAGATTAGTTTGGTTATTTTAGATGTGAAAATAGGTTAAATATAATTGCTCAAAAATTATTAGAAGAGATTTGATTCATAGATTAATGTCTAGTTGAATAAGAAAAATGTGGAAACGGAAAAAGCAAACAAAATGGATTGAGCAATTGTTTGGAAGAAAGATTTTTTTTTTTTTGTGTCAGAAATTTTTTTTTTTTTTTTTACATCTGATAGTTGAATGACAAAAAAAAAAAAATGTTTGAACTGTATTCTGACGGTTCAACTATCTTTGACTAAAAAGGTATACATGACTTTTTGTTTCAAAAAATTACTATTTTTATAAATGTTATTAAAATTTTCCATTTTTGAAAATAACCCTGTCCATTTGTCTAGATTTTTAAATTTCCCAACTTCATATCATAGCTTTTCATTAATCTATTTTCCCAAGGCTGACATTTCTACGTGACTTTGAAATTAATAATAATGTTTTATTACCTGAAAGATGACAGATTGCATACGTGTGTGTGTATTGAAAGAGACAGGGGTAGGAACATGGGCCTCTGATGATTGACTGCACGTGTGGGAGGCCTATCCACGTGCACTCGTTTTCATTCACTGAAATTGATTGATTTTTGTCTCTTTGCAATTATTATTATTTTTGTGTCCTGTGATATTCGTTTGTTTTCTACCAATTTCACCCTGATTGAATATGCATACCCCCAATTTGAATACTTTTCTTTTCCCCATGTAGTCTTAGGACAAGTTTGTGTTCCAACTTGTTAAGTTCGTGAATTCCTAGAATTGTTTCTATATTATCAACTATGAAGTATAGAATACTTATTTTAAAGAATGTCGGTACGTTTAGCTGTTTTTACGGTTTAAAAGTGATTTTTAACAGATTTGTTAATCGTACGTGAATCAAAGTATGAGATAATGTAACTGTAAAAATTATCATTACAGAAAGGGAAAAGAAATCGAAAGACTAGATTGAATACTAACATTCTTGTTTAATGGGCACAATGAAATTCAAGAACTTGTCAAAAATGCATCATACGTGTAATATGACATGATGCCCACCAAACTTTTAAGCTAATAATTGCACAAATAACAAACTCTTTCAACTTAGTCATTGCCAACCTCTATAAATTTGAGACTTCGAGTGATCGTTCACTTATTATATGATAAAATCTCTATATTCGCTTGTTGTGCTATATTTTCTCTATCGTGAGTTTTTAGTTTGACTGTAGTTGTGGAATGAACTATTATCTCTCTATATTTGACAACTTTATATTGAAGCGACATTTAAGTCAGACAAAATTACTTTTCAAAATTCGAGGTGAAAGTCAACAATGGTGTAAGTCTTAAATTAAAAAACTTTTAAAAAAAAAATCACAATCTCGATGCGTTCTGTTTTCTGATCTCTTCCTTAAATTAAAATAAATGAAAAGGCAAGTGCCAAACTCCCAATCCAAGAAAGATAGCTTATTTTGCCTAACTGTCATTGTCAAACCTTGTTCATGGATGGTCCACGATACTGTTGTTACACTGGCCACAGTTAATTACTGCAGACAATTTACTGCTGAAGAAGCTAAAAATCAACCCACAAACTGCAGCCTTCCTCCTCCCCCAACTGCCATTTCCTGCCTTCTGAAAAGTGGTGACATACTCCTTGGATAGGGTTTTCCCGCGTGTCCCGACCCTTGTTTGGTTTGGTCTCTAATCTTACAATTAAAACCTTCATTTTCTCAAATTCATTTTTCTCCAAATTTATTTTTAAGTATACATTTTATAAGGTCCACGACTTTTCAACTACAAATTTTATTAACTTTTATCAAAATTTCTTAAAAATCTAATTTTTATCTACATCAATTAGCTTTTAAATCAATTATATAAATTTGCGTGAATTAATATGAATTCCAACAATTAATATTTTTATTGCTTAAAAACAGTAATTTACACAATTATTTCCCCTTTACAATTTTTCTTTGAAGCACAAAAATAGATGAAATCGTCAATTCTAGTTCAGTTTGGTTTCATTACTGTTTGGTTCTACGGTGTAGAATTCTCATTGATATTCGGTTTGGTCTAGTCAGTCCATCTCTGATGTCACAACCAGTTTGTAGTATCTATACATTGGGCGTCTCCTTAGGCGGTTGGCTTAATCTAGTTACTTCATCGTGTTGTAGATCCATAATTATATTTAAGTGAATTCTTTTTATGATGACAAAATTTACAAATATTTTATATTTATGGACATTTTTTTAATTGGTCAAACCATGTAACACTAGAACGAATAAAATAAGGAAAAAGACGAATAAAAATAAAAATAAATATATAATCTTTTATGGGTTGATAATTGATCCGTTTTATGTGGATGTAGGTTAATCGGATATCCTAATACAATTCAATAGCATGTGACCAACACTTAGTAAGACATTGACTGCACGAAAAATATCCTATTTGTCCCTCTTACTACTTATAGTTGGCATCAAACTGCCTATGGAAAAAAAAAAAAAAAAAAAAAAAAAAAAAAACTGAAAATTGAAACATGGGTTAGCAAATAGGCTTAAATTAGACATCAACCTCTAATCGCATCGCTCCAATTGTAAGAACGGAACTCTATTAACTGAGCTAATATTTTCTAAATCAGTGGAGCATGCATGAAGTAGTTAGATGTTTCTTGCAGTTCTAAATACACAGCCATCGAATTTCTCCTAAGCATTTGTGTTGAAAATTAACCTTTTCGTTTCTTCTCATATTTTATTACCATAGGCCCTACTTCCCCCAATATGTTATATCGTCCGCCTCGAATGGACTCTTCTTCAAGTGATGAGCCTAGGCGAAAACTCTCTTATTATTGATGTTTTATACATCGACTAGTAGGATGAATCAAAAGCATCATAAACGCTCCAATTTGAGGAGAGTCAAAATTTGAGAGGGAAGAAGATCTTGATCGAAAGCTCCCATGCATCCATTAGATGCCTTCCAAGAAAGGAAAAGGGGGATGATATGATGTTTAAAGATTGATAATCCACATAGTTTAAAGAATTAAGATAAAGAGTATATATGAATATATAAGGTACATACAACCATACCCCAAAGTGTGCACTTCCAACCAACATGTTGCAAAAGAATCTTAACTTTTGGTTGGCTCCATTGCACGAACTTGAAAGAGCACCCCACCCCATGTGTTGTAAGGTCCCCCAATTAAGTTTTCATGATGTTTCCAAGTGCTTGTCTTTGCCCTTGTTTCTTCCAATTCACCATTGTTACTCCTTTGAAAGAATCTTTTATATATTTGTCACACTATGTACAAACGCTTATCATGGATTTCCATAATTCTAAGTTGACACGAGAAACTAACATTTCACGCAATTTGACATGAGGACGTGACTTTTTCTCGATACATTCTTCAAAAAAGTCGAATCCTTCAACAAATCGATCTTGACCCGATTATTTTAACATCATATCTAATATTCTGAGTTTGTTTCGATTTAGCACTGCTCTCGCAACCTGTATCAAAAAGGTACTTTACCTTTAAATGTCCAGAGAGTCAGACGTGTATTTCTATATATATTTTGTATATCTTCCTCACCCCACATATGTCAAAAAGGGGGTAACACCCACCATGTGATCCGGTGATGCTTGGCCATAGTGGGCATGGAATTTAGCCCCCCGTGGGGCTTCTTCTATGTTGGTTTCTTATGTCACAACAAGAAATGAAAAATATTGCACAGCTCAAACTCCATGTTACCCCCTCGTGGGGTTATTGTACTCGTCTTGGATACGATAATAGACAATTGAATGCTACTCAATACCCCTTCCCCCTTTATGCTACGTTAATTTCTTCCCATCAAAGAAGTCAAGCTATATTTCTTCTAAAGCTTCATCCTGAAATTATTTGACTATTCACTTTAACTTGCTCTAACAACTTTTTAACATGTTTAACATATGTAATCATCGAACATCTATTAAGTGAACATGCCCCACAAGTGTGAACCAACCCGTGAAATTTTTATTAGAGGATCGTAACGAGACTTAAAACTTAGTTATAAAAGTGTGAATGGATAATAATATTTGCTAATATCATGATAGAAGCATGCATGAAGTTTGAAAGCAATTTACATGCACAATAAATTGTCTCATCTATCGGATTCCATATGGCAATCTTTTTGTGGCCTCCGATAAAGTTGGGGACTGATAAGTGCGGTTTTTGCACTTATTTTAGCCTTTAAAAATGGATAATTGTGAGTTCTTTAGAGTTGTTTACCGCTTATTTTTGTTCTTTTGTTCATTTAGGTAAAAACCCGAGCTTTGATGGTGATTGGAAGAGATCCACGAAAAAATGAGCAAAAAGGACTAAATTTGTGCAAATCAAGAATCTTGGGGACCAAAAGATAACTATGTCTAAAGATGGAGGACCAATGTTGCAATTTATTGAGGACCTATATGAAAGACAACCAAAACTTCAAGGACTAAAGTCAACATCTCGAGATAGTGCGGGGACCGAAGTGCAATTAATCAAAATTCAAAATCGGCATTTGGGAATTTGGCCTATGCGATCGCATAGGCCAATTTCGATCTTGATCGCAAGTAAGCCCAAGTTCAAGCGATGAGCTTTTATGCTCAACCATGCGATCGCGGTATTATAACCATGCGATCGCATGGCCTATTCTTCTCTTTGTCGCGATTTTTGTTCAACTTTTAAGGGCTTTTGGTAACTTTGCCTATCACGATTCCTAGGGTTACAAGAGCCGTTTTTACGCATTTTGAGATATACTCCATTTTGTTCTCTCATACTCTCTCATAGTAAGCTCTCCAAGAAGAAAAGGGTTAGAGTTCTTGAAAACTCCATGGAAATGGGTTTTCTTGACTTTTGTACATCATTGTGTGTATTTTGTAAATAGAGGAAGATGGATGGAGGTTTATAGTGGGCAAATGAAGACAACCATGGGCTCAAGCTAAATCTTGCATTTCTCTTGACTTTATCAAACCCGGTGATGTATTTTGTATCTATTTTTCATTTTGTCTTTGTAAATACTATGGGCTAATTTTATTTACTAGGAATGAGATGAATCCATTTATGAAGCTTTAAAGTGCATTGTTCTTGTTATTGATTCCTTATGTTTGGTTTTATGGTTGTTGATTATTGGGCTTTATTGTGTATTGAGATGATTGATCACCATTGAAATGCTTTTGTGACTTAGTTGCTACCGGGGAGGTTGAAATTAGGTTTAGCACATTTAATTGACAACACAAGGCTTATGGAATGTAGGAATACTTGTTCATACTTTGTGCAATCAATATTGAATGTTCTTGAGTTTTAATGCAATTTTACATATCGTTCTCTCGGTAGGAATGCTTGGGGGTCTTGTGTAAAAATTAGGTTTGGCTCTACTCGGGAGAGATTGCTAGACATTTTAGGAGCATGGATTGTCATAGTAACCTTATGTTGAAATTGATAATGGGAAATGAAACTTTAAAGTGGAATAGTTGGTGAAGTCGAATTCCTAGTATTTTCTTCTAATTGATT
Source organism: Forsythia suspensa (assembly GCA_023638005.1). Taxonomy (NCBI): domain Eukaryota; kingdom Viridiplantae; phylum Streptophyta; class Magnoliopsida; order Lamiales; family Oleaceae; genus Forsythia; species Forsythia suspensa. The sequence continues at coordinate 46,159,075 of CM042673.1, read as the reverse complement.
TTATTTCCTACAAATTTCTCTTTTAATATTTTTCTTATTAGTTTATTTTTCATCATCTTTGAATTCTAGGTTTAATCATCAAAACAAAATGTTTTATTGTGTTTGAAATAGGGCTAGATTGAGTTGGATGTTAGCAAAATTATCTATCCTCGTGGGTTCGACACTTTCTCATCACTTTATTACTTGAGCAGCGACCCGTGCACTTGCGGTACATTTTAGCGAACAAGTTTTTGGCGCCCGCTTCGGGATAGATTTAATTAGTTAGATCCTTGTTATTTCTAGCTTTATTTCTTTATCTTTATTTTATTTTTCCATTTAAAGCTCCAGTGCTACCTTTGTTCTTTTCAGGCATATTATCTTTGGTGGATGCAAGATTTTGAAACTCTTGAGAATTTGGTGTTTGACCCCGAGATTGAAAGAACTTTCAGACCACAAGAAGAGAACAAAGAAAGCCACGACATAAAGTGAACACCATGGCGATGAAGAAGATCAAATGGTTGAGATTGATGAGGATGATTTGTTAGTTAGGGACATTATTACTCAAATTGTGGTTCAAAGCCAATCTAGTATTGCATATCCGACATGGGAAGGAAAATTTTCAATTGAGACCGGGATGTCATCAACCTCTTCCAAAATACTCTTCAATTCTATGGGCGTTCTAATGAAAACCCTCATATGCATCTATCACGCTTCTTGGAGACAGTGAGCAATTTTGAATATCAAGATGTCAACATGGAAGCTATCAAACTCAGATTATTTCCACATACTTTGAGAGATGGAGCAAGAGAGTGGTTGGATTCACATTCTGCGGGGAGTATCACTACATGGAATGACCTTGTTCAAAAATTCACAAACAAATACTTTCCTCCCGCCAAAGTTGCAAAGTTGAAGCATGACATCTCCATATTCAGGCAGCAAGACACAGAAAATTTTCATGAAGCTTGGGAGGGTTCAAAGAGATGCTTGAAGTGTCCTAATCATGGGATCAAGAAGGCTTTGCAAGTTCAATACTTTTATGCTTGACTACTTCCACATTGTCGCTCCATTGTTGACTCATCCTCAAATGGGTCAATCAATACAAAGACAATCAAAGAGGCATGGGTATTGTTTGAAAGGATGGTGAGACAAGTTCAAATTGGCCGGTGATAGGGGAGTAACAAAAGGGCGTGAGGGATGCATGAGGTTGATGTTATATCCGCTCTTTACTGCACAAATGGCGCCATGGAGAAAAAGATGATGGATACTATAGCTCGCAATCAGACGACTCATGCTATTCGTGACGCCTACTCTTGAATGCGATGGTTGTGGAGCAAATCATTCAACCGGAAATTGCCCAACGTTGACTAGTTCTTCAACATCCATCGAGCAAGCTTGTTATGCTCGAGAATCATCCCGATCGACAAGGTAATATCTACTCCAACACGTATAATCCGACTTGGAAAAATCATCCGAATTTTTCATGGAGCAACAACCAACACCAACAAGGTGCTCAGACAACAATCGAATTTTCAACACAAAGGGAGTTGGGAAGAAGCTTTGGCTCGGTTGGCACACCAACAATTAAAATTTCAAGAACGAGGCGAGGAATCTATTCGAGTATCGAGCATCCGTGAAGGGCTTGGAGAATCAAATGGGCGGATGGCAAAACTTCTATCGGAAAGACAACAAGGGCAATTACCGAGCAACACTTGAAACTAACCCAAGAGAGCAGCTCAAAGCAATTACTACAAGAAGTGGGGTTCAGGTTGCACGAGATAGAAGTCAAAAGAAATGTTGCCACTCATGACAAGATACCCTCTATTGATGATGAACAAGGGGACCAAGCTAATGCACAACAAGATGCTAGTCAAGAAAAAGATTTGGATACTCCATCTACTAAGGCAACTCCTCAAGTAAAAGCATATGTGCCTCCATCCCATTTCATAAAGACCGAAAAAAGCACAAGTTGGATAAGCAATTTGAGAAATTCTTGAAAGTCTTCAAGAAATTGCAAATCAACATCCCTTTTGCCGATGCCCTAGCTCGGATGCCTAGCTACGCAAAATTCATGAAAGAGATTTTATCTAACAAGAGGAAGCTAGAGGAGCACGAGGCGGTGATGTTGACCGAAGAGTGCGATGCTATCTTGCGAACAAATTGCCACCTAAGCTTAAAGATCCGGGGAGTTTTACTATTCCTTGTACCATTGGTGATATTGATTTTAATAAAGCTCTTTGTGATTTAGGTGCAAGTATTAATTTGATGCCATTTTACGCTCTGAGGAGATTAGGATTGGGGAGGCAAAAGCAACAACAGTTTTCTTTGCGATTAGCGATCGCTCAATCAAATATCCTAGGGAATCATTGAGGATATCTTGGTGAAAGTTGACAAATTTATTTTCCACATCGACTTCATCATTACGGACATGGAAGAAGACAAGGATATTCCTCTAATATTGGGGCGGACCATTTTTGCTCTTGGAAGAGCTCGATTGATGTGCACAAAGGCGGATGATATTGAGGTTAAATGATGAAGAGGTGGTGTTCAATGTTTTCAAAGGCGATCGAAATATCCAATGGATCTTGATGATTGTTTGAGAGTTGATGTGGTGGACGAAATGGTGGGAGAATCATTTGCACTAAATCAATCTCAAGATCCGCTTGAGATGTGTTTGGTTCATTCTTTCACCGAGGCCTTCAATTCAGAAGAAACGAAGCCCATGGTGAACCAATTAGAGGCAAATCCAGCTTATAAATGGCAACCACCTTTCCAAGGGCTTGGAGAAAAGTCGGCAAAGTTACCACCATCTATTGAAAAGCCTCCGCAGTTAGAACTCAAGCAATTGCCATCTCACTTGCGTTATGCTTATTTGGGTGATGATTCTACTCTTCCGGTTATCATTGCAAACTCCATCGATAATTTGGAAGAAGAAAAATTGCTACGAGTCCTTCGAGAGCACACAAAAGCGCAATAGGATGGTCTATCTCGGATATCAAAGGCATTAGTCCTATCTGTTGCACAAGATTCTCATGGAAGATGATTTTAAGCCATCGATTCAAAGATTGAATCAACAACGCAAGAGGTAGTCGAGGTCCTTTTAGATCTTGGGGATCATCTATCCTATATCGATAAGCGCTTGGTCGTCCCAATCCAAGTAGTACCAAGAAAGGAGGGATCACAGTGGTGCCCAATGACAACAATGAGCTCATTCCAACCGTAATCGATTCACGATGGCGAGTTTGCATTGATTATCGCAAACTCAACACCGCAACTCGAAGGATCATTTTCCTTTGCCATTCATCGATCAAATGTTGGAAAGGTTAGCCGGGCATTCACATTATTGCTTTTGGATGGGTATTCGGATATAATCGATTCGATAGCGCCTGGAAGATCGTGAGAAGACCACATTCACATGTCCCTACTGGCACATTTGCTTATAGAAGGATGCCTTTCGCCTATGCAATGCTCCGACTTTCCAGTATTTGTATGATATCCATATTTTCGAGATATGGTGGAGAAATACATTGAGGTCTTCATGGATGATTTCTCGAAAGAGTGTCTTCATCATCTATCTTTGGTTTTGCGGCGTTGTGAAGAAACCAATCTTGTTCTAAATTGGGAGAAGTGCCATTTCATGGTCTGTATTGGGGCACTTAATTTCAACTAAAGGGCATTGAGGTTGACAAAGCAAAGATTCAAGTAATTGAGAAGTTGCGCCTCCAACATCGATAAAGGGAATTCGGAGTTTTCTTGGGCATGCGGCTTCTATCGGCGTTTATAAAAGATTTCTCAAAAATCACGAAGCCCCTTTGCAACCTTTTGGAGAAAGATACTCCTTTTCACTTTTCTAAGAGTGTCTACATGCTTTCAACACTCTTAAAGAAAAGCATGCAACACCGAGTTTGGTTACACGATTGAGTCTACCCTTTGAGCTTATTGATTATGCTTGGGGTAGTGTTGGAAACGCAGGGGATAAAAATTTTCATGTGATTCACTATGCCATCGGACCTTGAATGATGCTCAACTGAACTATGCCACCACGAAAAGGAGCTTCTTGCGGTGGTTTATGCCTTGATAAATTTCGGTCCTATCTTGTGGGATCGAAGGTGATTGTTCATACGAGATCATCTTTGCTCTGAGGCATCTATTTGCAAAGAAGGATGCTAAACCTCGACTCATTAGATGGATACTTGCTTTGCGAGTTTGACATAGAGATCGAGAGATAAAGGGGAGTGAAAATGTGGTGCCGATCATCTATCTAGACTTGAGATTGGGGAAGAGTCGCGAAGTGGAGAGATAAATGAGGAATTTCTGATGAGCAAATCTTTGTAGTTGAGGAAGCACCGCGGTATGCGAGATATTGTCAACTTCCTTGCAAGTAGCATCACTCCACCGGATCTCTCTAGCCATCAAAAGAAAAGATTCTTTGTAGACATCAAGCACTACTTTTGGGATGATCCGATTCTTTATAGGAGGGACCGAGATCGGATAATCGAGAGAGATGTCTTGGATATCATCCTCAAACAAGTGGGCAAGTCGAAATCTCGATAATAGGCATATGAGAATTCCAAAATCTACAAGGGCGCACTAAAGATGGCATGACAACCACATCCAAAGAAGACAGGTTTGAGGTTGGGCAACAAGTTACGCTATTTAATTCCCGGCTCAGCTTTTTCCAGAAAATTACGCTACAGGTGGTCGGGACCATTCACAATTAAGACAATTCTCACCAATCTGCTTAATTTTGTGCTATAAGTCTAGCTAATGACTATAAAAGCTAGTTAGAATGGGAGGCAACCCATTTTCTTTCCTTACTTTTGTTTTGCTAATAGTTTTTTTTTTTTTTGGCATGATTTAATTCCTTGGACATTAGATGAATTTTGATGCTACTCAATACCCTTGTGGTTTTCGATAATTCCCCTTCATAAGCGATTTCCATTACCTATGCTACATGTTAATTTCTTCCCTCTAATTTTAATTCTTTTATCAAAGAAGTCAAGCTATATTTCTTCTAAAGCTTCATCCTGAAATTATTTGACTATTCACTTTAACTTGCTCTAACAACTTTTTAACATGTTTAACATATGTAATCATCGAACATCTATTAAGTGAACATGCCCTACAAGTGTGACCCAACCCGTGAAATTTTTATTAAAATTAGATCGTAACGAGACTTAAAACTTAGTTATAAAAGTGTGAATGGATAATAATATTTGCTAATATCATGATAGAAGCATGCATGAAGTTTGAAAGCAATTTACATGCACAATAAATTGTCTCATCTATCGGATTCCATATGGCAATCTTTTTGTGGCGTCCGATAAAGTTGGGGACCTTAAAATGAAAATGATGTTTAGGGTTTTTGTTGTTTGAAATATATATGCCAGCTCTTCGATGTGCAAAGGATACTGACCTTTCAGTGATTTGTTCTTTTCAGTGATTTGTTCGTTCTAAGTACTCTTTGTACATTGTTATACGTGTTAACCATACGCGCATATATCTCGAGGTTTTCTTAACTGTGTGTGATATAAATTTTGTGGTTATATATAACAATGTTTTGGTATAAATTTGGTACAATATTCATTCAGTTACAGAGCTAGAATTAAATTTCATAGTGGGCTAAAATTTAGAGTTAGACTTGACATGAGCTTTTAGAATGGGATAAATCTTGGATATAAATCAGGGATGTTCATGCCTATTTAGTTTGACTTGCTTAGTGAAAATCTTGAAACTAAGCCATTGGTCCTTGTGGAGGATTATTAACCATCTAAACGCTACTTAATAAGTAAAGTCTCATTGATCGATAGTGTAGTAAAGAGTTAAATGAGTGAACTTTAACCCTTAGTTGAACATTTTTTGCGAAATAGTTGATAGATATTTGAGTAGGGTGTGTAGTGCTAGAGTAAGGCAAGGAAATTTGACCATTTAAGGTTGGGATTGAGGAAACTTAAGAATCCACTCATTTGCATAACTTCTTTTGGGCTATTGTAATGATTAGAAAAAACTATTCACACAAACACAAGTTGAGAATGGGATAAATTTTTAAAATTCTTGATGTAAAAATATTTGAATATTTTTCATTGAATTCATTGCTTAGATCTCAACCTGAGGCAAATGCAGTAAGAAGTATAATGGTGGTGTTGGGATTTTTTTAATCCCAAATAAATTAGGGGTTTTGATGATTAATTGGACCTATTTATATCTTCATAGGCTTTAATCCCAAGATTGAAAATAATTATTTTGTCCACTCCACAATATGTCAACTTAAAATTATATTGAAGGTCCAAAGAATTTAATGGGCCACTTAAAGAGTTTAATGTATCGTTCCTCAGTGAGTCAGTGTGTTTGACCTAATTTAAGACTTGACGACTAAGTTTAGGATTATAATATATATATATCATAATTTAAGACTTGACGACTAAGTTTAGGATTATAATATATATATATATATATATATACACACACACACATGCAGCCAACCAACCAATTGATTGTGCATTGTGAACAAAAGATGAGCAAAGCAAAAGCAGAACCATTACTTTTGAGTACCCCCATTATTCTTAGTGAAATAATTCGGCTGCCTATTTTAGTATTTTCTTAGTGAAATCAACTTGTTCTTCCTTTATCGTGCGTCTTTGTGATTTCATTCTCCTTTAAATAGTGGTGTTGCCTTGTGGAGTTTAGACTATTAATCTGAGCCATGTTTATCTTGCAAATAAAATAAACGATCCGGTGTTTATTTCTCTACAAACTGTTATCAGAGCCTTAGTGGCATTTTTAAGAGCAAGAAAACACTTGAAACAAGCAGATGGTTGTGCGAGGCTGAATTGATCTACTTTTGCTTATTTTGTGTAATTTAGGGTGAAAGTGGTCACCTAAATTATTTCGCATCTCTCTAAATTGTACAGACCAAAAAATTGGTTAGCTCGGTAAATTGATTGATCTCTTTTACATTTCTGTACTAGCATGCCACCATGTGGGGTATCCATTAGGTTTTGGGGGTTACTGTGTGGGGGGTAACAATTACCTGTTGCTAGAATCTAGGAATTATTTGCTTATTAACTGTAATATCATTGTGCTCGGTAAATTGATTGATCTCTTTTACATTTCTGTACTAGCAGGACACCATGTGGGGTATCCATTAGGTTTTGGGGGTTACTGTGTGGGGGGTAACAATTACCTGTTGTTAGAATCTAGGAATTATTTGCTTATTAACTGTAATATCATTGTGCTTGATTTTTTGACTGTTTGTGATTCTTGTTTTTTGTTGCGATTTTTATTCTGTCAGGATTATCACTTAGACCTTACTCGTTTCTACCATTCGCTTATTCTGTGAGATTCTTTCCAGAGGATTGTTTTTGTTGTGTGTCTTATTTGTTCAGATGGTCATGCATCATTTTGACTTGAGTGTCTTCAATAGAAAATGTGAATTTTCTGTTGGGCAACAAAAAATAAAAAGTATTTTGATATAACAAATGGTTTCAAGAGCTATTGATAATTCTTTTTATGTTACGTAAATGAGGAACAAAAAAAAGAATACAATGAACTTGCACATACCTCTATCATCTTGCATTTGTTTTGTGTAAATTTGTTTACTTAAAAGACTTTGGAAAAAATTGGAATGACTTTATTTTACACAATTCACCCATAACAAACTTTTTTACTTGAAAGTTTCTTTAGTTTTAAAATTGACCCCTCTAAGGATTTGGATGACAATCTTGATATTTTTAATAAAATTGTTCAAGACATTACAAATTGTGGTAAAAAGGTTTTCGAAGAATATAAAGTCATAATTCTTTTGAATGTCATTCTTGATATGTATAAGGAAGTTAAGAATGCAATCAAATATGATATGGAGGCCTTTATACCCAATATTGTCATTAATTCTTTAAAGAGTAAAAGGATGGAGATGAAAGCTGAAAGAAACAAGAGAAAAAAATAGAGATATTCACGTGATAAGGGGTAGGTAGATGTGTTAATCTAGGTCAGGTCGGCCCGCCTCCGATGAAATCCGGTGACGGCCCGCATTAGAAAAGCCCGTGCCACGGTGGGTTGCGGGCCAAGTCAACCTAGTCCACAAAAATTGAATACGAGCTCAGCCCACTTGTCAACCCATCCGTGTCGAGCCATGTAGACCGCAATTCAACCCAGATCGGCCCATATGAATAAAAAATTAATTTTTTTAAATTACTACAAAAGTTTAGTTACCTATTGTAATTAAAAAAATGTTTACATATATAGCAAAAAATGTGTTAAATTACTAAATAAAAAATAAATAACAATGATAAATTTACATTTGCTAATTTTTTAATTCAATTTCTATTTTTTTTATATATTTAAAGACTAAAATATTATGCATCTGTTACATCTTTCACTTTAAACGGCTCTCTGCTATTTATTAAAAAAAAACTCAAAATAGGCCAGCGGTTAAAGGCCAAACCTCCCGGGCCGTGAACAACCTGCCCAGTTCACAGACCGGCCTGCAGTTCCGGTTGAGACGGGTGGGCCAATCCAGGTTCGGCCGGCCAGCCCGTCTTGACACCTCTAGGGGTAGGTCTCAAACTAGGGGTGGAGAGGGATAAAACAATGGTAGAAAGAAGAATGTTAGAGATCGTTCTAGGTCACAGGGAAAGGCAAAAGGGAATAAATGTTATGGGTGTGGAAAAATAAGATATTTCATAAGTGACTCCTATAAAGAGAAAAATAAATAGAGAGATCAGAGTGAGACAAATGTAGTGTCTATGAACTCCCATATGCATGAGTAGATTCTTGACTTTAGTGCATCTTTTTATGTCACATCTAATAAACATTGATTTGATCATTTGCATGAGTCTGATCATAGACATATAGTTGCATGGAGTGTTGTTGCTTTTAAAATCACTGGTGTTGGTAATGTAACTATTAAATTTGACAGTGGCTTTGTGTATACATTAAGAAAAGTAAGAAAAATTTTACATATGGGTAGAAATCTGATTTCTGTAAGTAAGTTAGAGAGTACGGGTTTCACTAGTGGGCTTGGTGATGAGTATGATTAAAATGTGTAAGGGTGCACTTAAATCTCTTAAAGCTACTAGGAGAAATGACATATACATTATACATGCTAAAGTGAAAAGTGGTCTAAATTCCACTATCACTTCCATTGATACACTGATCGCACATAAAAGTGGCATAATAGGTTAGCTCATGTTAGTGTTAAGAGACTTAAGTTCTTTAACGAAAAGGATGTGTTTGGTAAGGATTAGGGTATGACATGCAATTTTGTGATCATTGTGTGCTTGGCAAACATCGTAGGATGTCATTCTCATCTAGCATACATAAGACATCTAGAGTGTTAGAATACATTCATATTGATTTGTAAGGTCCTATGAGCAATTCCACTTTTGGTGGCAACAAATATTTTCTATCTAGTATTGATGAATTTGCTAGACGCGTGTGGGTTTATCTGCTAAAAGATAAATCTGAGACTTTCATAAAATATAAAAATTGGAAAGTACAGGTAGAAAATTAGACAGGTAAGAAAGTAAAATATTTGAGAAATGATAATGGTCTTGAGTTCTGCAATGCTAATTTTATTAACTTGCATAATGATTGTGGCATCATTAGACATAAAACTGTGCATTGTACTCTCCAACAGAATTGGGTTGCTGAAAGAATGAATCGTACTTTATTTGATAAAGTTAGATGCATGATGTTGAGTTCTGGTATGTCTAAATATTTTTAGGGGTGGAGCTGTTATGACTGCTTGCTATTTGACTAATATAAGTCATTCTGCTATTTTAAATGTTATATTAAATGTGTTGATTATTCCATGCTTAGGATTTTTGGCTGTGCTCATTTCTCTGATTAGAGTGAAAGAAAACTAGATCCTAGGGCGAAGAAATGTTTTTTCTTAGGATAACCAGAGAGAGTTAAGTGATATAGGAGCCAAAAGGGTGTGAATATTATTATTAGTCGAGATATCATATTTAATGAGTTAGAGATGCCTTGCATAGAGAGTGAAAAAAAAAACCATTAGGGAAGTGTCCTCGGTTGAGGTGGAGAAAGTGAGTACACACGTCTCTATCATCCCAAGTGAGGTAGAGAGTGATACACAACAAAATCAGCTAAACATAGATATAGAAGGAAATGGAGATATGATAAACGAAAATTCTATACATCAAAACTATCTAGCTGATTATCAATTGGCTAGAGATAGAAAGAAGAGACCCGTAGAGAACCCCAAACACTATCCGACTTCACCATAACCTATGCTAGTTATCAAGAACTAGTTTATAAGGAGCCAAGTATCTATGAGGAGGCTATAAAAAGTGAGAAGTCTGAAGAATGACTTAATGCCATGAGAGAAAAAAAATGAGTTTTCTTGCTAAGAATCTAACTTGGAAATTAATTCCTAAACCTAAGGATAAATTCATACTGGGATACAAATGGGTTTATAAGGTAAAAGAGGGAACCACTAAGAGTGAGCATGTGGTATACATGACTAGGTTAGTAACCAATGAATACACACAAAAGTTTGATTCATATGTTCTTTCTATTAGTTTCAAGATAAGTGAATTTGATTGTTACTTGTATTACCAGCACCACATCACAAATAATGATTGTGTGTATTTTTTATTTTATGTGGATGACATACTATTGATTGAACTTAACATGAAAGTGGTAAACAAGATAAATATTGAATTAAGTAAATAATTTGGCATGAAAGACATATGACATGCTAGAAGGATCCTTGGTATGAAAATTGATAGAGATATGTTAAATCCATGCTTAATTGTGCATCAAACTTCTTATGTGCTTAAAATTTTGAAGAAATTTGGCATGATTAATTGCAAACCCACTTCTGTATCTCTTGGTAACCAATTTATCTTGTCTAAAGAACAAACACTTGCTAATGATGAGTAAAATTTCCTACTCTAACGTTATTGACTCCGTTATGTACTTGATGGTTTACATTAGGCTAGACTTGGATTTTACTATTAGTACTTTAAGTAGATACATGTTTGATCTGGTCCAGACATTGAAAAGCTTTGAAGTAGTTGCTCATGTATTCGAAAGGTACTTATGACGTAAGGTTAATCTATTTATGTGGATGTGAAATTAAATAGTTTTACTAATGTTGATTATGGTGGAGATAGAGATAATAGGAAGTCCATTTTATCTTATGTGTTCACTTTGTGTGATTCCTGTGTTAGTTGGAAGTCTTAACTCCAACACATTGTTGTTCTCTTTACTACTGAGTCTGAATATGTAGTTGCCACTGAAGATATTAAAGAAGCCTTGTGGTTTAAATGTTTACTTAATGAACTATGTGTTTTAAGTAACAATGTGATTATATACTCTGATAGTTAATCTGCTATCCATTTATGTAAAAATCTTGTTTTTCATAAACGCACAAATTATATTGATGTTAGATTGCACTTTATTAGAGATTAAGTTTCTCAAATTTTGATAAAACTTGAAAAAGTGCATATAGATTATAACCTTGCAGATATGGACAATAAGTTGCTCACATTGGTAAAGTTTAGTAGATGCATTACGCTTTTAAATATTGGTAAAGGTACGTGAAGTTCTAATTTTGTTTGGAACTATATTTAACAACTTCTAAGTTATTTTTATTTTTTGGATTTGCAGGTTTATTTGGTATCAATGTAGAGATTTGTTGGGATTTTTGAAATTCCAAATAAACTCGGGGCTATGATGATTAATCGGACCATTATATATTCATAGGTTTTGAGACCAAGATTGAAGATAATTATGTAGTCCACTCCACAATGTGTCAGTCCAAAATTGTATTGAAGATCCATAGAATTTAATAGGCCACTTGGAGTATTTAACGTATATTTGGATTGTTGCTCAGTGGCCCAATATGTTTAATTCACTTTAAGGCTTGGCGGCTAAGTTTGAGGTTATAAAAAACACACACACACACACACACACACACACACACACACACACACACACACAGAGCCTAATAACCAATTGATTTTGCATTTGTGAACAAATGATCAGCAAAGCAAAAGTAGTACCATTACTTTTGAGTGCTCCCACTATTCTTGGTGATATAATTCAGCCGTCCCTTTTCTTAGCGAAATCAGCTTGTTATTCATTTACCCATCTTTGTCATTTCCTTCACCTTTCAATAGTTGTGTTGCCTTGTGGAGTTTGAACTATTAATCTAAGCCCTATTTATCTTGCAACTAAAATAAACAATCTAGTGTTTATTTTCTCTATAGGTGTTTCACAATTTTTTTGTGTGTTTTGAGTCTTTAATTTTGGTTTTGTTTTACTCGGAACTAACAAAAGTTGGAGTTCGGGATAATTATAATTATAATTTATACATTTATCTCGACTTCTTAACTATGTCATTTTGTTAGTGTATTGGGTATGTTAGAGTTAGAGTCTATTTAATTTTGTTATATTTTTTCTTTTGTTGTAGGACAAAATCACAAGAGCATTGATGATGAAAGAAAGAAAAGTGAGGATAAAATTTTAAATCAACGTGAAGTGGTCTCGTCAAGAATTTGGAAACAAAGAAAGATGAAGACAATGAGAAAATGGCTGAAGAAACAGAGTCTCGCTTGAGCGAAGGCTGGATACATAAACCATGGATTTCATACCTTGGGGATGGTTTGGTCTAATTGGTATACAAAATTTGATGGACTCTCTCTCTCTCTCTCTCTCTATATATATATATATATATATATATATATATATTCAAAACTTAAGTTTCATTAGGTTAAGCAATCATAGAGACAAAATCACGAAATTCTCTTAATCAAATTGATTCATCCTAGGTTTTCTTGGTTTTCAAGCAAGAGGAAGATAAGGGAAATTGAAGACTTTTCGAAGTGACGATCGAAGACTCTCTTTTTGCCCTCTCTTTTCTTCTATTTTATTAAATTCGGGTGATGTATTACGCTTCAAAGATGTGTTTTTGTGATTAATTTATGCTCGACTAAGTTCCTACGAGTTAGGACGACAATATAAACTTATGCTTGAAGCTTTAATTATATAATTCTATTTTAGACTCTAAATTTATTATTTTTTATTATTTTTCATTGAATTCAATGCTTTCCTATTATTTGGCCAATTTTAGGATTTACTTGTGAACCGTATTGTTATCGAGAGGTGAAATACGTGTTATAGCTCAAAAAACAAATAGCATAGATTCTGTAAAGATATAAATATATCGATATGGTCTGTGCTATCATTATATGATGTTTAGTTGTGCTAAATGCTTTTTTGTGTATTCGCAGTTATCATAGCGATAAATAAAATTCATAATTAATAATTGATTTGAATCTATTAAAGAGAGATTGTTGGATAATTTAGAGACATCGTTATATTAATTAAAGTGCAAAATAGGTGGAGTAGGAGTCCTAAAGGTTTTTCAATATTTGAATTTCTTTAATGGTACCAAGATTGAGAATCAACAATCCTCCCGGATAAAACTTCTTGCAACTATAGGTCAAAGAAGCAATTAGCAACGAACATATTTATCAATAGACACCAAGATTATTTATCATATTTTCGATAATGGTTGGGTCAGTTCATTTCAGGTTGTGCCAAAGAAATGAAAGATCATAGTGGTTGAAAATGATAACAACGAACTTATCCCAACTAGAACATTACAGGTTGGAGAGTTTGTATCGACTATCGCAAACTGAATAATGCTACTTGAAATTATCATTTTCTTTTTCCATCTATTGACCAAATGTTGGAGAGGTCATTCTAGTTATTGTTTTCTTGATGGTTATCTTAAGAGTTTTAATAGAAAAAGATTTGATGGGAAGTGTATTTTATTTAGAACTGTGTTTGTATACAAGAAACTAAAGGTAATAAAAATGGAAAAATTGGTGTGCAATAAATATAATAAAAGCTCAGTCGATTTGCGATCCACAATTGGAGTCATGATTTCATAATGCAGCCCAATGTTAATGTGCATTTGTTCAATCAATGATTGATAAACAATTCTTCCTTGATTTTAATCCATTTATATATGAAATAGATTGCTTCAATTTTGCCTTAATCGTGTCTTTCCTTCAACAATTTTGACTACAACCAAATTTTCATAGCTCCATAAGGTCAAGAGAAGACCACATTAACTTGTCCCTGTGACACTTTTGCTTATAGGAGAATGACATTTAGTTTATGCAACACATCTGCTAAATTCCAGTGTTGTATGACAGCCAATGTTTCTGATATAGTGGACAAATATATTGAAGTATTCGTGGATAATTTCTATACCTTTGGACCTTCATTTGATGACCGCTTGAAGAATTTATCTCTGGTTTTGCAATGATGTGAAGAAATAAATTTAGTACTTAATTGGAAAATTGTCACTTCATGGTTCAAGAATGGATTGTGTTGGGATATCGCATTTCAACTAAGGGGATTGAGGTAGACAAGGCTAAAATTCAAGTTATTGAAAAATTGCTTGTACTGATGTCAATAAAGGGTGTTCGAAGGTTTATGGGACATGTTGGGTTCTATCGTCGATTCATTAAAGATTTTTACAAGATAACCAAGTCTCCGTGAAATTTACTTGTAAAAGATATACCTTTCAATTTTTCTGAAGAGTGTATGCTAGTATTTAACACACTGAAAGAATTTTTTTTACTACATCAGCGGACTAGTGTTTGCCCTTCGAGTTGATATGAAATACTAGTGAATATGTAGTCAGAACAGTATTAGGACAGCATCGGGATAAAGTATTTCATGTGATCTATTATGCTAGTTGGACCTTGACCGATGCATAGCTCAACTATGCCATCACTAATAAAAAAATTGTTAGTTATGGTATTTGCCTTTAACAAATTTCGATCATATCTCATTAGATCAATAATTAATGTCTATACTTACCATTCTGCCTTAAAATAAATATTGGCAAGAATGATACAAAACCAAGATTGATTCGATGGGTATTGTTGCTTTAGGAGTTTGATTTGAAAATCAGAGATAAGAATGAAAGTGGGAACCTTGTAGCTTATCACCTCTCCAGACTTGAGCCGATGGAAATGATGATGTACATAAAAGTAACGTTCTTCAGAGAAAGAAGAAGCCATATGTATATATACACACGTAATTTTCAAAATTCGACTATGCTAAGGCGATTGCCACAATTTTTCAAATCTTCTAATTTCGCTCGATGTGATATGCCTTATAAAAGGAAAAGAAGTGAAACAATTAAGCCTCGGATTTGCTTGGCATAAAGCTACACATCAAAATACGCTAAACAATTAAGACTTGGATCTACTGTACATAAAACTATAGATCAAAAAGAAGATATACTAATTTTTCAACTTTGATTTTCGCTCAGCATTAAGACTCGAAAAGATGAGAAGTTTTCCAAAAGTCTAAACAATGGAAATTTGTAAGATGAAAGCGAAACAATGTGTTACCTGCAACTTTACAATGAGCTAGCCATATCAGAAAATCTTTCGTCTGGCATGAATATGAGGCTCAGACTTGGAGACTGATGTTATAAATAAAAATATCTACATTCTATGTGGACGTCACGTGAGATGAAAAGTACATTTGGCACAGAATTAGGCCTATCAGATGACTCAGCCAGGTGCATATGCGTCAGAAGCTGGAATCTCGCTTCGACTTAATATCCTAGCCTCGGCGGCTGAATTATATTTGGTTTCTTCATTTGGAAGAGAATAGACGAATTCAACACTTGGAAATGAATGGAGACATAAAGAATGGAGCCTATGTAGCCTCGTCCTAGCCTCAGACTTGGACGAGGCTCCATAGTGCGATTCTGACAATTTAGTTCTAATTTTAATGCACTTAGGGCTGGAAATAGGCCGAGCCGGCTCGGGCAGTGTAGATCCGAGCCGAGCTGTTCGACTTTTGATCCACTAAGGGACTCAGCTCGGCCCATGGCTTGTGAGTCTTATTTTTTTAAAAGCAAAATTTTTAAAGAACTTCAAAAAAAAATTTAAAAAAATCCAAAACATGAGTCGACTTGTTAAAAAAGTTGGACTTGGCCCGGGCCCGGTCATCCCTAAACGAGCCGAGCTGAGTTGGCGAGCCCACAGTCGCTCAACCCGTTTGCCACCCCAAAATGCACCATATCTTTGAGTGCAAAATAGAAAGCATTCTTACTTACATGTCATATTTGTTCTTTAAAATCTATAAATATTGGTAAAATTGAGGAAGTTTAGAAATTAAAATGAGTGATTATTTATTTTCAAACCTAAATGCTCTTGATAACTTGTCTATAAATATTCAGTTTCTCAATCATTTGAATGTAGGCAAATAAACGCAACATTACATAAGTTACATACAATTCACTTTCTATAGTTATTCACTCTGTCTATTGAATCCCATATTAAAATTTTGGTGCCTGACTTAATTGTCAAAGTGCCCATGATCGTCACACAACCTCGTGGAATTCGCCTCTGGTAGTTTAACGAGTATTCAAGTGGCAGGTTAGCAGTTTGTAGATAGTGACGTGGTTGATTCCTGTTAACTTTGAAGTCTAGCCAGATTTTGAAGTCAACAGGAGCAAATTGACATTGATGAAATCAATGATATTTTCTCAAATGAGAAGGTATTTGAATTTTTAGAAGCTCTGTGGTACGTCGACTATGTGAACTATTTGGTTAGTAATACAATCCCCCCTGAATAAATTAATCATCAAAAAAGAAGTTTTTCTCCGATATAAAGCACTACTTTTGGGAGGATCATATTCTATACGTGCAAGGTCTAGATCACATTATAAAGTGATAAGAACAAAAGAAAAAATGACCAAAATCTTGAGCATTGCCACTTTTCAACCTATGGTGGACATTTTGGTGTTACTAATACTGCTACTAAAATTCTACAATCGGGTTTCTATTGGTCGTCTTTATTCAAAAATGAACACAACTTTGTGAAAGCATGTGACCGATGTCAACACACGAAAAATACCTCAAATAGAAATGAAATGACATTAAACAATATTCTTGACGTGGAGCTTTTATTTTTTGTGATATAGAATTCTTTGGGCCATTCTCATCTGCCTCCTCAAATCAATACATTCTAGTAGCAGTAGACTATCTCTCGAAGTGGGAATGTGGATGGAAAGTTGTAGCATTACCTACTAATGATGCCCGAGTTCTTTTAGCTTCTTAAAAAAGTTTATTTTCACACGATATAGCACCCCTCGAGCCATCATTAGTGATGAGAGTAAGCAATTTTTCAATCTTCAATTTAAATCTTTATTGACTAAGTATGGTGTTTTTCATGGTATCTTTATCCCCCCTATCATCCTCAAACTAGTTGGCATGTCAAAATCTCCAAAATTGATTCTTGAGCTAAACGGCAAATGCCTCAAGGAAAGATTGGTCTAAGAAGTTTGACGATGCACTATAGGCGTATCACATGGAATTCAAGGCTCCAATTAGTATGTCTCCCTATCGATAGTGTTTGGAAATGCGTATTATTTACTAGTTGAGTTAGAGCACAAAGCATATTGGGCGGTCAAGACCTTAGTGTTTTGATATGAATGCGGCCGATGAAAAGCGATTACTATAGTTGAATGAGATGGATGGGTTCTGTTTTGAAGCCTATGAAAATGCCACTCTACAAAAAAACGAACCAAGAAATGACATGATAAAAATATTCAAAGGTAAAAGTTTGAAGTCGGTCAATGGGTCTTCTTTTACAATTCCCGACTCAAGTTTTTTTTTTGAAAATAATGCATTTAGATGGAAGGGATCTATTCACAGTAGTTAAAGTGCACCCATATGGGACAGTGAGAGAAGTTCAAGGTCAATGGCCAAAGGTTAAAGCCATGTTTTGAATTCGATTTTTCAAAAGAGAAGTAGACTATTCATATTGTCAATCCTGGGTGATAGTTGCAACAAATCAATCTAATGATTTAAACATATTCAATTTTTACTTATTGCTTTCTAGTTAGTAGTTTAAGTCCTATTTTTTTTTGCATATTTAGGTCATTTCAAGCATATTAGAATCAAGGTCATTGACATCTGTTTGCCAAATTTTTTGCAAACATATCATAGTTTTAGGAACATTGAAGTACTTGTCAAAATTGCGTGTCGTTTGGACTTGGTATAGGCATTAACGAAGGGAGGAGCAAAAGTTAAACTACAATGCAATTGTTTCAGCTTCAAGTAGGCCTTCGCTAAAGTGAGGCATACCACAAACCTGCAAGTGCATGATACTATTCGCTCGAGAGAGGGTTAGCTTCGCTCGAGCGAGGTGTAAACAATGGGATTTTAATCCATGTTGTTGACTCATAAAACACACACACACATATCTTCTCAAACACACCGCCCCAACTCTCCCTCCATGTATTCATTCCAAATTTGAATCTTAAGTAAAAAATTAGTTCAAAAACATCAAGAAACCACACAAATACATCACATGATTCATTAATATCTAAGAAATCTAAGATAAAATGACTTCAACTCTCTTTTTAGGCTCCAATTCAAAAATTGAGTATGCATTTTGTTTCTTTACAGATTAATGGATATTGGGCTTAATTATAGGATGGATTTGTGATGCATATTTTTTTTTTTTAATTTTAAGTTAAAATAGCATAAATTCACCATTTTTCTTTGATTTTGGAAGACACCCTCAACGTGTTTGAAAGAATGTCGCAACTAGGTTGAACATATTTTATGCATGACTTGTAAGGAACTATGCATGCGTGTATTAGTAAAGTACAAGGGCATGGTTAGAATGCTATTTTTTGCCTAACGAATTGAAGTAATTGAAATTCTTAGCACTTACATGTTTCACGTACTTCTATAGGTTTTATTATCAAAGTATGATGAAAAATATGTCTAAGAAGGAAGACTTCTAAAAGGGGCGGGACCAAACCAAGACAAGAAACCAATTCTATTTAGAAAGGCCAAGAAACATATTGGTATATTGACCTAGAGGCTTCCGAAATATTCTAACTTGACTTCAATAATGTGGTTTCCATCCAGAATGCAAAGTCATATTGAAGGACTTCTGGAATGAAATATTGTGGGATGTGGTAGAGAGAAACAATTGGCACACAATCATTGCCAAGTCACCCACCACCTATCAAACTATAGTCCGTAATTATTTATTTAACATCGAGCTCGACATTTCCATTGAAGGACATGAACATTACCATTAGGTCTTGTACGGGAACACCAAATATCATTCTCTCGTAAGAACGTCTTGCTATATTACAACATCAATCCAAGGTGTTTCAGTGGTGCTATTCCAAACGACATCCCTTTAGATGATCTGATTAGTGCACTATATTGAAGCCAATTGCAATGGACGACAAGAAAAACAACTTTGGCCTACAAAGAGATCGGGTGTGAGTTCCATACACTGGATATGATGGTGCAAGATAATGTGAAGCCATCATCACACAACTCTACTCTGACAAGAGAATACACTAAGCTCATTTATTGGTTGTAACAGAGCAACACACTCGATGTGAGTCGGGAAACACTAGTTTAGGTAGTAGAAAAATAGGTTAGAGTTGTAGCTCAAGCAGCAATATCAGAAGGGGAAGGTGTACCGACAGTCTAGGAGTCCAGTCTACTTGATGTATAGATGAACCAAATTATTAAGAATCACAATCTTAAGATAGCATTGCACTATAATAAGATCTTTTAGGGACAAGAGCATGCTAAGCAGGCAAAGACACAAGACCTCGTGACACTGACTCTCCAGTTGGCACAACCATTTGCTGGGTATGGCCAACTCCCACCACCACCTCCGGAGTAGTGATTGCCATTATGATGCCACCATCACTTCCCTTTCTAAGAAGTCTCGTAATGTCTTCTTCTACTTTTTAACGCTTTCGAAGACAATGCATAAACTAATCTTGGGAGTGGAGTCAACTTTTTGTCTCTTTTGTGTGTTAGTTGTTTATTGTGCTTTAGTAATTTAGTCTATTTAAATAGTTGTTACTTTTTAATAGTGTCAAAAAAGTTTTAAAAAATTAAATAATAGAAGATTTTGAAAATTTCTAAAAAAATTGAAAATTTTGAAGAAGTCAAAAGATTTTTTTTGGATAACGTAGTTGGATAACTTGTCGGTTGATGTGATTATGCTTGGTTTGAGCTCAATTTTTGAAAATTGACGAATATTGCTACAATGTGCTTATATTTTTTGAAATTCTTATCCATGCGAGCTTAGAATTAATTTGAGCACATAGTCTACTTGTTGCTTGAGATTAGAAACGAATTATTTGATGTGAATGAGGACTTGGGTTTAAATGACTTTAGGTTGTGGTTTGTTTAGAATTCTAAGTACTTGGTGAGAAATACACTTAACTAGCAGTTGGGGATGCATTCGGAGGAGGTTGAACTAGTGACTTTGAATGTCTAGAGAAGTGATAATTCAGGTTTTTGTGAAAAATGTGTAAAACAGAAGTGGTTTTAGTCGAAGATTTAAGCTAAGCATTGATTGTACACTAAAATTAAGATCTTAACTACCATAAAAGACTTTGCACTTGTTAAGGTATGTCCAACCTACATTGGTGAGTAAAAGCTAGTCTTAAGTAATTTGACCATACATATCACCATTACGTAGGAGAAAATCTATCAAAGATGAATGCTGCCATAAGTGCAATAAACGAAATAAAAGTACTGCAATTATCTAACTAAGAGCATTTCCAAGAGATTCTCTATTTATAAAGAGCATCTTTTGTATTTTAGAGAGTAAATTTTTTGAAATACTCCAACAACTTCTTTATTTTTAACACTTCACTTTACTTCTTTCAATAAATATTTATTCTCTCTCTCTCTCTCTCTCTCTCTCTCTATATATATATATATATATATATATATGCTTCCCTCCTAATTATTATATAAATTTTCTCTATTTTTCTCTATTTTATTTTTTATGATAGAAATAATGACAGCTGATATATGTTATCTGCCAATGGTGGCACGTCCTGGCACACCCGTCCCGTTGGTCTCATAAGCACGCCTCTGACATATAGACTGCAATAATCTAACTGTTGTTAGGTTAGCCAAACAGACAACCCATAGAATAACAGTTACCACATGTTATTGGAAAGACGAAACACCAGCAATTGAGAAGATGAAACATTCATCAACAATTGGAAAGATGAAACGTCCATCATTAACTCATAGTAATAAGGGAGATGAAGAGACACCCGCTATTAAGGACCATTAAATGTCATAACTGCAGGTCATCCTTATAAATAGAGGCCAACCCTAAGGTAAAAAAACCACTCTCATACACTCTGCTTTTTATTCTGTACATTTGTTTTAATCATATACTGATTATCACATTGGAGTGGGCATAGGAGAAATAAGCTCTGCCACTATTTTTCAGGTCTCCACCACTGTCGACGCCATGCTCCGATGAGGAGAAAAATATTTATCATCAATTGGCACCGTTTGTGGAAAATCGCACAAGTCATGGCTCAAACTAGAAGAGCTAGGAATGTAACCGCTCCATCAGTCCCCATCGGGAATGTAGACATCGAGTATAACGCCGCCATTAATCACCCACAACAAGAATTTGCCTCTGCCACTCAACTTGCGGTACTGCAAGTCCAGGTGGTAGACTTAACGGCTCTACTCTAAGATCAGAACGCTGCAGTTTCTCAGCCATCATAAGGTCCTAGCCCTCCACCGGTAGGATCATTACCACCGGGGCTCCGCCTCAGGGTCCTAGCCCTCACCGCCAGGGGCTCCTCCCCAGGCTCCTAACTTTTTAGCAATGGATACACCACCAACGACAGCTCCAACACTGGCTCTAGTTTCTTTGGCTCTACCTTCTGCATCCCACTTCTATTCATTGACATCTGGCCCAAATCCACATTGGGGACAACTATCATGGATGCCCACGCCTACGTTGATTAAGACACCAGTGTTAAGTTAAGTCTGGAACAACGATTAGAAGACATGATGGGTCACAAATAGCTCAAGCTATGTCTAACAAAAGTAGTAGGCACTAGTCTATGTTGTTGGAAGAAGATCATTTTTCTCTAGAAATGATGGAAATCCCCTTGCTACGAGACTTCAAACAGCCAAAGATGGAGAAGTACGACGGATCCTCTAATCTTGTCAATCACCTCAGGGCTTTTGTCGACTTGATGAGGTCGCAAGCTACCCCTGATGCGATTATGTACAAGGCTTTCCCTCCGACACTTAGGCGGGAGGCCAGGGACTGGGTAGCCACCTTTTTCTCAAAATTGATCCGTACATTTGATGATTTTTTCAAGAGTTTTGCTGCATACTTTGCCAATAGCAAACGTGTTAAGAAAACTACTATCAGTCTGATGCAATTGACACAGGACAAGTACAAACTGCTAAAATATTTCATTGCCCGGTTTAATAGAGTCATGCTGGGAATCAAAGATCTGCAGATGTCTATTGTAGTCACTACCATGATGAGTGGAACTCAAAGTCGTCCTCTCAAGATGTCACTCTCCAAAATCTCGTCGGATACGATGCATGAATTACTCAAGAGAGAAGATAAGTATGTGGATGATATAAAGGCATATCTCATTACAAAAATATGAAAGATCATAAAGAACCTAAGTCTAATAAAAAGAGAACTCGGGATGAGCCAGAACATCGAGATGATAAAGACAAGCAAAAAATGAACCATTTAAGGTAGATAAATGATAAGGGTACCAAAGAAGGATCTTGCTAGCTGGGAAGTCCTAGTGCACCCTCTGGACCCAACTTGCGAAAAAAATTCTTAACTCATCATGAACGGTCAAATGAGACGAGCCAAGCTGAAGCCAAGCCAAGCCTTAAAAAATTTTAGGTTAGGCGAGGCGAGTTTAGCTCGCCTCCAAAAAAAATCAAGGCTAGGTGACGAGTCCTGCTGAAAAACAAGGCTAAGCGATGAGTCATATTGGAAAACAAGGCTAGGCGAGGAGTCCTGCTGAAAAACAAGGTTAGGCGATGAGTCTTGCTAAAAAAAAAAAGGCTAGGCAAAGAGTCCTGCTGGAAAACAAGGCTAAGCGAGGAGTCCTGCTGGAAAACAAGGCTATATGACGAGCCCTGCTGAAAAACAATGCTAGGCGAAGAGTCTTGCTGAAAAACAAGGCGATGAGCCTATGTTTAAAAATGAAGCCGATGAGCCTCTGATTAAAAATCAAGGCGATGAACCTCTGTCTAAAAAGTTAGAAAGGAGCAGGTGCGATAGATTATTTCTACTTTCCATTGACAACAGTCTATGAAAAGTAGTCTATGGAAAGTAGAGAGGCTTATGATGATATAATTAATGAAAATTGCTATATATTATCTGCTAATGGTGGCACGTCCTGGCACGCCCGTCTTGTTGGTCTCATAAGCACGCCTCTGATAAATAGACTACAATAATCTAACTGTCGTTAGTTTAGCCAGACAGGCGACCTATAGAACGATAGTTACCACAGGTTATTGAAAAGACGAAACACCAGCAATTGAGAAGATGAAACATCTCTCAACAATTGAGAAGATGAAACATCCTTCATTAACTTCTACTAATGAGAGAGATGAAGGGACACCCACTATTAAGGACTATTAAAGGCCATAACTGCATGTCATCCCTATAAATAGAGGCCAACCCCTAAGATAAAAAAACCAATCTCATACACTCTGCATTTTATTTTGCACATTTGTTTTAATCATTTATTGATTATCACATCGAAGTGGACACGGGATAAAGAAGCCCCGCCACTATTTTGCAGGTCTTCACCACTGTCGTCGCCATGCTCAGAGAAGGAGAAAAATATTTATCATCGATTTTGTATATACTATTTAATTTAGTCATATGAGTATTGAAAATTGAAATTCTTTGAATGCATTTAATTATAGAATGTGGGTTTGGCTCTCCAAATTTCACTTTCTATTTTAAAAAATTAATTTGGTAAGTTTACTCTCTAAAATAGAGAGCATCTTGTGTTTAAAGAACCTTTTGGAGATGCTACTAGAAATCTAAATGCCCTGTTAGTTTGACTTACTGAGTGAAAACCTTGAAACTAAGCCATTTGTCATCGTGGACGATCATTAACCATCTAAAGACTCACTTTAATTATTTAGTCTCATCGAACTTAAGAGCAATAGTATATCAAAGAGTTAACTGCGTAAGCTTTAACCTTAGTTGAATACATTTGAGAAAGAGTTGATAGAAATTTGGAAAGATTTATTCACACACACGATTCGAGCATGAGATAAGTTTTTAAATTTTGTGATGCAGAAATATTTGGATATTTTTCATTGAATTAATTGCTTAGATCTCAGATATTTGGAAAGATTTATTCACAACACGATTCGAGCATGGGATAAGTTTTTAAATTTTGTGATGCAGAAATATTTGGATATTTTTCATTGAATTAATTGCTTAGATCTCATCATGAGGCAAATACGCTGAGAAGTCCAATGATGTTGCACATTTTTGCTTTGTGTGTTAAGTCTTTATTTTTGGTTTTGTTTTGCTCAAGAATTGAAAAAGTTCAAATTTAGAGATAGCCGATAAGTGTAATTTAAACACTTATCTCTACTTCTTAACTAGGTCATTTTGTTAGTGTTCCAAGTGTGTTAGAGTCAATTTCTATTGCATTTTATTTTCATTTTGTGTTGTAGGATAAAATCACAAGCTTGAAGTCCATTGATGGTGAAGGAGAGAAAAGTGAGGATAAAATGTCAAATCAACATGAAGTGGTCAGGCCAAGAAATTTAGAAGCAAAGAAAGACGAAGAGAAGGAAAAAGATGGTTGAAGAAATAAAGCATCACTTAAGTGAAAGCTAGATACATTTAGTTCGAATGCTCTCGCTCGAGTGAAGCCAAACCTACAGGGAGCAAAACTGAAAAATTACCCCTACTCGAGTAAAGGTCCCAGATTCACTGCGAATTTTCGATTAATTCTAAAAAGTCTACTGAATTGTTTGGTCTAATTGATGTACAAAATTTCATGGATTTTCGACCTTTATGTATATCAAAACTCAAGTCTTCATTAGGTTACGCAATCTTAGAGACAAAAACACGAAATTCTCTACATTAAATTGATTCATCCCAAGTTTTCTTGGTTTTTAAACAAGAATGAGAGGAGAACATTTGAAGACTTTTCGAAGTGACGACCGAAGACTCTCTTTTTGTCATCTCTTTTCTTCTACTTTATTAAATCCGAGTGATATATCATATATTACTCTTCAAAGATGTATTTTGTGATTCATTTACGCTCGTCTAAGTTCCTACGTTCTAGTACGACAATGTAAGTCTATTTTTGAAGTTTTAATTCTATAATTCTGCTTTTAGATTCCAAATTTATTCGTTTTTATTATTATTTTATTGAATTTAATGTTTTCCTATTATTTGGCCAATTTTAGGAGTGGAAACCGTATTGATACCGACTGGTGAAATATGTGTTTTACCTCAAAAGATAAATAACATATTTTTCGTAAGGGGATAAAGATATATGACCATACTCCATGTGATCATTATATGATGTTTGATTGTGCTAAATACTTTATTTTATATTTACAATTCTATATATATAGTTAATAATATGTTTGACTATGCTTGAAAGAGATTGTTGGATAATAAAAATGTGATTATATGAATTAAAGTAAAAAAAAAAAAAAAAGGTGGTTTCGAAGTCTTAGAATTTTTTCCATATTCAAATTTTCTCTAAGTTTGCGTAAATATTGTTTGCTTTTAGTAGTTTTTTAGATAAAAATCATCCAATCAAACTATTCATGCAATTTACTTTCCTTCAATCAAAGTTTGAAATAAGTATTTTCAATTTTAAGTACACAATTCTCGTGGAATTGACAGAATACTCAATCCACTTTATTACTTATCTTTGATTTTGTATACTAATTGCGATTTAAGCCAACAGTTTTCCCTAAACTTTAGGCTGGGCGACATCGAATATAACATGTTTTTGGTATGGGATCGTTACACATAGAATTGACTGGGCAAGTTTACAACAAATTTTGTCATAATTATTTCTTCCTTTATTCTATCTAGTTGAGCATACTGATTAAACATGCAATACCACACGTGTTTACTTTTGTATCCTGTAATAACTCCTCTTGACATTTGTGGTACTCTTGGCACGATGGATTCAACTGGATATTATTACAGAGTGAAATTTTAAATATATATTTGCTTATAAATAGCATTACCTAGTAAGAACATGTTAGATAAAAATGCCACAACTTTGAAATTATGTCAATAAAAATGCGAAGTTTTACCTAATTAAAATTTAACAAATATAGGAAAATATGTTTGATAATTACACATTTAGCTTCAATCAACTCGACTTTATCTGACGTAGCGTACTAGTTAATGTTGTTTGCGTCCACGTTGAAATTTATCAATAGTGACAAGTATAATTTTAAGTTAATGTTTCTAGTCGAGTGATCATCAGTATAACCATTAGAAACTTGAGTGATTAATACTATAAGAAAATTATCTCAATTATCATTTTAAAATTTTTAACAAATTTTAGTGAATGTTGCTGAAATTAACTCGTAGATTAAATATTAGTAAACATTATTAAAGAAGTTAAAGAGCATGTTTAGCTTTGCTTCTTTCTTAGAAGATGTCTGTGTTTTCGGACCGTATGATTCTTGATATTGTCAAAAAGGGCGCAAAAGTAAGTAATTTTCGATTCTATTTTACTTTTAAGCTAAGTTATACATGCTCAAATTCTTGTTTATTTTACTGTCTTATCCTATATAATGAATATTATAATTGTCCTTAGGGTTCAATAATTTGCTTAGAGGAATGAAATCTGTCACACCTTAACCATGGTATAGCTAGTCCAATAAGAAAAGAATGTAGACAGCAAATAATTAATGAAATAAATAAATAAATAAATAAGTTAAATCAGATTCTTAACTCAAAATTTGAGATTCTTAACTTGTATATTCTAAACCTTGCAGGCACCAATAACATGAACAGCATTATTCTTGTAAAGAGGAACTAGAAAGCATATTGTTGTAATTAATTAATTATTATTATTAGGTTAATCTTCCAGATCTAATTATTTTTAATGATAATATAATTATAAGCAATCATGGATTTTATCTTGTACTTAACTAAAGAGAAAATTATAAAGTTTGAATTTCTTTTAATATATATGCATGTGTTAGATGCCCCATAATTTACCTAATCACATGCTCCCCACTTAAATAAAAAAAGAGCGTAATTAATTAAATTTATATGCCTTAGCACTATCAGTTCAAAAGTCATAGATTCTTGACTTTAATCACTTGAAATGGCTAATTTCAAATAACCAAAATTCTTGTCGGTCGAAACAAAATCTTATTTTTGGTTCTAACGACTTTTTCTATTTAAATTTCAAATTTTCAGTAGCGGACGCTATCAAAACTTAATTTGATGGATGAAAGTGGATAAAACCCACCAAATTAGATACACGTATATCAAATTTATTTATTTTTCAAAAAAAGTCATAACTTAAGAACTTTTCATAATTGTTAAAAATGAGATAAATTTTTTTTTAATTTCAATAATGTGTTTTACTCAATAGGTGCTTTTTTTCGAACATTCCATCTTATTAACTACAAAATTATCTTCTATATATGATTAAGATTTAGGAATGTTTCCATTTCCAAAGCATTAAAATTTTCAATTGAGTTAATTGTAATTATGGTCCCTACAAGCTTTAATTAACATTATGGGCCCCTATGTTTCGAAATAATTATACATTAGTCAAACTCTGTGTTTCATGAAATAATTATATTTTGACAATAGTCAGAAATTGTACTTAAAATTAAGAGTGTCAGAACCCAAATTGATCCTCAAACTTTAGGGACTAAATTGAAATTTTTAACAATTAGATAGGTTATGATGCAATAAACCTTTTTTCTTTTTCTTTTTTTTTTTCAATGTTCCTCTCACAAACACCACAAAATCATTCCCAAAGTTGTGATTTGATTTTTGAGCAAGGGAAAATTTTTAATTGTTGGTACCAAAAATAAAGTAGTCGATGTCCTAGCATGGGCTACGATAAAGATCATCTGTTATTATATTACTAAACAATAACTCAATAACTACTGTAAAAAACAAGATTTCACAAGTTATCGAAGCCTCGATTTTTCGAGTACATAAAGCAAATCATTTTTTAGCTACTTCCCAACCCTCCACCTGTAATCCATTATTTCTTCCCTTTTTCATGGCCTGTAGCCCATTGTAAACAACAATTACAGCCAGACATGCACATTGGTAGACTTCATAATATTAAGATATGCTCAATAGATATATAATATTTATCTATTATCCTGTTCCAATTTAATTAAATAATAAAAACAAGTGAAAAATTTAGAAATATTTACAATTTTCGTTTCCAACTTTTACAGTTTATTATTAATCTATTCTTTTTTTTTTTAAGTACCAAACATCTCAACCTTTTATTTAATTACAAATCACGTCCATATTGACAGATTTTGACGGATTTGTTATTCTCTTTAAATAAAATTAATAATAAAACCACAAAAAAAAAATTACAAATTAAGTTCCATTACTTTTCAAATAGTACATAATATCTTCTTCTTCACCTACTTCACCTCATCCCACTACAGCTATCAACTCTACATCACCACCACATCCACACATGCTTTAGCTACTATTTCATAAAAAAAAAATGGATTTTCAATTAAAAACGAAGATAATTATTCCAGAAAATTTTCAGCTATCCACACCAAAAGCATAACATACCAAGTAATACACTGTCAAAAGTTTCAAAGTTGAAACCTCACCAACCTTCATGACACCCATGGGGACCATAAGACTCATGACAAGAGGGTCATCAGCATTTAAAACAAAAATGTCCCCTAGAATTGCATTTCTCAAAATCTCCACTTTTGCATCGAAACCTCCTTCAGATTCGTGAAATTCTCTAATTGTGAAGCACCTACGTTCAGAACCACCCTTACATTTGTCCTACACATCTTAGCAAGCTCCAACATCTCTCATTTGCAGCTCATCCCCAACTCCAACACCCAGAACCCCACATTCCTCAGCATCCCAATGAGAGTCAATGCGACCTCAATTTCATTATTCCAATTTCCATGGCTATGATAAACAGTCCCTATGCTTTCTAAAGCCAATGCAATCATATTTCTTGTAGTAGTCTTGCCTACACTCTCGATTAACCCGATCAAGCAACCATTGATCTTGGTGTGGTGGTGGTGGTATGAAAGAAATGGTTATAGTTGGTTGGTGGATGAAGAAGAAGATATTTTGTACTATTAAAAAATTTATGAGACTTAATTTACAATTTTTTTTATTTAAAGAGAACGGAAAATCTTTCAAAATCTGTCAATAGACACGTGATTTACAATTAAATGAAAACTTGAGAATGTCTGGTGCTTAAAATATGTTAAGAGTATATTAGTAACAAACTGTAAAGATTGAGGACGAAAATTATAAATTTCTCAAATATTTATTAATCGTCATGTTAAGTTTAATAAAAAAAATATATAAATACGTAAAATATTTACCTACATTTTTGTCTCCTATCTAATTACTGTGTGCATTAATATTTCTTAAATATATAACTCAAAAGTCAAATTTGTGGATTTTCTTTTTGGGGCATATTAGTCATCATGAGCACTGAATGGAACATCTTTACAACCTACCGGTACAACATATTGATGGCAGAAACATTATAAAACAATTCACATAAATGTTTGTGCACTGGAAATATTGTAGATAAATATTCATTTCTTATTAGTGTTAGGTAGAGTTGGTAAAATGGGCCAACTTAATGGGCTAGCTTAGATAATCACGGACTCTAAACTGGATAGTCTAATAAAAAATTGACTAAATAAAAATTGAGTTAATTTAGCTTGGTACAACAAATCTATTTGGCCAATCTAACTGAATCTGAGCTGACCCGATAAAAGTTTTTGGCTTAAGTACCCACCCCCCACCTCCTCACGCCAAGGAGGGGAGGGTGGGGGATTTCTTCCCCCTATTCGCGGCGTAACCAGGGACCCGGCGACCAAGGGGGGAGAAATTTTCCCTCCCTTGGTCGCGCTTCCAAATGCGGGGGGACATCAATGTAATTTCCCTGGTTTGTGAAGAAGATATGAATTATCAATTTCTCTTCAAATGCCTAAGGTGGGGAAGGATCAATTTCATTATCTTCATAAGGTGGGTGGTTCGGGGTATTCGGATTTGGAGGATGATGATAGATTTTGTTTTTTTTTTTTTTTTTTTAAATTATAAATAATTGTTTTAAAAAAATAAGTTAAAAATTAAGATTGAGCTAGCCCATTAGTCATGTGGGTTGGCCCAGCAAATACTAGCTTATGTAAAATTGGGTCAAGACTAGTCCAGCTCTATCTTTTGTGTGGCCCGTCCAATTTTGGGTTGGACTGTATTTATAAACGTTATAATAGACAAAATATTTATTTTTATAAAATTAAATAATATTTTTTAAATTATTCATATATAAATATATTTATATATCCATTAATTGAATTGAAAACGGAAAACCCAATCAAATATTTGGGCCAATTTGGTCTGATCGTATACGTTCGATATGGACCATGTCTTAAGTTTAGGTCTGAGTAATTTGAGTGAAGTCCTAATTGGGTTTGATTCGGACTATTTTCCTATCACCACACTACGACATCACATAGCCTATACTAGGAGTGTAAAAATGTACATGGTCTCTAAAGCCCGGCATGTTCATAAAATTTGGAAAAATCAAGCATTTTGACTATTTAAAATTAATTATGTGTAACTAACTGGATTAGTAATAGATATTAATATGCAACAAACGTATTATGTGATTGACATCCTTACAATTTCACTTCAATTGATCTTCTCCTATATGACGGGTTTCTTTTCTACCGCACAACAAATCTCACTTCAAACACATGTTCCCTTCCTGGCAAATATACATTTCACGAAATCGAAATTTGACAGATATTTGATTGAACTCGTTCTACGATAGCAATTTCACAAAAACGATTGACATTACTTCAGAATTACTCGCAGTCAAAAGTATTGTTTGATTGAAGATAGAAATTATGTCGATCCAATATCAGTTAGAACATTAGATGGTTAGAATTTGGGGTTTTTTTTTTTTTTTTTTTTTTTTTTAATATATGGGATTTCAGCGAGAGTTTTCTAATTTGGCTCTTGATAGGAATGTCACCGTAAATCTAACAAGTGATTGGGACTAATAACAAATATAACTCTAATTTGACGAGATAAAAAAAATATAATAAAATTCGAATACACTCTAATAAAACAGGAAAAATCATAAAAAGCTGACCAAGAATGAGAAGGAAAAAGTGCCTACAGGTATATATTCCATTACCATTTATTTCAAAAGGTAAGCTTATTGCTAGGTCCCTATAACCACAGGTCCCTAACTTGTCATAGTGAGTTAGGAAGTTGTTATCAAAGGTTTCGAACCATGCGATATTGAGAAATGCCTTCTCGTTTATCTAGAGGGGTATTGCTACTCTCGAACTCTTCGTTACACTTGTTGATTTAGGTCTAACTCAAACTCAACTATCTAGTTCTAACGTTAAAAAACTCCACAACACAAAAGTAGTATTTTTCAGATTAGTAAGTGCCCAGCCCAATTTTCACATTCTATTTTCTAAAATTAAAGCCCAGGAGGACTGCAGGCTTGGAAATCCAGGCCCTAGTCGTGCTGACTAGCTCTGGGCATGGACAGCCTGATCTAGGTTTGTACCACTTGTGGTCAAAAATTGATGGGAACAATCGAGAAAAACAGAAGAAAAAAAAATAGAAATGAGATGAAGCGAAGTATGTCATAGCAAATCTTCTTAAGATAGATTTCGTCCCTTGCAAATGAGCTAACAGGATCAAAGGACGTCTGTCTCTCAAGATACAACGCTTCTTCCAAATTTGGTACTGCATCTATACCATCCTTGCCAGTCGAACCAAAGAATGATTGCACTCTTCTCGAAAAGAAGAAAAGAAACTTCGAAAATTATTTTAATCAGAATTTGGAGAGAACGAGAAAATTTAAAATCAATTAATTCAGAATTGATTTGATGATTAAAATTCGAATATGTGATCCCTTATTTATAGATTTGTACGTGTCTTTTGGAATGGGTGTGAGTCTCCTCTGGATAGGTGTACCATCTGGTCCGGATCAATCCGAGCCCTGAGATTGCACTATTTCATATAGCCAACACCATACACAATTGCTTGCCACTAAAGACCCAATGCGACCTTTGCCACGTGCACAAGCACAGACGCTGCAAAGCACCACCATTATGAAGACTAGCTAAAGCTAGCCTTTTAAGGTATAAGTGGCTAGCCAAAGGTAAGCCATGTTGTAGGTAGACTAATTGTATTAAATTACAACTTCAAAAGTTATCCTACGTAAACTTTCGATGTGGAATTCCTTTTCTTATATAAGATACTTAAAATACCAATGAGCCTAAAATGTTATTAAAATGTTATGGAATTTTTATTAGATCCAAATAACTGTAATGACCCATATCATTAAATTTATCTAATTTAATGATTCAACCCATCAGATTCAATTAAATCCAACACCACTGTCCCCACCACAGGTGCATATCCCATTCTACCAAACTCTGCTTATCTATGTTGCTCTTCATTATTAGCATCATTTTCTCTGTAATCTTTTCAACAATTCTAGCTAATTGTGATTCATGAAAACGAATAAACTTGTTTGGTACACACACAGTATTAGACACGTATGGATAGAATGATAGACAAATCTTTTTCTTCCTTAATACTTTCCACTCTAGTCCAATACTCCATACCGAACAATATCCTCAATCATCAATCCATTATGCAAGATTGCATAACTCATTTTTCTCAACATCCAGCAGCATGAAGAAGAGGAGAGGAATATACCAACATTCTAAAAAGTGTAAAGTGCAGATAAACATTGATGTCGAACTTCAAACTTTTCAGACGAGGACGAGACAATGGCTCGCCTAACCTCACGACTAGGCGGAGTCTAAGCGCAACTTAAGTGGACTTTTTAGAACAGAGGAACATACTATTTAAACATATAATATGCATGCAAGGAGCATTTGGATTAAAATAACATAAAATTCAAACACGGTTCATGTGCTCAGAGTTTGAACCGAAAAAAATATCATAACCCATGCAAAACAAAATTCACACTTTTTCCCGTAAAATCCTGTCAAATCTTAGATGGTGTTTTAATTCAAGATGATCCTGAATAAAATTGAATTTCGAAGCCAAAAAATCAAAATTCCATAATGCATTCACAATCAGCTAGATAATTTATGAAATTGTTCTTATTCTCATTACAATTACAGTGAACACTATGGACTAAATAAATAAATTCTATGAATGATATAACTTAGCACCAGGGTAAAACATGTTATACAGCAACAAGAGAGAATGAAAGTCATTTTACCAACAAGTGAAGAAAGAAGGGACTTTTGGGTTGCTTCCAAATTTGTGCCCCCCCGAATCCGTGTGGATATGCAAAACGGACATTGCTTGTGTATATAGATTCTTCAATTTGCTCCTACTTTCCAGATTCACTTGATGTCCTTCAACAATTGATTTGTAGAGATTCTTAAACACATACCAAGTGGAACGCGGCAGATAACAAAATGATTACAAGCATAATCAAGGAGACGTCTGGGCGGGAACTGGAGTTTGGTAGATATGGATATGCATCGGGAGGAGGCATGACGCAGTTATCACCATTGAAATAGATTCTTCGAGGAAAAGCCCAACCTTTCTCAAAAGTGAAAGTAGATTTATCCTTTTGGAATAGAAGCTCCGACTGCACATTTCCTAGAGGGCCGGCTTGCATGAGCAAATCGTTATAGAATTTAACACCCCATAACATTGCAGTATCGTCTGTTTAAACAGAAAACAAATTAATATATTAATGTTTATTTCCAATCTCTCTTTAAACTAGTGGATAACAGGAATAAAAAGTGTTAAATTCACTAGTGGTTACTAAACTTTTAGCAAAATTTCATGTTGTTCGCTAAACCTCATTTTGTTTCAAGTTGATCATTGAACTTAAATTTTGTTACAATTAGGTTACTCCATCCATATTTGTTAGCTTAACTAATGGAAAAGGTAATGTGACAGGCTTAGTTATTTCCCAACTAGGCCAACTAGACTGTCCTGTCAGCTTTTCTTCAGTCAAACTAAAGGACACGAACTAATGATCAAATTGTAAACAACTTTGTCTTTCCGTGATCCATTTATAACAAATTTAAGTTGAGTGACCAACTTGTAACAAAATGCAGTCAAGTGAGCAACCTAAAATTTTACTAAAAGTTTAGTGATGATCAGTGTTTTTAACCCAAGAGGCAATATAGAGAGCATCTGCAAATTTAAATCTATCTTACTTATATCTTGATAAGGAGTTAATGGCTTGTAGTTGAAGCTGAATAACTGGGTCAGATTGTCAAAATTGGGATGTTGCACAACCAAGTTCCACAGCGTATAATTCATCCTGTAATTGAAGTTTGTAATTGTAACCTTCACCCGCCAGTAGTCCTTGTAGTTTAGTTTGACATGCCAGTGAACTCGAATGGGGCACATGTGGCTGGTGCATTGGACTAGAGGTGCATAATTATTCTTCCCATGGTCTGAAACAACTGAAGCAAGGTGTGGCGTGTCGGGACTGCAAGGAGCAAACACATAAGAACCCTCAAAAAAGTCAACAAAGCTAAAGAAGATATAAAATTGAAAGACTTACTTCACGCAACTTCCCGACTGAGTGCCGTTATTTTGGCATCCACAAGTGCAAGTTGGGCATGGAACAATAGTATCGTTGTAGAAGGAGGAGAGTGAGACACAGCAAGTTGGAGTTTTCTGGGCCAAAAACTGTGAATATGTGCATGTAACATTCCACGTCACTGCAATCGGAAAAGGTTGAGAAAGAATGCAAGGGTTTTAATGTATAAAACAAAAACTTCAAATAAATAGGGACAAATTTTCAACACCTTATGGTATTGGCATTGTGAAAATAGATTATTTGCAAGACAAAACAGGCACAAATTTTTAAAATGATAATGTTCTCCATATTATCTATTATAATTCACAACATAAAGTCTTTTATTTAATTTATCTCAATTCTCATACATTCATTTTACAATAGTTAACAGCTTGATGACTACATAACTTCGCTGCTTCCGCCTTTTAAGATTTAAAAATTACAATGTTTGCATATATAGTGTTAAATTACTGCATCTAAAAACTTAAGATATTAGAGAAGAGATGAATTTATCTATTTATATTTATCTTCCACACACCTCCTGGCATGCGGGCTAGATTCATTTTTGATTGAAAGCATGACATGTGGAATTTTCATAAATGGTTGGCAATTGAACCACCTCATCTAAAAGCTTAAAATATTAAAGAAGAGATGAATTTATCTATTTATATTTATCTTCAACATGCCTCCTCGCATGCGGGCTAGATTCATTTTTGATTGAACACATGACATGTGGAATTTTCATAAATGGATGGCAATAAAACTTGAACCCAACACGTTTGTGTGCTCTTGTACCATATTTAACTACATTATCTAAAAGTTGAAAGTAGAAGATGCTAAAGAGGAGATGTATTTATTAATTTATATTTTATCTTCTACAAATAGAGACTCTACATTTGTACGAAATCACTTACTCATTGCTTGTGTCACTCTTCTCCCATCTTGGGTGACAAACTTGGTAGGTTTGCCTACTTTCGCAGGTCCACAAGTGTAGCCAGGCCCTGGTGCTTTCAATGTGAAGTTCTTCGGCACTCTAACAGTTTTGTTTGTGGTTCCAGCTGCACCAACGCTGACCTGGAAAGAGCTTGCCGAATTGGACGGATCTTGCACCCATGAATTAATTACCCCTCCTTTGCAACAATTCGCAATTTGTTGGTTGTATGGTGTTCCAGGCAGTAGGTCGACAACTGTTGGATCTTTTTTACAGCAATGTGGAATGTTCCCTTTAAACCTCGAACAATCTCCTTGCTCTGTTGTTTGAGCACCAACCATGCTCCATATCACCTCCTTCTTTGCCCAGGTCCACCCCAAAGTCCAACCTGGCGTTTGAATGTGTCGATATTGTTGAAAGTTGTACATTGTCACCACAGCCTGACCATTTTTAGCATAAAATGAATCGGACAATGCATAAAAGTAAAGGAATAATATTAAGTTGGTAGAAGATCTACATGGCACCGGAGAATGCTATGGATCAAACCTTAATCCCTAACTCCGAGAGCAATAATATAAGAAAAAGAAATCAAAATCACACCTCTCTGTCTTTTCCCACACACATAAAATGCCTAAGATTCCTCTATGTAGCATGGAAACTAGGGCAACCTAATACAAAAGTATGAATGCCCAGAGTAGGTTGATCCACGGTCGAGGAGATAGGTGAACAGACTTACTGGAGAAGTCGTAGGACAAAATAGAAATTAACTCCGTTGTGTCTACGTTAGGTGCCTAGGCACTCGTCATTATCCGCAAAACAAACCATTAGAATGTGGTCACATATTTTTATATAGATTTCAACTTCAAAGCATTGATTAATTTGGAGTGCATAGACTATTCAAGAGAAATGTAATGTTGATAAATATCCCACAGATATGACTTGAATCCGTCAGAAGATGTCCACACAGAGCTATCATAAGATGGTTCACACTTACCCATATCACTGTTCATAACATTGGAACATGGAAGAGAAGAAAATAGTTTTCAACATGCACTTCAGATAATGATAATATAGTTGTACTAGTATTAACATTCAGAAAACTTGAACACACAATGCGACAGCTGAAGAACTGGCAAGCTCAATTGGGACGATTTAAAAATATGATCGAGCTTCAACTGTCAGTATTGAAAATAAACTTGAAAGACAATAAATTTAGGTTTCTAAATTCAACACTTGATAGGCTGCCGAGTAAATTTATACTCCTTTTGTATAAATAAAACAGAGATATCATGAGGGAATTTAAAGACATTTAGAGTTTACTGGAATACTTACAAGATAGCCATCAGGAGTCCAACTGATGATATCCCATTTAATTGTGAGATTTCCATTAGGATCAAGCGCATCATAGGCTTCTGTAGAAAAATACCAAAACAGGGAAGACAATAAATACATCAGATATTTTAAATAATAAAAAAATTATTCAATCTATTTCCTTCCATGGATTATAAATTTGAGAACATGAAATTATACCATGGCATGTATTTGAACTCAAAACTCAATATTTTGCTAAGAGGAAAGACGTTGTATTCGTACATCATTGTGATGACATCCAAGAAATGTAAAACATAACCAAAGTTGACGTCTCACATGTCATGCTAACGGTTTAAGATATGGCAAATTAAAGAAATAATTGGTTATGAATTCAGCTACAAACTCTTATGACATTGCAAGTGAAGATAAAATTACGAGATGTATGAAAAACAAAGAAAAAAAAATCACTAACAATTTCCAATTCTCAGACATATATCTGATAATCATGAAGATTTTGAAAAATTCCCCTTTCTCACAAACACTAACAACATGTATGGTGCACACTTTTAGATAGTACCGGAGTAGACAACAAACAAGATTTCAACTTCTTTTTCTTATTTAATAATGTTCAGTGCTGTCGAGACTAGCCTACCTAATTGGTAGCAGCACTATACAAGACAAGGGATAAAATTTTAAATTTTTTTTCTACTCAATCATGCAGTACTGTCAAGTTTAGCATAAACATACCATAAATATACATTCAAACTACAACCAACGCCAAACAGAAAGCAGATACAATTTGTTAAATGAGAATCTTGGATAAGAAATGAGAACAGTCAAGGATTAATATTCTCAAAGGAAAATAAGCTACTTCAATTTTCTTTGGGAAAAATCAGATTACATTCAAGCTTAGTGTAATTAAGTTCAGTCAAACTCATCCCAAGAAACAAACATGCACTTAGATTACTAAAACCAGTAAAAATATGCGTCAAATCACTGAAAGATCTGAACTCGTTGATAATCAGATCAGGCACATTTCCTCTCAAATTGATTAAATCTCGACAGTTAATTAAAACCCTCAAATACAACTAAATTCCTTGAAAAGAAAAGTATCCAAACCAAGAAAAAGTTATACACACCTGATGAATTGAAGCTGAAGCAAGAAAACAAGAAAAGTAGCAAAATGATGGAAGTTGTAAATTTGCTAAGAGATCTGAAACAGAGCTCCATTTCTTCCAGTTGCAGATTTTCTTGATAACCCACTTCTCTCTAGATCTGCAACTCAAGTGTAGAGAGAGAAAGGTGTGTAGAGAGGGCAAGAGAGGAAGCGGTGGCAAGCTTGTTTATGAAGGCCTCACTGTAAGATTAAATATAATAATATACTTTTTTTTTTTCCTTTTTTTCTTTTTTTGATTAGTACTTACCAGTATACCGCATTTTTTTTTTTTCGGTGGAATCTAAGTAGAAAAATCTTTCTTGCAATTTTTTTTTAATCGAATTGAATCGGAAAATTGAAAATTTGAGAGAGAGTGAGAGATTTTACTTGAATTGAGGAAATGAGAAAAAGAAAACTTTCTTGAGAGAGAGAGTGAGAGAGATTTTTGTTTGAGTGGAGTTTGATTTTGATATATATATAGAAGAATATTGAGAAATTGAGAAATTGAGAGAGAGATATATAGGTTTTGGTTTGAAAGATGAAGACGTAGTGACGGATAAATAAGTACTTATTTTTGTATTTGTATCAGAGTAAACTATAGAGATTCAATGTATAATTAATACGGCTTAGTTGATTTTTTTCTTTTTAATCAACATGGTACTCAGTTTTGAGGGTAATTGGCACTGGGTTTTATTAGATTAAAATGACAGTCCAACTAAACACAAATAAGTAAAAATGTGAGAGAAACTAACACACCCATTTCATGTTTTTGTCACAAGTGATTTTTTTTTTTTTCTGTTTTTTGTAGAATTATTTTTAAAATCGATTTGTTGACCATGTCCAACGAACTCATAAATTTACAACTGTCTTTATATAAAATCCACCTCTAAAAATTGACCTCCCAGCAACTCAATTTTCAATTGCAGTTTTTTGTGGAGCTAGCTTTTTTAATCTTTTTATTAAAAATAATTCTTCTTAGACGAAGTCTTTTAAAAATGAGTCTTTATTCTGTTACAAACACAAAATTAGTATAAACTTAGCTAAATATGCTGCTAAGAGTATCACATTATTCCTAAAATATTTACATGACAAGAAAAAAAAGTAGAAGATGTCTTGCTTACAATCAACACATCCTTCATTTATTGTTTTTAGAATTTATCTTACATTGAAATATGTGCTAAGTTTTTTTTATTTTAATTTTTTATAATTTATCTCTATCGAATTGTGTGCTAATCATCATTTATTTAATATTTTATAATTTATCTATATATTATTTGTTTATATGTAAGCCACAATTTTTTTAATTTACAATTTTATTGAAAATACTTTTTTTTTTTATTTTACTTGTCACGCGTACAATTTTCATTCGACACTAATACATTTATAAGCTCATAATGCATTCATTTTTACAAGCAGGATTAAAAGCTAAAAATAGCATTGTCTTTTTATTAATTTTTTGGAAGGGAAAAAAAAAATCAAACTCAAACCGTTGCCGACAATTTAAGTAGAAAAATGACAGCTGCTTGCTGTCCAGAAAGCTGGCGGCAGAATGGCGTGGCCCACGGGCATTAGCTTTGACAATTTGATTTTTCTTTTTTTTCCTCCGAAAATTACACTAATGGTCTCAACCTATTACTCTAGTAATAAGTTAGTCTACAGCCTTTAAATTATAGCAAGGTAATCCTCAACTTTTCAGTGTAATTGTTGCACAATTAGAGTCTGTTTGGAAAAGATTTTTAAAAGTTCAAAAGTACTTTTTAAAGAATAAAAGTACTTTTAATTATATTTATAATTGTTTGACTAAAATCAATAAGTATTATTAAACTGAAAAATATATTAAAAAACTGTTTTTGAAAAGCTCAAATTTTGAGCTTCTTCAAAAAGCTTTAATTGAACTTTTACAAGAAATTGTAATTAATATTTAATAAAACTTAAAAATTAACAAAATTACCATTAATACATTAAAATAAGATATTAATTTATTTGTCACATTAATTGCTTATTTTATATATTTATATGAAGTAAAAATTATATGTTGGTGTATTAAATATTATGATACAAATTATACATAATATGTTTGATTTAAACAAATTAATTTTAAGTAATTTGATATACACTAAAATAGTTGTTTATCATAGTTTAATTAAGATATTAATTTTAATAGTTATTATAGGATATGGAAAAATATTATTTATTTTATAAAAAAATAATAAGGGTTATATAATAATTAATTACTATTTAGTCCAATAAATATAAAGTTTATACAAAATACTTTTATACTGCCAAACACTCAATTTAATATTCACATCACTTTTTGAATTCAAAAACAAACATTTAACTTTTTAACAAAAGGTCTACTGTAAAAAAAAAAAAAAAAAAACTACTACGTACTAAAAAAATTGTATTGCTAAAAATT
Source organism: Forsythia suspensa (assembly GCA_023638005.1). Classification (NCBI taxonomy): domain Eukaryota; kingdom Viridiplantae; phylum Streptophyta; class Magnoliopsida; order Lamiales; family Oleaceae; genus Forsythia; species Forsythia suspensa. The sequence continues at coordinate 46,118,592 of CM042673.1, read as the reverse complement.
CTACTCACAACAACTGTGTCGAACGGATTCTTAATCTCTAATTACTAAAAATTGACCAAATTTGTGTTAAATCATTAAGTGGTAATCGTATTTTCAATTTTATAATTCTATGTTTTACTTTGCAACTCGAGTTGGTATTCAAAAATTTGAAATACGACATCATCTTATTAGAGTAACGTGTTTATGTAACGAAGATTTGGATAGTTGTCGTCATCATTAACTAAATGTGTAGTTATAATAAGAATTAGGGTTCAACTTGTTAGTGAGGTAATAGATTGAGGAACAATTGTGCAATTTTTCCCTTTTCTTTTTCATTTTATTTAACCATCTCTAACCACCATATTATGTTTTAATAATTGTTAATTAATCGTTGGCTCTGTCGGTGCAGAGGAATTCCGCATAAGGGACAAATAGCAATCGTTTGGTGTGGGGTCCACCTATTTGATTGGGTCTTTTTGTATTTCATTTCTGAACATATAATAATAAAAAAAAAAGACATTTTATGATGTTGAAATTCAATGTTTTGAAACACTAATCTTCTGGTATCAACAACTAAATAGAAACAATAACTAAATATGGCTCTTGGCCCATGACAATATCCTACGTGTAGGGGAGATCGAAGCAAGATGCCCGATGATAAGCAATGAATTGAGGATCTATAATATCATAACAAAATTTTTACGTTTATAGAAGAGATACTCAGTAGGCGAACTTCAAATAGAATAAATACATTTATATTATATTTCATTTGAAATATATGAATGTGGAAAAGACAATAACATTGCAAAAATCAGATTATTGGACGTTTCTAGTTGACTTACAAATTTCACGAAACAAGACACTACGGACCACTTTACCATTAAAAGAGGAGATAAATAGGTTATTGAAGAAAATGTGATATTTAAGTCATATGAGTTGTAGACAGGTGTTAAAGCATGTTTGGTCAATAAAAACTAACTTATGAAATACGAGTCTTACACGTTATGTAGATAATAAATGTGTGGAATCTATGTCTTATTAGTAACATAACTTAGATTTTTTTTTAATTATTTTGTTTATAAGACGCGAATCCCATCATTATTTATTTTGAGCAACAAATATAATGTGGGACACATGACTACTTATAATTTGTTTCTTAATTTGCACAATTTTTGCATGATGTTAAGCATTATGTTATAATGAATTTGGATTGTTCGATTAGATATGTTGAGTTTTGGCTTATCAACATTTAATTTTAATTTTAACGTATAATAAAATGGAGAAACTTATGACAATTATAAAATGAACTCCTCACCTCTTGTATTAATTAAAAAATTAAGGACAATTGTGTTGTGTATTTTTTCAAGAAAAAAATAGAACACTTAACTATTATTTTCTCATCTACTTGATATCATTTAAGAAGGTCTTGGTTTCAAAATTTCCTACTTGTGGGTGGCCTTAAGATTTGTAATATTTCACTTTGGACGTTAGTGGAGTAGTTCAGTGGCGTATTGGATCGTATGTAAATTTTACTATACCTAGTAAGTTCTCATGTTTCTTCCTCCATTTTTTTAATGCATTCGGTAAACTTCGTTTTTTGATTTATTATTTTTCTAATAGTAATAATTGGTGAGATTTTTTTTTTTTTTTTAAAGAACGAATGGTATTAGACTGACAATTCGACTTGAGAGTTATTTGTTATTGGGTACAATAGTATTGGAAGATGGGCAAAGGTTCTTTGTCTAGGCTAGTAAAGATGATTGTGGCCAATGTAAGTAGTGAAATTAGATGATACTAAGACAATACGAGGTGCTAGATTAGAAATTGCTTTAGAAGAAAAGCCAAAAAAGATGGTTAATGTGAAAGTATGTGGTATGTTGTCGATTTTTAATCCCACGAGTGGACGGATCATTAGCAAGTAATATAATGATAAGACAGTGTCGAACCTACGAGAATTGGTAATTAACTACTACTTTAATTTCAAGTAGCTTTAACAAACAAACACACAATAAAATGTTGATTTTTATTTAACTAAAATTAAACTAAAGACTATTACAACAAAAAAAATATGAAAGTACAATAAGTTTTTGAAAAAAAATCATTTGATAGTCAAGACTCCCGATTTCACTAGTTAACTCTACTCATGCTCAATTCATATTTTGATGTAAATATCCTATTACCGGTTAACAAATCCAATTTATAGTATTAACATCTGTCTCTCTCAAAATCTAGTTAACTTACCTCTCAATATCAAATTTACCTCCCTCGATTGAAAATTCAATATGAAAGATGTTTAATCCTTAAGACAATCGCATAAACAAAATTGCAATTTTTCAATTTAACAACTTATTCATGAAAAGCAACATTGAGAGTTCTACCTGCAATTTCTCAATTAACATGCAACTAATGTTATGAATTTTAAATCTTTTTTAAAAACTCCTAAAAATAAATCAATACACCAACTCAACACAATTTATATGAAAACAAATTCAAAATTTAGAATTAAACATGAATTAAAGTCAATAGCTACAACATTTATCCTTCCAAATAACGTAGCCGGGCATGGTGAAAAATAAAGTACAAATCAAATAATAATTCATGTTCCGGTAGATGAAGAGAAACGATAGGTACAACCCTTAATCTTGAAAGTCTTCAATGATCTTGCCTCTGTCTTGAATTTCCTTCTCAGACTTGAATTTTCTCTTTAAAATATATGCATGTAACATTCCACGTCACTGCAATCGGAAAAGGTTGAGAAAGAATGCAAGGGTTTTAATGCATAAAACAAAAACTTCAAATAAATAGGGACAAATTTTCAACACCTTATGGTATTGGCATTGTGAAAATAGATTATATGCAAGACAAAACTTAAGATATTAGAGAAAAGATGAATTTATCTATTTATATTTATTTCAACATGCCTCCTTGCACGCGGGCTAGATTCATTTTTGATTGAACGCATGACATGTGGAATTTTTATAAATGGGCGGCAATGAAACTTGAACCCAACACGTTTGTGTGCTCTTGTAGCATATTTAACTACATTATCTAAAAGTTGAAAGTTGAAGATGCTAAAGAGGAGACGATAGAGACTCTGCATTTGTACTAAATCACTTACTCATTGCTTGTGTCACTCTTCTCCCATCTGGGGTGACAAACTTGGTAGGTTTGACTACTTTCGCAGGTCCACAAGTGTAGCCCGGCCCTGGTGCTTTCAATGTGAAGTTCTTCGGCACTCTAACAGTTTTGTTTGTGGTTCCAGCTGCACCAACGCTAACCTGGAAAGAGCTTGCCGCATTGGACGGATCTTGCCCCCATGAATTAAGTACCCCTCCTTTGCAACAATTCGCAATTTGTTGGTTGTATGGAGTTCCAGGCAGTAGGTCGACAACGGTTGGATCTTTTTTACAGGAATGTGGAATGTTCCCTTTAAACCTCGAACAATCTCCTTGCTCTGTTGTTTGAGCACCAACCATGCTCCATATCACCTCCTTCTTTGCCCAGGTCCACCCCAAAGTCCAACCCGGCGCTTCAATGCGTCGATATTTTTGAAAGTTGTATATTGTCACCACAGCCTGATCATTTTTAGCATAAAATGAATCGGACAATGCATAAAAGGAAAGGAAAATTATAAGTTGGTAGAAGATCTATAAATGGCACTGGAGAAGGCTATGGATCAAACCTTAATCCGTGACTCCGAGTGCAAAAATATAAGAAAAAGAAATCGAAATCACCTCTCTCAGATTCCTATATATAGCATGGAAACTAGGGCAACCTAATACAAAATTATGAATGCCCAGACTAGGTTGATCCACGGTCGAGGAGGTAGGTGAACAGAATAGTTAGGCTACACACCGTCCAACAGAGAAGCCGATAAATATCCCACGGATATGACTTGAATCCGTCAGAAGATGTCCACACAGAGCTATCATAAGATGGTTCACACTTACCCATATCACTTTTCATAACATTGGAACATGGAAGAGAAGAAAATAGTTTTCAACAGGCACTTTGGATAATGATAATTAGTTTGAACTAGTATTAACATTCAGAAAACTTGAACACACAATGCGCAGTTGACGAACTGGCAAGCTCAATTGGGATGATTTAAAAATATGCTCGAGATTCAACTGTCAGTATTGAAAAATACTGACAGTAAATTTAGGTTTCTAAATTCAACACTTGATAGGCTGCTGAGTAAATTTATACTCCTTTTGTATAAATAAAACAGAGATGTCATGAGGGAATTTAAAGACAATTTAGAGTTTACTGGAATACTTACAACATAGCCATCAGGAGTCCAACTCATAATATCCCATTTAATTGTGATATTTCCATTAGGATCAAGCGCATCATAGGCTACTGTAGAAAAATACCAAAAAAGGGAAGACAATAAACACATCAGATATTTTAAATAAAATATAAGTTTGAGAACATGAAATTATACCATGGCATGTATTTGAACTCGAAACTCAATATTTTGCTAAGAGGAAAGACGTTGTATTCGCACATCATTGTGATGACGTCCAAGAAATGTAAAACATAACCAAAGTTGAGGTCTCACATGTCATGCTAACGGTTTAAGATATGGCAAATTAAAGAAATAATTGGTTATGAATTCAGCTACAAATTCTTATGACATTGCAAATGATGATAAAAATGTTATAATACAAGATGTAGGAAAAACCTAAAAGAAAAAAATCACTAACAATTCCCAATTCTCATAGACATATATCTAATAATCATGAAGATTTTGAAAATTTCCCTTTCTCACGAAAACACTAATTAGAGCAACTCCAACCATGATCTTTAAAAGGTGCAACTTTTACATCAAAATAGTGTAATTTTCACACTATTTTTTTTACTATCTCCAACCATGATCTTTAAAAATTGCACCAAATGAATAGTACTTGTTTTTTCCTTATTTTTTTAATTTTCAACAATTTATTCATTTCAAATATTATTTAATTTAATATTCTATCACTACTCAAATTTATAAATGAAAAATTAAATAATTTTTCATTGCTAAAAATTATAAATTAAAATTTTATTACTAAAAATTATAAATTAAAATGATCTATATCATTTCATGTTCTATTTTACTTTTTAATATTGTTGTCGTAATAATAAATATCGTCTTCTTGTTTTCACATTTTTAAACTTTTAAAATTAATGAGTAATTTCATTTTACATATACATTAATTATTTTTATTAATCAATTACAATTTTTATATTAATAAAATAATAATGAAATGAAAAAAAAAACAAATAAAATTAAACCATAAAATAATAAAATGGCATGAAAAAAGATATACAAGGAAAAACAAATTGAACAAGGATCAAATAAAGGACAAAAATGGAATTAAAAAAAATCTGGAATTCCTGCGGCAAATCCAATTTGGCGCAGCACTGTTCACTACTCCATTTTGGAGTAGTGAAATACAGTTCGGTTGGAGCAGATTTGGAGCGTCCAGTGGAGTTGGCCTAACAACATGTTTGGTGCACACTTTTAAATAGTACCGGAGTAGACAACGAAAAAGATTTCAACTTCTTTTTCTTATTTAATAATGTTCACTACTATCGACTCTAGCGTACCTAATTGGTAGCAGCACTATACAAGACAGGATAAGATTTTAACTTTTTTTCTTACTCAATAATGTCGAGTAATGTCAAGTTTAGCAAAAACATACCATAAATATAGATTCCAACTACAACCAACCCCAAACAGAAAGGAGATACAATTTGTTCAATGAGAATCTTGGATAAGAAATGAGAACAGTCGAGGATTAATTTTCTCAAAGGAAAATAAGCTACTTCAATTTTCTTTACAAAAAGCAGATTACATTCAAGCTTAGTGTAGTTAAGTTCAGTCAAACTCATCCCTAGAAACAAACATGCACTTAGATTACTAAAACCAGTGAAAATATGCGTCAAATCACTGAAAGTTCAGAACTCGTTGATAATCATCAGGCACATTTCCTCTAAAATTGATTAAATCTCGACAGTTAATTAAAACCCTCTAATACAACTAAATTCCTTGAAAAGAAAAGTATCCAAACCAAGAAAAGTTATACACACCTGATGAATTGAAGCTGAAGCAAGAAAACAAGAAAAGTAGCAAAATGATGGAAGTTGTAAATTTGCTAAGGGATCTGAAACAGAGCTCCATTTCTTCCAGTTGCAGATTTTCTTGAAAACTCACTTCTCTCTAGATCTGCAACTCAAGTGTAGAGAGAGAAAGACGTATAGAGAGAGCAAGAGAGGAAGCGGTGGCAAGCTTGTTTATGAAAGCCTCGTGCCCGTTTGACAGATATTTTAAACTTTTTTATTAGACCAATATTAAACAGTTTATTTGAGCCTTCTGAAATCACTAATTTTTCATGAAATAATTTTTGAAAACGTGGGTTGAAAATCAAAAACTATTACTAGCCCACAATTGTTGACTTTTCTTTAGCAAAATAAATTTATAATCCCAATCAAACAAAAAGCTTAAGATTCTTAAATGTAATATACTCTATTTTTATTTTATTAGTACTTATTATATTAGAGGAAGTTCAATATATAATTAAGGTAAGGGATTTTGGCGCAAATAGTCTCTAACATTTGTTCTTAGTGTGGAATTGATCCCTAATATTCATTTTTTGGCAAATAAGTCCCTAACCTATGTATTTTGGTGCGATATTGATCCTTATGGGATGAAAAAGATAAATATACCCTTATTTTTAATTAAAAGAAATTGTATGTGGATTCCTAATTATTACAAAATGTGCAAATATGTCCAATACTTTTATTTTTTTATAAAAAATTAAAGAAAACTATTAAGTTTTTTTTAATTAACACTTTGGTAATAAATATGTCAAATAAAATTATTATTTTTATTATTAAGTAATTATATTATTTAAAATTTAAACTTTTATTTTATTGTTGTATAAAAAAAATAACTTTATCACAAACTTGATGTTCAAATACTTTTATTTAATTGAGTTATATGTTTATTAACTACAAATATTAGAAATCCAACTACATTCTTCATATTTTAATTTATATTTTTTCGTTTAAAAAATAAAACACATGATGTGTTTAATTTTATTAGTATTTTAATGTTAAATAAAAATATAATAATAAATTAATTTTTATTAGTATTTTAATGTTAAATAAAAATATAAAAAATTATAATTTATTTGACATGTTTATTATACGTTTTCTTTAATTTTTTTTTATAAAAATAAAAGTTGAATGTCATAAAATTATATACGTCATTTTTTTTTTTTTTTAACTTAATTTTTATTTTGTCACAAGTGGAAATTTTTTTTCTTTTTTTCCAAATTTCTTTTGAATCAAAAATCAAAGTTCTTACAAAGATTTCAATTTTTTGTAGAATTATTTTTAAAATCGATTTGTTGACCATGTCCAACGAACTTATAAATTTACAACATGTCTTTCTTTAAATCCACCTCAAAAAACTGACCTCCCAACAACTTATTTTTCAATTGCGGAACTTTGTGGAACTAGCTTTTTATTAAAAATAATTCTTCTTTGACGAAGTCTTTTAAAAATGATTGTTTATTCTGTTACAAACACAAAATTAGTATAAACTTAGCCAAATATGCGGTTAAGAGTATCTCCAATGCAACCATAGATTGTATTTATAGTATGTTATATTTAACACTTCAAAATACTTAAATGACAAGAAAAAGTTGATGATGTGTAGAATACCGTCCACATATCCTCTATTTATTGTTTTTGTAATTTATTTGCATTGAAATGTGTGCTAAGCTTCTTTTATTTTACTTTTTTATAATTTATCTCTATCGAATTATGTGCTAATCATCATTTATTTAATATTTTATAATTTATCCATATCTTCTTCTTGTACATGTAGGCCACAATTTTTTCAATTTACAATTTCATTAGAAATGCTCTTTTTTTCGTCTCTATTTTATTTGTTATATATACAATTTTACATTGACGATGCTTTAATACATTTATAAGCTCATAATGCATTCATTTTACAATCAATTTGAGATTCAAAAGTAAAAATAGCATTGTCTTTTTATTAAATTTTTGGAAGTGGGGAAAAATCAAACTCAAATTGTTGCCTACAATATAAGTAGAAAAATGACAACTACTTGTCTAGAAAGCTAGCGGCAGAATGGCGTGGCCCGTGGGCCTTAACTTTGACTATTTGATTTTTTTTTTTTTTGGTAAATTCAGAGTTGGTCACTATCATTGCACTTATAGACTCTAAAGTCAAATTGTCAAAATTTAATTCAATTAAAATCATATTTTAGAGCTAAAAAATCAATATATCCCTGCAATTAAAAAAAATGCTAATTCAATGATAATGTTTTATCCATGATACTATTTTATTTAGATAATGTACATTGATATATTTATACCATATTTTTATCTTTGATACTGTTTTATTATGATAATGTTTCAACCTATAATATTGTTATTGAATATAAATAGTATCAATCATCTTGTACTATTAATGAATCATTTTAAGAACAGTTATCATTACTTCAACTATTAAAACATCTTCTACTTTAGTTTTATATATGATATTGTCATTTTAAGCTAAAGAGACGATTTCAAACAGCTAAAATCTATCATTAGTAGTAGCAAAGCTACAAATCTTGACCAACTTGTTGAGACGATTCTGAAAATATATTATAATAGAAATTCTGAACACGCATGCGAATTCTATGCCTGTTTATGTTATGATACTGTTTTCTATAATACTACTTCAAACAACACACATGACTAAACAACACAAAGAATAATCTAATGACCAACTTTCATCAGAACATGCCCACATTTAACTTTTTCATCCCTACAGAAATTCAAGCTCCTATTTACAACAAGAAATCATGGCCACACCCAATATATTTCCTAAATATTCACTTATATGCTCATCACATCACAAATAATACACTTATACACCACAACCACCAACTCCGCTACCGCATTTGCCGCCCTTTGGAACCAAATCCACTCTTCATCGCCCTTCTTGCTTGAGAGTTTTATATCAAATTAAGTAATAACAATGGATGTTTGTCAGAGACAAAGCTAAGATACCACAGTCCATGAAAATTTTCCGTCGATCAACTCATGAAACCCCATAAGCAACATCAAAATCTCCACCACAACTGCACCATAGAAGAAGCGCTCTTTGCATGTTGCTGAGCCAGCGAAAATTGAGGTTTGTGGAGGTGGAAGAAAACGCCGATGTTTGTGGAGGCTAATTTTGGGATTAATTTGAAATATTGTTGAATAATATGTCCAAAATTGTGACTTAATCACAATTTTAAAAAATATTTGGACATATTGTGGAACAAGTCACTTACAAGTGACTTGTAGGCAATTTCTCCTTCTTTTTTCTCTCTCCAAAAATTAGACTAATGGTCTCAACCTATTACTCTACTAGTAAATTGATCTCCAGCCTTTAATTATAGCAAGGTAATCCTCAACTTTTTAGTGTATTTATTGCACAATTAGAGTATGTTTGGAAGGATTTTTTAAAAGTCTAAAAGTATTTTTTAAAGAGCAAAATTATTTTTAGTTATATTTTTTTATTGTTTGGCTAAAGTCAATAAGTAATGTTTTTATAATTAATTATGAATAAAAATTGAATAATGCCAATGATATTTATACTATCAGTTAAAAAAAGTCTTTTTTGAGAAGCTCAAATTTATAAAAGTTTTATTTGGACTTATACGGAAAGTTTTAATTAACATTTAATTAAACTTGAAAATCAACAAAATTACCATTATTAGTACATTCAAATAATATACTTCCTCAATCCTATTTATATAGGCTGATTTTCTTTCACACGGATTAAAAATTTTAATTAATATTTTTCAAAAAATAAATTTTGCAAAGAATTTTTCTTGTTTACCTTTATTTAAGTACTATCAATTCTCATTACATTTGAAAATGTATAAGTTTATTTATGTCGATAACAAATTATATTTAATATGAATATATTAGGAAATGAAAAAATCAAATACACCCTCAAAGTAAGTGGTAAGTGGACTATAATTTGGGACGGACAAATAAAGAAATTAACCTATATAAATTGGACAGATGGAGTATTAATTTATTTGCCATATTAATTGCTTATTTCAAAATGTCATTTCATATATTTATATAAAATGAAAATTATATGTTGGTGTGTTAAATATTATGAAACAAATTACACACAATATGTTTGATTTAAACAAATTAATTTTAAGTAATTTGATATATACTAAAATAATTATATTATCATAGTTTAATTAGATATAAATTATAATAGTTATTATAGGATATAGAAAAATATTATTTATTTTAAAAAATAATTATATGAGTTATATAATAATTAATATATATTTAGTCCAATAAATATAAATTTTATACAAAAGTACTTTTATAGAGCAGCCAAACACTCAATTTAATATTCACAGCACTTTTTGGATTCACGATCAAACATTTAACAATTTTTTTAAAAAAGCTCAACTATTAAGGCTTAATTTTGTATTGCTGTACTTTTAAGATAATCAACTTTTATAGTGGTTCAGAAAGAATCAACTGTGAAAAAAACATATAAGTGTTTGGTAAACTCTTGTTTCATAATTGATGTATATTTCAAAATCAGTATTTAAGTATTTAGTGAACAAAAAATGATTTATTGCTGTGACTGTATAATAAAATGAACATTAATTATAATAATGTTATTTTGTATTATTATCATGAGTAGTATTGTAAAATTTATTTTTACTTCTATAAAAATACATAATACTATCAAATATTTTTTTCAAGACAATGCATTTCCCATAATTATTTTAAAATAAAAATAATATACATCTATTAAATCTCAAAAATTATAAATAATATTATACAAAAATCAATTAAATTTAAATTTAAATTATTTGTGGAGATGTATTATAATTAGAATACTAATTACTTTATTTAATTAAGATCAAAATTGATATTTTAATAATAGATAGATAGAAAAGCTAAAGCATAATCTAAAAAACTACCATTTGTGAAAGTGCAATTATAATAAAAATTAGGTTTGAACTTGCTAGTGAGGTGATTGGTTGAGGACCAATTGTGCAATTTTTCCCTTTTCTTTTTCATTTTATTTAACCATCCCTAATCACCCTATTATGTTTTAATAATTGTTAATTAATCGTTGACTCTGTCGGTGCAGAGGAATTCCGCATAAGAGACAAATAGCAATCGTTTGGTGTGGGGTCCACTTATTTGTTTGGGTCTTTTATGTATTTCATTTCTGAACATATAATAAAAAAGACATCTTTATGATGTTGAAATTCAAAGTTTTGAAACACCAGTGTTACCGGTATGAAAACTGAGAAAGAAACAACTAAGGCTGTGTTTGATTGGGCATGGAAAATAGGTGGAAAGAAAATGTTTTTCGGAGAAATGATTTATGCAAGAAAATATTTTCTGCGAATTGTAAATGTAGTAAGGTTTGATTGGATGAAAATTCATCCTGAAAATGTTGTAATTTTCCAACTTTTGGTGTTTGATTGTCTTTATTTTCCATGGAAAATGTAGTATTTTTCAACTTTTTGTTATTTGATATAGAACTATTTTCTAGGAAATTATCACATTTTCCATGACTAAAATATTGGGGAGAAAAATTGAAAGTTTACTATTGACAATTGTTAAATTATAATTTACCATTTTTATGCATATTTCCACCATACATTTTATATAATCTAATACAAATTTTGAAAAATTCTATTGTACGTTGAATTACCACAAGCATATGGATTTGTTAAAAAGAATTAAAAGTGAGTTAAATAGTAGAAGATTCTCATGATACCACGATTTACACTTCACGTAAACTAAAATAAAATGCCCTATATTTTGAATAAACACAATGGACTAACTTAGTTAACTACATTAAATTTACTTAATGATTTAGAGCAACTTAAATTTGCTTAAAATTAATAATTTTGCCAACTTAAAATTAATAATTTTGCTTAAAATTATTAATTTTAAGCAAAATTAATAATTTGCTTAAAAATTAGAGCAACTTAATGATTTAGAGCATTTTATATAATTTGCTTAAAAATTAATAATTTTGCCAAGACATTATTTTGCCAACTTAAAATTATTATTTTAAGCAAAATTATTAATTTGCTTAAAATTTAGAGCATTTTATATAATTTGCTTAAAAATTAATAAAGGCTTTAATTTGTATTCTCTTGCCAATTTTCATTTGCCATGGAAAATTGATTCTACTCATTTGGCAAGAAAATGTTTTCATCATTTTCATGGAAAAACCATCACGTGCATGGAAAATGGAAAATTTTTTTCCATGGCAAATTTAAGCAATCAAACATAAAGAAAAGTGGAAAATGGGTGGAAAATTTTGATTTTCCATGGCAAATTAAGCAATCAAACGTAGCCTAAATAGAAACAATAACTAACTATGGCTCTTGGCCCCAAGACAATATCCTACGTGTAGGGTAGATCGAAGCAAGAGGCCCGATGATAAGCAATGAATTAAGGGTGCACAATGTCATAACATAATTTTTATGTTTATACAAAAGATACTTAGTAGATGAGTTTCAAATAGAATATGTACATTTATATTACATTTCATTTAAAATATGTGAATGTGAAAAAGACAATAACTTTGTAGAAATTAGATTATTAGACGTTCCTAGTTGACTAACAAATTTCAAAAAAACAAGACACTATGGACCACTTTACCATTAAAAGAAGAAATAAATAGGTGGTTGAAGAAAATGTGATATTTAATTCATATGAGTTGTAAACGGGTGTTAAAGCATGTTTGGTCAATAAAAATTAACTTATGAAACACGAGTCTCACGCATTGTGTGGAATATATGTCTTAGAAAGATCTCTCGATGTCTCTCTGCTTATCAGAGTTTATGCGACAGAAAAATAGATGAACTTTCGAATTCATGCATGTACTACATCTATCGAATGATCATTCAAATTATAAATTAAATCTCTAAATGAGCCTCGGCCTAAAATTGATATTAAGCGCTTATGTGTCATTAAATTTTTTAAAATTAGCAAGTCTTCAATATATATTTTCTTGTCTGGATTTTTTTAATAAAATATTGAGATTAATTTAAATTTGATGAGTTATAGATGAACTTCAGACGGAAGCCTATTTTTGGCTATCTAAATCACCAGACGGAGCCTCGTCAAAGACGTATTGGAGAGTGTTTTTTATTACTCCATTTATATATACTTATATGGCATATCTAAGAAGTAATAGACGCAGTGCATTGAAGATGCACTTATAAATAACATAAGTTAAATTATTAATTTTTTACTTATTTTGTTTATAAGACGCGAATCCCATCATTATTTGTTTTGAGCAACAAATATAATGTGGGACACATGGCAACTTATAATTTGTTTCTTAATTTGCACAATTTTCGCATGATGTTAAACATTATGTTATAATGAATTTGGATTGTTCGATTAGATATGTTGGGTTATGGCTTATCAACATTTAATTTTAATCTCAAATTAAAAGTATAATAAAATGGAGTCTCTTATGGCAATTATAAAATGAACCCCTCACCTCTTGTATTAAAAAATTAAGAACAATTGTGTTGTGTATTTTTTCAAGAATTAGCTATTATTTCCTCATCTACTTGATATTCATTTAAGAAGGTTTGGTTTCAAAATTTCTCACTTGTGGTTGGTCCTAAGATTTGTAAGATTCCACTTTTGAAGCTAGTGGAGTGGTTCAGTGGCGCCTTGGATAGTATGTAAATTTACCATATCTAGTAAGTTCTCATGTTTTTTCTCCATTTTTTAAATCTTGGTGATAATGCTTTGTTATTAGTGGTTCTTCCCTTCCCCATTAATACGAACATCTCACCACCACTTTAATTTATAGTAAAGATAAAATAAAATGGTACGTAAATTAAAAAAAAAATCATAAAGATTCTACAACAAGGGCTTATGTAGCAAGGGGTCGTTGTCAAAATTAAAAATCAGGAGAAATGAGAAACTCTCTTGGTAAAGGAAGTCCTAAAATAGATTAATGTGTATTAATGGCATTGAAAAAAAAAATTGTCTCAAATTACAAAAGAAAGAAAATGGCAAGGCTACTACTATTGCTTGTCTATATTCGAGCGTTGAATGGGCAGTTGGTAAGATTGGACATTGTACACCAATTTTCGACAGCTTCTAGATGAGCCCAATTTTGTGAACCTGAATTAATTGGGTCAATGGACAGTTTTTGTTAATCGGAGGGCAATGAATTAAATACAGTGAAATACAGTGAAAATTAGGATATCTACCTTTTTTTTCCCCATGATTTTATGAAATATGCTGGTCCTAATTTTTCATTCATTAATTAATTATCTTTATAAATTTAAAATATATTATCTTCCATTTAATATATAATTAAAATTGATTAAAATGAAAAGTTGCTAAATTTTATGACAAAAACGTATCTTTCATATTTCGTGAAGTAAATCACGTATAATTTCAAAATTCTTTATCTTTCGTCTTTGACTTCAATATGTGTTTTAAACTTTACCATCTCCTCATCATAACAAAAGAAAAACCTCAATTGATATCCCTCGTGGTAGCTTCTCTTGAGTTCCATTGGAGATTATAATCAGAACATTCATCAAATTCCTTCAAATTTCAGAGCCTAAATTGGGAGGTATGTATGAATTTCAATTTTTTCGTGACTTCCAGCTTAATATTAAAAATAGTTCATTTTTGGGACCACTCGTGACGTAATCTCATGTTTCTTCATTTTTTTGCTAATATAATTTTTCAAATTGTTGGGTATGACTGCTTTACGTAGCGGTAGCAAATATAGATACACCAGTAAAAGCAAGCGACATCTTTCTTCCGGAAAGAAAAATAAATGATGCAACAAATTTTGAAATAGGCTAGAGAAGAAGAAGTATACCATCGCAGTACCGGAAGGAAAGAAGGTATATTTTTTGGAGTTTTCTTTATTTTATATGGGTTTTTTCCCTGATTTTTACCTATCACTACAATATGTCCTAGTGTTTTCTCATTTTGCATATTTGATGAAACCATGTAGTTTGAGTTTTAAGTTTATGCCCATGTACCATGTGAATTTTTTTTTTTTTTTTTTTGTCAACTTGTGTTTAATTTTTCCATTTTAGAACTTTGGTATATTTTTTAACTAATCATTCATGACCTCTACTGAAAATAGTTAAGGAGTTGAGTGTTATTTAAGTTCAACACCAAATAGAAAATTACCACTTAGAAATCTCTAAGTTAAAGTGAGTCCTATTAGGAAAAATTACTATTTGAGTTCACAATGTTAGTTGTTCTTGTTACCATTTTTTAGTAATTGGTGTTAATACACCTTTAAATTACCTCATATTGAAACACTATAATGGCTGCATTTAGGAAACCAAACTTATGCATAATTCATTTCTTATGTTATTGCGAATGCTAATGCATTGCGCTACAAATCGAATATATTAACTAATTTTTATTGTTTATAGTGTTTTTTGTTCTTGTTATATCTTTTTGTTATTTTATATTAATATTCATTCATGTTACCTAATAGTGATACCATGAGATTTTGTATCAGACATGTTGTTGGATATTTTTTTATTTATTTTCATTTGACTTACTTAAATTATATTGTTGATTTTTAGTTTTGAAAGTGGAGGTAAGTGTATATATTCTAATTGGACACGCTATGCCAATTTTGATTGGCTAGATGGTAAGCAAATTTTTTCCAGATCACATGAAATGTGAATTTTATTCTGTTTTCTTATATGTTATGATCTAATTTCGTGGTAAATACGTACAGCTTGTGTTTTCTAGGTCATGTACCATCTCTTATATTCTTGGATTTGTTTAGGAAGAAAATATTTATAGATAATCTTGACTTTCTTAAATATTTTCCTTCTACAAATCTTGAAAATCTTTTTGTATCTTTTCTCATATTCTTACTACTCTTATTGCAGATTTTTAGGTAACAAATAATTCGTAATTTGATTATTACTTTACGTATAAGTAAGAGTAAAAATCAATAAGGAATTAAACTTTGAAAAATATTATTTGTGTTCTTATTCTTCAAGCATTGACGTTGCCAAATCCATTGAAGGTGAACAAGACATGGTGCTTAATTGATTATCGTTCAAAGCCAACGAGTTCTTCAAGACTTTGAAGAATAAAGAAAAACAATTGATGCTTAATGAACGATTCTATATTTTTATTAATCATGAAGTTAAGAACTGGGTTTCTTAAACCAAGTAGTGATTGCGACGAAGTACAATAGGAAAGTGGTGATAAGTCAAGACCGGTGGGTTTGATTCCACTTCATCAACAAGTCAAAAAAAAATTATCAAATGAAAGTTGATCTAAGTTCTTTTGATTGTTCTTTTGTTAATTTTGCGAAATTACAAAAATCAAATACTATTGTATTTTTAATCAAGATTATTAGTGGATTATTTTCACTCATGGTAAGGGCCTCGTGTATGTTTCCTTTCAGAGCTTACCACGTTACATCTTGTGTTCGTGTTTAATTCTTTAAATTCCGTGCTTAACAAACTACGGTTAAACGAACACTGTTAGGACGTACGCCTGTGAGTCAGAACTATTATTATTGTCACTCGCCAGTTCTGACTTTCGTTTTGTCCACTACTTTTAAATTAAGATTAAAACTGAATTTAATTTAATTTTTCTAGGTTTTAGAACTTTTAATTGGTATCAAAGAGGGTACACTTTTATATGTGTGATCCAAAAAACTAGATATGGACGGAGCATCGTTAGACCACCAATTTTAGATGGAACTAATTATGCATATTGAAAAATTAGGATTCAAGTCTATATCCAACCTCTTGTTGAAAAAGTTTAGCACTCTAGTCTATGGTTACAAAACATCCATTGTTGTTGAAAATGGGGTGGAAAGAAAGAAAAATGCAGAAGAGTGGGGGAGAATTGATTTTAATTATACTAATTGGAATTCCAAAGTTTTAAATGTCATATACTCTTTTGTGGATTTTAATCAATTTCATTTGATTTCTACTTGTTTGGTTGCTAAAAAAGTTTGGGATCTCTTATAGATTGCTCATGAGGGAACCTCCATTGTCAAGTCATCAAAGCTTCAAATACTTATTGTATAATTTGAACAACTGACCATGAGAGATGATGAACAATTCAAGGACTTCTATGCAAAACTCAGTGACATCACCAATATAGCTTAATACCTTGGGAAAAAATACTCGGAGAGCAAAATTGTAAAAAAAAAAAAATCTTAGATCTTTGCTTGATCGTTTTCACTCCAAAGTAATTTTCATTGAAAAAGCAAGGAGATTGAGAAAATGAAGGTCGAAGAATTGGTTGATCATTGATGATATATGAACTACATCTACAAAAGAGGAAGAAAGGAATGGGATTGTTATTGCCTTCAAAATTAAAAAAGATAATGAAGCGGTTGATGGTAAAGAGAGTGAAACTGATGAAAACATGGTCATGCTTATCAAACAATTCAAAAGATTTCTAAATGAAATCAGAAAGGAAAGAACTTGAATGCTCTACTACAAAAAAAGAAGAGGTTTTCAAATAATACAAGGAAAAATCCTACTACATCTATGAATAGATCTGAAAATCAAATTCAGTGTCATGAGTGTGAAAGTTTTTGTCACATAACCTTTGAATGTACAAATACTCTAAAGAACTCTCATACCAAGAAGGCCATGCATATTACTTTGAGTGAAGATGATGAAAAAGATTCAGACAATGACAAGGACGATAGAACTACTGATAATTAGGTACTTCTTTGACTGTGAACTTACAGTCTAGTACTGATTTTTAGCAAAACTTGACTACAGGTTCTGACTCTTTGAATACACCATCAGAAGGACCAAACCACGTATGTTCTAACTGCTATAGCATGAACAAAAAACTAAAAGACAAAAAGGAGAATAATCTTTCTATTCGTGTAATGATAGAATTTTTAGACAATGATAAGGCAGCAGTTGATACTAAAAATGATAGTCTAACCAACCTCTTAAAGGAGAAGGACGATTAATTTGTGGACCTAATTGATGAATTAGATAAATTAAAAGAAATGGTCAAGTAACTGACAATTGGAGTCTCTCGCTTGAGTGAAATGCTAATCTATGAAAGGATTTCAAATGTCAAAGAAGGCTTGGGATATGATGAAAAAAGAAAAGAAAAAAGAAAAATATCAAATCAGATTAATTTTTGTCAAAGAAATACAAACGACTGTATTCCCAGACATAATTGCTCACACTACAGTCAGAGCTGAGACTGACTCACCTATGTAAGTTCTGACCAATATCAAGACTATAATTCAGACTCTTTCATCAGTTAAACAACCAAGGTATTAAGTCTCAATGCATAGAGGTAAATCAAAATACTTTGTAAAATGTTTCATATGTGGTAATTTAAGACATGACCCATTTCAATGTTTATCTAATAAGATCTTGCTTAGTAGACAAATAGAGACACCATAGCAATACTAAAGTAAGACAAATTTGGGTTAGAAAAAATGATTTAAATTGTTATATGGTTGATGTTGCCTATAGAATCTTTGTTCTGAACTCATGTTATTTTGATAGTAGATGTTCTAAACATATGACTGGTAATCGATCTTATCTAACTAATTGTGATGTCCCAAAATTTTTAAAGCAAATTTAAAAGGTTAAACTTAGTAAGTATTTAATTTAGTATCATCGTTTTGAGAAAATAACCACGAAAAAATAATAATAGTAATAATAAGTTCAAAAGAAGCTATGACCGTATTTTCCTTAGCCTAACTATTGGTGATCTCCAAGCATTGGACCATGTCGCTACAAAAATGTGAATTTCTACGAAGAGATTACATTTATTTATTAATTTTAGTATTTAAATGTGTGGTGTTTGAATTTGAGTTTCTTTAATAGTCAAAAAGATAAAAGTTGTATGAAAATTAGAAAATATAGGAAATTGCCTATAAGTCATTTGTACATGACTTGTTTCAAATTAGGTTAAGAAATATTTTTCAAAATTGTGATTAAGTCATACTTTCACCAATATTTTAAATTAATTCCAAAATTATCCTCCACAAACCTTGGTGTTTTCTTCCACGTCTCCACAAACCTTACCTTCCATCGGTCACTTGGGCATGGGCGAGTCCACCGGTGACCATTCGATGGTCATAAGTTTGGTGGAGGAGGTCACGGAGGAGCTAAGGGCTAAACCTAGGTCTGCCGCGATTTAGGTGCTATTTTTTGGCGTGGGGCTGAATTTGTTGGCGTGAGGCTGGGTATGAGTGTGACGAGGGTGATCGAAGGTGGTCCACCCATGGTGAAGTCCAGGTCCGGTAGTTTTGGGGTCGGGTTTACCATAAGAAACTTGGTTATGGTTTCTTGTTTTTTGGTGTTTCTTACGTGAATCGTGAATCAATTAATTGGAAATACTATGTTCTCATTGAATTCCAATTTCTAATTGCAACCGGGAAAATAGAAGTTCAAAATTATATTCATTCAAGTTTAATTCTGATCTCGCCCGCAGTGGCGGTGGATATTGAAGCAGAGACAGACCTTGGGTTGTATACATTCACATACTTCACATACACATGTGGTTAGTATTTGGATTTTGAAAAAAATCGAATTGTATGTGAAAAAATTATGAAGAATGAAGATATGGAACAAAGATATGTGATAATGCTCCACTATTTGATTGAATTGGGAAAAATAGAGAGAAGTGAAATATATTGATTCAATACCATTACCAGAGTGTAGTTTGATACTGTATTAAGTTGGTTATTAGATTAAATCTTTGTGTTGTTAGTCATGTGTGTTGTTTGATACTATATTATACAAAACAGTATCACAAAATATTATCATAATAGAAATGGTATAGAATTCGCATACGCGCTCAGAATTTTTATTATAATATGTTTTCGGAATGGTTTCAACGAGTCGGTCAAGACTAGTCGCTTTGCCACTGCGTACAATGGATCGTTTGAAGTCGTCTCCTTAGCTTAAAATGACAATATTTAATTTTTCTTGTCAAAACAGTATCATACATACTAAAACAATATCACAGATAAATATATCTTAATATATTAGTATCATACATGAAAATATCTTAATAAAACAATATCACATACATAAACTACAACCCAATAAAATAACAGTATCATAGGTTGAAATATTATTATTATAAAATATTATCAAAGATAAAAACATGATATAAGTATACTATATCACTTTATCTAATTAAAACAGTATCATAGATCTGTTTTACTGGTTGAAGTAATTATATTGTTCTTAAAATGCTCAATTAGTATCATAGATTAAAACAATATTATAGATGTTTTATTAGTTGAAGTAATTATATTGTTCTTAAAATATTTTATTAGTTGTATAAGACCATTGATACTGTTTGTATTCAATAACATTATCGTAGATTAAAACAGTATCATAGGTTGAAACATTATCATAATAAGACAATATCAAAGATAAAAGCATGGTGTAAATGTACCATATCACATTATCTATATAAAACAGTATTATAGACAAAATAATATCATATATAAAACTAAGTACAAGATATTTTAATGGTTGAAGTAATGATATTGTTCTTAAAATACTCTATTAGTAGTACAAGATCATATGTTTATACATTGTTATAATAAAATAGTATCAAAGATAAAAGTATGGTATAAATATACCAATGTACATTATCTAGATAAAACAGTATTATACAAAAGAGTATCACAATAAAACAGTATCACAATAAAACAGTATCACTAAATTAACGCTTTTTTAAATTAAGGGTATGTTGGTCTTTTAGCTCTAAAATGTGACTTTAATTGAATTAAGTTTTGACTATATGACTTTAGAGCCCTTAAGTGCCAAAACAGTGACCAACTTTGAATTTACCCTAGAAAATATAGGCTCCTAAGTAATAAAATGGCTGCCATGAATACAACTATTGTACTCATGGACCAAAATAATTTATTTCAACCCATTTAATGTAGGATGCCTTTTCTCTCTCTCAACAAACAACCTCTTTGCACATGACTAATTAATTATCTTGTTAATATATTGGCCTTCTGTTTTGGTGAGAAACAGCCAGCAGATTCTTTTATCTTACGCCAGGTGTAGGAAGAAAAAGACACTTGGCTAAAACTTATAGATGTCCTTTTTAGAAAATGAGTAGAGGCATGCAACCAATAGGAGATCCCCAGCCATTTTTGTATCCAATTTCTTTTTTTACAGCAAATTAAAATATCATAATCTGACGGCAAGTTTAAAAAGAATGGGAGACTAGCCATTTTTTTGGGAGTCATCTTGAGTCTCTCACACACTAGCACGACTATAGAAAAGAAAAGGACAGTAGTATAAAGTATGCTGCAAGGTGGATAGTATGTCAATAAATTATTCATCTGCTCAATTGAAATTTATTATGCGTGGTTGAGGAAAATACAATTGTATTATCAAATAAGAAGACAAAAAAAAAATGATAAAGTCACATGTATAGACATTTCACGTGCACTGACAACCAATATTCTTTAACATGGTTGGTATATTAAGGCTCATTTGGTAGATGTTGCTTTTATATGTAAATCTTTAGATGTAGGAATCTCATCCATGCGTGGTTGTGATATGTGAAAAGTTTTATAAGTTATTACTTCGATTTGTTGTTGGGATAATTACTGCCATTTTCTTTTCTCCTCAAATTCTTTTAGATTTGATGAAAGAAATATATAATTATGGTTGTAAAAGAGTAGCTTACTACTATAAAACTTGGGTGTTGAGATTTTATTTAAAGTGTAAAAAAATCTGGACATATAGATAATAAAGAGGATAATAAGATAATTAATTTGAGTAAGTATTGATGGATTTTTGAGTCATCTTTTATTTAATGAAATGATTAATCATGTAAATTTAGAAACTATAATTGTAGTCTTTTTCTTTACCATGCTTAAAATATCATACAATATGTGGTGCTTTCAATTGTTAGATGTTTGGTTGGATAATGAACTTGAATACATAAGAATTGATTTGGACATTATTGCCAATGTTAGTATTTTAAATTACATGTACAGAAATGAGCCTCGATCAGTATAGACACTCAATCACATGGTTTCACTCATCTCCTTAATATTACTTATATGGTTTCAAAATGCTTTTGGTGGATATTTCATCATAAGAAGACGCCACTTTATTATTAAGTACCATGCATCTAAGTTATTTATAATTTTCAGTAAAAGAAGTAAAAGTTGCTCATTATATCACTATATTGCATGCACTCAATTAGAAACACAAATTACTAGGAGTACCCCAATATGTTGAGTGTGGGAAAAGACGTATGTGGTAGGCTCCAATGGATCACTAGGCAACTAATGAACGATAAGTTGACCCCACTCATTGTATGTATTTGCTATCGGAGGGTCTTCATGGTGATCAATAGATGCTATGAGTGGAGGTATATTACACTTGACATTTTAGTGCGGTGTCGAGGGGCATGATGTGGACAAGTATTTTATATCTATATGATTTTGAGCGCTCAGGGTATGATAGTGGTTTTGTGGGGCCTATATTAGAACATTCAATTAATCCCAATATAGCATATATATGTTTTGCATATATCTTATGCTTTTCTTTTGGCGTGCCATGAATTTGTTACTTATTGGACAATTATTTTTGAAATGGTAAAGAATTATTATGATGTCGTGGAAAGCAAATTGGAGCTTAAGATCGGACTTTGTAATCGTTTTGCTATGGCCAATGAGCCAAGGTAAATTAACACGGGCTACAAAGACTACCCCAATATGTTGAGTGTGGGAAGAGATGTATGCTGGGAGCCTCTATGGATCATTGGACGGCTAATGAACGATAAGTTGAACCCACTTGGTGTATGTATCTGCTACTGGGAGGTCTTGATGGTGATCAATGTATGCTATGAGCATAGGGATATTACTCTTGACATTTTAGTGCGGTGCCAAGGGCATGACGTGCACAAGTATTTAATATCTATATGATTTTGAGTGCTTGGGGTATGATAGTGGTTTCGTTAGGGCCATATTAAGACATGCAATTAATCCTAATATAGCACATTTATATTGTGCATGTATCTTATGCTTTTCTTTTGGTGTGCCATAAGTTTGTTACTTACTAGACAATTATTATCTCAGGTAGAAATGACAAAGAATTATTATGATGTCGTGGAAAGCAAATGGGAGCTTAAGATCGATGAGTTCGAGGTGCATTGTTTGACCAATATAGAAATTTGGTCTCAGTTGTTGACGAGCCCGAGAATTTCATACTGGAGCGTGCCTTCATTTTTATCGTAAAGTTTAAGATTCGGGCTCTTAACTATCTTGGTACCCTCATTGACATAATCTAGACTAAGCGTGGTAATAATGTTATGTTGTTTCTATATTTTGTTAGTAGACTTTGCAATCGTTTTGCTATGGCCAATGAGGCAAGGTAAATTAACATATGGATGCTCTACATATTGGCCAGTGAGCCAATAAAACCTAACATATGGAAGCCCTATTCTGACAGTTGACTTGTAGAGCAGTTATGTACAAACTATAAAAGTTATGGATAAATGTAAGTTTATTATAAAGATAAAAAGTTGTGTGTTCCGCTTGTGATTAATATAAATATCACTAGTATTGTTTGAACTTCGTTAAAAAAATCAGGATGAAATTTGGTGGCATTTTACACTAATTACAAGAGTCATACATGTGGACTGGTTACCTTTGGTGACGGTGGACAAGGTAAAATTGAAGGTGTAGGTACTATCTTGATTGATGGATTTTTTTTGTTTTAAAAGAAGTATTGTTTGTTGTAAGTTTATAAGCTAATCTGATTAGTATAGGCCAATTGTGTAATGATAATCACTTAGTTATGTTCTCAAAAAAATTATGTAAAGTCTTGAAATCTGATGGTAATTGTATCCTACATGGTACTAGGTCTATTAACAAATGTTATCTTCTTGACACCAAAATTACTTGTCATGTTTCAAAAACTAACTCTACTGAACTGTGGCACAAACGGTTGAGACATTTGAACTATGTTGACTTGTTGAGACTAACAAAATTAAATGCAGTACTAGAAGTTCCTAATCTCGCGGAAAAGACTGAAGATGAGTGTGGTTCATGTAAAAAGGGTAAACAAACTAAAAGTACACATAAACAACATTAGTTTCTTGCTACATCTCATGTTTTAGAATTACTACATATAGATTTGATGGGACCTATTCAAGCCAAAAGTATTGGTGGCAAAAAATATATTTATGTTTTGTGTGGATGACGTTTATAGATATATATTGGTAGATTTCTTGAGAGAAAAATATGATGTTTTTGAAAGAATAAAATATTTTCACCTAAAATTAACAACCGAGAAACACTTTGAGGAGATAAAAATAATGAGGATTAGAAATGATCATGGAAAGTAGTTTGAAAATGCCAATTTCTCTATTTTCTGAGAAAAATATTGAATATTTCATGAATTCTATGCTCCTAAAACCCCTGAAAATAATAGAGTTGTGGAAAAAAATAGGTTTTTGCAAAAGATGGCTAGAATAATACTAGTTAGTAAGAGATTTCGTGTTAAATTGTGGGCTGAAGCCATTAGTACTGTATGTTATATTTTGAATCGTATGTCTTTGAGAACAGGTACTATACAAACTTTCTACAAGATCTGGAAGGGAAGGAAACTGAATCTCAAGCATTTTTATACGTTTGGTAGCAAGTGCTACGTGTTGAATGATCGAGAACACTAGGATAAATTTGATTCAAAAAGTGATAAGGGAATATTTATTGGCTATTCAGAAAATAGTTGAGCTTACAAAATTTGTAACATGCGGACTCAAACTATCATTGAATCCATCAATGTAAAATTGATGACACTGATGATTTTTCCTCTTATTCACCGGAACCTCAATTCAGATCTTGGATGAACATGTTGATGGAAGTCAAACCACTCAAGACAACCATCTGTTCAGTTAGTAACAAATAGACTGAATGGCCAGAATCAGGTTTTGGTGTCTCTGTCCCTACTATTGGAGATTTTGACGTACCTAATACAAATAAAGAACAAGAAACGAGAAGGTAACCCGCTTCCTGGATACATAAGACACATCCCAAGGATAATGTTCTCTCTAATTCTGGTGAAGGTATGATGACTAGGAAGAGGCTTGATGTTGAACTTGAAAATGTTTGCTACACTTTATAGATTGAACAAAAAAATATAAATGAAGCAATTGATGATGAAAATTGGGTTCTAGCTATTCATGAATAGCTAGCTCAAATTGAAAGAAATGAAATGTGGAAATTGTACATCGGCCAAGGAACACAAATGTGATCGGGACAAAGTGGATCTTCAAAAATAAATTTGATGAACATGGCAACATAGTAAAAAACAAGGCACGCATGGTTGCCCGAGGATACACTCGAGTGGAATGAGTGGATTTTGATGAAACATATACACATGTGGCTCAACTTGAATCTATTAGACTCTTACTATTTGTGGCATGTCAAATGAGGTTCAAGCTCTACCAAACAGATGTCAAAATTGCTTTTCTGAATGAGATTCTGAATGAAGAAGTCTGTGTTGATCAACCTAAGGGATTTATTGATCCTTATTCTTCCGACAATGTGTTTAGACTAAAAAGTCCTTATACGGAATAAAACAAGCTTCACGTGCTTGTTATGAAAGACTGACCATGTTCTTGTTGGAACAAAGACACAAGAGAGAGAGAGCTGACAAAACTTTGTTCAAACATCTCAAAACTAGATTAAAAGTTGCACAAATCTTCGTTGATGATATTGTGTTTGGTTCTACCTCAGAAATAAAATCCAAAGAGTTTATTACACTTATGAAAAATAAATTTGAGATGAGTCAGAACTCCCATGGATACGTCCTTGAAGATCTCCAAAGATAACCAGGGCAAGAAGGCCGACTCCAATTTGTGTCGGAGTATGATAGGCAGTTTGTTGTACCTGACTGCAAGTTGTCCTGACATATCATTCATTGTTGGAGCCTGTGCGTGTTATCAAGCCAAACCAAAAGAATCTCATCTTGCGGCTGTGAAGCGAATTATTCGCTATATTAATTGTACTTCTGATTTTATTTTATGGTATACTAATGATACTAACTCTCATATTTCATGATACACTGATACTAACTGGGTAGGAAACATGGATGATAGGAAAAGCATGAGTGGAGGATGTTTCTACATTGGTAACAATCTCATTGTATGGTTAAGTAAGAAACTAAACACCATTTTCTTATCTACTGCAAAAGCTGAGTATATTATGTTGGTAGTTGTTGTACATAGTTACTTTGGATGAAACAAATGCTAAGTGACTATGTATTGATCAGGATTCTCTTACTATATTTTGTGATAACACTAGTGTTATCAATATTTCTAAAAAAGGTAATTACTTTGGGACATATTCAAATTGAGTATCAATTGGCTGATTTGCTCACCAATGTCTTAGATTCTGCTAGATTTGAAACTCTACGAAAAGCCATGGGCATTTGCTTGATGCATTTATAAAAAAAAGTTCTTGTATACTTAGGTCCCGTTTGGGATTGATTTTGGAGCCCAACTTCTGATTCTCAAACAATCAGAAGTTGATTTAGGCGTTTGGTAAAATTTTTAAAAGTGATTATAAAATAATCTGACCCACTTGACAAATGATTTTGAGAAGCGAAGAAATGACAATTTTTCGATTCTCGCTTTTAGCTTTTTCATTTATATATTATTAAAATACCCATTTTACCCCTAATTAATTAAACTAATTCCTTTTATACCTATTTGAGAAACCAAATTAATGCAAGTTGGATCATAAAAAATAGTATAAATTTAATTAATTTTTGCACTATATGACTATACTTTTATTTTGTAATTTTTACAAAATTTGAAATTTATTAGATTTTTATTATTTTTATTTTAAAACAATAATAATGAATGCATTGTCTTGTTAAAAAATTTTTGATTAAAAAAAAAAATTAATTTTACCACTCATGATAATAATAATAATATAAAATAACAATATTATAATCAATATCTTTTTTAGTAATTTAATACTGTTACAGTAATAAATCACTTTTGTTTACCAAACGCTCAAATGTTGCTTTTGAAACATACAACAATTTTGAAACAAGAGTTTACCAAACACTTATAAGATTCTTTCTCAAAAGACAAACAGGACTGATTCTCTTAAAAGCACAAAGAATACCAAACCAAGCCATACTAGCATTTTTTATTTTTTTTTGTGTGAATTTATCACGTGTGATTGTTTTTGTTTTGTATTTTTTTCAAATTAAAAAAAAAAAGTTCTTGTAGATAGCATATGACATAAATGTAAGATTGATCTATGAATATTGAGATTAACTTAGATTAACCAATCAGTGTGTTATGCTAATTAAACTTATGGTAAAATATGATCAAATAAGCACACTTTGAGGACATCTTGACTAGTTTGAATGTGTCTTATTATTGACTGGGTTGTTATCTTTAAAGTAGTTTTATTTTGTTGTGGACCTATGGTAAGTATCTATGTCTCTCGGCACTATAATATGTTGTTGTATTAACACACAAATTCATTGGAGGAGATAGCTACCACCATTGGCGTGTTCAGCCATCTTTGATAATGAACATGCATTATATAGAAAAGGCCTACTCTATGGCTATGAGAAAGTCAACTCCATGAACTAAAAAAAATTCAGTGTTTTTTACTAATAAAAAAAATATGAAAAATATAAAAAAAAAGAGGGGGGGGGGGTCAATACTTTGAGTACTTAAAAGAAAAATTGTTATTGTACTCATATCTGGCACGCACATATTTTATTATTTATAGAGTCATTTTTAGATGATAGCTAGTTTGAAATACATCTCTGTACTTATCTTCTAGACAAGATTCAATTTGATTTATTGGAACGGGTTATGATTGACTGGTCTAGTATGTCTGATCACACATAATCACATTATAATCTGACAAAATAATTGAATCTAATTGTGCGTATATAACAGATTGGAAGATTCTTGTTTACTTTTGATATTTTTGGACTAGTTATATAATTTGTGGACTATGAAATTTTTCCATAAATAAAATTTTATTTATATCCTAAAATAGATTCTCATTGATTTTTTTTTATTGACTTGTGTAGGCTTTTTGTAGATTTTCAATTAATAGTCTAAACCTGAGAGTAAAATCAAGTATCCACCAAGAAAAGTTTTTGGGACTATTTTTGAACAACATAATATGTGCTCATTTGTGATTGCAAAATAATTCAATTTTTCTAAAGAAAAATTCCGTTTAAAAAAAAGATTCAAATTGAACATATCAATTTCAAAATTTCAAAAATCTAGTTAAGCTGCAGTTTTTGTTAACTACCCTTTGCATGTTCTTAACTGTCCATCAGCAGTCTTTTTGCAATTGCATTCTACATGTACTCACGTTCTCTCTTGCTTTCATTATCATAGTTCAAATTGTCCTCTTTCACTCGATCTTGAATTCTTGGTATAAGGTTTGTGTAGGGATAACAATAGCAAGAACAAAAAATGTTTAAGAATCTAGGGAAAGCATGAAATGAGTTCGAATGACAGGTTTATGTGAGGGGAGACACATCACTTTCAGTCCTAACTCATTACGTGACTGATTGGGAATGGATTAGGTAACTTCCTCAAATGATGAGAAATTGACAACGGATGGTATTGCTACGGAGATGACTGGTGCCAAGAAGTCCACTACTGACAAGTTCTGACTATTTGCTCCTAATTGTTTGATGGATAACTGTATTACATTAATACTACTGTTGGTTTTTTGTTTCTCTCCCACTTGCTGTTTGTCTATTACAAAAAAAGGGAGTAATATGATGTGTGTTTGGTGGTGTTTGAATAACACTTTTTATAGTATATTACTAAGGGGGAGTAATGGTGGTTTTGTGACTAGTATGTGCTTATTTGTTGTGTGATGCTGATGTTCATTTGTCTTGGTTGATGACTTGATTAACACATAACATGCATGATATTAAAAATCAAGTTTTATGTTTTGGAATTAAGCAACGCCCAAAGGGAGAGATTGTTGCATTAATTTTAATTTGACCTACTTAAATTAAAAGTAAAGGTAAGCGTGTACGTTTTGATTGGACATGTTAGTGCCAGTTTTGACTAGCTGAGATGTTAAACAGATTTTTCCAGATCATATGAGCTGCGAATTTTATTCTATTTCCTTATATGTTATGATCTGATTTCATGGTAAACATGTACAGCTCGTATTTTCTAGGTCATGTACCATTTCTTATATTATTGGATTTGTTTAGAAAGAAAATATTTAGGGATAATCTTGATTTTCTTAAATACTTTCATCCTACAAATCTTGAAAATCTTTTTGTATCTTTTCTCATATTCTTACCACTTTTATTGCAGATTTTTAAGTAAGAAATATTTTTTAATTTGATTAAACTTTACCTATAACTAAGAGTAAAAATCAATAAGAAATTAAACTTTGAATAATATTATTTGTGTTCTTGTTCTTCAAGCATTGATGTGGACAAATCTATTGAAGGTGAACAAGATATGGTGCTTAATTAATTAACTATCAAAGTAAATGAGTTCTTCAAGACATTGAAGAATAAAGAAAAACATTTGGTACTCAAGGAACGATTCTGTATTTTGATTAATCTACTTGGCGTGAAGTTAAGAACTATGGTTCTTAATCCAAGTGGTGATTGCTAGGGCTGCAAAAAAATCGTAAAACTGTAAACCAAACTGAACCCATTGGTTTGAAACTGTTGGTTCGAATCCACATGAACCCGCAGTTTTTTTTTTCTTAAACCGAACCAAACTGTTTCAAAATAGTTTGGTTTATGTTTCAATTTTCAAAAACCGCACAAAATTGAACCCAATTGCTTTTAATTTTTTAAATTAATTTTTTTTTATTAAATTATAAATGTTGTAGTTTTCAAAAAAAAAATAAATATAAAAGTTTTGAGATGAGAAAGTTATTGGTATGTTGCTACATGCTAACTTGCTACTACTTTTTTGCCTTTTTGTTTGTATTTTGAATTTTAGACAAATATAAATATAATTTAACATTTAAGATTGTTAGTTTTTGTTTAAACTTAGATGTTGACGTGTTTTAAATATATTACTATAATATTGATAGGTCAACTGCAGATCAAAACCGAACTAAACCGTAAATAATGGTTTGATTTGGTTTGGTTTGAAAAATAAAATAGTATGGTTTGGTTTGGATTGGAAAAATTCCAAACCACGTGAAATGGTTTGAGTTGAAAATATGGCACAAACTGTCCAAACTCAACTGCGCTCACCCCTAGTGATTGCGACCAAGTACAATAGAAAAGTGGTAATAAAGTCGAGACCGGTGAGTTTGATTCCACTTTGTCAACAAGTCAAAAGAACAAGTATCAAAGAAAAGTTGATCGAAGTTCTTTTGATTGTTATTTTGTTAATTTTGCGAAATTATATAACTAGATATTATTGTATTTTTAATCAAGATTAATAGTGGATTGTTTTTACCTATGGCATGGGAACCCATGGATGTTCCTATTTGGAGTTTATCACGTTACATCTTGTGTTCGTGTTTAATTTTTAAATTTCGCACTTAACAAACTGTTGTTAAACGAATACTATTAAGACCTACGTGTGTGTGAGTCGAATCGCGTTCTTACGTCCATTTGTTTTAAATAAAGATTAAAACTAAATTAAATTTAATTTTTCTAGGTTTTAAAATTTTCACATATGTCATTTATGTCTATAACTAACGCATGGACGGTAACAAATCTTTATTCATTTAAGAGTTGTACAACCTATTTTCACAAGTTTGTGTATAAATTGCATCAGAATAAAATATTTTTAAACTTTATTCTTTTACATTATTATTTGTAATTGGTATTATTTTCATTAATGTGAATTGATGCTTATTATTGTCACTCTAATCTATTGCATTCTTAATTTTTTGGACAGGATTAGGACTACCTGATGCACCCCAACCATTGGTCACTTGGAAAAATAACTACTTGTTCAAAGGCTATGATTTCTAGTACCTTGGCTGGAAAGTTGTCAAAGGTTCAGAAAAAATACTCCAAGGAGAGATGTGCTTGGGTCATTTCTTAGATACAAGCATATTTTTTTTAAATCACCAACTCATCCACTAAGTATTTCTTAGAGAAGTCAGACATCCCAACACAAATGAAATCTGGTTCGACATAGGGGCAAACTTTTAAGATTTTCCATGACGGATTTTTGTATCATAACTAGTTTACGTTGTTTTGGTGACGATAAACAGATGAAGTTTGATTCAAGATATTGTAGGATCAAACATGATTACTTCAGTCATCTACCTAGTATTTCGACATCAAATGCTAGTGATGTATTTCTGAAAATGTCAAATGCTAGTGACTAGGACGATGTAATTGTTCGAATTTTTTATTCGCTGACTTTTTTAATGTTCACCATGGCATATAAGAGACGTGTCAAAGATTATTTAATAGTATGTTATTCTATTACACCCTTTCATCTTTTCCTAATTGACAGGTATGTCATTTTTAATTTCTAACCCATGACAGATGCGAGGTTACGAATTTGAACTTAAGTGTTTAAACGATATAATGTTTAGTCCGTTTGATACGACCTTCATTGTTACGTCATTGAATCTTAGTAATACTTACACTTAAACATCAAAATGAATTGTATTGAGACAAAAGTATAGTAAAACAATGTTGTACTTCACTTGAAATCTAAATTACTATAGGGTAATAGGGTAAGGCATGAAAAAAAAAAACAATAAATAGAAACTCATGAGTTTGAGAAAGAAAACACATACTTTTAACACAATGTCCTTTGTCGTGTGGAGCAGTTTTTCAATTACAATCTCAACATAATTCTCCATAGCATCTTTGTGCTAAAAAGTACAAAAAGATTAATGAAGATGGGAAAATGGCTAATGGAGAGAAGAAATACACGTATTAGTGTTCCACACCAACAAAACATAGACAATAACCTATTCTTTAGCATTTTCAACAATCAATGATAGAGTAACAACGTAACCTGATTGCATTGTATGCTATCTGGGAAGTATTGAGAATGGATTCTCATCTAAAAATTGCAATAATCTTTTCACAATTGCGAAAATACATTGAAACACAACTCGAATAGCACAACATTTTCTCATCATCATAACCACTGAATAAGAGGAAGCATACAATATAAATAACATCATAGACAACATAAACAAGTCTACAATGCTTGAGAACGAGCCATTGTCCACATTTCACATAAGAGTGGTAACTTTAAACAAATAATCAAGGTTCTAATTTAAAATTATACTTTTAGACCAATGTCTGAGGATTGATGTACAAAATATGTGCACAATATCTTAGGCAATCTGAAAGGATACATAAAACATGTATTGAAGCCATATAAACTAACTTCAATCAACAAATAAAAGGATATACAATACAAAATGTTTATTTCATATAGTATTCATCAAATAACACATTAAAAATCGTGATACATTAGATTATTTTAGAAAAAGGAATCATCTATAAATATTTTATTCAACTTCATCTCCACGAACACCATCTGCAACAACTCTTTTCCTATCCCATCGCCGCGAACAATAATTTAATGTTAAAAAAGTCACCAATCACAATCGGTTCCGTATTTAGCATATTAAATAATTCAATAAATTTATATTAAAAAGACATCTTGCAAGTATCATAGCTTAGATTAATAATATCTTTATGAAGTTTCTTTGGTCTATTTAGATGAAAATTTTACCTCATTATCTATACAATTGTTTGGCTTCTTTTAATTGTCGGATATCGTTTTTAATGGAGCTGAAATTTTACAGTTCTTTCTATTATGACCACATTCCGAACAATGTCCACATCTTGATAACTTCTTACCCTCACACATTGACCACATTCTTTTTTCATGTGGTCTTCCAGACCTTCTCTTCGCTCTAGGAGGTAGCATCAACATATTTTTGACTTACTTTGGCACATTCCATTCTACTTTGTTACCAATGGCACAATTGTTCCAGTGTATGCTGCAAGATATGATTCTTTTTAGAAATAATGTGAGCAATAGTTAACTTTCTTTTACCAATTACTGCATGAGGCCACGCCATCTCAGCAATTTGAAACCGCATGCACGGATAAGTCTTTTTATTGATCTTTATCATGATGTTGCTTCATTGTTGACTTAATATATACTTTCGCTTAACAGTAACACCTGACCGAAAATCATTCAAAGTGTTACTAGTGAACAATTTATTTGTGGCATTTGAACCTAAAACAAAAATTAGTATAATCATCTAAGTTCATCTATTTCATTAACTGCTAAAATGGTTTCATTACCTCTATTCTTATCTACTCTAGGGTCATTTCCATCATCATGTGCTCATATCTTGTGCAAGTTTTGTGAATATTGATTTAGCATCACTTGAATTCTTAAAAATCAATTTTGTACTGGGCAATGCAAGGACTCAAACATTGCCTCTATTGGGAAGTTTTTGACAACTTTCGTGATTGAGTTAACCGACTTCATAATGTTTGTTTCATCATGGAGAACATGTTTGTTGTCATGTATGACCACTTATGATACCCAACATCATCATGTATTAAGAATAATAGATATTAACAATAATGGTACACAATTTTTTTTTTAACTATATGTAATTATTGTGTTTATTACTTAACCAAATATTCCTGTATACACGTATTGAACTGTCAAGATGCCTTATGTGAATATCAAATTTAGATATCATGTATGCTCTTGCTGCTGCATTGAATGGTTGCCTTATGAATTTAACCTTTTTTATATGTCTTTTTCAAATTTTGTAGTAGATGTTAACAACAGACCCATGCATCGCACATAGATACATTGTCTCAGCTGCATTTTCAATACTACTACTTCTATAAGAAATTATTACAATCCCATCACGTTCCACATGTGCTTCTTTGAGTCTTATTAGGATTATCTTCCACGAAAAAATATTATCAAAATCACCCACATCAAATGCAAGTATGAAAATATTGTTATTCACGTCCTGTATGCATGCCGTAAATAGTGTTCCACCATAACTACGTGTTAAGTATGTACTGTCGACTATAATAACCGACTTGCAACGTTTCCAACCTTCTATAGAGCCTAATGCCGCAGAGCTGTACATGAACCTGTTAATTTTATGTCTCAATTCTTATTTATGATCCTGAATTAGTTTCTTTAAGCATATGTAGGTACACTAGTAGTCTTCCATATGATATTTCTAGATGACCTCTTATCAACTCTAGTGCATGTTCACGAGCTCTCTATGTCTTCTCGTAACTAATGGAGACTTTGTAGGTTTTCATCATATCATATAAAATGTCATGTGGTTTGTATGTTGTCTTTGAGGGGATAAACTTGTACTTGATGCAACTCGCATTGACTGAACATGTTGCTTGTGTATGATCTCCTAAGATTTCTAAGACCTCATCGACAATTATCATCTAAACACTTTTACACGTATTCATTCTTGTCCGGTTTGTATACCTTGTACTAAAATTTGAAATGTATTGCGTACAAGGCTAGACTTGTCATTAGCAATTCTTTATTCTTGAAAATTGTATTCTTAACACTAACGATGCTAAGATGGGAAATGACTTGGCATTTTTCCTCTTTAATAATTTGGTCAGGATTTGTTAGGTATTCACAAATCTCAAAACCCATTTTTTTTCAATCGTAGGTAGTCTTGGAATCGAAAAATTTTATGAACAACAATAAATAGTTTCATGTGTAGAAAATGTGTGAGGAATCCATATGTCTCTGCATCAACACATATAGGGAATTTTGTCAGATTTGTTTCATTTTTCTTGACGTGTATGTAGAAAGATACATATCTATTGCTACAAATCTTGATTAGTCGGTCATTCATTATAACCTGATATTGCATTGTTATAACATATTCATCTCGTTCGTGATCATCTCAACTAAATTTGCATATTGGCAGTCTAATGGTACCATTATTCCGACAATCGAGTAATTATTGTAGTTTTGTGAATAGTCTCATTCACTCCGTTCATAAACCAATGCACTAATGCATCCCATACATGTACAAAAATTTATATCATGAAGAGTAATATTGTGTAAGCGAATAATTTCATTGATTCTATCTTGGAATTAAAAAATCACTTTAACTTTGACTGCAGTCAATTAAATAATTATTGTCGTGGTTAATAATTCATTAAAAAAAACATGTTATTTTGTTTGGTAATAATCACAATTCGAAACTACACGTATATATTATCTAATATTTGTGAAACAACCATATATTTTAATATGCAAGCATATCTATTGCATTCATAATTCTGAACAAATACCGATAAAATCTTTGTAAACTTGTTTTGATACCAATGTAGTTGCATCATAATTTCAATAAATTCTTATGATATGTTTTAAACTATTATGTATTACAAAGAAGAATGAAATCAAATTACATCCTACTCAAATAACTAAATTTTGATAAAATTCTAAATGAAAATTACCTTATGTTGCTAGCAATATGCTTTCTACCTCGAAATTTCCCTCAATCACAACAATGGGTATCTAAAAGTACAAGATGAAAACACAATAAGTGGCAAATACATTTTTAATACATTCTAGAATCAATCTTAAGAATGCTACTATTATTCGTGTCAAATACTTCAATATAAATTAGAATTACAATTGTTGATATCCGAAATGACCTGTCACAACGGCCAAGAGACTCTCCATTCTTGAGAATGGAGGTCCTACCAAGTTAGGTCCTATCAAATCAATATGAAGAGGGCTTTCTCTAGTTAGGGAGGTCCTACCACGTTAGGTCTTACCCCGTCAGCTTCCACCCAGCCTACTCCAGGTCGAAGGTCATGCCGTAGTCTCCTACTACTAAGTTCATGTCATCAATGGCACGTCTTCCACGTGTCAGACCAACCGCCCATCAGTCGTATTTAATGCAGATGTCACTTTACATTGAATGCCCAAATAGAAAATGTCTTGGAAGCATTAAATGCTCAGCTTGGCATTAAATGCATGTAATCATCACACATTTTCCTATAAATAGGAGACATAAATGTCCCTAATAGATGACATGAATTAATGATAAAAGAGCACACTTAGAAAGAATATACAAACAGGTTATCTATTACATAATTGCGTATCTATTACTTACCTCGGCCACGTTTGACTTCAATACTTTAAACATTAAGTTGGCTTGGGAAATGTCACATCATTTTCCAATGTCAATAGTTTGGCGCTAGAAGGAGGGCTCTCCCTAAAAAGGTTCTCCATATACTAGAAACTCACCCAAAGATCAACAATTGATCCCCACACTTGATCACCGTACCTAAACATTTTTATCTCTAAAAATACCTCCAATATGAGCCGTAGTCATGACTCAAGGACTCGCAGCCACAGGAAAACAGAGAGCCAAGATGTTGATCTCCCCCCGGGCTTCAGCCGAAGACATCCCAGAAAACTTCAGCTCTAACCCATGCTCCTGAAAGGGATGTAGTCCTACAAAAGTTGGAGTACCTAACTATGCCGTTGAACGGCTTGAGAAGAATCAAGCTACCACCAAACACATTTCTACTCAGAAGCAGAGTCGCCAGCACGGAATCGACCTAAAGATTGTCGTGTGAAAAGAAAGTTAGAATTCAGCCAGAAAAATCCATCAAGCAGCAAGAAGGGTGAGAATAGATGTCCTAATCTCCATAAGAAAGCTGCCTTGCAACGATCGGTGAGAATATTCTTTGACCGTATAGGTTGCCCCTCTCATATCCTAGCTGCACCACACGAAGAGAAAGTATGAAGGAAGGAAGAAGCCCCATCCACGGCAACATCGAGCGTACAAAACACCCCAGATGAGCTAGAGCTGATGAAACGACATCTAGCCAAACTGGAGGCTAAGCAAAAGAACATCCATGAAGAATATATAACTAATCGACACTCTCCATTCTCGGAGGACATCCAGGTAAAACCACTGTAAAAAAAGCTCAAAATGCCACAGCTAACTAGCTTTGAGGATGGCAACAACCTCAAGGAGACTTTGTCGATCCAAAAGGGCAGGTCGTCTTCATGGTAGAGCTCGAACAACCTCCATGCTAAAGGAGGATAATTGCAGATTTTGTGATCGTAGACCTCCCATCCAATTACAATACAATCTTGGGACGACCAATATTGGATAAACTCAAAGTAGCTGCATCCATCTACCAATATGTTATGAAATTTCCTACTTCCCATGGAGTTGGAATAGTCAAGGGTGATCACATGGCGGCCAGAAGTTACAACATCACCTTTTCCCGAATAGGAGTAGACGTGCTCCATGAAGAGCTTGGATGTCTAGATCCTAGGTTAGACCAACATGAGCAAAAGGCAGAGCCAGTTGAAGAGTTGGAGATGGTCGAGGTTGACCTTAACCACCCTGAGAAGGTCCTATGCATTGGAACTCGACAAGCCAAAAAGAACTCAAATCACGGCCTTCTTAAAGAATAATGTTGATGTCTTTGCATGGGAATATGCAAATATGGAATGAATAGACCCCAAGGTCGCTTGTCACATGTTGAACATGAGCCCGAATGTCAAACCAAGAAAACAACGATGACGCTCCCTCAATCCAGAGAGATACAAAGCTCTTGCCAAAAAAGTTGACAAATTGCTCAGGTGTGGCTTCATCAGGGAGTCCTTATATTCCCGATAGATAGCCAACCCTGTCTTGGTATAGAAAAGTAATGGAGCTTGGAGAGTATGGGTTGACTTTACCGCTTAAACAAAGCATGTCCTAAGGATAGCTTCTCACTCCTCCGAATCGATCAAATGGTAGATGCCACGGCAGGTCATGAACTTCTGAGCTTCATGGATGCGTACTTCGATTACAACCAAATTCCAATTAGTAAAAATAATAAAGAGAATACCTCATTCATAACTAACCGAAGTCTATACTGCTTTCGAGTTATACCATTTGGACTAAAGAACACTTGAGCAACCTATCAACGGTTAGTCAACACCGTGTTTTTTGGCCTCATCAAGAAGGCCATTGAGATATACGTTGACGACATGCTTGTAAAAACACCAAGGTAACAAATCACATGCGACACCTTGCTAAGATATTCTCCTTTCTAAGAAAGTACAAAATGAAGCTCAATCCTTCAAAATGTTCCTTCGACGTCGGGTTAGAAAAGTTCTTAGGCTACATGGCCCACCAAAGATGCATTGAGGCTAATCCAGAGAAAATATCGAGCCCTACAAGAGATGAGACCTTCTACCAAAATCAAAGAAGTGTAAAGCCTAATAGGATGGATAGTCGCCCTAAGCCGTTTAGTTTCAAACTCGACGGATGAGTGTAAACCTTTTTCGATGCTCTACGCGGTGGCAATGAGTTCAAGTGGAATGAGGCATGGCAGCTAGCCTTCGAAGGATTGAAAGCACAACTTGCACAACCTCTTTTATTGTCAAAACCAATGACTGAGAAAACCATAACTCTCTACTTGGTGGTCTTAGAACAAACAATCAATTCTGAACTAATCAAGTTGGACGAAGAATCCAACATCCAGTGTACTATGTCAGCCAAGCCTTGCACGATGCCGAACTAAGATACAGCCCAATGGAGAAGCTGGCCTATGCTTTGATCATGTCGCAATAAAGTTCACCCTACTTCTTGAAGCATTCCATAGAATTTTTGACAAACTACCCTCTGAGGCAGGTCCTCTAAAAACCAGATACTTCTGGAAAACTTGTGAAATAGGCGATAGAGCTCGACTAGTTTGACCTCCACTTTAGACCCCAGACTTTCATCAAAGGCCAAGCTCTTGCCTACTTTTTTGTAGAGTTTATTTTGGAAAATGAGCTCAGCACCAAAGAAGAAGAGAGTTGACTCTCTTCGTAGACAGATCGTCAACAGAAACATGCGCCAGAGCTGGAATAGTCCTGATGAGCCTAGACTTGGAACCACTTTGTCAGTCCCTGCAATTCGATTTCCATGCCTCTAACAATATGGCCGAATACGAAGCTCTAATAACTGGTTTAAGGTTTACAAAAGGAATGGGTGCACTCAGACTACTAGTATAGAGGGACTCCCAACTGGTAGTCAATTAAATTAACAAGTCCTACCAAGCCAAGGATGAAAGAATGGCATCTTATTCATAGATAATAGAGCAAGAACTTAAACCATCCACCTTTGAGGTCAAACAAATCCCAAGAACACAAAATAGTCTCGCTGATGCCTTGGCACGACTTGCTACCAGCGAAGGAATAGAAGAGATGGAGAACATCCTGATCGAAAGAATCAAAATGCAGTAATTAACCAGCCCGAGCCCATGCTCAGCATTGCCGACCTCAACCCCAGCTGGATGACGAGATCATCCAATTTTTGAAGGATGGTAGGGTGCCTCTTGACAATATGGAGGCCAGAAAATTAAGGACTATGGCAGCCATATGCATAATCATGGACAACGTCCTATTCAAAAGAAGCTTTTTGTTCCTATTAATCAGGTGTCTAAGGAAAAATGAAGCTCAATATGCCCTCAGTGAAGTTCACGAAGGAGTATGTGGCAACCTTACTAGAAGGTAGTCATTAGCACACAAAATCTTGAGGTAGGGATATTTCTGGCCATCACTAAAGAAAGATTCCATCGAGTTTGTCTAAAAATACGACAAATGCCAGAGGTTTACTCCCATCATCAAAGCTTCTCCAGAAGGACTGACCTCAGTCATCAACCCATGGCCCTTCTCAAAATAGAGAGATTGACCTAATCGGTCCGATGCCCACGAAAAAAGGTGGAACTATGTTCTCCATAGTTGTTGTTGACTATTTTACCAAATGGGCAGAGACGGAACCATTGGCTAAAATAATAGAACAAAAAACCACCGATTTCATCTGGAAATCGATTATATACATATTTGGAATCCCCTACTCAATTATCACAGACAATGGCAAGCAATTTGATAATTCCATATACATATTTGGAATCCCCTACTCAATTATCACAGACAATGGCAAGCAATTTGATAATTCCAGGCTGAGGTCATTCTGTGAAGAACTGAAAATCAAGAAGCACTTCTCCACACCGAATCACTCCTATGCCAATGGACAAGTCGAAGCCATCAACAAGATTATCAAACACACTTTGAAGATACACGGCTAGATGAACTAAAGAGATCCTGGATTGAAGAATTACCAAATGTAATGTGGTCTTATCGAACGACTTGCCGATCTAGCACGTGAGAAACACATTTCTCACTAGCCTTTGGAGTCGAAGCTGTCATCCCAGTAGAGCTCGAACTCCCGTCATTCAGAGTCCAGAGTTTTGATGAAAATTCCAATAATGGTGCTATGAGAGCCGAGCTCGATCTACTGGAGGAGAAAAGGTTGGGAGCAAAAATGAAAAACATAGAAGTACAAGGTACTACAACAGCAAAGTCGGGGAACGAAAATTCAAAGTTGGAAATTTCATCTTGAGGAAGAGCTTTTTGCAACAATAGAATACAAGGCAGGGACACTTGATCCAAATTGGAAAGGACCTTACAAAATTATCACAACCCTCAAGAACGGGGCTTACGAGCTCTGGAACACGGAAGGTTTTCCACTCATGCATCCCTGGAACGCCGAACATCTGAAAATGTACTATCAGTAGAACTTATCAGCATCAGCCTACGGGCATGAACTACTTTTTGTCAAAGAAGCCACGGCTTCCACATTGTGAAAAGCTTTCCACATCTTTTTGAAATGAATAAATGTTTTTAATAAAAAACAAAGTTGAAATTAGTGAATCTACAAATTGTCTGAACTAAAGATGTGACCAAGATCAAATACATTTAGACACAAAAGGTCCCATATGATTCGGACCCACGTCGGAGAGCGTAAGTGTTGCGCCACAAACGTTCGTCCAAAAGGCATACATCCATACTGAGTATGTGACTAAGGTCACAAAACTCTGGACACCCAAAAAAAAAGTGCTCGGCCTAGCTGCCGACTAAGATTCCACCCACCAATTTAAGTAATAAATAGTTCAGCTAAAT
Source organism: Forsythia suspensa (assembly GCA_023638005.1). Classification (NCBI taxonomy): domain Eukaryota; kingdom Viridiplantae; phylum Streptophyta; class Magnoliopsida; order Lamiales; family Oleaceae; genus Forsythia; species Forsythia suspensa. Next base: position 46,077,558 of record CM042673.1, on the reverse strand, counting down.
GACAGAGCTAAAAAGCTTGGGTGGAAATTAGACCATCTAATGTCAGATGTTTGAAGTCAGAAGTTAGATATCGATTTTCGTTTTCAACTTTGCAATTGGACCGAGCTACAAACTTAGGTAGAAATTGGATCGCCTAATGTCAGATGCTTGAAGCTAGAAGTTTGAAGTCATTTCGTCAGACGTTTGAAGTCAAAAGTCAAATATCATATTTTTGCCACCATTTCACGAGCTACAAACTTAGGTAGAAGTCGACACAAACTTAGGTAGAATCGTTTCAACTCATCTAATGAGCTAAAACTTTGGAAATTAGACCATCTAATGTCGATATCGATCGACATCGACTTGAACTCTCCATTAGACCGAGCTACAAACTTAGGTGAAAATTAGACCATCTAATGTCAGACGTTTGAAGTCAGAAGTTAGATATCAGATTTCAATTTTCAGCTCTACCATTGGACCGAACTACAAACTTATGTAGAAATTGGATCATCTAATGTCGAATGCTTGAAGTCATAAGTTCGAAGTTAGTTCTAATTGGTTTGGAAGATCGAAAGATAAAACATAAGTTAACAGAACGGATATTTTCACTAATATTGAAGTTTAGTACAAGTATAAAAGGAAAGAACTTTAGAAAAACAAAAATTAGACAAGACAATAGCTCATTCCTGACACTTGGACTGATTTCCTTCCTCAAGCGATGGAGGATTGTGTTTGTAATTCTTCTTCAGCTCGTCTAGCTCGTCCTTCAGGAACTGAACTTTCCAGTTTGGATGTTTCTTAGTTGCCGTCTCAATCAACTCCTCCATTATGAGGAAGTACACCTTCTCCTGGTCGGCCAGATAGGCGTCCGAGGACTTGAACTCTGCCACGACATCGTCCTTGTCTATCGACCTCTCCAAGGCAGTCTTGAGGTCAGCCTGGCTCTTTTCCAACGAAGTCTCCAGTTTGGTCCTCAACCTTTTCTCTGCCTCCAGCTGCTCTTTCAAAGCTTGAAGCTCGGACTCCTTAGCCCTGAGCACCTCATCCCTCTTCTTCAGCCCCTCCTCGGCGGAGGCCCGGAGTTTCTTCTCCTCGGTTAGTTTGGAAAAGACTTTTCGACCTTTGTATTTCATCAATTGAAAATCTAACAAAGTCTTGCCCATTTTCCACCACCATGTGGTGAATCATCACCACAGCGAGTTTATCGATGCAAAGAATGGTGAACTCCACCGCCACCATGCTTTCTAAGTATTGTCCAACTGTTCGACATAAACCTAATAGCCTTCTTTGCAATAGGGGACAGCCTGGCCGCTTCTTCCTTAAAAGGAAGTTTGAATAGAAGAAATATGTACTGGCTTGTGGAGAAGTCTTTAGAGCCTTAGGTATTCTTCGTCTTTTTCTGGGGTTGACCCCAAAGACGGTATTGAAATCTGAACTGACGATTGTGGACCTCGGGACAGTCCTTCACGAACTAGGAAAGATGTCACTTATTCGACGCTCTTGGCTGGATTGGGAATCCAAGTCAGAGTCGGAACTAGAACTTGTGCAGGCGCAGGTCAGTGTTGGGATGTTTGGCTAGGCCCCTCTCCCGAAGCTTTCTTCTTGCCCTTTCCAGCCTTATCTGATTTCTTCAGAAGAGCAGATATGTCCTTCATCTCTTTTTTGGATTGACCTGCAAACATACGAAGTCAGAACTGAGGAACGGCATGAAATAATAAATTACAAAGTTCGGATCACGAATTAACTTACGAGGTGGAAAACGATCTGAACTGGCAGGAGAGAGCCGAGCTGTAATTAAATTTTCCTCGGTTATCAAAACGTTGCAGGACTTAGAGTTTTCATCCAAAGTGCGCGCCCTATATGCTCTCTCAGAAGATTCTTCAGTGGGATTGTAAGGGTTGTATCCTGAAAAGACAAACCAAAGGTCAATAAGGGATGAGGCAAACTTTCCTAAACCCACAAGGCATGCGTGCTTACTTAGTTCGTGATAACGAACTGGAATATTAACATCCGGTCTGATGTCATTCATAACAAATTGTCATGCACCTCGGACAAAAAAACCAATATTTCTTCTTATTCTTCACTGAGTCCAGGTTTGGGTAACAACTCTACCACATGTTTTGGCCTTCACTGAGGTATACCACCAGCCCGACCTCTTACCATCCGGTTTAAAGGAATATAGACTATTAAACTTTTTAACCGAAGGACGAGAAAAGCCGAGCTGGTCCCACAGAATAAGGAAACCTACCATGGTCCTCTACCCATTTGGGCATAACTGAGTTGGAGCTATTCTCTACTATCTCAAGAACTTCCTAATAATCCTAGGGAAGGGAAGACAAAGTCCTGCATCTAGGACGACATGGTTTAATGCCACGCAGCCCAAATGAGGGTTGTCAACTCGGTCCTCGAGACCTGGAATAATGAACTCTATGTCGTCACTTCTAGACCCTATAAATCCTATGCCAATCCCTAAGTTGCTTCTCTTTTCCTAAAAAATAATATTTAATAGACCTCGTAAATAAAAGAAAGAAAAAACCTACACTTCTACACCCCCGTTACCAAGCTTTCCAACACGAGCACGGCCCTTTCCACTATTTTGATGTGGCCAAGGAGCACCGATCCTTATACTATTTCTCAATATGACCCAAATAAATAAAGAGATTGATTTAAGTATTTCTCTCTAGATAAATGATAGATACAAGTTTAGCTAAGAGAGACTCTCTCGGAAAGCTCAAGTGTTAGAAGAAAACTTTGTTGATAAAGTCTACTTTTTCCTGAAGCTTTATCCACACTCTATAAATGCTCTTGTGAGTGTTGTTCTCGGCATGGGAGATGTCCGACTTGAAGGGGGAGTCCGCTTCCACGCTTTGAAAATCGATTTTTGGCTTTGATGTCGGCAAGTGATAAAATTATTTTTGAGCTGGGCTCGGTGAGCACCTCCTCTTGAACTCTTGTATTGATTTTGACTTTGAACTTGACATTGCATGAGAGTTCGATTTGTAGCGCTACCTCTTTAAAGTTAACCATAGGTCAACACATCGCCTCTCAAGCAGAGAAGATGTCCGACCCTCTTCCGATCTCGAACTAACCTAACCTCCTCCATTTGACTTCTCCCCCAAGACATAACCTCGTCCCCATCCCCACTACCGGTCTCAACACTCATCTTTATAAATAAAAAAAAACAAAACAAAGAAGACTAGAAAATGGAAGAAAGTTTAAAGAGGAAGATCTACGAATGGTACCTAAGATCGAAGTACAGCGACAGATGTCCTCAAAGGCAACTCGACAATCTTGATACCCGTTCTGACGCTCAGCTCAGATAAAGCAATTGTAAGGAAGAAAATGTGAAGGCAATAGTCCCAAATGAGCCTCTTTTCTCTCTATTTATAGATGAGGGATGTGAAAAGTCAGCACAATCAATGCTGCAATAATGACATGACGGCGCAATGATGATACTCCATTAAAATACATGTTCGAGCCACGCAAAGAGCTCAAAAAATGATTATGACTATCAGTAGTATCACGTTAGCCACGGATGTACTTACGAAATAGGTCATGACGATTCAATATCTACAGTACGAACTGAAGGCCACCCATAACTATAGTCAAGAGTAGGCTTTGGAGGCAACTGTTGATATTCGACCTGGCCTGTCACAACGGCCAAGAGACTCTCCATTCTCGAGAATGGAGGTCCTACCATACGAATAAGGTCCTACCAAACCAATATGAAGAGAGGTTTCCCTGGTTAGGGAGGTCCTATCACGTTAGGTCTTACACCATCAGCTCCTACCCAGTCTACTCCAAGTCTTTGAGGTCATGCCACAGTCACCTACTACTAAGTTCACTTCATCAATGACACGTCTTTCTACGTGTCGGACGCCAGACCAGCCGTCCATCAGTCGCATTTAATGAATATGTCACTTCACATTGAATACCTAAAAAAAGGAATATCTTGTAAGTATTAAATGTTCAACTTGACATTAAATACATGTAATGATCACACATTTTCCTATAAATGAGAGACATAAATATCCCAAACAGAGGACATGAATTGCTAATAAAAGAGCACACTTACAAAGAATATACTAACAGGTCATCTATTACATAATTGCATATCTATCGCTTGTCTCGACCACGTCCGACCTCAATACTTAAAACATTAAGTTGGCTTGGGAATTGTCACGTTATTTTCCAATGTCAACAACAATGATTTAATTAATAATAAATATTGGGACTTGCGTGTTTGAACGTATGTTATTAATTTCAAAATCTCTGGAACAAATAAACGATCACAAGGATGAAATTTTTTAAAAATCATCGGCTAGAATTCTAACACCAAACTCAGCAACTTTCAGTTGATGATGATGATGGAGACTTCAATTTGTCATCAATAACAGAGATTATAATTTTTTATTAATCATCAGCCGAAAAATACAGGAAATTCAAAGGATGATTCCAAAATAAAACTCTGCAACTTTCAATTGTTGATGATAATGGATACCTCAAATTTTTAGGATATTTAGGGATAAGGTACTATCATTGAAACTTAAGAAACGCTCGATTAGGATGGTAACAAAGAACAATCTGCGGATGATTTAGATGTCTAGTGTAATTCATTTTATTTAATTTGGTTTTGGTATTTTTTTTCCTTCACACTCAATAAAACTCGAGTTTAGATCTGATGTCCCAAATATATATCCTTTTATAGATGAGTGGATCATTATGAACAACATTTTATGCATTCACACTTGCTGTAAAATTAATTTGTTTGATGATGCGTAAAGTTTTATTAAAAAGACACTAGATATATTTCAAAAACAATGTAACGGATATACATCTAATGAACCCTTAAATAAAAGTATCATGGGTGTCTTTGGTGACCGTGTGAGTTCAAGAGACATGTTTAGTATTGTTGAAATTATTTTTAAGATTGTATTATAAGTTGTGAGGTTAATGCGTGGATAAAAAATAGATTATAAATTATAACTCGTATAAAATATGTGAATAAAAAAAAAATTAAATAATTTGACTAGTTAAAATTATAAATTAAACACTACCAAAACATGATTTTAAATCATTTCAAAACTCACATGATTGAAATTATTAGTCAATGCAGTGGGTCCATGGGGTACTCGGTGCATAGAATACTTTCGAGTTCTAGTTAGTGTGTCTTTTTCAAGTGTTAAAAATAATCAAGAGGATAGTAGCTCGATAATATAGATAAAGAATTAAAATTGGCGAGATTCAAAATGTCGTTCAATACATTGATGTAACATCTAGTCCACTTGAATAGCAAAAAAATTAGTTTTCTTATAAGATGGGACCCACAAATTGTGTGGACCCTGCAACTTATATAAAAAAGTAAATTAAGAATTCACAATTTATTTGACTTATAAACTGCCGGATCTACAATTGTATAGATTTTCGTCCACATAATTTGTAAGTCCCCCAATTTGTATAAAAACTACTTTTTTGCTAAAATTGCTCGAAGTCCAAGAACTCATTAATAGAGAGATCAATAACTCGAAAATTATGCATTAAGCATATAGTATTCCCTATAGCATATTATTGGAAGTGCGGAAGATAAGACTTCCTCGGAAGGCAAATTGTGAGCTAACAATGTATCTCATATGATACATGATCACAATGAGCTAACAATTTTATATTTTCTACTTTTTGTTTTTAAAATAATAAATACTACAATCCCTACTTTGGTTTGATCTATATTCTTTATCAAAAATTAAAATATAAGGCATTAATTAGTACATGATTTTCTGCTTCCAACCCAGTAATTAGATGTAATTAAACACTACATAAAACTTTTATTAAAGGAGAATAACGTTTACATTAACAAGAAAAGAGATGAGAGGGCGAGTTTTGACTGATCCCGAATCATGAGCCGGACCTATCGCACATATTATTTAAGTTACAGGGTCGAGTTTTGAACTTCGTGTTGGGATTTCCGATGCAACTATCATAGACCTCTTTATCGCAGAAGGGTCTCATCGGATTTTGAACTCCATAACTGATCGTTCGGGATGGTTAAATCAAATTCATTCTGTTTATTTCTGATTCCATTATGAACTCTCATTTTCCAGAATGCTGATCAATCCTGGAACCTGGTGGCACCGGGGGTTGTGATGGTTGTAAAACATTCGACTCTGTACACAGCTCTTTATAGAAATCTCAACTGATATGATTCATTTAACAAAAGATGAAGATAACTAATAGAACTTCATAATTTTGGATAAGAAATTAATGGCTAATAATCCTTAGGAGCCCATAAATGAGCTAGTTGATTAAAAGGACAGAACAAAACATTCACATGCTAAACTTTTTGTTAAAAGTACGACCCCACTGTTGCCTTTTCAAAAATTGTCACATTTTCCCACCTTTCTATTACGTCCATGAAACATAGTGGAAAATGAAAAAATGTAAGAAACATAACAAAACTACAAATATGGACTCTCCTGTAAAAATTTGAGAGAATATACTACATAAATTTCGCTAATCAAATAAGGACCAGAACAGCTCCAATTTGCCCGTTTGGTTCGACTTCATTCCAGGATTCAAGAGGCTGGAACGAACCAATGACAAATACATTTTGGTACGACATAGTAAAGAGGATTGCTGGTATCAATGGCGGATTGAATAAAAAATCTCAATGAGGCGTCAACCCTTGCACTGCTTGGGGCACATCTTCGGTAATCTTGTTAGCCTGAATGGTGCTTATTACATTACCAATGTTATCCTGGAAATATAAAACACCGCTTAAATTAATCGTTGTAAAAGAAAGCAACAATTGTATTCAAGCCCAGTTCTAGAGCATATCCATAAACATCACAAGATACTCGTGTTTGCGTGCCAAAGGATGGTTTCAACTCGTACGAGGTGAAGAGCATATAAAACTTGGCATACAATGATGATTCAGTTTTCATATACCAAAAAAAATGAAAATGGGTAAATATAATGGATAATAGAAATAAATAAAATAATCAATACCCTCCAAGTTGCAAGTTTGGTTCGAAGTGATTGCCACTGATGCTGCCCAAATACGCGCTCCTTGATCTGACTGCACACATGAATAGTGCTATCAATAATTGTAAACACTTTACCCTCAGGTTTTGTCTAATAAGCTTTAAAGTTACTTTTAAGTAACTTCCTTAGCCAAACATATTTGAGGTTTTTAAAAATTTACCTGAACAAAATCTCACTCTCTTTTACCATAAAAAAAGCGAGTTTATTTATTTTTCAAGCTTAGCTAAACATGCTCGTCCTAACAGGAAGGAGAGAGAGAGAGCTCACCTCACAACTACTACTTGATTCATTTGATCAATTTTACAGTCAATTAACTTAGCTGTAATTGCCTTAACAACCCACAGTTCCACCTCGTTGTCTTCAATCTGCAAAAGACCACACAGCAACATGAAGAACACCGGGTCCAGCAAAAGCACTAATTATAAAAATGAAAAATAAGTTCAAATTACCTGGAGCGTGTCCCTGATCAAGGGATAAGGAATTTGACCAGATTGGTTTGATCCAAGATCTACCAATGACATCAGCCTCATCTTTGCAATGCAATCTTCGTGCACAAGCCCTGTATAATCCCGACAAGTAAATACCAGAAACTAAGTTAAATGTGCCTATACCATGAAGCTTATAACCTATCCAATGGCCAAGAATTCAAACATCACAAAATAAAGAGAAATGATACCATAGCTCTGCAATAAAGTAGAGTTTGCTGCGTGGAAATCCATGTACGCATCCAACCTCTGAGTCAAAAAGATTTTTAGAAGCTGATACACCAGTGCATATTTAGCATCCTTCTCCAGCTGGGCTATGGCAGGCAAATCTAGCAAATCACCCTTGAATACACAGAAAACTGAATGAGGAAGAGAGATTTGACAAAAACAACTGCTCGTGTAAGCAACATAAACTGGTGAAAGTTGTTCTTTTTACAATGGCGCAGTGTAGAAAGAGCAATACATAGTGGAGTCTAATGAAAGTGCAGCTAGATAATGAATGGCAGGTCTCAGGTTCCAGTCTTTGCAGAAACTTTAAAATTATTTGCAAAACCGGTTCACTCAACTGGGTGAGTGGTTTGGTAAAAAGCGGCCGGTCCATCCGATTCTTGATAGGGTCACATGCAATCCGGTCATACTAACCCATCCGAATCGGTTAGGAGGCCGGTTTTCCAGTCAGTCCAGCTGTTCATGTCCAGTTTTCAAAACTATGGTCATAAATAAGAAGAAAACTGAAAAACTATCCAGACCCTAGGATTCCTCAGAGCGATATGCCATTTTGTTCATTCAGGCTAAGAATTATCCAAAAAATTTGTTCATTCAGGCTAAGAATTATCCAAAATTACAAGATCTGAACTAAAAATTGTGTCAAAGTCATTTCCCTTGTAACAAAATCTTCTTGCCTCAATTTTTGACATGAAAAGGGAGCTGGTTGCATACTTAGAAAAAGCGAGCCAGCAGTTCAGGTTCAAGATACTATCAATACTGCCGAGAACTAGACATGCAACCTATTTCAAACTGAGACATCCGAACCTACAAATTTCTCAGTGAAGCACACATGGGAATGGGAATGCTCCTCATATAAAGAATAACAGGAATTAATGCATCGTGTAAGGGGAAGACTAGATAGTTCCATTTAACACACCCACCAAAGTGCTCAGATACGCTTTTGATGACACAAATACCACTTGATACCATAATTTATTTACAGCTGGATGCTTCCTGAATTTGGTACCCACTACTAAGGACAAAATTCAAACTCACCCTTAGAAATGTTCTGGGGAGAAAACAACAGATACGATAAAGAAACTAAACCAAAAATCAAAGTATATAAAATATTCCCCACGTGAAATTGCACAAGTTATAAAACTATTCATAATGATACCTGAAACATGTCAGAAGCCTTTACAAATTCAATAATAGTGCGGACAGCTTGTTCCTTAGCTTCATTCATAGTCAACGCATCTTCACCAGAAAAGGTCACCAGATACTTAACCAGATATTTAAAAGAATCTTTTGCAGAGCTGAAAATCCATTAAAAAAATCATTAAATGAACCATTTCATACAATATTGAGCCTAAGAAAATTGAGCTATTTGAAACATATATTATGCAAGGTTCTCCTTCTATTTTTCTTTTAAGAAGAAAGCAAGGTTCTCAAATCTCACCTCTTGTTTTCCTTCAAAATATTAGCGACTGTAAGAAATAGCTCTCTCTGGTCCGTAACTCCAAGATTCCACTCCCTCAAAAAGTTATCTATCTTTTTAAACGATGGTACAACATGTTCAGTGACCTTCCCATTCACTGCCAAATTAAGGGCCTTCATGTATACAGAGTACTGGCTATACGGGCTCTCCAATAGGTTGTAGAGGTTAAACAAACTGTAATGCGGTAAGAAACAGAAAAGAAAATATTAGTTATTAGACATGAGACATACTGACCTAGAATGATTATGACCAAGGGACATACATCTTTAAGCGAAATGCAGGCTTATCATTTGGCTGTTGTGTAACTTTTGTGGATATAAGCTCCGCCATCTCATGAACTTGATCAAGGCTCTCGGGCTTTGTGACAAGGTTGCAAATAACAGTATACACGCATTCAAGATCTGAGGTGCAAACCGTCAAATAGCATCTTACATATATATTACATAAAAGCAATGGGAATTTGGCGCAAATAGTCTCTAACCTTTGCCATCAGTGCGAAAATGGTTCCTAAGTTTTTTTTTTTGGCACGAACGTCCCTAACCTATGTATTTTGGTGCGTCATTGTTCCTTATTTGATGAAAAAAAGATCAATATGCCCTTAATTGTAATTAGAGAAAATTTCAATTGGGTTCCTAATCTTTGCAAAAGGTGCAAATAGGTATAGTACTTTTATTTTTTATAAAAAAGTTAAAGAAAACTAGCAAGTTTTTTTTTTTATTAAGATTTATAGACCAAATTGATAATATGTGTAAATTTTTTGTATATTTTAAGAACAATTATGATATAACTAAAATTTAAGCTTATAATTATTAAAAAACTTGTTAAATAAATTTTTATTTAATTGAGTTATTTATTTATTAACTACAAATATTATAACTCAAACAATATTCTTCATATTTTAATTTAACATTTTATTATCATTCTAAAATGAAGAACACAATTTGTAAATTAATTTTTATTAGTAATTTTATGTTAAATAAAAACATAGAGCCTATTTGGTAGAGTTTAAAAATAGTTTTTAAATAGATTTTAAAAAAAATTGGTAAAATGTGTGGTTAAAAAATTACGAAAAATTGTGGGTCCAATAAAAAGTGGTTGAAAATGAGTTTTGAAAAAAAAAAAGTTTATAAAAATCCATTCCAAACATGTTCATAATAAAATCGGTTCAATGTCATAAAATTATATACACCATTTTGTTATTTATTTATCTTAATTTTTATTTAAGTTTTTGACATCACCACATAACAATTACATATATCTACAATAATTTAACATTTTTCCTCTTATAGAAAATTTAATTGACACAACTATAATAATAATTATAATAATAATAATAATATATAGTACGCTAATTAAATAAATGTACCAAATCCATTTGCACCTTTTGTAAAGATTAAAAACCTAATTGCAATTTTTTCGAATTAAAATTAAGGACATATGGGTCTTTTTCATCAAATAAGGACAAATTGTGGACCAAAACATGTAGATCAGGGATGTCCATGCCAAAAAGAAAACGTTAAGGACCATTTCTGCACTGAGGACAAAAATTATGAACCATTTGCCCTAAATTTCCAAAAGCAATATCATAACCATTAACTAGACAATAACAAAAAAAAATAGAAATGTATGATAAAGCTAGGAAGTAAAAGATCTAACACTTTTACCAAAAAGAATATTTGAAAGACAAAGCAAGTTCAACTTTTCAACAATTAATCGCAACAAAGTATAACATGGGCTTAGATTATGAAGGGCACAGGCAGAAAAAATGATTAAGACTATCTAATATCAGCATCTTTACATGTAAGATGATTCAAAATTATCATTAATACACAATTAGGAGCGTCCACTTTACTCCACATAAAGTTTGAAATTCCTTAGTTAAGGATTTACTTAAATAATACTTAAATTGAAGGCAGGATATTGAAAAAAGCTCCACCTATACTATATTTTGTAAAAATCCTAAAATAGTCTCACCATCACTCTCATCCGCTACCCTCAACCAGTCCCCCTCTCCACCTGACCGGATTTCCAATGCTTTTCTTTTCCTTCTCCCACCCCACACACACACTTTTCCTTCCACATCACCATTGCATCCATTGGGAGAGCTGAGGACTGCCTTGGGGATCCTAGGCCCCCCAAATTTTTAAAATTTTTTATGTACTTTTTAAATTTTTTTATTACAAAAATTACTTAGCGACTCGTTACAATTCCTCAAAAATTCTTTATATTTTTATATTTAATAATTAATTATACGAGCTAAACGAGTCAAATTGACGTCAATTAGAATTTTAATTAAATTGACATTTAAAAACAAAAACGAAACATTAAATCCAATTCTAGCAATCATCTTTAGCTTATAATTTTGAACTTGTGATTTAACGGTTTTTCAAATTGTAAAATTTGCCTTGAACACATTGAAACAGTACTAAGAACTTACACTCGACGAGTGAAGAAATATATCTCGAAAGAGGTAATACCAAAATAGAAATTAAAAATGAAAAATTAGATTATTAAATCTATTTCTAGCCGCCATCTTTGGCTTGTTATTTTGAATGTCTTTTAACAGTTTTTAAATCTAAAAAATGTGTTACGGAGTTTGCTATGGATACTTCCAAATGGTACCAAGAACCTACTTCGACGAGTAAAAAAATATAATCCAAAAATAAACTGAAATAGGTGATGTCAATAAAAAAATAAAAAATCGAATTATTATATCTATTCTTGCAGCAATCTTTGGCTTGTTATTTTGAATTCACTGTTTAACATTTTTCAATCAAAAAGATGCCTTGCAAAGTTTGTCATGAATACTTCGAAACAATATCAAGAACTTACCCCGACGAGTGAAAAATATAGTCCTAGAATAAGTCGAAAGATGTGACGTCAAAATGAGAATTAGAAGATAAAAATTATAATTATTAAATTCATTCAGAACAACCGTCTTTGGTTTGATCTTTTGAACTAGCCGTTTGACGTTTTTTCAATATGAAAGATGTGTTGCGCCAACAAATGGAGGTCTATTTGGACCGTGGTGATTTTGATCAGGTTAGGACTGATATGACTAGTTTCAAAAATAAGAAATTTATAATGAATATACTCAAAGAAGACCTTTGAAATAAAATTTAGAACCTGAGCCCATTTTGAAAAGTTCTACAAAACTAATGCCAAATATACCAGACGAAAAGGAAAATATATCAAAATTGCAGAGCAATGCGAGCTTGTTACCTTTCTCAGAGGCTTTGGAGAAAATTAAATCGGCGGAGGTAAGCATCAATGAGGCCAAATCCAGCCATCGGTTCTGTAACATACATTCCTGCGCCTCCACGCACAATCTACTCACCTGACCCTCCGCTACCTAACAAACTTTAAGTGTTAAATTACACAAAATTCAATCAAATGAACGAAGTTCCAAAAGGAAAAAAAAATATATCATAATTTTTGCAAAACAAAATTCACACTTTTCTCATAAATTTCCATGAATATGAAATAAATTTGTTAAGATAATAATATGCATATATGTGTGTTTTATTTATGTGTATTACATCTGGACCGGCATCTGCCCAGGACATCTCGGCGGTGAACCGAACGACGGAGAGAGTGGGATCTTCTTCGGAAGTAGGGACCACGGTCGTCATTTTTTGAGATTTGAAGAGGCAAATAGGGAATTTGAAACCCTAGTTGATCAGAGAGCTCTGGTAGCAGACAGAGAGAGAGAGAGAGAGAGGTGAACGGAGTGAAAGAGATAAAAACCCTAATTTGGACAGAGATGTTTTACAAGGGAAAATTGCATATTTGGTCCTTAAGATGTGGTATTTGTAGTAATTCGGGCCTCAACTTATTTTTCATCACCATCTGCCCCTAGTTTAAATTTTGTAACGTTATCTTTGAGTTATTGAGTTATAGAGTATTCCTTGATTATTTCATTCGACAAGATGATTTTTTAGTTTTATAACTTTTCTTAGTGGGTAGTGTAGAAGAGATACTACTAGTATACCGTTTTCTTGCGGTGGGATCCGATCGTAAACTTTATTATGATGGTGGATTGAATTGGTGAACAGATTTTGAAGATGATCGATTGAGGGAGATGATCGATTAAGGATGTGAGCAGATTTTAGAGATGATCGGTTGATGGAGATTGATTGAAGCGACTAGTAAATTTTGGAGGAGATGATTTTGTGATGTGAGAAATTGAAGATGTAGTGATACACAGACGTATATGTACTTTTTTCTTCTCGTAACAGATAAAACTCCCTACGGTCGTAATGAAACTGAATTATATTTTTATGGGAAATTGGTGCAAATTGTCCCTAATCTTTGCCCTTATTATGCAAATGGTCACTAACCTTTATTTTTTGGTGCAGTAGTCCCTAACCTATGTGTTTTGGTGCGTAATTGGTCCTTATTTGATAAAAAAGACAAATATACCCTTATTTTTATTTTTAAAAATTTTAATTAAATTCTTAACTTTTGCAAAAAGTACAAATGTGTCCGATATTTTTATTTTTTTATAAAAAAAAATTAAAAAAACTAACAAATTGATAATATACTAAATTATTTTGTATATTTTACGAACTATTATAAAATAACTAAAATTTAAGCTCATAATAATTAACAAACACGTTAATTAAAATTATTTATTATTATTAAGTAATCATTAAAATTTAAACTTTAATTTTATCATTACAACATAAAAAAAAAATAACTTTGTCACAAACTTGATACTCAAATATTATTATTTCATTGAGCTATTCATTTATTAACTACAAATATTAGAGCTCAAATTGTATTCTTCATATTTTAATTTATCGCTTTATTATCGTTCAAAAATAAAGAACACAAAATGTGTAAATTAATTTTTGTTAGTATTTTTATGTTAAAAAAATATAATAAGATTGATTCAATGTCATAAAATTATATATGCCATTTTGTTATTTATTTAACTTAATTTTTATTCAAATTTTTCACATCACATAACAATTAAATATATCTAAAGTACAATTATTTTATATTTTTCTCTTATGAAAAATTTATTTGACACGATTATAGTGATATATTTAATATGTTAAATTAAATATTGTTTAATGAATATATTATTTGCACATTTTACAAAAGTTAGAAATTCAATTTGTAATTTTTTTAACTAGATTTAAGAGTATTTTTATCTTTTTTATCAAATAAGGACCAATTGCACACTTAAATAGATATGTTGGGGACTATTCCACCAAAAATGAAAGGTTATGGATCATTTGCGCACTATTGACATACGTTATGGACCATTTGCGCCAATTTCCCTATTTTTATTCACTTCATCCAAAATGGTGTTGTTTATAGAATGTATAATGCAAGGATATACATAAATATAATATTACAATTTAAAATACAACAAAGATAATAAGAGCTCTTGTTGGTCGAGGCTTAGCTAGTGGGACAAGACTCGGTTGCTAGGCAATTTGCATCGTCTTCACTTAGCTTATCCTTAACAAGCTCCTGCAAACCGGAACTCCAATTGGATATGCCGATCTTGGGTAATAGTGCACTGAACTTGGCATATGGTAGAGGCTTTATAAGAGTGTATGCCAACCGATCATTGGAGGAGATGTAAGAGACATTAAATGAGTCGTTAGAGACATGATTCAGACAAAGTGACAATCAATGACTATATGCTTCATGCCAAGTGAAAAAACAAATTAACACAAAGATATGTAACACCAATATTGTCGTAAAAAATGGTAGGTCGATGAGCATTATTAACATGGATTTTCTCTAAAAGATTTCGTATACAAAGAGCTTCAGCTCAACAAGAGGCAAGAGCTCGGTATTCAACTTTAGTAGATGAGCAAGTCATTGTCTTTTTCTTCTTAGAGCACCAAGAGTTCGATGTACTACCTAAAAAGACAATATAACCAGAAGTAAATGAGTGGACATCATGATTCTGGCCTAGAGACAATTCATCATGGCATGTAGTCATTGATTATCACTTTGTCACTTGGTGAAATCTTTTGGCAACAAGACGCGCTTTGTAGCGAGAAATTATATCATCAAGATTTCGTTTGACTTGGAAGACCCATTTGTAGCCAACTTTATTTACGGTAGAGTTAGTAGAAACTAAGTCCCAAGTCCATTATGAAGAAGGACATTGAGCTCGTCCGCCATGGTGTGATGCCAATGAGGTATTTTAATAGCTTGGGACACACAAGAAAGTTCATGAGAGTCGGGAAAGGGATGATTAGTATTAGTATAGTGAAGTTGTCTCTTTTTGAAAATATATTTTTTTACTGGGTTACCAATGGGTGAAAAGGTCTGGAATAGGCTAAGAAAATGGAACACATGTCGAAGGCAGAGATAGATGAAAGAAGAGGTAATAAAGGGCAGCTCTAAGGGAATGCTAAAAATTGGAATAGAAGACGGATGAGAGGTGGAAGCACCTGGAGATAAAGATGGAAGAGAGTTTGTTGGCGATGGAACAGGTGGCAGAGAGGAGGGTTGCACCATTAAGAGCTTGTTTGGTGGAGTTTAAATACTACTAAAAAGTTAAAAGTTAAAGTTAACAATTAATTTTAACCACACATTTCATAGGACCCACAACTTTTATTACTTTTCAATCACACATTTCATCAACTTTTTATCAAACTACACCATACAAGCTCTAAATCAAGTACATTGGTTGAACTAGAGGATGTCGAGTGGTTGAGATGCCAGGTACAAGCAGTAGTGTAGTGAAAAGATTGGATGAGGTTAATGGTAGTATTGGAGACATCATGGAGAAGCATGAAAAATCATTTGAAACCCAAAGTTGTGGATCAAGAGAAGAAGAGAATATCAAAGAGTTCGAGAATGCAAATCTTGTCTCGAAAAATGAGACATGGCGTGAAGTGTAGACCCAGTTAGTATTGTAGTCCATACATAAGTAAGCACTTTGATTGGTGGTGTAGCCAAGAAAGATACAAGGGGTTGATTTGGGATCAATTTTAGTGTTGGTGTTCAATTTTAATCAAGGAAAACATATGCAGCCAAATATGTAAAGTTTTGCATAATTTGGAACCAAGTTGAAAGTGTAGGGATTTGAGTAATCTAAAAGGGGTATGGAGAGGTGATTAATTAAATATATAGCAGTAGAAAAGGCATAAGTCCAAAACTTGGAAGGAAGAGTGCGTGACTTAAGAGTGTAAGCCCAGTTTCTACAAAGTGGCGATGACGTCTCTTTACCAAACCATTGTGCTACGGTGCATGAGGTGGGTTTTTTAGGTTTTTGATCTCATAAGTATTGAGCATGGATTTTAGAGATGTGAATTCCCTACTCTTTTCAAAATTAAAAGTTGTTATGTTTGGATTAAAGTATTGTTCAACTTGTGTCTTAGACGTAGGAAATATTTAGTGAATATTGGATTTTAGTCTTAGAGGAAAGAACTAGATGAAATTTGTAAAGTGATCAACGAAAATGTAATAATAACATATACCATCGATTGAGATTAGAGGTTTGGGCCCTGTATAAAATGATGTCGAGAGAACCACGACTTCTTATTGTAAAATTGAAGGACGATAAACCAGAACAACAAAACAATTTAGCAATCTTGACAGATAGATGGCCGATGCGACTATGCCACATTGTTGGTAAGGAGGTATTGGTATTATTAGCAGCAAGATGGAGAGGTTGGGTACTAAGGAAGGAGATGCTCAAGGGCATTCATAAATGTTACTGTTGTTCGGCCATGGAATAGTTGGGCTCTCGTGCATAAGTCCTTGGGAACAAAAAAAATATGGAACTAAATTAACTGATGTACGCTTATATTTATAGAATTGAGAGAAATAGATTATTGTTTTACACATAGAAGGTATACAATACATATTAGATAATGTAAAGTAAGAGGAAAGAGAAGATGAACCCGTATGAAAGATGTTAGGCCTAAACTGTCAGCTGAAACAACGTCATCAAGGCCATCGTAGTTTTTGTGAAGAGAGAGATTCGAGATACTAGAGATGATGTGATTGGATGTGCTGGAGTCAACAATCTGTTGCCGACAAAGAAAGGCAGGGCAAGATGATTCACCAAATGTCTAGGTAGTTGAAGGTGAGGAAATATCTTCTAGAAACAATTAACGGGATGCCATTTCTTGTTACAAAATTGACAAATAACAATTGGGAAGGATGCCAGAGGCTAGAGAATATAATGGCTTCTTAGATCGAGATGGGGCATTTTGTGGACTATAGTTGCTGTTTTGGTTTGGATGAGTGAATATGATGAATTGTCGAAGAAGAGATCATGGATAAGTTATCAGCATCATGTAAATATGTTTTAAGATCGATTTTATTGTAGATACTACCTAATTTTGCTTCTTCTTAAATCCATTCAAACGGGACAAGAGTTTTATAGGTTCGAAGAGCAACTATGATTTCTTTGTAGGCAAGACATAGGCATCGAGTGTAATAAATGACAAGGTTAGCATCTCTGGGAGGTGCAACAATAGTTGTGAGTTCTTTGTTGAGAGTCTTGATTTTGAGAAGGAAATTAGCAATGAATTGAGAGCCTTTCCTTAATTGGGAGAGTTTATCCTTGAGATGAATGATATGAGATTGAGATTGCTTGGTGAAAATTTGCTCAAGATGAGTCTAGGCTTCGTGGTAGCTGAAATGAGGAGAATAATGGCCTCAGTCAACGAGGTGATAATAACACTAAGAATTCATTGATCTTGACGCTTCCACAAAGAGTGGGCGAGATTGGGAGATGTAAAACCATTACTTGTGAGAGTTTTTGATGAACACGAATAAGAACCATCAACGTAGCCGATTAAACTCAAACCATAGAAAAGTGAGGTAAACTAGATTTTCCAAGAAAAGTAGTTTGCAGATGTGAGTCGAAGAGGGGATGATGTAAAGTATTATTTTGAATAAGTGACGTTGACTAATTTTATGTGGCTTGAGTGATGGTAGTGGCACTAGTTTCTATGTCAATAGTCAATGGAGATGGGATGATCTTGTGGTGGCCAAGAAAAAGAGAGATAAGAATCGATGAGGGCTAGAAAAATAAAGATGTGGTCATAAGTTTTAATTAGGGAAGACTCTCAGAGTTTAGGATGCTTTGACACCACGTAGAAGACATAATATGAGACTGAATTCACTTAATCTAAAATGTTGTTGTTTACAGAATATATAATGCGATGATATACATAGATATAAGATTTAAAATACAACAAACAAAGATAATGAAGCCTTTTTGTGGTCGAGGCTTAGCTAGTGAACAAGACTTGGTTGCTAAGTGATTTGCATCGTCCTTGGCTCATTTATTTTCTTGTTAAAGGTCAATTTTTACTAAAAAAAAGGAATGTACTCTTTTATTTCTAACTAAAATAAAAAATAAAACAAACATAAAAATTTAAAGAATAGTAAAAAATAAAACAAAAGGATTGAGAACCCAACAGACAATGGGCGAGACTCAGAACATGGTAGAAAACTAGGGAGGTTGTGACATGAGAGTTCAGACAAGGATTGTTGTGAAAGTGCATTAAAATTGTAAATATATAAGTTACAATTAACGAACTCCGATGGCAATGTCCAATTGTGGAAGTGACAAGAAAGACTTTATCTAGGGAGTAATTGTCAAAAATTTTGTATCTTAAATGATTCCGCAAGTGCACGGATCGCTCAAGTAATAAAGTGGATTATGAGTCCAAGTATCGTTCCCACGAAGATTTAGATAATTCAGTTCAATTATATTAACCTTAATCGAATCTAATGAACTTTTGAAGTTTGGTGTTTAAGAACTAATGAGAATTTGAACTAAAAACAATAAATTAATTATATTTCAAATAACTAAAAGTTAGATTAGTGAAAATTATTTTAAAATTAGAAAAGAAAAGAAAAGCGTACTAGGATCTTGATTCCACTTATATCAATTACCTTTACCCGCACCATTAAATTTGATAACATGATTTACTTATGAAGATCAATATTCCTAATTTAATTTAACAATCTCTCTTGAGTAGAATTAAACATATTCTTATATGCAACCAAACTATATTTCTATGACGAATGCGAGTATACAAAAATGCATTAGAATTTTTGAATACTTAGAGATCACGTAAAGCATAGCGGTATATTTATATCCCCATCGGACTCTCGACAATTAATATATGTATAACCTATTTTCCATCTCTCGAAGGTAAAATAAGCCACAAGAATCATACAACTATTGCGCATATAATTGTAGATGAAGAGAAAATCAATATCAATTGTTCAAAAATAAAAACATGCTTAAATATGAAAAACTAAGTTCAAAGAATTAAGGATTCATGATACAAGTTTCATCATGATCCTAGCACTATTCATTAGATTCGGTTAAAGTTAGTATAATTGAACTAAACTATCTAAATCTTCGTGGGAACGATACTTGGACTCAACATCCACTTTATTACTTGAGCGATCCGTGCACTTGCGAAATTATTTAAGATACAAAATCCCTGACAAGTTTTTGACGCCGTTGCCGGGGATTTAGTTTTAGTTCTTTTTAGTTATATTAGCACTAATTCGAACTTTATTATTATTATTATTATTTCAGTTTACTTCAGTTTCAATTTCTCTTTTCTTCAGACCACAACACAAGATGGAATATCAAGAGATTGATGAAGACAATATGCTAGTTGGAGACTTTTAAACTCCACGGATTATCCAGAGCCAATCTAGCATTGATGAGGATAACATGCTTGTTGGAGATTTCTTCAAATGCACAAGGCTAATGTCATGAGATATGATGCAATTTCGAGATTGATGAAGACAACATGCTCGTTGGAGATTTTATCGCAATGCAAAGAGCTAAAAAGAGATTTATGAGGAAGTAGACATTATCAAGGTACTATATGCAAAAATAGATTCTTTGGCACATAAAATAGAGAACATGTCACAATCAGTCTATATTATGAAAACGAAGAAATCAACTTGTAAAGAGTGTGGGGCAAATCACTACACATCAGAATGCCCTATTCTATTACAGCAACCTATGCAAGCCGAATATGTTCAAAATGGCCATTATCAACAAAATTATGCTTTCTCCAACACATATAATCCAGGGTGGCGAAACCATCCAAATTTCTATTGGAAAGATAATCAAAATAATTTCAGACCACAGTTTTAGCAGTCAGAAAAGAGTACATCATTAGAAGACTCAATCAATAAATTTATCGAGAGAACCGAACAATTCATGCATAAGAGAGATACTACTCTTCAAAATCAATGTGCTTCAATAAAGAATGTAGAGACACAGATGGGGCAGATGGCAGTTGCTTTATCAGGTAGAGCACCAGGTACTTTGCCAATTAATGTAGAGGTGAATCCCAATGAAAGTGTTACAGCTGTTACTACCAAAAGTGAAGTTCAATTATTAGAAATCCATGGAAAGATGCCAGTTGCAAATAAAGAAAATGAACCATCCACCGATAAGGAGCACGTGGAAAAGATCAAGCGCATAAACATATATTAAAGAGAGTTCGATACACCACAGACAAGGCAACTGCTCCTATCAAACTATATGAGCCTCCGATCCCATCTCCTCAGAGATTACAAAAGCAAAAGTTAGACAAGCAATTCTCCAACTCTTCTATTTCTTCTAAAATTGATTTTGTGATCAAGGTCGACGAAGAAGTTGAAATTTTCGTGGTTGTGTTCGAGCAAGATGCTACACTAAAATCATATTTTTATGGAGAGCACAAATTCAAAATTTTGAGGATAAATGAAAAATGGTGCAAAGTCAATAGATGCAAGCAAAGCAAGTCCTCAAAAGCGTTATACAAAGTGCCGTGAGCAATCAGACAATAAGTTAAGCTAAGGACTATAAATAAGCGCTTAATGAGAGGCAACCCATTTTCTAACCCTTTTATTTACTTGCTTTATATGTAGTAGTTTTAATCAGTTTAAATAATTTATTAGTTTTTATTTCATTTATCTATGCCCTTAAAAAGCTTTACTATGTCAATCGCAGGATGTCCTACTTTGCAAGAGTCCCAACTCCACATCTGATTTCACTTCAACCGGACCTTCAGCAAGCCAGATCCATCTTCTTCATATCTATCTCCGGGGAGTAACTGATCGTTTCCCTCCTCTATTTGCTTTATTTTGTTATTACCTTGGGGACAATGTAATGTTTTAGCTTGGGAGTGGGTTAAGTATCAGGATACTTAATTATTTGCATATTATTCGGGTCTAAAAAAAATCATTTTTTTTATTATTATATAAAAAAAATAAATTCTTTCATAGTTATTGTTGAATATCTTGCTGCCAATGATGAGATTTGTTTGAAGTCGAGTATATTTTTAGTAGAATATTGGACAACACTTGAACACATGCTTTTATATGAATACTTATCCATGTTAGACTAGATTTGAAGCACGTGGCCCTTTGTTGACTTATCACTTATTGGAAACATGACTTGAGTGTATGTGTTGATATTATTGACTTAGATCATTATAAAAAAAAATTCTCGCTCCTAAATCTTTAGATTAGTAACCAAACCTGTTTGAGAACAGGTTTGGAGTGTTAAAGTTAGTACATGTTTTCGTAGAATTTTGATGGTTGGGATTTTCTGGATCTCATTTTTGGTTGAATAGGTTGTAGTCAAGGAATCTAAATCGAGCACTACTCACTGCTGAAAAAAAATTAAATAAAATAAAATATCTAACTCGAGCAATTAAGCCTGTTATGGTATTTTAAAACCTGATGCCCTAAAGTCATCTGACTTGGGAGTCATCGGCCTAAAGCTCGTTACATGAGTCAAAAAAAAGAAAAAAAAAAGAAAAAAAGAAAAATTACATCTTCACTTCTCTTATAGCCTATGGGACTCGAGCAATTAAACCTGTTAGGGTATTTTAAAACCTGGTGCCCTATAGTTATCTGACTTGAGAGTCATCGGCCTAAAGCTCGCTACAAGGGTCACATAGAAAGCTAGTGAGAGAGAAGTATTGCACAAGATGTAAGATCGTTTATATTAGTTAAATAAAATAAAAATAGTTAGAAGTGCTCGATAAGGATTGCTAGGTTAGAACCTAAGAGACTGAAGATGAGAATTTAGAAATCACTCACCATCCTAGTTCTAGGAATACAAGTTCTAATTTTTACCACTCTATTTGAAAAAAGCATTGTGTTGATCAATAAGAACCAAATTTGCTAGAACACCTCGGAATTGGAGAGAAAAGCATTAGAAGAGTGATAATTTACAAGAGGTGTAAGGAATAAATGACTACAAAGGATTCGAGATTGTAAAAATATCAACAACACAATATTGGTCGTGGTCTAATACAGGTGTAAGTTCAATATCTGGCTATTCACACACTCACAAAAGATTGAGCATTGGATAAGTAAAAAAAAAAATTAATTGTTGTGTTGTTTAATATATTTCTAAAAGCGTTGCTTTATTTTCAAACTTGAGGCATATGGTAAGAAATTTAACATTAATTATACCTATGATTATTCTTTTAGCTTAGTTTAAATTTGTAGTTTATTTTTATTTTTGTTCGAGGACGAACAAATGTTTGGTTTGGGGGTATTTGATAAGTGCAATTTGTGCACTTATTCGGGCATTTAAACTAAACTTTTATCCTGTCATTTTATTGAATTTATACTTAATTTATTGAATTATTCTTCATATTTCAGTTTTGGACCCGTTTATAAGCACATGGAGAAGATTGGACGAAAAGAGCATAAACTTTGGTGAAATCAATGAGTAAATGATATACCATTGGAAAGATAATCGAATTACGAGTCCACCACTTTTTACGGATCTCAATTTGGAGCTTTCTACAAGAAGTTATGGCCGTTTGAAAAACAGCCGCTCATGCTAACTTTTGGCTACGGGAATTTTGTTTCCTTTTCGAATTCTAATTCGATTAGGAAACCTTTTTTTGACGCGATTTTCATAATATTTTGAGATATTTTAGGGCACAATTAGGTAACTATATATATGAGTTATTAACTCATAACAAGGATGGAATTTTTAAGGGAATTTTTGGGGAGCCGAATTTGGAGAGAAGAACGGGAGATAAATCAAGAACGAAGATTAAGATTCATCCTTTCAAGATTAAGACGAAGATCAAGTTCAATATTCTATCTCCTAATTATTTTCTTCTTATCCGGGTGATGAACTCCATATTTTCATCTCTTCTTTATTTTCGTATTATTAGTATGCTATGCTAGAATTAAATAGTGCTAAGATCATGATGAAACTTGTATCATGAATCCTTAATTCTTCGAACTTAGTTTTTGATATTTAAGCATGTTTTTATTTTTGAACAATTGATATTGATTTTCTCTTCATCTACAATTATATGCGCAATAGTTGTATGATTCTTGTGGCTTATTTTACCTTCGAGAGATGGAAAATAGGTTATACATATATTAATTGTCGTAGAGTCCGATAGGAGATAGAAATATACCGCTATGCTTTACGTGATCTCTAAGTATTCAAAAATTCTAATGCATTCTTGTATGCTCGCATTCGTTATAGAAATATAGTCGGGTCGCATATAGAAATATGTTTAATTCTACTCGAGAGAGATTGTTAAATTAAATTAGGAATATTGATCTTCATAAGTAAATCATGTTATCAAATTTAATAGTGCGGGTAAAGGTAATTGATATAAGTGGAATCAAGATCCTAGTACGCTTTTCTTTTCTTTTCTAATTTTAAAATAATTTTCACTAATCTAATTTTTAGTTATTTGAAATATAATTAATTTATTGTTTTTAGTTCAAATTCTCATTAGTTCTTAAACACCAAACTTCAAAACTTCATTAGATTCGGTTAAGGTTAATATAATTGAACTGAATTATCTAAATCTTCGTGGGAACGATACTTGGACTCATAATCTACTTTATTACTTGAGCGATCCGTGCACTTGCGGAATTATTTAAGATACAAAATTTTTTGACAGTTACTCCCTAGATAAATTTTTGAACTGAATTATCTAAATCTTCGTGGGAACGGCGCCAAAAACTTGTCAAAAATTTTGTATCTTAAATAATTCCGCAAGTGCACGGATCGCTCAAGTAATAAAGTGGATTATAAGTCCAAGTATCGTTCCCACGAAGATTTAGATAATTCAGTTCAATTATATTAACCTTAACCGAATTTAATGAACTTTTGAATTTTGGTGTTTAACAACTAATGAAAATTTGAACTAAAAACAATAAATTAATTATATTTCAAATAACTAAAAATTAGATTAGTGAAAATTATTTTAAAATTAGAAAAAAAAAAAAAGAAAAGCGTACTAGGATCTTGATTCCACTTATATCAATTATCTTTAACACGAACCATTAAATTTGATAACATGATTACTTATGAAGATCAATATTCCTAATTTAATTTAACAATCTCTTTCGAGTAGAATTAAACATATTCCTATATGCAACCCGACTATATTTCTATAACGAATGCGAGTATACAAGAATGTATTAGAATTTGTGAATACTTAGAGATCACGTAAAGCATAGCGGTATATTTCTATTCCCTATCGGACTCTACGACAATTAATATATGTATAACCTATTTTCCTTCTCTCGAAGGTAAAATAAGCCACAAGAATCATACAACTATTGCGCATATAATTGTAGATGAAGAGAAAATCAATATCAATTGTTCAAAAATAAAAACATGCTTAAATATCAAAAACTAGGTTCTAAGAATTAAAGATTAATGATACAAGCTTCATCACGATCCTAGCACTATTTAATTCTATCCTAGCATACTAATAATACGAAAATAAAAAAGAGATGAAAATATGGAGTTCATCACCCGGATAAGAAGAAAATAATTGGGAGATAGAATATTGAACTTGATCTTCGTCTTAATCTTGAAAGGATGAATCTTAATCTTCATTCTTGATTTATCTCCGCTCTTCTCTCCAAATTCGGCTCCCCAAAAATTCCCTTAAAAATTCCATCCTTGTTATGAGTTAATAATTCATATATATAGTTACCTAATTGTGCCCTAAAATATCTCAAAATATTATGAAAATCACATCAAAAAAAGGTTTCCTAATCGAATTAGAATTCGAAAAGGAAACAAAATTCCCGCAGCCAAAAGTTAGCATGGGCGGCTGTTTTTCAAACGGCCATAACTTCTTGTAGAAAGCTCCAAATTGAGATCCGTAAAAAATGGTGGACTCTTAATTCGATTATCTTTCCAATGGTATATCATTTACTCATTGATTTCACCAAATTTTATGCTCTTTTCGTCCAATCTTCTCCATGTGCTTATAAACAAGTCCAAAACTGAAATAGGAAGAATAATACAATAAATTAAGTATAAATTCAATAAAATGACGAGATAAAAGCTTAGTTTAAAGGCCCGAATAAGTGCACAAAATGCACTTATCAGTAACGATTGTGATGATAATAGAAAGGAAGATGTTGAACTATCAAAACCATTTTTTTTATTTAAGAATTTAAAATTTATTTCGTTTATATATATACAAACATATTTAAATATACGTATGTATATACATATATACCAAAAAAAATTAAGTAGTCAAAATAACTACCATATCATAGTAAGTCAAAAGGTTACTTTTATAAAATGAGCTGACATCACATCACGATATCCATATTTACAACCCTCACTAGCGCCAAAAAACCAATGCCCGTTGTATCCTTAAAGATTGGCAAAAAGAGTTTATACGTAGTGGTGCGTGCGCGCGTCAACATGTGTTATCTCAAACTATTTACATCTGAAACCATAATGTACATACACATCTCAATCCATAATATAGAAATTAAAAAAAAAATACTATGTCACTCCGCATTTAAAAGGAGTATGCTTTTATCTATCGCTAACAATATCATGAACCTCCGTAAAGCAAAATGTGTAATGTAGTTGATCCTCTTAAATCTCTACCTCATTTTCTATAGCAACAAAATAGTGCGTATGATGGGTACTCACCCATACTACACGTTTCTCAAAAGGATCCATAGATAAGGAAGCCTGTCGATACTCTCAAATAATTTACTCGTTATGATATGCATATGCTATCTATAGTACAAAACATAATTGTATGAACAATAATGCTCAATAAATATGATGGTGCATAATGAATAGAACACATACTTATACTGATATCTCTATTGTAGTGTACCATATGAACTAAACCTAACCTGGCCAAATATGCATGCGCGGTCTAGTGCATGTAAGTACGTCCTCACCCACTAAGAATCAGGAGGTCACTGTGCATTTGTTGTTGTCCACCAAGACTCAGGATACAACACGGATAATTATGATATAAATAAGGCTTGGCCTATGTTTATTTATATGGGTGCTCATCGTGCCGATCCGCAGTCCCAAGGTCACCAAGGACCTCTTGACACAGTCTGAATGCCAATGTCGGACCGCCACCATCCAATCATCGACTACTCTTAATGACCGTCGAACCCTCAAATCGGTATATCTATTCAAAAACAAAGTATAGTACGATTCAACTACAAAAGGGGGTACACACATTTCACAATTCACATCCTCAATATGAATGACAGTATTAATAATCACAATATACAACTAAGTTACATAACAAAGTGACATAGTAAACACTATGTTTTGTATCGTAGTTGAAGTCATCAATATTTTCCTTTAATTATGCGATTTATCGTCTAAGTCTGCATTAATAAAAAAATCCTAAGTCAATAAATTTTAGAAATACGATATACTTCGATTAACGTGTCCAAACTAAGGTTAGGGTCTATGAGGTACCAAACATTAAAATAGAGAAAAGAGTGTCAATACCCTAGGACAAGGATGTCGACCCTTATGTCCAAGGGTGGGTGTCGATCCCTCTAAGTGGGAGTGTTGATCCTTACACCCGAAATTATTTTTTGCCCCTTTTTCATACTTCAACTATGCGGTATTGTATCATGATCATTTCCATGGTACGTATTTAAAAGTATTTTAAAACATTATAAAGAAATTTATCAACCCAATCGAGGTGCCTACTTTCGATATAAAATTTAAAAGTTGAAAATGAAAGACCCATAACCCCTATTTATAGTTTTCACTAAGGGCTAGGGTGCAATTTAACAAAACCTCATTTATTCACTCCTCCCAAGAAAATAAAATTATACTTTTTACCCAAAAGTTCTTACAAATTCCCTAAAAATTCCTAAACATTGCAAAAAAATTTGGAGAGTTATGATTTATTTCTTAAAGCAATTTCGTCCTTCAAATTTAAAATTTACCAAATAACTTCGAATATCTCACTTTTGAATCGTCATCCTATTCTCACGTGGCTTCATTAGAAGTCTGATTTCTCTAAGAATGGCAACGGGACGGGGCAAAGCCGAGACGGCCCTCTCCGTTCCCAACTCGTCCCCACCTTGATCCCCACTTAAAGCGGAACAGGGGCAAATGTCGGGGCATGAGCGGTTTAGGCCAAGGAACCTCTTACCCCATTTAATATTTTTTTTAATTTTTAAATATTTTATTTTAAATATTACATTAAATTATTTAAAGAAAATATTTAAAAAGAAACACTTGGATTATTAAGACATTAAAAGAATATAACAAAATTATATCATTTATAAACCTTTCTTTTCAAATGTAAAGATAGTTTTTCAATGTTGGACAAAATAAAATATGTTAGTAAAGGTCCAACACTTAAACAATAAATGTATGGAAGAGATCCCACGTCCGACTCTTTAAATAAATATGTTGAAGGAAAGGATGAGTCTATTGTACGGAGTGGTGGACCAACTTATCATTAAATAAATAATGAACTTTACATTTGGACGGGCCATGAAGTGGATTTGTAGTCTTTTAATTAATATTTAATCAATTAATATTTTTATACATAATAATAATAAATTATTTATTAATTGGAACCAATTGGGACGGGTACGGAGTGGGGGCACCGTCTCCCGACCTGGGCCAAGAGCTTTATCCCCAACCCTATCCCGTTTCTCCAATTGATTGGAGAATCTCTGTCTCACTTGGGGTGGGTCCCTGCAAGGATGGGGGCAATCAAGAATTATTGCATCACTAATCTTTGGTTAAAAATTTTGTTTGTTTCGCAACTGTTTGACTTCTCGAAGTAGAATTTGCGTTGGTCGTTCTTTGTCGGTTAGATTAGCTTCAACATCTAGTAGTGTATGGAAGGCATTAAGGATATACTTTCAGATGGAAGAAATGTGGAACACGTCATGAACTCAATCCATTAAAGCAAGTAGGTTCAATTTATAAGTCACTCATTCAATTCGCTCTATAATCTCGAATGGACCGATATATCTAGGACTAAACTCTCTTTAATTTCCAAATTGTAGCACTCTTCTCATTGGAGCTACCTTTAAAAATATTTGATCTCTGCCAATGAATTCTAAATATCTTCTTCACTTATCAACATTTTTTTTTACGATCTTGGGTTGTGGCTTGTCGTTGGTGGATATCTTCCACGACTTCAAGTATATTTTGGACCAATTATGGTCCTAAAATCATTTTTCTCCCATTTAATCTCAATATATAGGCGATATGCAATTCTCTCCATTTAGTGCTTCGAATGTGGCCATCGCAATAGATGTTTGATAGTTGTTATTATAGGATAACTCGATTAATGACACGTAGTAACTCTATTTTCTTTGAAAATTCAATGTACAAGCACATAACATGTCTTCTAATGTATGGATAGTTCTCTGAGACTGGCCATATGTTTGAGGATAGAACGCCGTACTAAAAGAAAGTCGAGTACCCAAAGCTTGATGCAGTCCTTTCTAAAAAGGCAAAAGCTAATAAGAAATAAGGGTCTCGATTAGATACTATAGACACAGGTTTACTGTGTAGTTGTACAATTGACTGTTCCAAAGTAAAAGTAGTTCAAACTAGTGAATAGATTTAGTCATTTAGTCAACTATAACCCATATATCGTCAAAATTATTTTCTGTTCGAGGTAATTGATAAGTGCATTTTGTACACTTATTTGGGTCTTAAAACTAAGATTTTGTTCCGTTAGTTTGCTGATTTTCTACTTAATTTAGTTTAATTTCATTGTTTTCAGTTTTGGACTCGTATAAACAATTGGAGAAAAAAGGACAAAAAGAGCAACGATTTGGCAAAGGTATAGAACGTATTGGGACTCAATTGGACTCAATCAAAACTTGAAGAACCATATTGGAAGGCTATTGGAAGATTTGAGCACTAAAGTGTCCAGAATCCAAAGTTGGAGGACTAAAACATGTTGAACATAAAAGATGAGTTGGGCGACCTCCCAGCCCTGTATTTTCACCAGCAAAAGCCGAAAGCTTTGCGTGGGCGATCGTCCAGTGCAAAAACGCACCAACGGGTTTTTTCATTATTTGAGTTTCACTCTAATTAAGAAACTCTTTTTTGCTACGATTTTTATGATTTTCTGAGATCTTTTTGGAGACTTGGACAAGGATATAAATAGGGGAGGATAACATTTAGGTGAAAAACAAAACCCGAAAAACAAAAGAGAAAAATGAAAAAATACATTTTGAATTTTAAAGCTGGGCGAACGCCTAGCTTTAAGGCTGGGTGTTCACCCAGCCTGATTGTGTGGTGACAGAGGCTATTTTCATGGCCTGGGTGAACGCCCAGGGCCAGTACAATTTTTTAGAGCCGTTGGTTTTTAAATTCTGACAGTGTTTGAACCTTTTTTGACACTTTTTGGATTGATTTTGGCACCTTTTTTGTGTTTTATACTTGATTATCCGTAGTTTTCAAGTTGGAAAGAGATTAACATCAAATACAATCATTTACATCCAAATCAAAGATTAAATCTCAGATTTCTAAAGTGTTCATCAAGTTCTTGTTCAAGTTCATTTTGCTTGATTTTGAACTTGAACTAAAGGTTTGATTACTCCTACAAACTATTTTCTTTTGAAGCATTCAAGTACTTTATCCTGGTGGCAGCAAATATCGTTTGAGGACAATGATTTATAATCGTGTTCAAACCATCCCTTTTGTGTTTTTATTTTTGCTTTGTTCTTCATCTTTCATAGTTCAACAATGCTATGTTATTAAATTCTAAATTGCCATTTAATTTATCGGGTGAATCTTTATTAAGTGCGTGTCACATAGTTAATAGAATTCCTTCTAAAAGATTAAAGATTTTTTCCTACGAATAGTGGAAAGGAAGAAAACCAAACATTGATTATTTCAAAGTGTGGGGTGTCTTGCTTATTGCAAGAACACATATCATAAAAGGACTAAGTTGGGTCCTAGAGGGATCAAATGTACTTTGGTAGGATATGCTCAAAACAGCAAAGCATAACGTTTATTAAATTTGGAAACCAATGTCATAATTGAATTATGTAACGTATAATTCTTTGAAAATTTATTATCTTATGGTAACAATTCATTAAGAGAATCTAAAGTGGAGACTCATAGTTCTACAAGATCACAAGTACAAACATCTTCCAAAGATGTTGATACAAATGAACTTCGTAGAAGTAAAAGAGCTCGAAATGATAAAGTACTAGGACCGGATGAAATTAATTCTCAACTTATTTCCTTATATTTAGTTGAAAGAAATGAGAAGAGTGTCACAAGAATTATTCCATATGTTCTTCAAGTAGAAACTGATCCTAAAACTTATCAAGAAGCAATGTCATCAAGAGATAGTATCTTTTGGAAAGATGCTATAAATGATGAAATGGATTCAATTATGTCAAACAATACTTAGGAGTTAGTCGATTCACCACCCGGCACAAAAACTATAGGTTGTAAATGGGTATTTAGGAGGAAGTATAATGCAGACGGTATTCTTAATACTTTTAAAGCTAGGTTAGTGGCCAAAGGGTATCGACAAAGAGAATAAATAGATTACTTTGACACATATGCACCAATTGCTAGAATAACCTATGTTACGCCTTCTAAAAATACATCCACGTGGCATAAGACAAGTAAGCCCCCACACAATGATTCAGCCATAAAATAGGTACACTGGACGACACGTGGAAGATGCCTTGAGAGATGTCTGGACTGCTTTTAACGAAGGTAGTTCGGACATAATAGCCGAACCACTTCGAATGATTGACAAGACAGCAATAAAGACGGCATTGTTAGCCTGACATAAAGGAAGAGTGTAAGAAAGGACAAGTCAGCCGCCTGCAAATTCAGAGTCAAACGCAAAAGAGAACGGCGACATTGACAGTTTGATGGGACGTGAGTCAATCACTCATTCTGAAATCCGACTCAAATCAATTGAACTTCAGGGATATATAGGGAAAAAGGGGAACAAAAAAGGAGGTAAGTGTTCTGAAACATGGCTTTTTTTATATTGGTTTTCTCTTAAATTCTATCAGCCCGGCTAAAGCATAAATCCTAATTTGGGCGTCGGCGTAAAGCAACCTCTCCGGTCACCTATGCTAACTGACAATCTTGGTGTTAAGTGTGCAAGAATTTCATATCTGGAAGGAAAGAAGACACTTCAGTGCTAATTGTAAATTCGATTAGGATTTGTGGTCAACATTTTGGCGCCATTTGTAGGAATCGAAACAAAACCATGATGAAACACATGAAAAAGCAGAGCCACACAAGAATGAAGAAGATGGGATACTAAATTTGAAGAGGCAAAAAACCCAAATGTTAAAGATTTGAAGTTGTTATAAATTTTCCTTTGAACAAAAGGAGAAATTTTATTTGAAGATTTGAAGTTGTGATAAATTTTCCTTTAAACAAAAAGAGAAATTTTAGTTGAAGATGTGATGTTGCGAGAAATTTTCCTTTGGACAAAAGGAGAAATTTTAATTGAAGATTTGAAACCGCAAAATTTTCCTTTGGATAAAAGGAGACAATTTATTTGTAGATTTACAATTATAATATTTCTCTTGAAAAAGACAAAATCTTACCCATATTTGGGCAGACATAAAGTATTCCATTTCAAAAATGTAGATAAGGTTTATCCCGCATTCGCGTGGTTATAAATTTCTGATTTCGCTTTGTACAATATAAGGAAAGAACAAACCACAAACCACCAGTGATTTTGAATAAAAATAATGCAATGAGTGACGAAGACGGAAACACTCGTACTAGAACACGCATGGCACACAATATGGAAGTCATGGTAGAACAAATGTTGGAAATGCTAAGACAATAGGTTGCACAAACTGCTACCCTAAATGCATACTTACAACAGGGACTTATGCCCACTGTACCACCTGCTTATCCACCTTACCAGTCTAAAGAGTACGAGTACCAATACGGAGAAGAAGAAGGAGGCCCATACTCATACACCTCATTGGAAAGACCAGGAGCCCATTTCGAAGAAATGGCGAAAGGGATCCACCGCAATACCCATATCACGGATACAACGCGGAAGGGAATTATGGAAACCCAAATTTCCTTCCTAAATACTCTCAAGAACTAGAAACCTCACAAGGGTCCAGTGTCTTTGACTGTTTGGGAAGCAGGCCTCTTAGAAATAGGAGAGAGAGGTAGGTGGCAGCTGCCGTAGCCCAAGCACCGTACATACCCAGACCATATCAATATCAAGCCGTGTAGGATCCCGGCATAAGACCAGCTCACAGACCCAATGAGAGATTGGGACTGACCCAATAGGTCTGCTCCCTTAAAACAATTTCTCCACCCCAACTTCGATCTTATGAGATGGATTATGATGAGGAGACAGATCCTTTCTCTGAAGAGACACAACGATGTAAAGTCCTTCGTGATTTTGAAATACCTAAAATTGGCAAATACGCTGGCCGAGGTAATATGGATGATCATCTTTTAAATTACAATGCCAGCATGGAAATTGCCGGAGCCACTCCAGCACTAAAATACAAAGCAAGCATTCCCTCTGACATTGGAAGAAAACGCACTTAGATGGTACAAGAAGCTACCACCTAAAAGCATTTATAGTTGAAAAGATCTAAAAAATCCTTCAAGAATGGATTCATATCATCAAAGCTTGGCCAACTTTCGGTCCAACTACTGTAGGACCTACGACATGAGATGCACGAGTCGTTGAAAAACTACTTAGCCCGATTCACAGAAGAGATGCACAACTGTGAAAATATCACAGAAGCAGAAATGTTCTCGGCCCTTAAAGGAGGCATAGAAATGAGAAGCATGTTCTGGAGAGACGTTCAAAGCCGAAAGCCTAGAGACTACAATGCATTAGTAGACAAGATGAAAGAAAAAATCATATCAAATAAAATGGTTAGAGCCAGGGACAATCATACCCAACTACGCTATGGTCATAGGGTACATACAAATGCCAAATCATCTTATGACAACATGCGACGTCAAATCGGGCGTCGATAGGGAACTTATCAGTGCCCCTTCCCTGGAACTGGATCCATTAATGCAACAGAGATCTCTGAAGCAATCCCTAACTTGCACACTGGCTTGCATACCCACAATCAAGGAATGACTACTGTACAAGCAGGTTCCTAGCAAACCTAAAAAGCCATTCACTGGTCCATATTGTGTTTATCATTGATTATATGGACACAGCACCGAAGATTGATGTGACATACAGACGCTGGTGGAACAAAGGACCCAAAAGAAGGATCGAACCTCTCTCGATGGAAGTCGAGGCAGAAACTATACTCTATTCTGGTCTAACGAGTTGTGTCGCAGACGACGATAAGAAGCTAGAAATAGCAGGCCGAGAAAAGAGATAGAATCGAGAAAGCATGGTTGAAGCAATGATAGAAAAATACTCGATGGGTAGGAACACCAAAATGGATCAACCTCTGTTGCCAGCTTAGCAAGCTCTCATCAGAGAAAT
The DNA here is from genome assembly GCA_023638005.1 of Forsythia suspensa. Classification (NCBI taxonomy): domain Eukaryota; kingdom Viridiplantae; phylum Streptophyta; class Magnoliopsida; order Lamiales; family Oleaceae; genus Forsythia; species Forsythia suspensa. Next base: position 46,043,641 of record CM042673.1, on the reverse strand, counting down.
TGACACTATAATTAGAGGTCTCCACCCCGGCGGAAGCTCCAATAACTCACATAAGAGATATATCCGAGAGGCCAAAGACCCTTCAAACGTGAACTACCACATACATACCCGTCCATCGGGAACAAAGAGTAATGATCCCATCACCTTTACTTTCTCTAATGCTGCAGGGGTGCATTTCTCTCATAATGACGCTCTGGTTGTCCGAGCGGTCGTGGCTCGAATTGGTCTGGGAAGAATGTTGATCGATGACGAAAGTTCCGTCAACATTATATATTAAGCCACCTATGACAAAATGGGCATAGATACTCCTCTGATCCCAACCACTGATCATATCTATGGATTCACTGGGGACTCCATCGTCTCCAGAGGAATGATTATTTTGATAACCAAAATGGGTATCACACCAACCAGCGTGAGGACTCACATGGAATATTTGGTAGTTGATAAAAGCTTTTATTATCATGGCTTGCTTGGAAGACCAACCCTTATCGATTTAGGGGTAGTGACTCATACAAAGTTCTTGTGCATGAAGTTCTCCACAGACCACGAAATTGCCATAGTCAAAGGAAGCCAATCTAAATCCCAAGCATGCTACACTAATACCATGAGAAAATTTGTAGACCAGAAAGTCAATATGATCGATGTAGAAATGAAGGAGGTCCTATTAGATCCTGAAAGACTGGATAGTAGAAATGATGAGGAAGATGAACAGGTGATTGAGCAGGGAGATCTAGAAGATTTGGATCTACATGTGGTTGAAGATGAGCCTCAAACCTATCTGGCTGACAAGCTGAAAGGCTTTCCTATGGATCCTAATGATCTAAAAAAAGAGATACAATTGGAGAGTAGATCTACGGATGATTTCCAAGACCGTCTAAAATAGTTCTTATCCAAAAATCTGGATGTGTTTGCATGGAAACATGGAGACATGGTGGGGATTGACCCTAATATTTTATGCAACAAACTACAAATAGAAGCAAATCATCCGAGACATAGGCAGAACCATCGACCTATGAGCCCTCAAAATATGTTGCACTGGAGGCAGAAATATCCAAGCTATTGTAAAATGGCTTCATAAAAGAATCCCATTACCCAAAATGGGTTTCCAACTCGGAGCTGGTGCCAAACCCAACGGAAAAATGAGGGTATGCATAGACTTCTCCAACGTTAACCAAGCTTGCCCCAAAGACATTTTTTCCCTTCTCCACATAGACCAGTTGGTGGATTCCACAGCTGGTCATGAAGTGCTCAGTTTTATGGATACATATTCAGGGTATAACCAAATTTCCATGTATCCACCGGATGAAGAACACACATCCTTCATCACCGATAGAGGTCTATGTTGTTACAAAATTATGCCCTTTGGCTTGAAGAATGTCAGAGCCACATACCAGAGGTTGGTAAACAAGATGTTCGCACAACAGCTGGGTAAAACTATGGAAGTTTATGTAGACGATAATCTGGTCAAAAACTTGATACAAGCTAACCACATTGACCACCTGAAAGAAACTTTTGATATATTGAAAAAGTACAAAATGAAGCTAAACCCCCTTAAATGTGCTTTTGGAGTAACCTCCAGAAAATTTTTGGGTTTCATGGTGAACTAAAGAGGTATTGAGGCGAACCCCGAAAAGATTAGGGCGTTACTTGAGATAAACCCTCATCGGACCCCAAAGCAGATGCAAGGTCTGACGGGTAGGGTGGCTGCTTTTAGCTGCTTCATTTCAAAGTCAAATGATAGGTGTTTACCCTTCTTCAAAGCTTCGAAAGAGAAGAAAAGATTCGAATGGACACCCAAATGCAAGGACACTTTTCATGCCTTGAAACAATACTTGGAAAAGAACCATTCCTGTCTAAGCCATCGAACAAAGAAACTTTAATGTTATATCTAGCCGTTTCAGAAGAAGCTGCCAGTGCGGTCCTCATATGAGAAGATGACGGCTACCAGCGCCCCATCTATTATGTAAGCAAAATCCAACTGGATGCTGAAACACACTATCTAGATATGGAAATACTAGCTATGGCCTTGATCGTATCCTCTAGGAAGCTTCGACCTTATTTCCAGTCATACATCATATATGTGTGTTGACTACGTTCTCTCTGAAACAAGTGTTGCAGAAACTTGACGCGTCAGGAAGACTAGTGAAGTGGACAATAGAGCTAAGCTAGTTTGAAATTCAGTACCAGTCCCGAAATGTTATCAAAGGTCAGGCTTTAGCTGATTTTGTAGCAAAGTTTACCCATCCTTCGGAGGTAGAGATGGCTGACCAGACTAGGCCTTCCAAACTTTGGAATCTATTTGTGGATGGATCGTCTGGAGAAAATAGGTCCAGGACAAGCATAATGCTGATCAGTTCAAAAAGCCACAAATTACACAAATTTATTGCGCTCGTGTTCGAGCCTCCAACAATGCTGCAGAATACGAGGCTCTCTTGGCTGGTATGAGATTAGCGAAAGCATTACAAGTCTAAACTATAGTTGCACATAGCGACTCCCAACTGATTGTCAGCCAGGTAAACGACAATTTTGAAGCAAAAGACAAGAATATGGCTTCTTATCTTTAGAAGGTCTGGGACCTAATACCACATTTTGAAGGTTTCACATTGATCCAGATCTCTCGAAATGATAATCATAGTGCCGATGTACTATCCAAACTGGCTAGTAGCAAGGACTCCAATATTCTCAAATGTGTCTAAATTGAGCTCCTCCCCAAGCCTACTACTAAACAAGATGATGCCGTGTTCTTTATCGAGGAAAGAGATTCATGGATGAGGCCCATCTTCTCATATTTAACGGGGTAGATCCTGCCCGAAGATAAAGACGAAGCACAGAAGATCCAGAAGCTATCGACTCGATTTGTCTTACAAGAAGGGGTGCTCTACAAAAAAGGTTATTCTTTCCCCATTCTAAGATGTGTTGGGCCTGATGAAATAGACTACATTATGAAAAAAATCCACGAAAGAATGCGGCAATCACTCTAGAGCAAATTTATTGGCTCATAAGATCCTTATACAAGGGTATTATTGGCCTAATCTTAAAAAAGATACACTTGAGTTTGTACGCAAGTGTGATAAATGCCAGCGCTTCGCCTACATGCACAAATAGCCTCCACGAGAATTACAAGTTATATCCAGCCCTTGGCCTTTCGATAAATTGGGGATTGATATAATCGGACCCATATCCCAGAGCGAGGTAATCAATGTTATGCGATCGTGGCTATCAAGTATTTTACTAAATGGGTAGAAGTCGAACCCGTGATGAAAATCACAAAAGCCAATACTTCCAAATTTATATGGAATAATGTCATTTGTCAGTTTGGTGTGCCCCGCTCACTTGTTTCAGATAACGCAAAATCAATTTAGAAACTGCCAAATCGAAGGGATGTGCAACGATCTAGCGATAGGGCATCACTTCTCGTCCCCACACCATCCCCAAGCTAATGGTCAGATAGAGGCAGTGAACAAGACCATAAAGTACACATTGAAAAAGAAGTTAGAGTCAACAAAAGGGACGTGGGTAGACGAGCTACCTCAGGTGTTGTGGGCGATACGTACCACCACCCGAACAGCCACTAGCGAAACCCCATTCTCTATGGCGTATGGTGTTGAAGCAGTTTGTCCGGTAGAAATCGGAGTGCCTTCTCATAGGCAAATCTATTTTGATAAAATTTTTAATGAAAATTCTTGAAAAGCAGAGTTGGACCTTCTCCAAGAGCAGAGAGACGATGCACAAGTAAAACTAAGGCGCTACCAACAAAAGATGACTCGTTACTATAATAAAAAGGTAAAAGTCCGTTCATTCCAAATAGGGGACTGGGTCCTGAGGAAAGTATCCATTACTACATAGGAGTCTGGTGCGAGGACCTTAGGCCCTAACTAGGAAGGTCCTTACAAGGTTGTAAGCGAAGCGGTCCCGGGGACTTATGTGTTAGAAGACGAGTCAGGCAGGTGATTACCAAACCCATGGAACACGGAGCACATCCGCAGATATTATCAGTAAAATTCTAAGTTCTAGCAATATAATCTTTTATCAGTTGTGTAAAAATTTCACATCTATGAAGCCCGAAGGTTCAACTAATTGACTCTTTCGAACCTACGGCATGAATTTATCTCTTCACTTAAACTCCCTCCAGTTCCAACGTCTGATATGCCTCACACGGGATAGCTCATCAGAAATGAGATATTGAAATTATTAATCTCAAGAGTCGCATATTGCAATTTGTGTCAAGTGGCGTAATAAAAATTCAGTAAAAATACACCAGCAAACATTGAAACAAACAATGTAATTAAACTTCTCATTTATTGGATGAAATGAAAAACAAAGTACATATCGAGTAAAGAGAAGTTAAAAGAAAATCCTATTGCCCTACCGCCTCTTCAAGGCCGGCACAAAAGAGGGCACCTAAATAGATTAATATTTTACTCGGTCTTCATAAGATTCATCCGCTTCACTTCTTGTGTCTCTGCAGAGACATCAGCAACACAAACCTGACTTTACCACGACAACCAATCATGGTGAAGTCATATTTATGTTGTTGATTACTCGACATCATTTCAAGCTTCGCCATCCATTATGGAACGAATATACATAAGTAAAAACCATGTGAGAAAGAGCAATGAAAGATTTGAGTACGATTTGCACCCCAAGCTTCGTAAATTGTTCTACTTTAGTCTTGACCTCGCGTCTCAAACTTTGCAAACCTCTTGAAGGATTGACAAGTTCAAAACTGAAGTAGAACAATTCGTGAAACTGAGTAATTCGTGAAACTGAGTGGCAGAAATAAAATGAAATGAAAAGGAAGATTTCTGTCGATTAATATATAGGAACGAGATCTGGAGCAGAAATCAAGAAAGCATTAAAGAATGAGAACCGTCATTCTCTTGAACAATGGAAAGGCCACATTTAAAGCATAGAAGATTAATTTTTCAAATTTGAATTTGACTCTTCGATTTATGCAGAAATGCTGCACAAGTAAGGCTACCAAAAAATAGAATTCAAGTCTCTAGACCCAATAGCTTAGTCAAAGCAGCATAGATCGTATATTACATCAAAAGAGAAATATTGTAGTGTTCTTCAAAATAAAATGGCATAAAAATCCTATCCTAGGACCCTTCGACAGGAGGTTGGTTCACCGAGTCTTCGGCCCTATCAGCAAGAAGTTTGTCGGCATCCTCTTCAACTTCTTCAAGAGATGGGTAGTTCGCCTCAACAGTGGAGAGGTCTAAGTTAAGATGCAGTTCCTTCACTTCGGCAATCACTTGTCGAGCCCCAAAGTTGACAAAGAAGGCCTGGAAGTTCTCATAGTCCGAAGTAAACTCGAACTGGCTCTTGAAGTTTTCCACCTCTGCCTTCACTACTTCCTCAGTGTTTGCCTTGAGGCTAAGATTCTCGCTCCTCAAAGATTCGGCTACCTCTTCCAGTTGACAGATCTTATCCAATAACCACTCTCTTTGAGCATTAGCCTCATCAAGCTAAGTAATCCTCTCCATCAGGCTCCCCCTTTGAACATTAGACTCTTCCAAGGCTTTGGCCGTTATTTCTTGCACATGGTTGGCTAAGTCAGACCTCTTCGAAAATTCAGCCACATCACATTTAGCAGCCGTTAAGTCCACCTTAAGCTTGTCCTTTTCATCAGTCAATAGTCTCATTTCTTTTTTTGACTCGTTGAGGACTTACTGCAACCAAGTGGTCCATTCCCGAAGACGATCCCAGTCCTTAATTATGTTCTCAATATTTCGAAGAGCAGTGTCCACGCTTGTCCTATTCAACTCCAAGTCCCAAACACTGGACTCCGTCTCCTCAATCAAAACTAAAGACTGGGCAACAAGAGCTTTAACAGTGCTTAGCTTAGCCCCAGCAGATGACTTATCAAAATAATCGGCCCAACTGCAGGTCCAAAATGAGTCGACAGTAGTGAGCGCCCGTTGAAGATGCAAAAGAATCATATCATAAACCTCATGGTCGATATCGGAGGGCTCCCTCTCAAAACGTTTCCTGATAAGAACCAAACGGTCATAGTCCGACCCCTCGGAGCTATGAGAATTCGCTTCCTTGTCTCTCTCTTCGCTGTCACGAACCTCAGTAGCGATATTATGAGGAGACTTAGAACAAGCAATCCGAGGCTTCTTGGCCTTCCTTGTGGACGTAACATCCTCCAGAACTTCCACGTCTTCGTCATTTTCCACAATTATTCTTAAAGAACCCATCTCCTTTGCCTTATCCTTCTCCGCTCCCTTTGCTCCTAATTCTCGTTTCTGCACCATAATTTGTAAACCTTGTGGTGAAGCGATAGGAACCAAAGTGGTTTACCTCAGATCAACGGCAACAGATGGAACATCTTAATTTTTCTCCCCACCATTGAGGCTAAGTCCGACAAGGATCTTTTTTCGATCGTTATCCGAATGCTTCTTTGTCACCACCGGAGAGATCCTCTTGGCAGCTAGACTGGCCAACCCAATCTTGGGCAATGAGCTCGACCCTAAAATACCCACGATAGTCCGTTAGCGGCTTCAAATGCAAAAAATAAATAAACGAGGCCCTTTATACACAATGACTATTACCTTGTTTCTTCATCAAATTGTGTTTCACAAAAAGGTGGTCCGAGCCAATAACCCTGTAAAAATCCCATTTATAGGAATACAGTCGGCCAATCACAGTCAAGTCCTTCTCAATCAAAATGAACACTGTCACCTCCCCTATATAAGAATAAATCCAATGAGAATTCCGAACAAAACTTATGTACAAAGAAATGGAACCTGCAAGCAGTCCACTACATTGGGACATAAGATTAAACTAAGACTCACGCCGATGTGAAAGAGTCCGGGGCACTGTGATACTAGAGACCGGATCAGAAAGAAAACACTACTAGTCCTCAGCAACCCATAACCACTGGTTCTTCCAATATTTAATAAACGAAGGATGTGCGGTGATGACAGGGCCATGAGTCTCTTTATGGGTCAAATAATACCAATCCTTAACCCCTTTTGCTGGCTCCCCATCTCTCTTTGCACATTTGTTCAATTTAAACAATGTATGGAAAACATAGAGAGGCATGAGTAGTCTAACTTCTTGCCAAATAAGCCAAGTACCTACAACTTGGGTCCAGAAATTAGGAAAAACTTGTTAAGGGCATACATTGTAGGACCTAAGGATAGCTCTAAAGATAGGATGAAGGGGCAGCCTCATCCTACAAGCAAAGACATCGCTCATGATAGCCACATGCCCCTCTGGCAGATTGCATGGTCTATCTGCTTTGCTATGAAATATTAATCTAACCCCCTCGGGCACCCTATAAAGGTCCCTAAGTTTGGTAAAGTCCGCAGGGCTCAAATTAGAATGGTATTGATTACATGCCCAACTCCGTGGATAGGATTCAGGGTCCTTGTGTCCTCTTGACAACTCCCTAACGTGCTCTATCCAGCCCTCTACTAAATCCATCTCATTGGAGTCCAACCCTAGATTTACCCTATGAGTCCTAGGACTAATGGATTCTCCATCATCACCAGACTCTATTACTCCAGAGGGACCAGCAATCCTTTTGCCTTTTCTTTGCCTCGCGCTCTCCTCCATTTGTCTCTGCAAGTCAGTAGTCTCTTTTGCTATTAATTTTACCATCATTAAGGAAATCCCTTCTGTTTCACTGCCAGAATCACTTAAATTTATTACTCCCTGCAATTTTTCAAGTCTTTTTCTCCTAGTTCAGCCATAACCACTATCTTCCCCGGAGCAGTCCCCCCAACCTCCTCCAAATCACTATCACCACAATCCATCAAGTAGCTGTGAAATGAATATACAATATTTTGAAAATGAAAGGAGTAAAACACACAAAGCTAGGTAACCAAGCGCAATATCAATACAGGGCAAAAAAATGTACCTTTAAGGTTAAAAAAGTTCCTGGATTAGTGCGCTCTCGTCGCGGCGAGCAAGGTCGCTTGCTTTAACGGTGAGATGAGACTAAAATCAAAATGCGCAACTATGAATGAAGAGATACCCTTTCGCTTGCTTTTTGAAAAAAAGGCTTGAAAGGAATCTTCTCTTTCTAGACAGATTTGAAATTCTAAGTAGCGAAAAGCCAAAATTTGGAGGTACTGAGACTTTTATCAACAAAAATTTCTTACCTAGCCATTCATCTCATCAACCAACCACCTTAAACATTCCACGTGTCCCTCCATCTGAACCGTTAAAAAGATGAGTACAAGGCATATGGATACATCCAACGGCCCTAGTCTGAAGGTATATTGCATGCATGCGTTATATAAAAATTAACCGTAGGCTCATTTAATGGCACAACCATAATCATTACCTTTCCACTTCTCCACGTCATCACTACTGGACTTTCCACTAGCCAGAAAATACAGAACGACCAACCCACTCACGACCCGCCAAAACACCCTGCAATCACCATTTCTTAACAAATTCAAATATAATCCCAAGTCCCCAAGCTCTGGATCCCTCCTGCAGCTCCTTCACTCTGGCGCACAATTATAAACCGATTCAGTCAATATCATCATTGTAAATACAACAACTATCCAAATTTGGTCCAGCGATTCATGATACACTTTAATAAGCACATGGCCTCACATAAATGATAAAGTCTAGGGCTTAGGAGACTGAATGTCACGCTTCCTAAAAATATATCTACGTGGCATAAGACAAGTAAGCCACACACAATAATTCAGCTATAAAATGAGTACATTTGGCGACACGTGGAATGTGCCTTAAGTGATGTACGAACTACTTTTAATAAAGGCAGTTCGAACATAATAGCTGAACCACTTCGAATGATTGACAAGATGGCAATAAGGCAGTATTGTTAGCCTGACATAAAGGAAGAGTGTAAGAAAGGACATGTCAGCTGCCTACAAATTCAAAGTCAGACGCAAAAGAGAATGGCGACATTGACAGTTTTATGGGACATGAGTCAATAACTCACTCTCAAATCTGACCTAAATCAATTGAACTTCAAGAATATATAGGAAAAAAAAGAGAACAAAAAAAGAGGTAAGTATTCTGAAACTTGGCTTTTTTATATTGGTTTTCTCTTAAATTCTATCAGCCCAGCAAAAGCATAAATCTTAAGTGTGCAGAAATTTCGTATATGGAAAGAAAGAAGACACTTCAGTGCTGATTGTAAATCCGATTATGATTTGTAGTCAACAACCTCTATTAGGATTTTATTCGCTTTAACTTCTATTTATGATTTGCATATACATCAAATGGATGTTAAGACGGCATTCTTAAATGGAGATCTCGATGAGGAGGTTTATATGGAACAACCGGAAGGTTTTGGTCTACCTAGAAATGAACATAAAGTATGCAAATTAGTAAAATCATTATATGGTTTAAAACAAGCACCAAAGAAATGGCATGAAAAATTTGACTTAGCAATAATATCATTTGGATTTAAACATAATAGTGTTGATAAATGTTTATATTCAAAAGTATGTGATAATTATGTTGTGCTTATTTGTTTATACGTGGATGTTATGTTAATTATAAGTAATCAAATGCAAGGTATAAAAGAAACAAAGATGTTTCTATCTTCCACATTCAACATGAAAGATCTTGGTCAAGTGGATACCATATTAGGTATCAAGGTTACCAAGACTAGTGGGGGTTATATGTTGAACCAATCACATTATGTTAAGAATGTGATCAAGAAGTACAATCACTAGAACATCAAAGAGGTAAATACCCTGTTTGATTCAAGTTTGAGACTCGCATAAAGAATGATGGAAGAATAATAGCACAACTTGAGTATGCAAGTATTATTGGAAGTCTTATGTATGCGGTGCAATGCACAAGACTCGATATAGCATTTGCAATTAGTAAACTTAGTATGTTTACTAGCAATCCAAGTGAAGAACATTGGAAGGCTATTGGAAGGGTTATTGGTTATTTGAAGAAAACCAAGGATCTAGGTCTCCAATATTCTAAATTTTTGGCAATCCTAGAAGAATTTACCGATGCTAGTTGGATCTCTAATGTAAGTGAAAATAAATCCACCTCAGGTTGGGTATTTACCCTTGGAGGAGGTGTAGTCTCTTGGAAATCCAAGAAACAAACGTGTATTACACATTCAACTATGGAATCCGAATTCGTAGCATTGGCTAAAACCGAAAAAAAGGCTGAATGGCTTAGGAATTTAATGTATGAAATTCCATTGGGAGAGAAGAATAATTTTTCTATATCTATCTTATGTGATAGTCGAGCCACTTTAGCTAGAGCATACAATGAAGTGTATAATATTAAGTCTATATACATGAGTCTAAAATATGACTATGTGAGGAAATTAATTACAGATGGAATAATTTCACTCACTTATGTAAAGTCAAATGACAACTTGGCTAAACACTCCGTAATTAAATCTACTAAATGATGGAAACCCTACCTGATTATACTAACAAGTATATCTTGAGTTCAAAGGGTAACAACAAGTCATTTGATAAGTAGATAGTTTCAGCACTTATTATTATTATTAAACCATGTCCTATGTTATAAGTGCTGGTTGTCACAGAAAAATGAGGGATGAGTTTTTATAACTCTTAATAAAGTTCAAATCAATAGATCAAGTATTTCTAAAAGTGACAAAAATACTGCAAGAACATAACAATTAGGTGAAAAACAAAAGAAAAAAACCAAAATTTCTCTTTGAAGTTCGCCCAGCCTCATTGGTCTGCAACATAGACCAAATTGTTGGCCTGGGCGAACGCCCAGGTTTGTACTAGGCTTTTGCCCAGGCCAAAATTCTGGCCGTTGAAGTTTGAATTTCTGGCGTCATTTTGGAGAATTTTGGCACCTTTTGGTTTGGTTTTGGCACCTTTTCGTGTATTAGACTTGATAACCTATAAGTATAGATGGTTTTCATGTTAAAAGATAAGAGATTAACATAAATACAATCATTTACATCCAAATCAAATATTAAATCTCAGATTTCCAAAGTGTTCATCAAGTTCTGATGCACCACAATCCTGATAGATTTTTCTTATAAACAGTTGATGGCCCATTATAGTATTTTATCTTGTCAGAACAAGGAGTTATCCACTAGGATAGGCCAGAGTAAGGAGAGAAAGACCGAGCCAGCTAGATGGCGAGTTAGGGTGCAGAAGCGACATGTTCGTATGGAGGAGGAGCATGCCAAGATCACGACTTGGTGGACTAGGGTCGCAGAGCGATAGATTCACATTGAGGATGATTAGAGGTGTTTCTATCAATCACTACTACAATTATCATCCTCGTATCTCACAGTAGGTGATTCTCATTCCTGGTTTGTATCCTGTAGGTTTATTTCGACATGCATATTCTATTTTCTAGATTATTGAACTTTTGTCAAACTACAACTCTCTTTGTTTAACCGTGCTATTCTAACTTTCATTCTTTATCACATCATGCATTACTTAATCAATTGAGTATCATAACACATGTAAATTACGTAAGAAATAAATAAAACAATGAACTAATGTACCAACGTGTTACCATCTCGTCAATCCGCTGAGATATGTGTTCAGTCTACATGACATCATCAACACCTACGCTTTGATATCACCTAGTTCTATTGTGACGCTCAAACTATCTTTTTGAATTTAAGAATTTAAAATTTATTTTGCTTTTATATGTACTTATATACTACAAATGGTAAATAGTCAAAATAATCACCATTTCATATTAAGTCAAAATGTTACTGTTACAACCTTAACTAGGACAAAAAAACACTGCTCGTTGTATCCCTAAGGATTGGCCAAAATGGCTAATACGTAGTGGTGTGTAAGCTTGTCAGTATGTGCTATCTCAAACTATTTGCATCTCAAACCATAATGTGCATACACATCTCAAAACATCATATACAAGCTAAAGAAAATACAATGTCACTTCACATCATAAACCTCCATAAAGTAAAGTGTGTAACCAAGTTAATCTTCCTGAATCTCTACATTATCGTCTATAGGAACAAAAATTTTGAGTATGATGGGCACGCGTCCATACTACATGTATCTCAGAAAGATCATCTAAGAAGGAAGCCCATCGGTACTCGCGAATTATTTTATCATCATGATCGGTATGTACATCTGCCATCTATAATACAAAACATAACAAAGCCAACTATGCGCGGGTGATCTAATACAAGTGAGTCTGTCCTCCCTACCAAGACTCAGGAGCTCACTGTGTATCCGTCTTTAGCCACCAAGACTTAGGATACACCACTGATAATTATGATATAAATATGGTTTGGCCTATGTATATGGTGTTCGTCATGTCGATTAGCAATTCCAAGGCCACTAAGAGGCCTCTTGATACTACTGGAATACCAGCGCTCGACTACCAACACTCTATCATCTGCTACACTTTATGCTCGTCGGAAGTGTCTAGTTGTATATTTATCCAGAAGAGAAGTATAATACGGTACAACTACAAAGGGATCTACACACATAATTTACAATTCACATCATCAATATGAATGACAAGTGACGTGTGAGAATAATCCTACTCACCATAATAATCACAATATACAACTAGGTCACATAACAAATCCACATACTAACAAAAAATCACAAATAACCCATGTTTTGTATCGTACTTGAAGTCATCAATATTTACCTTTAATTATGCAATTTATCTTCCAAATTTGCATCAATAAAACATTCTTAAGTTAATTAAGGTCAGAAATACAATATACCTCGACTAATGTGTCCAAACTAGGATCTACGAGGTGTTAAACAATTAAAACAGAGAAAACAGGGTAAAAATGGGAGGGGTGTTTACCCCTATGAGTAGGAGTGTCGACCCCTACACATGAGAATCAGCTTTTTACCTCATTTTTTGTGCGTTAAGTGTGCAGTATTGGCTAGGATCATTTTTATGGTTATAATGTTATTTCTACCTATTTAAAAGTATTTAAAAACATTAATTAAAGAAATTTCTTCATATATTAAATTCAAAATTTACCCCTATTTATAGTTTCACCAAGGGCTAGGGTACAATTTAAGAAAACTTATTTTATTTGCTTCTTTAGCCCCAAAAAATAACATTATACCTTCTATCCCATAAGTTCTTAAAAAATTCTTAAAATTGCAATAAATAAATAAATAAATAAACCAGGACGTTTTAGAGAGACAAAAAAAGTTAGCCTACAATGAATCACGGGCATATTAGCCATGATATTTGGGGTTGACATTAGTTACCTGAAAGGCATTGAAAAACTAGTTAAGTAGTTTACAATTGTTAAAGGAGTGCCTTTGCATGTTAATGCGATCGAACTTGGTAAAGTAAATGTTATATGTTGCCAGGAAGGTTGTCCCCAGTCGTTAATTGTAAGTTGTAAAGAGGATGACTTGTACGTTTTAGTGAAGATGTGCTCAAATCATATATTCGCAATACAATTAAACATAACTTGTTGAGTATTGATTTTAGGTTAACAAATGAATATTATGAATGAATAACATTTTGTTAAAATCAGTATTGTGAAGAATGTGTGCTGATATCATTTGAAAGTTTATGCAACTTTGAACACGTGCAAGGGCTAAGTAAAAAGGTGTTGTGAGATAGTAACAAAGCACATAAAAAGTGTTGAATGTTTGTGGGTAGAAAGTCAAAATAGTATTGGAAAAAAGAGAGTCAAAATACTATATATTACATTGATGTATTTACATCTGCATACTAAACATCCACTAAAAAATTGATAGGCTAATGATTGGACTCTGCAAATGCTCTTGGAAGGCAATTTGCAATGACAGGTTGTCGAGTGGGATCGAAAAGATGGCCTTTGTAGTACGAGTTATCGTAAATACACAGAAGCCTTTTGCTCTAGCCTCTTGAATAAATCCATAACCCCTAATAAGGTAATGCAGAATAACAACGTTTGGAACATCTTCTGTTTTCCTAAGTACCATGGATAACTGGGAAGATTCTTTAACAACGGATTTTGCTAACAACAAACTCCCAACGGTGGTCGTAGATCAATAGATCAATCCCTTGCTTGTTTGCTAAAGAAGATGATTTCAAATCGTAGTACAGTACGTACCTCAGCACCTAGAAGAAAGATTTCACTAACTTTGTTTTACTATACACGATGATTCACTTGTCTCCATAAGAGAGAGGGAGATAAGCAGGAGACTTACTAGGATCAAATTAAGAACGATCAAAAGTGCCCAAAAGCATAGTCAGTTTATGAATCAATACTTTTTCAAGGAGTATGACATTTCCAAAAGGGAAATTGGCGCAAATGGTCCCTAACGTATGACATTAGTATGCAAATGGTCCATAACCTTTCATTTTTTGCAGAATGGTCCATAACCTATCCATTTAGGTGTACAAATGATCCTTTTTGACAGATTTCATTAAAAATCCGTTAAAACCTTTTCATTTAGGTGCACAAATGGTCCCTCTCATTTTTTTTTTGTCTTTATTAGTGGAGGTAAAATTGTCAAGTTACATTTTTTCTTTCAATTGGTGCAAATGGTTCCTAACCTTTACCTTAGTGTGGAAATGGTCCTTAACCTATATATATTGGTACATAAATGGTCCTTATTTGATGAAAAAGATAAAAATATCTTTAGTTTTAATTAAACAAATTTACAATTGGATTCCTAACCTTTGTAAAAAGTGAAAATGAGTCCGATACTTTAATTTTTTAAATAAAAATTAAAAGAAACTAACAAATTGATAATATACTAAATTATTTTTTATATTTTATGAACTATTATAAAATAAATAAAATTTAAGCTCATAATTACTAACAAATGTGCTAATTAAAATTATTTTATTATTATTAAGTAATCAACAAAATTATGCAACTAAACTCTCAACCAACAAAATTACAACTAAATTCCCAATTCAAATCTGCAAGTATGCCGGTCGGTTGAAGATTTTGAGGAATTGCCATCACCGGAGGAGTTGATGCCCTTATCCCAAACCCTAATAACCCCTGATCTAGCACTGGCTTTTGATATTCGAAACCTACCCCCAAATCTCGGTTTCAGGGATATCAACTGGTGGAAAAACTTCAACAGCATCATTATGATCATCTTCTAACAATGTGTTTTCAGCCAAAGTGCTTGGAGAATAAGAGAAAAAAATTAGAGGTTTCTTCTTTGTACGAGTTGTTTCCGTCATCTAATAAACTGGAGTTTTCAGTTGATTGAGAATCTGTAGAATGAGTTTGAAGATATTCTTCATTTGCATAGGAAATAGACAGGTGCCTCTCAATATTTGAAGAGGTGAAATCAATATTATATCTCCATTTTGAATCTGTGTCCATATCTAACTCCATAGTTGAAAGTGTATCCACATAATTGTCTATTTCAGTGGAAATGTCATCAGATTGGTAACCATTTAAGCTGCCTTCTATTATGTTGAAAGATCATTTGATTTGAATCAGATATCAGAAAATTAAATTGAGTCACTAAGAGCGTCTCTTGCTCCAATGGGTCTCAGCTAGAGTTTTCACCAGTGGGTGGTGGTTGGTGGCGGTATTCTAGAGAAGAAGAAGTGTTCGGAGTTTAGTTTTAATTTTTTATTTTGTTAGTTGGAGTTTAGTTGTAATTTTTTTTATCATTCAATTTAAGGGTAAAATATTGTAGAAATATAAGTACCGTAGAAATTAAACTTTCTATTTATGACAAAATAAAATTTATTTTTCTTTTTATGTTGTAATGATAAAATTAAAGTTTGAATTTTAAATAATATGATTACTTAATAATAATAAAATAATTTAATTAGCACATTTGTTAATAATTATGAGTTTAAATTTTAGTTATTTTATAATAGTTCATAAAATATACAAAATAATTTAGTATATTATTAATTTGTTAGTTTCTTTTAATTTTTAATAAAAAATTTAAAGTATCGGATCCATTCACTTTTTTGTAAATGTTAGGAATCTAATTGTAAATTTTTTTAATTAAAACTAAAGATATTTTTGTCTTTTCATCAAATAAGGACCAATTGCACACCAAAATATATAGGTTATGGACTATTTGTGCCAAAAAACAAAGGTAAAGGTTATGGACCATTTACGCCAATTGAAAGAAAAATATAACTTGACAATTTTATCTCCACTAATAAAGAAAAAAAATGAGAGAGACCATTTGCGCACCTAAATGGAAAGGTTTTAACGGATTTTTAACAGAATCCGTCAAAAAAGACCATTTGCGCACCTAAATGGATAGGTTAGGGACCATTCCACAAAAAAATGAAAGGTTATGGACCATTTGCACACTAATGTCATACGTTAAGGACCATTTGCGCCAATTTTCCTTTCCAGGAAGGTCTAGGTCTCTCTCTGCCGCTGACATTCTTTGTTTGAAGCATATCGATTATAGAAGACATATGGATTCAACTATGAGCGAAGGGAAGCTAGGTACTATGGTTCAATATGTGAGGATGCTAGGTTCCCTGGTTCTCAAATCGGGTTTTGAACCCTATCTCCATGCAATTCTCGAACCTGAAGCAATCATCTCTTGGGCCTACATTTAGGATAGGTTAGGGTAGGGTAGGGTAGGGTCGGTTCGGTTCGGGTCGGGTCGGGTCGGGTCGGGAGAGGAGGAAAAACACTCAAGGGGGTTTGCCCCCCCCAATTTTTTTTTTTTTAAACCACAATTACTGAGCTCATTTTTATAAGAATCTAATATTTTTTTATAAGTCATAATCTTTAAAAAGCTTACAAGAAGTCATTTGCACAAAAATATTCAAGATCTAAAACTAGTCAATCTCTTCTTATTCACGTAGACTCATAGTTCCTGCTACTTTTCAATATTGAATCTTTGAATTGTGCTTGAAAATGGAGGAAATTTAATTTGTAAATTGGGGAAGAAATTAGGGTTGCTTGGGTGAGTGAAATTTTGGAGAGTTTGAGAGAGTCAAGAGAGAAATGAAAAATGAAAGTTACGACCTTACGGGAGAGGAGAGTCTTCAGTCTTTCACAGAATGACAGAATCACAATTGCTCGATAGAAGTTGGGCTTTTGGTTGAGAAATGCTTGAGAATTGGGTCAGAATCACAAATAAAACTTGACAAATGCTTTAGGTTGCTAAATTTAATATTTGCAATACTATTTTAAAAAAAATAGATGGATTTTTTTTGGAGGTCACGTGACTTCCGAGTCCCTCAACTAGCTCCGCCAGTGCATTTAGGTTTGTCTATGCAAGTGCTCTAGAACTTTCTTGGAAAGCTATGGACTGGACCGCCTCTTGGATCTACTAATATTATGGGTCAATACAGATTTGATTGATCTAACACGTCATTTTAGTATATTTTTTTCTAAAAATTTAATACGACGTAAAATTAAGACTTGGTTTTGGTGCTATGATTTTAAGAAATTCAACTTTTACTGTGCTGAAAAAAGAATTAGCTGCGGGAAAAATCAGTTAAGTGTTTGGTAAACTTTTATTTCAAAATTGCTGTATATTTCAAATTTGGTATTTTAGTGTTTGATAAACAAAAGTGATTTATTGCTTTGTCAGTATACAATTTACTAAAATAGATATTGATTATTATGACGTCAATTTGTATTATTATTAACATTAGTAGTATTGGCAAATAATTTTTACTTATATAACAGTATGTAATATTATCAAATATTTTTTTAATACAATGTATTCACTATAATTATTTTAAAATAAAAATAAAATAAAATCTATTAACTCTCAAAATTTATAAAATTACAAAATAAAAGCATAGTCCATATAGTGGATAAATAAGTAATTTAATTAATTAGGGTTAAAATTGATATTTTGATTATAGATAATTGGAGAATCTAAAGTAAAATATGAGAACTTACCATTTTCCTGCTTCTAAAATTCAGCTGTCAAATGATACTGATTCTTTTATAATCAAATTTTCTTAAATTTATCAAACATCTAAAAAAACTTATGACTGTTTGACAATCAAAATTTGGAATCTAAAATCAATTCCCAAACGGGACTTAATATATAATTAAACCAAGTATTATTTTTAGTGAATTAACCACTCTTTTAAGTTTTACCTTTTTTTAAATAAATTGGATGGCAAAATTGACAAGAGTCCTATATTTTGTTAAAAAGTTGAAAAATACTATATTTTTTAAATTAAAAAAATACTTCATTTTCATAAATAAAAAAATTAAAATATACATCATTTTCATTAAAATTAGTATCTTATAATTTATCTCATTTTATAATTTTTTGAAAAATACATTATTTTCATTTAGAACTAATATTTTGATTTTTCATTTGAAAACAACAGTTTTACCCTAAGTAACATATGTGTTACCATGTATTACTTCCACATTTTAATTAAAAGCAATATTTTATAATTTTTTGAAAAATACATTATTTTCATTTAAAATCAAAATTTTAACTTTTTATTTGAAAACAACACTTTTACTCGGATAACATATGTGTTATCATGTGCGTTACCATATGTTATTTCTTCATTTTCTTTAACATCAATATTTTATAATTTTTTTAAAATACTTTATTTTAATTTAAAATCAATATTTCAATATTTCATTTGAAAACAATATGTTTAAATTGGTAACATATGTGCTACAATTACCAATTCCTTTTATCACTACCACTCGTCTTATCTCATCACCACCACCACCACCACCACCACCACAACCACAACCGTGTTCAGGTCTGCTACCACCATGCACAACCATAATCACCTCCACAACAACTGAGTTAATATGTGTTACCATAATTTAAATTAGGGTAATGCATGTATTACCACCACTACCGCTCCACCACAATTAGGGGTGAGCATTTTAATCAGAACCGAAGGTTCCAAAAAAATAAAAATAGGAATCAAAACCGAGAACCAATCGAGTCCGGGTCAGTTCTTGGTTCTTGAACTAGAACCGTGGGTACCCGATTGGAATCGAATTTTTCATTTTTTATTTTTTACAATTTATTTACCCTAACTCAATGACCCACAACTCAACACTACAGTACCAAAAACAAGAATCCAACTTTCTAAGATCCAAGCAAAAAGTACAAAACCCACTACTCTTAATCCCAAACTCAATTGACCCAATTCCAATTACCCAAATCTCAATTTTTTAATCGCTATTTTCTCAGATACTCAATACATACATTTCCGCATGTCTTGCACTTTCGCTCATCTCTCTCACACAACATACAGTGATACGACTAAGGCAAAACTCTCTTGTAACTTAAACGAATCTTCGATTTTGAGAGGTAATTTTTCTTTTTCTAACTCTAATTTGCGATTTTACAATTTTGGTGTCTATTCTTCCAGTTAATATTTATATCTTTCAGAAATTGTTTTAGGGTCTGTTTGGAAGTTTTGGAGTACCAGGTATGATGATTTTTTTAAAGTACTGATTTTGGACGTTTATGAGAAGAGCGATTTTGAGTGATTTTTAGTAGCGACTTTTGAAATGGTCCAACCCATGTTTGAGAGTTTATTATGCAGCAGTTCTAAATTTTTTTTAAAAGAATCAAATTACATATATATCCATATATTAAAAAAATTAATTTTAAAAAATTTATATATCAACGTATTATTAAAAATATAAAATTAAATTTACGTTCTTGCATAAGTTTATTTTTTATTTATTTATTTATTTATTTTTGCATATGTTCTTTTATTTTTACAAACATTAAGTTTAGGGTAGTTTGAAAATAATTGTTTGAGAGAGGATACAATTGGAAGAAATTTTGAAGAACAGTAAAAAACCACCGATTTGGAGAATTGAGAGATACACTCCAAATTATACTACATCGATTTTGGGCGATTTTTAAACCGTCCAAATCGATGCTCCAAAAAACTAACAAGCACCGATTTTTCCAACCCTTCATAAAAGGTACCATTCAAAACCGGTGAAAAAAAACTCCCAAACAGGCTTTTATGTTATCGAGTTTGCAATTTTTAAATTTTTTCAAAATATGTTGTCAACTCACAATTTAAAAAAAAAAAATGTTATGAGTAGTTGGTTCTAATAATTAAGTGGACCCGAATGGTTCTATTTACAAAATACCCGAACTGTAATGGATGGTTCCGGATATTAAAATACACGGACCGACCCACCTGACACCCAGTCATAACCACAATCACTAATTTAAATTACAGTAATATGTGTTATGTGTTACTTGTAGTGTAACACATGTGTTACTATCACCACCGTCTTTCTCCATCACTGCGTAGCTCTAGCACTACTACTAATTTTTAAATTATGGTAAAACATGTGCTACTTGTAGGGTAATACATGTGTTACCGTTACCACCATCACTAATTTAAATTAGGGTAACACATGTGTTACCACTAGCACAAACACTGATCTACCACCACTAGTTGTCCCATATTTTGCACTGAAAGAAAAATTTTACAAATCAAATTTTGCTCCAATCTATTCAAACTCAATTTAGAATCAATTTTTAAATCATATTTCTTCATCTCATAAGAGATCGGCAAATCAATTTCCACATAACCTCCACATCCAATAGTCCATGAGAGAAAATGCATGTGTCAAAAGTCCATGCTGCACCATCCCTCATCTTCAACCAGAATATTCAAGAAAATTCATGAAACGACACCAATTGACCACCATAGTCCCAATCACCACCATCGTAATCGCCAATCGCCACTCGCCACTCGCCACCACAAATGTATGGTTCAACCATAATCAAGAACACAACTGATTTTAAAAAATAACTAAATAAAAAGCTTAATATTCAAACCTTTTTTTTAAAACAAAATTCAAAAAGAAAACAGACGTCATACCAATTCATTCAGATCTAGTTAAGATCTAAATTTGAAATTTTATAGTCAATTTTAGGAGGCGGAGGCACGCAACAATAGGCATGGAAGAGGAGATCATTGCATGGTGATCGTGATGGTGGGCGACGATGAGATTTCTATGAGAATGTAATAGTGGTGTTGAAAGGTTATTTCAACTTCCGGTGGGCGAATCTAGTTTTCAAATCTAAAATTTTTTAGATATAAAAATAAATATTAAAATGTGACGGTGGTTGGTGGAGAAGAAAGATGGTGATGATTGGTGGCGGTGGTGGTGGTGGTGGTGGTGGTGGTGGTGGTGGTGGTGGTGGTGGTGGTTGCCGGAGATGGTGGAAGGTGGAGGTGGTTAGGTGTTGAGGATTATGGTTAGTGAGTAATTAAATTAAGATTAAGGTTTGACAATTATTTTTACAATGTAAAAGAGAGTATTTTTACATATATGGTAAATATTTGGTCATTTTTTTTAAGTGTTTTTTTTTTTCAAACTCATTTTCAATCACATATTTTATAAAATCTACAACTTTTTAACCACTTATTTCACCAAATTTTTTGTGATAATTTCACTATATACTACAAAATATAAAATAATTTAAAAAATACTATTTAACTTTTTTTTATTATAAAAATACTGTTTTTTATTTTTGTAACATTTACTGTAACATTTCTTATGTTTGATTAATAACAAATGTAATACATTTATTTTAACTAAAATGTAACAAATATTAGAACAAGTATTACAAAAATAAAAAATAGTATTTTTAGAATAAAAAAAATATGACATTATTTTAAAAAATATTTTATTCACTGTAGTTAATTCTGAAAAAACTCCGATTTTTTTTAAGATCTCATAAAAATTTTACTTATCATAGGTTATTAGACTTGATTGTTCAGCCCACACGGTCCCCTATTATGATGGCCCAATCTATAAACCGACTTGAACTGTGTCACCTGGCCCGATTTGACACAACTAGGTCCAATCGAAGCCCTAGATAGCGTACTGGGATTAGGGCTTATAAGTTTCAGCCGCTCCTCTTCACCGCCATTTTAACGGGCACAAGCAAATTCAGAGAGAGCTCTCCGCCACCAGAATCGAAAATGGTCGGTCGATTTCTCTCTCAGTCATCTCATTTTCTCTTTTGTATATCTATATATGCATGTATCCCCTTTTGCTTTCTCCATATCATGATCTGAAAATTGTTTTTTTGTGTATGTAATTTGTATATGCAGCCGTCCCACAAGACATTCATGATAAAGAAGAAGCTAGGGAAGAAGCAGAGGCAGAATAGGCCCATTCCGTACTGGATCCGGTTGCGCACTGACAATACTATCCGCTACAACGCCAAGCGCCGCCATTGGCGCCGCACCAAGCTCGGCTTCTAAGCCAAGCCCCTATTTGTTAGCGCTTCTTTTCTGTTCTGCTTTGATTTTCCATTAGGGTTCGATGTTTTGGAATTGAATTATCGTATGAAGAAATGTTTTGGAATTAAATCATCGGTACTGAGATCGTGATGTAGTTTTGATGGATTTTATTACTTATATGTCTTGGATTAAAATAGAAATTTAATTTTCGTAATTTTGTTCCGTGTTTATTTGATCTTTTATTGATTGATTAGTTAGTTGCTTCGAGATGTAGTGAGAAACCGACCGCCACATAGGATACGCTGCCGGGTCTGCATATACTTCCAATCCCTTACCGGCTCTGGAGGGCTCGTTTCTTGAATGCGAATCTCTATTGGTAGTGGCATTGACCCTGGAAAGAATTTATGGGTTTTGAGATGTTTGGATTCTGTCTTTGGCCTTTACCCAATTTATTTTAGCACACCGAACCAACTTGTTGCAATTATGCTCGACTTTTGACGAGTTGATTAGAACTGCAACAAGTTGACTGTATTATCATCTGAATTTGTGTGATAATAAAGTCATAACAAATGGTTATCCTGATGATAATACGGTCATCCTGGGATGAGTGGTTATCTTCTAATTCACTGTATTATCATCCTGATGATAGGTTCGTAGTGTTCTTGGGTCCTTGTGTTGAAAATAAGGTTGAATTCTAATTGTATTTCTGATTGGATAAGTACTACTTTGTCCACGGAAATATGCTAGATTACACTAATGGCCATATTTGTATCATGCAATTGTAGTTATTGAGTTAATGTAGATTGTTCATAGTCATTCTTTATATGGAGAACTTTCGGCAGCTCTAGTTGTAAACTTTGAAACGCCAATTGCTCTTCAATACAATGGGATTTGCAAGATTTCTTGTGCCTGAGCAAGGGTATGGTTATTCTGGCTCTATTTTTGTGTCCTTGATTTTGGAATTTGATTGACTGTCAATGCTTAGGCTGTGTAATTTGTAGTTTTGTGAGTCACTATTGTGGAAGAAATGTTGGACTGTGTGTGGTTGTTTGGATAAGTACTATTTTGTCCAAGGAAATATGCTAGATTACACTAATGGCCATATTTGTATCATGCAATTGTAGTTATTGAGTTAATGTAGATTGTTCATAGTCATTCTTTATATAGAGAACTTTCGGCAGCTCTAGTTGTAAACTTTGAAATGCCAATTGCTCTTCAATACAATGGGATTTGCAAGATTTCTTGTGCCTGAGTAAGGATATGGTTATTCTGGCTCTATTTTTGTGTCCTTGATTTTGGAATTTGATTGACTGTCAATGCTTAGGCTGTGTAATTTGTAGTTTTGTGAGTCACTATTGTGGAAGAAATGTTGGACTGTGTGTGGTTGTTTCCACAAGTTGTTTTATGTTCAACTTTCTCCATGAGATGTACTGTTTAGTGTGAGTGATAGCCTGTGGAACATGAAATATGTTGGGTTTTATTTTTATGCACAATCTTTTTGAGATTGGATAAATCACCAAAATTGGGAGCCGTTTTTTATTATGATGCATTACTAAACCTAAACTTAGTTGAAAAGGCGTACATCCTTCCTCTTTTACTCTGGACCTGTCTGGGTAAAGATCGCTCTCAACCCCAAGACAAAAAGGAAGAAGACAGGATTATATGATGCCTGCCAGAATGCGTTTCATATGAAGGTAAAGCGAAAGTTGAACGATCCACAGCAGGTGACGAAGTCTCATCTCTTTTGTTCCTAATATGGCATGGTTACAGAAGAATCAAGCGGTTGTGTCATGGCTAAATACCACATCCTTGGACAGCAGCCCTCACGAAGCAAGCTTTCCCAAATACAGCAAATGCGGAAGTGGCTAAAGTAGGAAGAAGAAAGTAGTTGGGCAACTGTATCACAGGGGTATCTGGGAATTAGATACATTGACAGAGAGGAAGGGTAGGAATAAACTTTATTAGGCGTATCTCTACTAAATTATTCAGCCTAAAATCCACATCTCATATCTTATAGCACAAGATGAATTTTGTGAATCTCATTGCAATCGATAAGGGAAGAAGTACAATAGACTAACAAACAAAGCTTTAATACAAATAAAATTTGTGAGGAAAATAGAATACGCCCACAACAAAAGTGTCATGGGAAAGGCATACATGGAAGTGCAAAGAGTTCCTAATGCACTCGCTAGCGTCTCATATTATGCATAAAACTCTGAGCAGTTGAACCAGTTTCAGCTAATGCAGACGTCATTTGCTGCTGTCGCCAAATAAGTAACCCAAGGAAAAACCCCCAGGTGCGGCATTGACCTTTGTCGATGGTCGATCCTATAATCACATTAAAAAACAACTGTAAGAGGCAAACAATATACATGGAACAAGTATACATAAATGAAAATCAAGGTGTTGTGCAACTGAATGCTTGTCCAGAAATCAGAATGAAAAGATGCTTGTGTCACTGAATTTGCCTAGTGAAGCAAAAGTGTCATGGTCACGGGATTCATATTTATCCTCCAGCTTGCCCCTCACCTGCGGCCCTCAACTATGCTAAGAACACGGACTTACGGGAGTTGTTTACTGCATAAGTTTCACAGGAACCCAAGTCGAGCAATTTTGAATCATCTTTATAATCAAAAGAAACATGTAAATTATTCACACGAGGATAGGCCAAAGCAACCTAATCGCGACAACCCTCTTCTCTTGACAGGGAACAATATCCTCTTAATCCCATGTACAAAGAATGTATCTCTAAGAATAAAGTCAGATAATGAAATTGAAAAGCATAGGATCAGTATCGAACCGATATAAAGTTGCCACAGTGCTGTCCGTCTGCTCGGAGGTAGTTGTTTGTGAAAGAGTTGGTCGTTGTGTTACTGCGGATGCCTGCAGCAGCCTGCTGCTTAATGCTGTCCACAGTTTGGGAAGCAGCAGATGGCTTAGGAGAATGCTCATTATTCGAACCCTTTTGTACTGGTGGAGGATTGTCTGAAGCCGCTCCGCTTCCAAAAAGGTATCCCAAAGAACTCTGGCCACCCTTTTGTGCTGGTGGAGGATTGTCTGAAGCCGCACCGCTTCCGAAAAGGTATCCCAAAGAACTCTGGCCACCTCCAGCACCGACACCACGACCCATACTCAGGTTGTTTACAAGCTGAAAAGAGCAAACAATTGCACATAATCCTCGTGATAGAGAAAAGTAGAGACATCAAATGAATCATGCAACAATAATAACAACAAATAGAACTTTATTTATGTTTTAAAGCGTGCTTGGTTAAGCTTAAAAAGAGTAACAGCACCTTTTGAAGAGTAATTAAAAATCTCTAAAACACGATTTTAAATAAGTTGCTTAAAAGTAACGTTTAAGGCTTTAAGCTTTGAATAAAATAAATGTACGCACTTCACAAAAGTTTAACACTCTTATCACGTATTTTATGAAAAAATAAATCCAATCTAAACATGAAGAGACGTTGAACACTAAATTTAAATAAATAAATGTGTCCCATCTGTCTAATAACTAAAGATTTAAAGTGGTTCAACATGTGCCTATAAATTTTCTTAAACTTTGGTTCTATAATTTGCATTTTATTGTTGAAGGAAAAAGGCGTAAAGCAATCACGATTACTTGGAGAAGATTAAGAAGTGGATGTACAAACACACAAATAGCACTGATTTGACCGTTTGGACTTCAAAATAAAGCACAGCTGTAAACAAATCCATAGTTCAAAATTAAAACAATGTTTCATCTCCTAAAAACCGCAATCATTACTGCCAAAAAATTCAATTTCCACCAAAATGTAAGAAAAAAAAGAAGACGTATATGAACCTGATCTCTGTGGAAAATAAAATAAAATAATCCTATGATAAATCAAGTCCAGAATTCATATGATTTCTCGATATATAGAATGAAAAGTAACGATCATGGATCGAGAATAAGATTAGATTGGGCAAAATAAATCGTACAAAATAAACAGAATAATTAAAGCACAATAATCAAATCTATTTTTATGAATCACGACAATTCAAATCGAATGATTTCAGTGAAAATGAAGGAACAAACGTCAAATGCCTACCGTTTTTTCCGCTTTTGGATCCGATGACGACCGATGAAACCCTTTTTGAGATTGGGGGTGGAGGGTTTGATTTGAAGGAGGAAAAAAGAGAGAGGTTGAAAATAAAGATTTGAATTATGAGAGATACGGATAAAAAGACTCATAGTGACCTAACCGTACTATTTATTAATAAGGAAAACTGAACGATGTTTTTTCCAATGAATGGCTTCTACTTTTTATCCTCTGACTTTTTATATTTTTTAAACATCTTTAACAAATTCTTTAAATATATGATATTTTTAATTTAAAGAGTCAAATTTTAAAATTCAGTACCAATAGACTCTCTAATTTAATATTTTAATTTCGAGTGTTACTAATTTGGAGAACAAATTCACTCTCTATTATTAAATATATTGAAATAATTTTAATTTTTAATTATTAATATATTGGTTTTAATTAAATAATATATACAAATTAAGAAGAAGCATACGAAACAAAAAAAAAAAATAGAGAAAAAAGATATTGAAAAAAGTAAAATGAAGAGCATAAAGATAAAGAGGCTGCATGAATGTTTAAAAAAATTGTTTTTTAAATTTATAGATACTCTTTAAAATACTAAAAATATTCTTTAAATATAAATAAACTATTATAGATACTCTTAGTACTGATTTATTGTTGCCCAATTAGTCTCGACTCCCGATAGATGAAATTTACTTATTTAACCATTCAAAAATTATTTTATGTTGAAAATATTTATAAATTATATTTTATAATAAATTACACAGAAGGTCTTCAATTTTTAAAAGTTGTTGAAATTTTGTCACATTTGATTTTATTCGCATGTATCATTAACAATTTTTCAATAATTCGTATCATTTATAACAATTTTGCCATCAATCTTAAGTAAACTAAAACAAAAAATAAAAGAATAAAATAAAAAAATTAAAATTGTGGTTCATAACTTTTTCAAAAGTGCAAATGCATGTTCAGACTTTTAACAAATCTGATGTAATACAGAAAGCCAACCACAGCCTACAACCCCCATTAAGCTACTGCCGACAACTTGCACTACCAGGCATTGCCACTCGAAACTCCGACTATCGCCGACCAAATCAAAACTAAAATCGACTCCAGCCAAACCACTGCCCCAATTTCAGATTTCGTATATACAAATTTTAACCCAAGTTTCATACACAAATTTCGTTAGATTTCAACCCAGTTTTCATATATAAATTTCACAAATTTCACCCGATTTCAACTAGATTTAAACTTCAGATTTCATATACAACAAATTTAGCATATTTATGCACGCCATTTCATCGGAGATTTCATACATAGATATCGAAAATCTTCAATTGCTGATTTTATAAACAGATTTATATGAGTATGTATAAATATAGTTATTTGTGTCTATGTGTGTATACATACAAAAATCTGGTTCATATATATAGTTGTGTATATATACAAAAATGTGTGTATATGTTAAAATGTGATCCAATTGAATTTATGCTGAAGTTGTCTCTCTTATGACTATAATTTCATTTGGACCATCCGTTCTGTGGGTTTCATCTGAACTGTTGGATGAGGGTATTTAAGCCACTTGAGTGCATCATTTTCTTCCAATTGTAACCCTAGTTGCTTGAATCTTCTTCTACTCTCTCTATTTCTTCCTTAGGTTTGATTCCTTAGTGAAATCAAATGAAGAATATAGTGGTTATACTCCTTTTGTGAGAGTTATTTCATTTTGTGATGTTTTAGAGGTCAATTGATGGACTCTCAAGCTGTAAAGGTTTTTTTTTTTTTTTTTTTTTTATTCAAGCACCAAGACAAATTTATTATGGTTTTGCAGCCTCTACCAGGACGGTGGTGGGGTTTGGATGCTCCTACCACTGTATTTATATAAAAGGGTAGTACGGGAGGGGGATATGAACGACCTCCAAGCATACAACGAATGAAAAAAAAAATTCATCAAACTACAAAGAATAAAGAGATACTACCTCACGGTACATAATTACAAAAAGCAAAAGCAAAAGCAAATGAAAAACAAACTAACAAAAACTAAAGACCTCTAACCGATGGAAGGCCATATCTCATCGATCCTGAAGTAGTCCACGCGAACAACGAGGCAAGTCTCGAAGATCCATAATCCTGATAATGTTGTTGGTCCCACCCTCCGAAAGCTAAAGAGTTAGCGACACGGTTTCCCTCTCGAAAAATATGAGAAACGTGTCTCGATCGAATGATAGAAGATGTCGGATGCGTCTGAGTATTGACTGAATCACCCACGGCCTCCCCACTCGTGAAATGCAATGAGCGGCAAGTGTAGAGTCGGTCTCAATCCATAAGTCCACAAGACCCATCCGTTGGGCAAGCTCGATGCCCCAGTAAAATGGCTCTCAACTCGCCTCCAAAATAAGTATGTCTCCGTAGCCGATGAGAAGCGCCCTAATACAACGCTCGATGTGATCTCGATAACACCCCACCACTCGCAAATCCATCCCCAGCGCATCTATCGATTATTGATCTTGGTAGATCCGACCAACGGAGCACGCCAATAAACCAAAGTAGGGGGCTGGGGGTAGGAGAAGTAAGAGTAATACCAAAATGTGGGCAAGATCAAGGTCCCCACGCCAATGCACAAATCGAAAGAGTCTTCCGTCTGCGGTAAAGAAATAGTGTGATAGACCCGCCGGATGATACGATTGGACTCCATGCGATCCTACGATGCTTTGCATCATTCCTAGCTTTCAAATGTACGAAAAGACCAAAGAAAGGGATGATAGTGCGAATATGGCCACTCGACAAACTAGTCTCGAGAATCTCCAAGTCTCGAAATCTATGATGTAGCATCTCTCCAACCACGAGGGAATGCCAAAATAGCTTAGAAGTGCTTGCCATACACACGGTGAGCCACAGGGCTATCAATAAAGACATCTTTGGATGGTCTCGATCTACGACGAAGATTGACACCTTGATGCCATGTGGGCCCGGATCCTCCTCTCGAATAATCACATCCACCGGCACTAAACCCCGCCACAATCGCCAACAAAAGAAAGAGATAGTCTGCGGATGATGGGGGCTCCAAATCATGCGACAAAAGGCACAAGAGTACTCCCGGTGCGTCTGAGCTACCACGCCGACTTGGTAGAGAACCTACCATCCGGGGTGTCTTTCCACATAGGTCTATCAAGAACATCGGGACAAAGCGGTAGACTTCAACCCGGATTGCTATATCATGTGGAAGGACCAACAAGAGTCTATCGATATCCCATCCAAGATCATCAAAGAACTCAACTACACCGGGCGGAAGTATGCTCCCTATGAGGAAACATTTGAGCTAAAGTCATGTCACCCATCCAACAATGTCGTGCCAAAAAATATACGCCCGACCCAACCGCGCACGCGATAATGGGGCTCATTGTGAGTCCCACCCCTTTAGCCTCCTCCAAACCGCAGAGCGAGAATGTGGTATGGGTGCGAGAAGGGGTGGGTGCCCTCGCAATACTTGCCCAAGAAAAGCGAGCCCAGGGCGATGCTGCGATCTCGAATAACCACCGAGCTTCAAAGAGAAAGCATGGACCATGTCCTCTAATCTTCCGAAGCCCAAACCACCCTCATTAGTAGGAAGGCAAATATCCTTCCATCTCTTCCAATGCATACGGTGAGCTCAGTCCTTAGAATCCCACAAGAATCTAGCAAATGTACTCTCTAACTTTTTCAAAGACTATCTTGGGAGGTCGCATAATCAAGAAGATAGAGAGCAAGGAAGAAAGGATGATCTCGATAAAGTAATCCTGCCACCAAGAGATAGCGACCTAAAGGCCCATCCAGAGATCTTGCTCTTGACCTTCCGAAATAGATCATCATATAAGAAGGTCTTTCGGGCCCTTAAACAAGGGTATGCCCAAGTATGTGATAAAGTCTGCTTGACGCCGAAAAAGCGCAAGGTGCTCAAGTATCTCAATCCTAGAATGAGGTGTCCTCTTAGGCACAATAAGACCACTCTTGTCTCTATTCACCAACCGCCGAGAGACCTCTCATAGTGCTCCAAACAATAAAGTACTCTCTTTCTTGTTGTCTTTTGGCCATTGGCAAATATGATCATATCATCAAGAAAACAAAGATGTGAAACAAGAGTGTCACCTCTATGAATATATGCCATCGATGGATCTTCTTTGGAAAACTTGAGTGAGACCCCAGAGAAAGTAATCTGCTGCAATGATAAATAACGAAGGAGATATGGGATCCCCATCTAAGCCCATGAGAGGAAAGAAAGAAACCCAAGAGCCGCCCATTCACCAAGACAGGAAAAATGGCACTCGAGAAATACAACGCTGATCCTATCCCTCCACATCCAATCGAATCCAAATCTCTCCATCACGATCATCAAGAAGTCCCGGTTTAACCGGTCATATGCCTTAGCCATATCTAGCTCAAGGATGACATTGCCCCACGGCCTGGGTATCCAATGTATGGAGCATCTCCTGTGTCAACAAGACGTTATCACCAATCAGCCTCCCCTGAATAAAGCCACTTTGCTGTGGAGAGATGATACGAGGCAAAACAAAACTTAAGCGAGAGTTCGAAGCTTGGTGACAATCTTGTTGAACACCGTGCAAAGACTAATCGTTCGATACTCGTCCATCGACAAGCGTTGTCTCGCTTGGGAAGCAAGATTATAGAAGTAGCAGAGAATCCCTAAGCGGATGCCCACCATCAAAGAAGTCCAAAATCGCACGAAAAACATCATCCCGGACAATCTCCCAACACCGCTTGAAAAAAAATAAGAGGTGAACCCATCTCGACCCGCTACACTATCTCGCATCAATCACCGAACACTACATCTCTAACCTCGACCAATGATGGAAGTCGGTTCGACTCGATTATCCTCCCGAGTAACCAAAGAGGGATAATATCTGGTAAAATTTGGTCGATTGCACGGCGGGAGCGTAAAGGAGGTCTGGAAAAAGGAAGCAATAATTTGAACCACAATCTCCTCGTGTGCGGTGAAAGTCTCTCCGTTTGAGATCTAATAGAATGTATACGGGCCCGCATGCGGCGCCCGCACCACCGAATGAAAATATCTGGTATCTCTATGGGTTGTACTCATAATCTCTAAGATATTCTTGAATATGTTAATACGTTGAAGTTGAAAATCCACTTTGTGGAGCTTCAACGAGAAGTAGTCGAAGGTTGGGCCAACTCGGATCCTTCGGGACGAAAACTCTGTGTTCTATTACATATTTTGCACTGCTTTCTTATATATCTCGGATCTCAAATTCAGAGAAAAACGTAAAAGTGGTATAAGAGCTTTGTGTTCTTAAAGTCTCTGATGTTTAAGATCTAGTTCTGGGTATGAATCTTGAAATAATAAAAAGCATCTGGTTGATGTTCTTGGGAGTAGAGGTGGTAAAAATGGGCTAGCCCAGTGGACTAGCCCATATAACCTAGAATCTAGGCTGGGATGGCCCAATAAAAAATTGGCCAAGTAATAATTAGGGATGACAATTTAACCCGCGCCCCGCGCCGTTTTTAGTTGACCCGCCCCGGATAACCGGGTAATAGGGGCAGGTACGGGGCAACGAAGGCTGCCCCGTGGCGAGTCTGGGGCAACCCCGCCCCGTCCCGTCCCGTCCCGTCCCGTCCCTTCCCTATTGTTGACTTTGTAGTTTTTTTTTTTAAATCATAAACTTAAAATTTGAAAAAAAAATATAACAGAAATGGGAAATTGAGGCTCGAACCTGGGTGGCATATGTATATACATTTTTCCTTAACCACCACACTATAATGTTAATATGATACTTTTTTTTTTTGTTTATTAATATATTATAATCAATTCTTCATCTATCCTAAATTCCTAGTATCTAACCCTACGCAGATTCATTTCTTGTTTTCTCTCATTCTTGATTCTTCTTCTTGTCTTTCTCAACACGCTGCATGTAGCCGGTTTCTTGACTTCTTCATTCCTCATATTTCCGTAACAGAAATCATAAATCTTATTCTCAAATCGCAAAAGTGAATCATTTGAACCGGCAAGTGCAACCTACCTCTAAGCGATTCTGAACCACTGCCGCCTTCGAATCTTCGATCTGCCACCATGTCGCCGCCAGTCGCGTGAAGTGGAAGCATTGAATCTGGGTTTTAACTTTAAAGGTATTGTTGCTTTCTTTGATTATTTCCTTCATATCAATTCTATTTAAATTTTATTTCCACTTTAATCTCTTTCGGATAATCTGATGTTTGTACTTTGTAGTTAAGAAGAACTTTGGCACAAGGTTAAGAACTGGTTAGAAAAAAAAAACCCCAGGAACAAAATCGAGAATTGATTGGTAAAAGAAACCCTGTATAAGTGAGTATCATTATTGTTATTATTTTATTTTATTTTTATTTGGACAGAAAGAATTGTGAGTTTGAATGAATGGCTATAAGATGTTATGATAGTGCTGTACAACATGTTGGTATTGCATTGATTTTGGGCATTGATTTTGGAAGAAGACTTTGGGGAATTCCTTATCCAAATAATATCTTCATTTAAGATACTTGATTATTATGAGAATATTGTTGAGAATGTTAAATGTTTTTGTACCCTTTACGTTTCTCTCTTCTTCCAAAACTTTCTTCCAGAGACTGAGAGACCACGACATTGACGACAAGGGATTAGTATAATGTTAAACTGTAAATAAATGATAATTAATGCACTTGACAATGATAATTAATGCACGTGGCCACTAGCTGGATTGTGAAACTGTAAATAAATTAAAGCATTGCTAATTTGCTATCACTTGGCCACTTGCTGAAATGTTAAATGTTAAATCTTAAATCAATTAAAGCATTGCTTGTTCATCCAATTTACTTGTACATTATTCAGATTATTGATTGTTTATGCCAAATAGTGACATGCAGACATGGGAGTTAGCTGATTGTTCATTGTTTCATTTGCCTTATTTTAATTATAATTTTGTTTTTATTTTATTTGAAGATGTCAGAACAAGAGCATTGTTCAATAGGAAGTACACCTGCTACTCCATTAGCACCTCGCGATAGTTCCACGCCAACAACAACGGCAAATACAAGTAATCATCCATCATTATCGGCGGACCAAAATTCGAATAAAAATCCAATAAGTATAGATTCAGATGGAGATCTTGGTGTGGTGGGTAGAAAAAGAAAGTTGACATCTCACGTATGGGATCATTTTAAGCTCAAAATGATTAATAACGAGATTAAAGCTATTTGTAATTATTGTGGAGGAAAGTTGGTGGGTCATAGTAAAAATGGGACAAATCATTTGAAAAAAATCTAGATAGATGTGCACTTCGTAACTGTAAGCAAACTGATATTAGGCAGGCAATATTAAACCCTACAAAACAAGCGACTGGAAAGGTGGTTATGGGGACTTACCATTTTGATCAAGACCATGCTAGAACGAAATTAGGTAAAATGATTATTTTACATGAATATCCACTTTCTATGGTTGATCATATTGGGTTTAAGAATTTTATGAAATCTATTCAGCCACTTTTTAAAGTTGTGTCTAGGAATACCATTAAAAATGATATGTTGAAGATTTATGACTTAGAGAAAGTGAAAATGATGAGTGTATTGGAGGAAAACAAGAGTAGAATTGCCATAACTACGGACTTGTGGACTTCAAACCAAAAAAGGGGTTTCATGGTCATCACTGCACACTTTATTGATGATGCTTGGAGGCTCCAAAGCCGTGTTATGAGGTAAATACTAAGCAATTCAAAGTATAATATGTTTTTTTTTGTAATTTAAATATTGTTGTAATTATTTTGTTTGATTTTGTATGTAGGTTCATATATGTTCCTTGTCCACATACAATGTAATCACTATCTACCACTCTGTACGAAAGCTTATTAGATTGGAACATTGATTGTAAGTTATCTACTCTCACTGTTGACAACTGCTCAACGAATGATGCTATGATCAATATCCTTTTAGATAATAAGCTTTCTAGTGATTCTCTTTTGGCAAATGGTGATTTCTTTCATATGCGTTGTTGCGCGCATATATTGAATTTAATTGTGAAGGAGGGTTTATAAAATATTGAGGGAAGTGTTGAAAAAATTCGAGATAGTGTTTCTTTTTGGACTTCAACACCAGAAAGATGGGAAAAATTTGAGAATACTGCATGCCAGCTTAAAATTAGTTGTGATAAAAAGTTGGTACTTGATTGTAAGACTAGGTGGAATTCTACATATATTATGCTTCACACTGCTTCAGAGTATATTGATGTTTTTTTTCGTTTGAAGCAAAGAGAAACCCAGTATAAGAGTTTGCCTAGTGATCAAGATTGGAAGTTGGCCAAAGAAATTTGTGAAAGGCTAAAGCTGTTTTATGTGATAACTGAACTATTTTCTGGAACTAAGTATCCTACAACGAATCTATTTTTTTCAAAAATTTGTGAAATAAAATTGTCAATCTGTACTTGGACTACTTCTGCTTATTCTGAGATTAGAATGATGGCCTTAAGTATGATGGACAAATTTGAAAAATATTGGGATGAGATTCATGGAATATTAGCTGTAGCAACTGTTTTAGATCCTAGGTTTAAGATGATGTTGGTTGAGTATTATTTTCCTAGGATCTATGGACATGAACGTGCAGCAGTTAAAATTGCCAATGTCGGTTTACTTTGTCGAAAGTTGGTAGCTCAATATACAGAACAACAAGATTTAAATGAAAATGTTCCTCAATCTTCATCTTCGTATTCCCATTCTGAAATTTCTTCAAGTGTTGGACTATTAGATGAGTTGGAAAATTTTGATTTATTTGTTACCACGAAAGTTAGCACTAGTAATTTGAAATCGGAGCTTGACTTATATTTGGAGGAGCCGATCTTGCCTAGGTCTAATGATTTTGACCTATTAAATTGGTGGAAAGCAAATTCAAGCAAATACATGACATTACAAAACTTGCAAGAGATATTTTGGCCATCCTGCTTTCTCTTGTTGTACAGTGCGCATTCAAGACAAGTGGTAGATTTGTAAGTCCGCATAGAAGTAGACTTCATCCGAAGACTTTGGAGGCATTGATGTGTGCTCAAAACTGGTTATGGGCTGACATTCATGTTATATAAAAGTATTTAGTATTTTTATTTTTCATATTTATTATTCTTGACATTTATTTGTTGTTAACTCGATTTATTTTATTGTTAGAAAACTCTCCCGCGTTGTCATCGTACACCGGATGTTGTTCTACTATCACTGAAGAGGAAATCGAGGATGAGGTAATCTTATTTATTTCAATATACAAGTTAAAATCTATTTAAATTATGATATTATTTGATATACGAATATTTCTTACTCATTATACAGGAATTATTGGGAACCGAGTATGTCACAACTATACATGAAGAAGAATGAAGATTGTCGATTTCATTTTCAATTTCATTTGATATTGTTGTTCAACTTTGTGAATCGTATATTATTTGAATACATTTGATTTTTGTGTTGGTTTGTAATGTTTATATTTGTTTTGTACAATTTAATATTTTGAACATTGGACAGGTCACAAGTTGTTAATTGTTATATTATATGTTTGAATTTATATGCTTTTATTTATTGTGCGAAAGTATGTAATCTATATTATAATTCTTGTGTTTCTGTTATAAAAACAAATAATCAAACATATTGTATATAAATTCTTTCACAACTTATACCCTCTTAAAAAAAAAAAAAATTAATAGGGCGATTCTTGGGCGTGGGCGCCCCTAATGTTTTTGAGGCGGGGCCAGGCGGGGTGGGGGCGGGGATGACCCGCCTCGGACCCGCCCCATTGCCATCCCTAGTAAAAATCTGGCCAATTTGGCTTGGTATAACTAATCCACCAGGCTAATAGGGCTGAAGTTTTTTTTACCGACCCCACATCTCCTTTCTGGAACGATTGTTGCAACATGAGGGAATTTCTCTCTTGTTTCTGGCACCGGCGCTGCGCTGGTATAGGAAACAAGGGAGGAAATCCCCCCAACTCCTTGGTTTTGCGAAAAACCAGGGTTTTCGCGAAACCAGAGAGTCGCAATCACGATCGGGGAGGATTTTCCTTCCTTGTCATTTTGGGATTCGCCAGAAAATCTCGGCGACAAAGGAGGAGTACTTCCCTCTCGGTTGGTTTGGTATGGTGGGGTGGGGTGGGGTGGGGTGGGGTGGGGTGGGGTGGGGTGAAGTTTTTCTTTTTCTTTTTTTTTTATTGTATTGAAAAATAAATTAATAATTTATATTGAGCTAGCCCATAGTCATGTGACCTAAAATCGATTAGGTTAGCCTAACACATATAGTGCAGTGTCGTGTAAAATTAGGCGTGGCTAGCCCAACTCAATTTTTTGTGTGGCGGTCGAATTTTAAATTTTAGGTCAATGGCCTGTCTGCCCCATTTGCCACCTCTACTTGGGGACAATTCTAAAAAGCCCTAAGAAAGAAAACTCAAGTAAAGTTCCTAGGGTAAAATTGCAAACCCTAGGTTCAGATATGCTTGAATCTTGAAACCTTAAAACTTGCTAGAGTCGCATCTAACGAACATTGGGTGTTCGCTCGGTAAAAATCTTTCTCCCTTTTAAATACGTATTAAGTTTTGTTCTCAATTGTATATTTTTATATAGATCTGTGCATAAAACTGAATGTCTGTCTCTTTCTTGTTTTGATCTTTACGTTAAGTATAGTTTCAACCTGATTAAGTAAGTTGTCTTCTTTTTTTCTCTCTCTCTTTATACTTCGTGTTTGAGGAATGTTTCTTTTTTTAGTGCCTCTTATTATTTTTTCATACTAGGTGTATTAATCATCGTGTGAACCTCCTGTTTGGAAGAAACCTTTGACCTGAG
Source organism: Forsythia suspensa (assembly GCA_023638005.1). Classification (NCBI taxonomy): domain Eukaryota; kingdom Viridiplantae; phylum Streptophyta; class Magnoliopsida; order Lamiales; family Oleaceae; genus Forsythia; species Forsythia suspensa. Next base: position 46,006,663 of record CM042673.1, on the reverse strand, counting down.
AACAAAAGTCTCATGGAATCCTGGGAATCTCTTAACAATTATAAACTGTGACCTTAGAACTTTCATGAGTTTTATTCTACATATTGCATGAAAGTATTTGTTTTGTAAAGATTATCTGTGAAAGTGTGTATTGTATTCAAAAATTGGTTCATTTTTATTTGTGTTACCAGTGTGCACTATTTGTTTGTGTGAAAAACTTGCTCCATATTGTTATAATAGAAACCAATAAGTTTGACCTCAAATTGTTTGATGGTAAAGGCAATTTTTCAATATGGCAACAGAAAATAAAAACTTATTTATTGAACAAAGATTGTCTAAAGTAATTGGTGGGTCTTTTTCTGAGGATATAACCAGTGTTCAAATTAAAGAATCTGATGAGTTGGCTCATAATACCATAATTTTGCATTTGGCTACTGTTGGGAAAAGCGTGTGTGCCACCAAAATTGTTTAAATCTTCAGTTAAATGAAATGCGTTTTTCTTAGTGGAATCAATTCACCAGATGAGTACACGTGGAGACATTACAACCCTGGGATGGAAACTGGCTTCTGATATACTCTTCCTGACCTTCTGGACTCTTTACTTTGGTTAGACAGATTAGGGTTTTCTTGGTGAAATGCTCTCTTCGTCTTCGTCTTCTCTGAAATTCTGAAATCTTCATCTCCTTCTTTTTCTTTTGTTAATATCATCAGTTGATGATTCTTGGTGATAGATAAAGACCACTTGGTTCTTTATTCTTAGTTACCGAATCAAACACTGGAAATTGTGACGTTCTTGCGTGAACAGTAACTAAGGGTTGATTTCTGTAATTTCTGTGATTTTTTGAGAGTTAAACCTTGGTGGTTTGAGGAAGTCTGTAATATTGAACTACTCTGTACTTTGGTTGCCGATTGGTTGTTATATTGATGCTTAGAGCATATTCCACATTGTGGATGCTCAACAGATGATGTAGGTGTTAGATTTGGTCACCGAACCTCTGGGGCTTAGGTCGAAAAATCTCTTGTGTTCTTTACAGTTTTATTTTCGTTTATATTGCTTAGTTGTGTTGAATGTTAATCTTCTTGAAAGCTTCTAATTGTTCTTGGCCTTACAGCTAATAATGTCATGAGAAAAGTGAGTGATTGCATTACTACCTCTCTCATTTAGGATAAACTTGAATCTTTGTTTCATACCAGGCCCTTCCCAACAAAATATATCTTTTAAAGAAATTTTTTGGTTATAAAATGGATAAATCTTGATAATTTTTCAAAATTAAGCCAATATTTGGCAAGTTGTGATGAAAAATTCTCTGATGAGTATCAAGTCATCATTTTATTAAATGATTTACCTAAAACTTTTAAAGATGTGATAAATGCCATTGAGTATGGCGGGATTCTCTAACTACTGAAATTGTGGTTAATTGTCTTAGGGCGTGTTTGATTGCAAGCAAGAAATTAGGGTGGAAAGAAAATGAATTCCATGGAATTGAATTGTCAAGAAATTGTTAATTGCAAAATGAAGACAAATTTTTCATGGAAAATAAAACCTCCTCCCCCATAAGAAAACATTTTCATTGTTTGCAAGGAAAATGTTGTCTTTTTAAAGTAAATGAGAAAATATTTTACCTAGAAAAAAATACAAATCAATCAAATGCATAGTTGGAAAATAGGTGGGAAAAGGCTTTTTCCATGGAAAATGTGGCTATCAAATGCAGTTTGTTGGAAAATATGTGGGAAAAAAAAATTTCTATGGAAAATGTATGTCAATCAAACGCACCCTTAGAATAAAAAATTTGGACATTCAACAACAGAATTTAGATTCTATTAAAGGAGAAGGGCAAAATATGAGAGGTAGATCACTCACTAGACAAAATGGGCACTATGACAACAATCAAGCTGGAAATAAAAAGAAGAATAAAGGTAATAGTAGATCAAAGTCAAGGGCAAAAGGAAAGAAGTGTTATGTATGTGAGATAATAGAACACTTCGTAAAAGATTGCTATAAAAAGAAAATAGAGCATATTAAAGAAAAGAAAAGGCAAACATTACTTCTTCTTCCAATTATGATAATACTAAAGTCTATGTGGTCATAAATCAAATTCATGATATTATTGAATCAAATTTGACTTATAAATCTGTTTTTGAAGGTGAATGGGTGTTAGATTCTGGTTGTTCTTTTCATATAACTTCAAAAAGAGAATGGTTTTTCAATTTTCTTGAAAATGATCTTGGGTTTGTAACAATGAGAAAAGATATCACAAGTAAAATTTTTGGGATTGACAATGTTTCTTTACAATTTGAAAATTGTTGTGTGCAATTTGGAAATTGTAAGGTATGTGTCCAAAATGAAAAGAAATTTAATTTCCTTAGGTGTGCTTGATGATATTAACTTTTTTGCTAAAATTGATAATGATGTGCTAAAAGTGGCAAAATGTTCTCTTATTATGTTTAAAGGGACTAAAGAAAATGGAATTTTTTGTTCTCACCTGTTTTAAATGATAATCACACAGCACTCACTATAACTGATGACCAAAATGACACTTTAAAATGACTTATAAGACTTGCTCATATTATCAATAAAGGTCTTTCCATTCTAAAGCAAAATGGTATTTTTGACAAAGATAAAGTTTCTAACTTGCATTTTAGGTAAACATCATAAATTATATTTCAAAATTGGAACTCATAAGTCGAAGGGAATTCTTGATTATATGCACTCATACTTATGGAGTCCTCTCCCTGTACCCACTATGGGGGATTATTTTCTTTCCATTATTGATAATTATTCAAGAAAATTGTGGATTTTTTCTTAAAACATAAATTTGAGACTTTTAAAAAAATTCAAATAACGAATTTTTTTGATTGAAAATCGACTAGGAATAAAGTAAAAACTTTGAGAACAAATAATGGTTTAGAATTACGTAATTCGATTTTGATAAAATTTGCAAATTACATGGAATTCTAAGACATAGAACTATCTCCTATAAACTCCAACAAAATAGAGTGGTTGTAACACCCCAAGTCTAGAAACTCTAGATTTAGAAATGTTAGCATTTAATTACCATTAAATAACAAGATATAAATGCGGAAAAATGGATAAAATATTCATTCTATTTTATTTTATTTGAAAATACAAACTAAATGTCAATGGCTTTCACCAGTATTAATTAAAAACAATAATTTGCATATTAAATTTTATGCCCAAATCCATTATTGATTAAACACATTAACTGCGGAAAACTTCATAGTTTGACTAAATTGAAATAAGTAAAAGAATAGTATTCCAAAAACATTAATCGGCCTAAGGCATCTTATTTACGAAATAATAACAAAAATAAAACTTTAATTTAAACAGTCTTCGAGTCCGTCTCTCGCCCAAGCAAGCGGTCGTCTCGAATCATTTAGCTCTCATCATCCGAAATGTGGAAAATATGGGATGAGCTAACGCCCGATAAGTAAACCTCATGCACATGATGCATGCTTATGATATGCATTGGTTTCAAGTAGTTTTCTAGAATATGTATCCCATCTTTCCTTATCATTTAAAAAACTTTAACACTGTGAGCTCACTTTTGTGTATCGCCTATCCAATCGATTGTCGTGATGGGCCATTATTATTTGGAACCCGTTCCATCTACGGTAGTACTGTAAGCGGTTAAACATTAAACATTAAACATTAAACATTCAACATTATCATTAAATCAAATGCGCCGGTCCCCACGCCCCATTTCCCTCACACCTTTCATGGCATAGGCGAACACCATTTCATTTATAAAATTTGGGATACATATCATTGTTGAATAAAATACACTTTACAATATTACCATTGAAAACTTTACTCCATGCATGCTTATGGATGCATTAACTTACTTACACATGCAAGGATATGTCACATGAATATTAATAACATTTAAAGCGATTATAAAATAATATGTTCGAGATAATAATATAACACATTTAGACAATTAACATAGCATTCTATAAATGAATATTAGGAGAGTTTACTTACGGATCTTTATTCACGTTTTAATTAGCAAATGGAGATGTCCCGAGCTGCCTTACATGAAGTCAACGTGCCAAAAATCCTAAGTCATTTCCATTTATTAAAATACAATCTATATATATCATTTATTTTTTCTATTGTTATAATAGTGACTATATATTGCCTTATCGTGAGGACCACTTTAATATTATAAATTAAAAGACACCCACGGAAATAATAGGCAAGAGACCACATTTGTACCATTTATATAAATTTTCCAGTAATTAAAAGATGCAGAACTATTCCCATAATTAAATGTGAAGTACAAGACATATACCAATCTAACTTTGGCATGCTTGGCTAATCTTATAAGTTTAATGGTAAGCAATTATTATTTTAAACTAAAAGTTTATATAAATCTATTTAAAAAAGTGATAGCCTCAAGTAATTTAATTTCTTTATGTATATAAATATATATATACAAGTTAGAGATGATTAAATAATTATAAAAGAATCTTAATAATTAATTATTCCGTTGACAATGAGGGTAAAATATCACATAGCAATAACTCATATAAAAAAATAGATACATAAAATTGTCAAATAAACAAGGCCAGAATTTAACAATAGAAATTTAGTTGAACCTGCACTATGTGTGAAACACCAAAGATATGATATGCAGAGCACGAATTCAACAAATAAGTGAAGGGGTTCTAAATAAATGAAGGAACAATATCATGGGAATGGATATATACAGAGAGATATATAAATATATAAATATATACATATATATACACAATATCATATATGCGCACACACGGAATAGGCATGTGAAGAAGCCAAATATTACTTTTAAGATTCAAAGGGATGTATTGGGCTCATGATGATTTGAATTCTAAATTCAATCCAAACCAAAGATGTTGAAATAATAGAATATTCATAATACCTGTGATGAATTGCAAGCGCCGTGTGAGAGAGAAAGAGAGGAGGACGTTGAGAGTTTTGGAGTTTTTGGGTGAACGCCTAATTTAACTTATAAGGAGGTGAATAAAATAGGTAAATTGGTGCTGAATAAGTAATGAGATCTCTTGTTTACCTATAATATCCTATTTAATTCTTAAATTAATCCCATTAACTTATTAGATTCCACTCGTTGATAATATTTAATTTACATAAACATATACTTAATAAGAATAGAAAACCTTCCAACTCGATAATTACGTTCAAACCAAAAATATAAGCGCATAATAAAATGAAAATATTATATAATAAAATTTAACATTAATAACATTAAAAATATGTTATTATTAAATTAAGAGGCATCACCGATCGTCACAGGCATCCACGGTACATTCCAATCGCAAAACAATAGTTAGCTCCAAAACGTAATTTCATTAATTGAGAATTAATTGTAATATTAAAGCGAACATCATAATAAGCAATAATAATCATTTAAATGAACATGCGGCGCTACAGTGGCGAAAACAATGAATACAACTCTTTTAGATAAAGTGAGATATATGATGGAAAGCTCAGGCTTACCAAAAAGTTTTTGAGGTGAAGCTGTGATGACTGCCTGCTATATTGTGAACTTGACTCCTTCTACTACTCTTCTCAAATATGGAATGGTGTGCCTGCTGATTACTCTTGCTTAAGAACCTTTGGTTGCACTGCTTACTCTCACCAAAGTGGAGGTACTTTTTTTATTTTATTCTACTCTCTTTAATTACGATAGAAATCCCTCTCATCTCTTTCTTCCTCAGGTTTGATTCCTTTGTGAAATCAGATGGATTACTCCATTTGTGAGATCTATTTGCTTTTGTGATGTTTTAGAGATCAATCTTTGATCGACTCTCGAGCTGTAAAGGGTTATATATTTTCTGGTATCTTTGTAGGTTGTACTTGTAATCTCTAAGATGTTCTTCAATCTGTTATTGCATTGAAACCAAAATCCACTTTGTGGAGCTTCAACGAAAAGTAGCCAAAGGTTGGTTGAATCGGGGTCATTCGGGACAAAAACTCTTTGTGCTATGTTACATATTTCGCACTGCTTTCTTGTTTATATTTGGATTTTAAATTCAGAGCAAAATGTAACAGTATACATACATAAAAAAAACATATTTATTTCGCAAACATTTTGGCCAACGTCGACGCGGGTGCTGTTATCCTTGTCGGTATTGATGGCTGGTGTTGGGTGTGAAGAAAGAAGAAATTGTTACATTTTAACTATTTGCACTTTTGAAAAGATTAAGAATGTCAATTGCAATTTTTTCATTTTATTTTTCTTTTGGTTGTTTTAGTGTATATAAGTAGGAGGACAAAATTATCAACAAGGACTATTTGTGCAAGTTACTGAAAGATTGAGAATGTTAACAATAAATAAAATTGAATAATAAGAAATTGCAACAACTTTTAAAGGTTGGAGACCCTAAGATGAGAGTATTTAATTAAGATTTTTATAGAATTTAAAAGTCTCACATTATATTTAATACAAACTTTTTATAAACTATAAAAATCTTGAGATATTCAATATAGACTTTTAAAAAAAAAAATTAAAAGTCTTACGATATTCAATTTAGAGTTTTTAAAATCCTAAGAAATTCAAAGATACTCAAAGTGTCAATGACTTTATATTTTAACTTTGTTTTCTCTTTCTTATTTTTCCTTCTACGAACCTTATAACCATAAATAATTACTAATTGTTTTTATGAAAATGAATTTAATATTTTTTTCATTATTTAATGTGATTTTTCTTTTTCTTTTCAATATTCTCATAATAGTTTCTCCATTTCTTCTTTTTTCTTTTGCAAACCCTATACATATAATTAATTATTATTATTTTAATAGAAAATTAGATTATAATAATTTTTCTCTCTCTTCAGTGTGATTTTTTTCTTCAATATTCTTGTAACCATATTTTTTTTTTTTCTTCTTTTCTATCGTTTTTCTATTTTGAATTACAAATAAGTATATTTATAATTAAATTTATATAATGGTTGATTATAGTTTATTAATGAATTTCATCAGGATAAAAATTGATCCTTTATTATTGTATTATTTATTTATTTTATTTATTTTGATGAGCATGCATGTATTTTTTTTATTTGTAAAATTATTTTAATATAACTTCAATTATTTCAGTTATTTTGAGTATATATTGCAATACTTTAATGAGCTTTCAGTTGAACGAGATAATGAAGTTTCATCATCTTCATCAATGTTAGATGATCAATGAGACAATTTTTGTCCATTTTATGAGAATCAATAACAACAAAGATAGAATACTAATGAGTTGATGACTACTATAGTTACAATATGTATAGTGATGTTGGACATGTTGATAATATTGATCATTAGTGATTTCTTTTTATTAATAGAATAGTACTGAATTGTTTTTTTTTTAAATGGTACTTTGGTTATTTATTTATATAATTGAGGTGGCTTATAATGATATGTTATTATAGATTTTTAAATGTAAGAAGTGAAATTATGAACTTGATAAAAAAAATTGTTAGAAAATATTTAAAATGAGTCGTATATCATATTTTTTTTGAATTTATCCACAACCTATTTGGAAGTTCATAGTTTTATCCAAAAGAAGGAAAAAAAAAGATAACTTTTGATGTAGTTTACTTACAACAATTAAATAACATTTAATTGAACATTAATTTTATGAATTTAATTATATTAATGCTATTAAATAAATAATTATGAGACCTTTTCTCTCTATCACATTTTTTTTTAAAATTGTGGGACATTAAATTTTTATATTCAAAATTTTTAATAGAAAAAATAAAAATATATAAAAGTCTATAAAAATATGCAAACGTTTAGAAAAATCTATATTAATTATACTTTGTTGTAAAATTATGGGATAATTATTGATGATTATTTAGACTTATCAGGATACTTAGTCTTATTAGTATATTTAGATAAGCCTTGTTTGATTGTATCCAAATCTTTTGTAACCTACTTTGGAATCCTATAAATATAGGTCTATAATTATAATAAAAGACAATTCATTTCCTCTTATAGTTTTCTATCGTCTTTCTTTTAATTTCATAACACGTTATCAACACGATTTCTCTCTGTGATCCAGCATCAAATTAATTCATTGAAAGATAGTAATCTAGATCTTTTTAAACAAGGTATTCTTTCTAACCTTGTGCGTCTATTGATTTCTTTTATTCCAACCAATACGTATGTTTCATAATCATCATATTATACATGTAAAAATAAAAGCTTCGATTGCCATTAAAAATCCTAGCTTTGAATACAAAATTTGATAATCATAGTCACCACCCAAATACTTGAATTAATATACTATAAAACTCAACCACTGAAAAAGAAAGTTCAAAATTTTCACAATTGTGTGCGGGTAACAATTTGATCAAATTAAAGGACGATTGTTTTTGTACTTGTGAGTTGCATTTTTTTTTCTTAATCTCAAAATGTTTGCTTATACAATTACTTTGAATATTTGATTGATTGTTGAATTTATAGTTTATTTTATGAATATATGTTAATATAAAATTATTGTTGACAATTATCAACTCTCGAACAATATTTGTTTTAATTGTGCTTTTCTAAAGAAACACAATTTTACAATTCTCTCAATATTCCAGAAGAATATTGTATCGTATGTCACAACCTAACATATAAATATTCTAGAAGAATATTTTGTTGTTTCTTCAGAATAAACAAAGATTTATATTACATTAATATTTCAGTAGAATATTAATTACTCTCGAAGAGCCTAATTTTATAAGATAAATATTCTATAAAAATATTATAATATTACTCCTGAAGAGCAAATCTTTACTTCAAAATAATGATTTGTTGTTGCCCCTGAAAAATCACAACATTATAATATTCTGACAAAATATTAGTTGCTCCTGAAGAGCATAACATTATAATTTAAATATTCCAGAAAAATATTAATTGCTCCTGAAAAATATGACGTTATAATTTTTATATTCCAGAAGAATATTGAGCAGTATTCGAAATAATAATTTATTGTGCTCTAGAAGAAGTACATGTCTCAAAAAATATCATATCACATAATTAAATTGTGATATAAATAAGTAATTAATCAACTAGTGCTTATTTTCAAAGAAAAGCATATAAATCATGTTATGTTAACATTAATTAATGCGAATCATATAATAATTGATCGATTTTTTTAGTGAAAATTATTACTTAATCGATAAATTATTTTGTATTGTGTCGTTGCTCTTGAAGAACAACAATCTTATATTCAATCAATATTCTAGGAGAATATTGTATTATGTAACTCCTAAAGAAACACAATATTACATATATTAATATTTTGATATTGTTCTGAAGAAGTACAAATTTATATTATATTAATATTTTCCTGAAAACGTAATTTTATTATTAAAATAATTTGTTGTAGATCTCAAAGAAGCTCAACGTTATAATATTCTGACAGAATATTAATTGAACAATATTCCAGAAGAATATTGAACTATTAATATTTTGTCACAATATTGAGCTATTGAAAAAAAAAGTTCAAAATTTCCACAATTGTGTGCGGGTGACAATTTGATCAAATTAAAGGACGATTGTTTTTGTACTTGCGAGTTGCATTTTTTTTCTTAATCTCAAAATGTTTGCTTATACAATTACTTTGAATATTTGATTGATTGTTGAATTTATAACTTATTTTATGAATATATGTTAATATAAAATTATTGTGGACAATTATCAACTCTCGAACAATATTTGTTTTAATTGTGTTTTTCTAAAGAAACACAATTTTACCATTCTCTCAATATTCCAGAAGAATATTATATCGTATGTCACAACCTAACAATAAATATTCTAGAAAAATATTTTGTTGTTGCTTCAGAATAAACAAAGATTTATATTACATTAATATTTTAGTAGAATATTAATTACTCCCGAAGAGCCTAATTTTATAAGATAAATATTCTATAAAAATATTATAATATTACTCCTGAAGAGCAAATCTTTACTTCAAAATAATGATTTGTTGTTGCCCCTAAAAAAGCACAACATTATAATATTCTGACAAAATATTAGTTGCTCGTGAAGAGTATAACATTACAATTTAAATATTCCAGAAGAATATTAATTGCTCCTGAAAAATATGACGTTATAATTTTTATATTCCAGAAGAATATTGAACAGTATTCGAAATAATATTTTATTGTGCTCTAGAAGAAGTACATGTCTCGAAGAATATCATATCGCATAATTAAATTGTGATATAAATACGTAATTAATCAACTAGTGCTTATTTCTGAAGGAAAGCATATAAATCATGTTATGTTAACATTGATTAATGCGAATCATATAATAATTGATTGATTTTTTTAGTGAAAATTATTACTTAATCGATAAATTATTTTGTATTGTGTCGTTGCTCTTGAAGAACAACGACCTTATATTCAATCAATATTCTAGGAGAATATTGCATTATGTAACTTCTAAAGAAACACAATATTACATATATTAATATTTTGATATTGTTCATGAAGAAATACAAATTTATATTATATTAATATTTTCCTGAAGAACGTAATTTTATTATTAAAATAATTTGTTGTAGATCTCGAAGAAGCTCAACGTTATAATATTCTGACAGAATATTACTTGCACAATATTCCAGAAGAATATTGAGCTATTGATCCTAAAGAGCAATAGTCCAAATAGTTATTTATTGTGTTCTTGAATAAGCACATGTCTTGAAGAAGAATATTGAGTTATTGCTTCCTGAAGAATCATAATTTCTACGTAATAATATTCTCAAAAATTATTGGTTTCATTTTTTTTTTAATAATCACAACTTTATGAATATTAATATTGAAGAAGAATATTGTGATGGTGTTTTACGAAGAAACGCCACTTAAGTTTATGCATATTTTAAGCAAATTTTGGAACTTATTATATCGTATGTATCCATCTTATATGTAATATATTTTATACATTATTGTATGATTTTAGGGATTTATTATTCTAATTATCGATGAAATTGATCAATACATCTTTATCAGCTTTCCACTAGTAAAAATTCATGTTTTTCAAAACAAAAAAACAAAAAAGATGGCGACAGTGATGATCTATGTGTATTTTCGTAAGTGCCCTAATAACAAGTGACTTGTATTAAATTAAATATTTGTTTTACAAGTAATATTGACTCTCGAATATGTTATCTAACAAGTAATTTAATATGGGCTAGCATAATTACTCATGTTGTCATAATATCACAAATTATTATAATGAGAAAATGCATCAAGTTTGAAACTTTAATTTGCGTTATTAAACTAGTTCTTAGTTGATTGAAATGTTTATTTATATTTAAACTTCTTTTTAGTTTTAAACTCATTTTTAAAAATTATCTTTTTGGTCATGTTTATAGATTTGTAATGAATTACCAAGATATCTCATTTAATGATACTACAACTACTCATACAATTCTTCAAGATAAAAAATATTTTTTGGACTTAACATTAGCGAAAAATAATATTAATACGATATCCGGTATATCAAATATTGTTGAAGGCTCGGAAGAGCTAGTATTATCTTACCAAACAATACAAAATTGTATATAAATGATGCACTTTATTCTAGTAAATCCAGAAGAAATTTGCTTAATTTTATAGATATCTGCAGCAATGGATACCACATTGAGACGATGCAAGTAAATAATTATGAATATATTTGCATAATTTCTTTTGTATTTGGCCGAAGCGGATAAAAGAAAAACTCATGTAACTTCCATATGGCATGTATTATATATTCATAAAAATATTTGAATCAAAAAATGTCACGAACTCGAAATTTGTTGAACCAAAAGTTTTATACTTTGACATGATCGACTTGGACACCCAAGAGCAATAATGATGTGCCGAATAATTAATAAGTCACGGACATCCTTTAAAGAACCGGAAGATTCTTTTACCTAATGATTATCCATGTCTTTGCTTGTTCACAAGGCAAGTTAGTCATTAGACCTTCTATTATGAAGGTTCGTGTTAAATCTCCAACTTTCTTAGAAAGAATTCATGGAGATATATGTGGGCCGATACACCCACTAAGTGGACCATTTCGTTATTTTATGGTATTAATTGATTCTTCTACTAGATTGTCACATGTCTGCTTACTTTCTATTAGAAATATAGCTTTTGCTTGACTACTTGCTCAAATTATAAAACTACGAGCTCAATTCTCCGATTACTCAATCAAGACAATCTGTCTTGATAATGCTATTGAATTTAGATCACAAGCATTCAATGATTATTGTATGTCAATTGAGATTGTCGTTGAACATTCGATTGATCATGTCCATACACAAAATAGTTTAGCGTAGTCGTTTATCAAATGTCTTCAATTGATTGCTAGGCCTTTACTTATGAAAACAAAACTTCCAACATCTCATATGGGGTCATACTATATTACATGTTGCATTATTAGTTCGTATAAGACCAATCGCTTATCATGAATACTTACATTTAGAACTTGAATTTGGTCACGAACCTAATATTTCTCATTTACTGAGTTTTTGGTTGTCTTTGTCCAAGTCCCAATTTCACCCCCACAACGTATAAAAATGGGTCCCCAATGAAGACTTGAAATTTATGTTGGGTTTGACTCACCGTCCATTATTAGGTATCTTGAACCTTTAAAGGGTGATTTATTTACTGCACGTTTTGTAGATTGTCATTTTGATAAAATGATTTTCCCAACTTTGGGAAGGGAAAAACTACATCCAGAAAAATAAGATAAAATTTTTTGGAATGAAACAACTCTATCTCATTTTGATCCCTACAGTAATCAATACGAGCAAGAAGTTGAGAAAATCATTCACTTGCAAATAGTTGCAAGACAATTACATGATGTATTCGTTGATACAACGAAAGACAAAGTCATATGTTCCAGTAGAAAATACTCCTGTAAAAATTGATGTCCATGTAGGACAATCTGCCATAGCAAATGAATATCAAATACGCCAGAAGCATGGTCGACCAGTTGGTGCCAAAGACTCTGTACCTAAAAAAAAAGGTACAATAGAAAACCCAACTAAAAACTTTTAATAAAACAATAGTAGAAACGATTGATCAATTAAACATTGATAATGTGATTCCTGAAGAACTACAAGTGTCCGAAACTAATGAGATTTCAATAAATTATTTATTATCTCATAAATTATGTGAACGAAATAATATTGTCGTTGACAATATCTTCGCTTTTAATGTGATACTAGATATCATACAATATAAGGATCCTGAACCACAACCTATTAAAGATTGTCAAAATAGAAATTATTGGCCAAAATAGAAAGAAGCCATACATGCGAAGTTAAATTCCTTAGAAAAACGAAAAGTGTTTGGACCTGTAGTTCGAACCCCTGAAAATACAATCCATGTAGGATACAAATGGGTCTTTGTAAGAAAAATGAATGAAAACAATGAAATTACAAGATACAAAGCCCGACTCGTAGCCTAAGGCTTCTTACAAAGACCTAGGATTGATTATAAGGAAATATATTCTCCCGCAATAGACACCATCACATTTAGATTTTTAATAAGTTTGATTGTATCACAAATGCTCTATATGCGTCTTATGGATGTAGTAACTGCATATCTGTATGGTTCACTTGATAGTGGCATACACATGAAAATCTCCGAAGGATTTAAAGTGCCAGAAGCAAATGATTCATTCCCCAGAACAATGTTCTCAATTAAATTGCAAAGATCATTGTATGGATTAAAACAATTTAGACGAATGTGGTATAATCGCCTCATCGAATATTTGTTGAAAGAAGATTATAAAAACGACGATGTATGTGATCGTGTCTTCATAAAGAAAACATATATTAGATTTGCAATTGTGGCAGTTTATGTTGATAATTTAAACCTTATAGGAACTCCTAAAGAGCTCAACAAAACTGTAGATTATTTAAAAAATGAATTTGAGATGAAAGATTTGGGAAAAACCAAAGTCTGTCTTGTATTACAAATTGAACATTTCCCATAATGATTATTTGTTCATCAATTTTCTTATATAGAAAAAGTCTTAAAGCGTTTTTATATGGATAAAGCACATCCATTGACATCGTCTATGGTCGTTTGATCACTTAAAGTGAAAAAAATTCATTTCGCCCACTTGAAGATGGGGAAATAACTATTGGACCAAGTACCATACTTAAGTACAATTTGGTGCATTAATGTATCTTGCAAATTGCACTCGATCGGACATAGCTTTTTCTGTAAATCTCATTGTAAGATATAGCTCACACTCACTCAAAAATATTGGAATGGTGTTAAACACGTTCTTCGTTACTTAAAAGGTACTGTTGACATGGAATTATTTTATTCACGAAAATTAAGATCGTCTTTAGTGGGATATGTAGATGTGGGTCATCTCTCCGATCCACATAAAGCTAAATCACAAATAGAATATGTGTTTACACGTGAAGGAACAACTATATCATGGAGATCTGTGAAGCAAACATTAATAGCAACATCTTCAAATCATTTTGAAATTATTGCAATGCACGGAGCAAGTCGAGAATGTGTATGATTGATAAACATGACACATCATATCCAAGCATCATGCGGATTACGTTCAACAAAGAATAGTCCAACAATATTGTATGAAGACAATGCAACTTGTATTGCACAACTCAAATGAGGCTACATCAAAGAAAACATGACAAAGCATATTTCTCCAAAATTATTCTATACACATGAGCTTCAGAAGAATGGTGGCATCGATGTTCAATAAATTCGCTCAAGTGACAATTTGACTGACTTATTCACAAAAATATTGCCGACATCTACATTCAAGAAATTGGTGCATGAAATTGAGATGCGTCGACTCAAAGATTTTCAATGATTAATATTAAGGGAGTAGCTGTACTCTTTTTCCTTAGTCCAAGTTTTGTTCCACTGAATTTTTCTGGCAAAGTTTTAATGAGGTAGCATTTTCTTAATACTCCAAAACTTTAACAATTACTGTACTATTTTTTCTTTTCGTTTGATATTTTTTCCCACTGAATTTTTATCAAACAAAGTTTTTAACGAGACAGTTATTATAGAAATAGTCATTAAATGGGAAGTGTTGTAAAATTATAGGATAATTATTGATAACTATTTAAACCTATTAAGATACTTAGTCTTATCAGTATATTTAGATAATCTTTGTTTGATTGTATCCAAATCTCTTTATAACCTACTTTGGAATCCTATAAATATAGATTCGTAATTATAATAAAAGACAATTCATTTTCCTCTTATAGTTTTCTATCTTCTTTCTTTTAATTTCATAACACACTTAAGTTTTTTTTAAATTTATTTTTTTCTTTTATTTATTTTTATTATCATGGTTATGTCATGCTTGCTGTAGCATCTCACATGCTTTGCATGTGTCATTTTAACGGAGAATAATTTATTGGAACTTAAAGCAAAGTGAAAAGTTGAAAATTTACATTATTATTACTTTTTAATGCTTAAATAAATAGTTAAAGAACAACTTGTTTTACAACTTGTTTAGTTCCGCTTAAATTATAATTTAAGTTAGTCAAATATTTTTTTTATTTACATATTTTGTAAAACGTACAATATATAAACACTTAAAATATAATTTTAGCACTACTAAATATGTAGTTAGAATTCATAAGTTGACAACTTGTGAAGCAATTTTAACTTATTAATATGTTATGTATGAGTTGGCAATTAGCGTTTTAGCTATGAATAGACAATTTATTATTAATAATGATTATTACCAATTTAGCCGATAGTGCACCGCTTGAATCTATTCAAAAGTTGATGTTCTTTCAATACATTTTTAAAATACTAATACATTACTTTTTCTTAACAAATGAAAAAAGCGACAATGTGTAATATGTCAAGTATCAAAATATGTTAATGTCTTTCTATTTAATAAAAAAAGCTGACGTGCTAATCGTCAAAAATGTATTAAAAAAACAACAAAGAAACAAGAAGTTCGAGGTCATAGATCTGGGCTCTCGTATGTGATTATAATGAGAAGTGAATCAGGGGGCCATTGTCATTTGCAGACGATTTAGCATTATTACTCCTTAACTATAATTTTGTATGCTGTCTTTCTTTTTTCCATTATTCAATTTTTTAAAAAAAACAAGCATCATTTTTATAACTCAACAATTAACTTTGGATAACATCTCTGGAACTTTAAATCAATTCAAAGAAAGAAAATTGCACCGTGGGCTGATGATGTTTGGAGACAGTGCATTATCCCAAAGCACTCTTTTATTTTGTGGCTTTCTGTCAAATCTAAATTGTTGATAAAGGACAATCTAACTTTTTTGGACATCAATAACTACTGCGTTTTATGTAATGTGTGTGATGAATCGGTGAGACATTTGTTCTTCTCTTGCCAATTTAGTTATGCTATTTCGAACCGAATTCGAGCTTGGTTGGGAATATCTAGAGCTATGACAACCATTGTTAGTGCTCTTAAATGGATTAAGAAGGAGGCTAGAGGAACGGGATGGCAAAGCAAAGCAAAAAGAGTTGCCCTCGCGGCAACGATCTATTACATTTGGAATGCTAGAAATGGGTTCATTTTTGAGAATCTCAAGCCAAACTCTGATAGTAATATCAAAAGGATTAAAACACACGTATACAAAGTCTTGTTTTCTTTGTATCTTACTGTTTTTATTCCTTTTCACTCTCTTCATTTTGTGATGTAATTTTGACGTTTTTTTTTTCTTTGATTGCCTGAGTATGCCCAGTGTATGTGTATATGGTACATTTTTTTATCTTTATATATTTACATTTCGATCAAAAAAAAAAAAAGGAAAATTATGTGAGAAAGAAAAATGAAGGTGGAGGTTTTGTCTCAATGAATAAAAATAAATAAAAAGAGAATTGAAAGAAAATAAAACAAGTGTGATGGTGGGAGATGTCTTGGTGAGGTTTTCTAATGGTACTTGTTATGCGATTTCAATCTTACAAGTGTACGGTTCGTTTACAAGTAATATAATGATGTGTAGAGCGTTGAACCCACGAGTACTAGATATCAATTTAGTCAATTAATTTATAATCCAAATTCTAACAATATGAAAAACACAAATTTGTTTTGTTTGTGATTCTAAAACTATTTTAATTGAGTCTAAATTATCAAACAATTAAAGTAAATTTATGAGAACGAATTCGAGTTTTTACTAACACTAGGATTTGCGAATCCACCTACACGTTCTTTAATCAATTATTCGTTAATCGCTTTAGCTGCTAATTACCCTAGATTGAAAACCGGTGATCCTATAATAATCAAAAGTCTCTTTCGATAGTCAATCAATTCCATATCGACATGCGAACCTAATTATCTCAAATCAGATTTCGAACATAAAAGTATGCATTTAAATCACAAGAACACCTAACTGGACTTCATAGAGCATAATAGTAATTTCTATCTATTATTGAACCTATGTTATTCAAAACCACGTGCTAAATTTATATTGAATTTCTCGACTTCAATATAAATTACGTAATATTCTAATGATGATCGGGCATTAAAATATTAAAATACTTGAATAAAGAATAATCAATCAAGAAGCAATTAACTACTAAAACGGAAAACTTCTAACTAATTAAAAACACGAGATTTCATCGTTCATCCTAGAAAAATAAATTTAGCCGGACATGATTTCGTTAATTATTACAATAATTGTATTCATCATGTTCCGGAGAAGGAAAAGCAAAAAGTAAATAAAACCCGTGATCCCGACTCAAGAATCTTCAATCCCGTGCCTTGATCTCCGATTCTTCGTTTGTATCTTCTTTTTCAAAATTCGTCTCCCCGCAATATGTCTATTCTTTGGCTTTTATGCTCGTCACCCAACTCTTCAAAACGTGTCTTTAGTCTTTGCTTTTGTTTTGGAGTTGTAGCGTTTTATTCCTGTTAGGAGACTGCTCAAGTTTCTGCCCGGAAAGCCATGCGATCGTATTGTTAACAACCTTGCGATCGCATGGTTGTTAGATTTAAAGTTCTACAGAAAATTTCACTATCTTGCGATCGCAGCCTTGGACAACCATGCGATCGTATGGTTATCTGGGATGCTTTCTTGAATTCTTTTCTTTGATATTTGTATGTCAAGTCTCTCAAGTCCCTTTGTCTGTTCAATTGAATCCATTTTTCTTCTATTTGCTCTCTTTTCGTCCTTTCGTCAGAATGATACTTGAATTCGATTATTTCCTAAAATAATAAGAAAACAATGTGCCATTAAACTGAAAACAATTAATATAACTCATAATCGTCCATTTTTGTGGGCCTAGATAAGTACATATTTGTACTTATCAAACACCCCCAAACTTGAACTTTTATTCGTCATCGAATAAACTAGCTAAAGATAATCATGCAATTAATGAAATACTATGACACAATTCACAACATAAACAGCTTTCCGTTCTTGCTTCAACTTTTGCAAAAAAAAAAAAAAAAACTTATAATTCATGACGACTGTTCAGGTAATACTATTGAAAACGTGATTCTACTAAAACCATACTTGAGATGTGTGTGAGAGTAGTTAATCCGATCCACGTAAGTTCTATGGTGGTGATAGCCCAACCACTTGGTCAACTTTTCCCTTTCCTCTCGTAAGATACACTTCTCCCAAAATGATGTTCTCTTTCAAATCCCGAGATTTTTTGTTTAAAGGTTACAATTCACTCATTATTTTCTTGTCCAAAGTCGGTTGAAAGCTAGTAATAGTGACAACCTAGGGTTGTGAAGATTCTCTAATTTACGAGCACTCTCGACCGTAAAGTTTCCACTAAGTAAGTCAAACCCATTAGTTATCCAATCCTCAAATTTACTTTACAAATGATTTTTCAATGGCTTTAGTAGAAATAAAATAAAATAAATTTAAATTTTTAATTGTTTATATATATATATATATATATATATATATATATATATATATATATATATATATATATATATATCTTATGTGTGCAAAACTCAATCCATTAAGATTTCTAGATGACTCGGTAACGAGCTTTAGGTCAAGGACTCTCGTGTCTTTCGAACCTTAGGGCACCGAATTTTGAGAAACTCCCATGCACTTTTTCACTCAAGTCAAATAGGCTACAAAAGAGTTATAAGATATTAATAGGGTGCAAAACTCAGTCCATTAAGCTTTCTAAATGACTCATGTAACAAGCTTTACGTCGATGACTCCCAGATCTTTCGAACCTTAGGGCATCGGATTTTGAAAAACCCCTACGGACATTTTCACTTAAGTCAGATAGGCTACGAAAAGAATTAAATAATAATAATAATCTTGTTCCTTGCGTGCAATAAGTTCATGCTAGGAGACTAGATTCCTAACATTCGGTCAATACATAGCTTCCTCTAACTAGTCTAAACTCTAAAGTGCTCCATACAATTTTTCGACATACATAGAATCAATCACAACCTAGGTAGCCACCATCACTGCTGGTATACCACACTTTCTCACTATATTGGTTACTTGTTTGAGATATGAGATGATTCTAGGTTTTAAAAAAGTATCATATTGTTTTCAATTTAGGTGTACCAACATAATCGAAAATCATCATAACCGACCAACACATCAATATATAAAAAATGGTTAAATAGCCTCACATTTAAACAAAGTAATCATCTGCTCACACGTCATGATTAAAGCTAAACTTAAATATAATAATGAAAAATTGCATCATTAGCCGGCAAGGCTATTCATATCACATAAACGTGCTTTTTTCTTTTTCATTTTTTTAAACGGAATAAATTAAAAATAAAAAATAACTTAAAAATCAAAAATCAAATATTATTTATCAAGTCAAGCAAATTTTTCAAACACCCCCAAATTTTTCATATATCTCCCCCAAACTGGAAACAGACATTGTTCCCAATGTAAGAGTTCAAAAGAAATAAAACACATAAAAATTTAGAGACTTCTTGGAGATGGGTATGATGGTGTCGGGAGAAGTAGTGTGAAAGGATTAACCAGTGGAGGTGCTGGCATGGGTGTCGGTCGACAAATCTTATCATGAATATCATCCAGCTTGTCCGCACATATGTCTAGCCGCCTCTTTACCTGGTCGCAGTCGGATCGAATCTGGCTCTGCTCCATCTTAGCTTGTTGCTGATTGGTTTCGATACTCATCTAAGTGTGTCGAACCATATCCACTCGAGATCGCAGTGTCGTTAACTCTTGTTGCACTGTGCACAACTCAGTCCGTGTAGCGACAATGAAGTAAGATGTCTGCTCGACCGACTCTCTAGTGTCGACGTAGCATGGATGCTATGTCTCTGAGAGGTGCGGCTGGCTGGGGTACGGCTAGCTGCTCTTCTTGAGGTTGCTCATCTACGGCTGGGGCTATCCCCACAGCGCGTGCAGTATGCCTTCTTGCATTTTCTAAGGTATAGCAGTTGATAGGTCCCTTTGCCTTCAATATCGGCTCTACTAGTAAGATCTGGACCTCCGCTTCTTCGCATATGCCACTGATCAGAGCTGGGAAGATGAATGTGTGCCTCTTGTCGATTTGGAAGTCTAGCATGCTGATCAGGGTGTAGATATAATTCTCCAAATCTATCTTCCTCCCGTGAGCGAGATGGTATAATAGTCAAACCCTAGCATCATTGATAGTGGTACGATGCGCGGTCGGGTCAATATGGTGGCTCACAAACACATTCAGGATGAGAAGAGAGTCGGTCAATTTCATTGTGCTTGAAGTCTCTTCCGAGTAGTGGCCATACATCATCTCAGTCATATAGAAATCGGGCTACCTCACCCATATCCTGAATAGAGGGCAGATGGTGAATATCTTCAATGGGTATACCATAGTAGTCGTTGATGACTCTTGGGGTAAACATGAACCATTTACCCCGTACCCAAGTCTGTCCATAGTGCTCTATCCCGTGAATGTCAATTTCTTAGTTGAAGTTGGTATAGAATTCGTAGATTAGCTGAGAGTATATATTGTGAGGTGTATCAGCAATCTTGGATCAGCCGCATACGTCAATGAGGTTATAAAGCTCGGAGTGAGGAAAGTCTTCCAATTTTAATCTCCACTTCCTCTATATGGTCCACTGACTAATGAACTTTTTGAATCTTTCCTCGTGTTCCTCGAAAAGATAATGGCAGGAGTCGGTGTTTTCTACTCGGGCTCTTTTGGACGTGCTTCCTGATGACTTTTTCTTTCCCTTTTCGGCGGCGGTTGGGGGTCGTTTTGGAGCCATGCTGTAAAATGAACAAAAACAAGTTAGATATGAAAAATAACATATATGGTTTAATTTTTTACCCCCAAACTATCCTAAACTTTAGGTAAATTTTTTTGAAAAATTGTGTTCGATTGGGCTACTTCATGCTCCGAGAAATCTACCTAAGAATGTGCAAAAGTGAAATGGACGTTGGTGGCATGGAAGTGCATGCTTTGGTCTACCACATATTCAAATTTCATAGGATTTCGAGGTCATTTGGGCCAAACGGATGGGGAAGAAAATGCTAACTAGGCAGTGAAGTGGCACACTGGCGAGCTGATTCTTGGTCCCAGCTTGAATTTGGTGATTTAAGTGTGTTCAAGCCTAGGTGAATGATCCTAAATGTTAGCATTTGTCATTAAGATTAGCATATGTTCACATTTACCTCGATTTGCCTTCGAAAAAATGGATGAGGTATTTCATCAAACACTTTGCAAGCGTTACATTGTTCTTCATAGGTTAAACGACATGGATGGAATATGCAAACCCAAATTTTTTCTCAACTTAAGCAACTAAACCCAATAATTATCCAATGTGCCCATCGATTCAAGCCTAAACTAATCAACTTTTCTCCACACTAATCAAAATGCACGAATTTAAAGCAAAGAATGACAAAAATCCGAAAATCAACAACCAAAATTGTGAATTTACCTTTTAGTTCGTGTAGTTTGATGTTAGAATGAATAATTTGGAAGCAATAAAGGTTTGTTGAACTTCGTTTGGAAGATTGAGGATCAAGGATTGAAAAGAGTAACCTCTTGAAGTTCCAATTTTTAGTTTTGTCAAAATGAGTCTTGTCTCGGTTTTTAAACTTTCTGGTAGTCCTTGTGATCGCAATGAGGAAAATTCCTGCGATCGCAGGACTACAATTTTCTGGGCAGAATATTTTCTGCCCCAGGCTATGTGATCGCAATGGCTTTAACTATGCGATCGCATAGTTATGCACCCAGTGTCAATTTTTTTTACGTTATTCTAAATATAACTTTAAAATAACTGAAAATATGCTTATGCAAGATCAAGATGTATGCCTCTTTACCTAAGAATTAAAAACCTATTTCAAAAATCCTATAAGTATAAAAAAGTGCAAAAACGAATCAATTCCTAAAACTTAAATGGTGCTGAAATTTAAATAAAAGGGTAGAAAAATGGGTTGTCTCCCATTGAGCGCTTGTTTACGATCTTTAGCTCGACTTTGACGTGGTGATCACTCAAGACACTTTGAATAGATCTTTGGAGGACTTGATTGGCTTGGCTTGATTGTCTTGGCACCAATTTTTGTTCACCCTCCAGAGTTTGATTTTTTCTTTATTATATTGATAAGACTCTATTTTGCCACCCTGCTCGAATTCAACTATGAAGATTTCAGCCTCCTCATCAGTTTTGATCACAGAAGACGAATGTAACTTCTCTTTCTCCACATACTCTTCTTCTCTAAGTGGTGCATCCTGATGTTGGATGACAGCTCTATCATCTAAACTCCCAGCCTTCTGGTTAATGACATCAATCTCGAAACAGGATTTTGAAGAGCTCAAAAATTTAGTAGCTTTAAACACATTGAATGTGATATGTCCATCATTCAACCTCAGCTTTAATTGTCCTTTTTGCACATCCATTAATGCCCGACCAGTAGCCAAGAAGGTCGACCCATAATGAGTAGTACATCCCTGTCTTCGCACATATCCAATATAATGAAATCTGCAGGGATTATGAATTTGTCCACTTTCACTAATATGTCTTTAATGATTCTTCTTGGACGTTTGATTGTTCTATCTGCAAGCTACAACAATACTGTTGTTGGTTTTGCTTCTCCAAACCGAGCTGCTTATAAATAGAATAAGATATTAGATTTACACTAGCACCCAAATCACATAAAGCTTTGTCCAAGAATAAACTACCAATAGTGCAAAGAATATTAAAACTCCTTGGATCTTTTAATTTTGGAGGTAGCTTGTTTGATAATATAGCACTGCATTTCTCGATAAGAGTGACTGTTTCGTGCTCCTCCAACTTTTTTTTGTTTGAAAGAATTTTCTTCATGAATTTAGCATAGCTGGGCATTTGAGCTAAGGCATCGGCGAAATGTATATTGATGTGAAGCTTTTGAAAACATCCAGGAATTTCTTGAATTGTTGGTCTAACTTATGTTTTCGCACCTTTGAAGAAATGGGATTGGAGGGGCGTAAGCCGGTGGTGGAATATAATCGGTGAAGAGTTCTATTTTTCTTGTGCAACTTCTGCATCTGATTTGTTTTCTCTCTCTTTGCTGGACACAGTTTTCTTTTCTACACTTGGCCTTTTTATATGCATTTCTGGCAATTCAGCTTCACTTCTCGTGGTGATTGCATTGACTTGCTCTTTTGGATTGACCTCAGTATTGCTTGGCCATGTGAGGCAGTTATCGCTCGGTCATTAGTTTAGCTAACTGCCCAATTTGATTCTCTATATTCTTTATCGCGCCATCATGTCTTTTCTGCACTTCCTTGAATCCCATCTCCATCCGTTCGACAATTTAGCGACTGTTTCTTCTAATCCTCATTCTCTTTTCTGGGTCTTCCTTGATTTGGTGGATTTTGAATATTTTGGGTATTGCCATATGAGAAGTTTGGATGATTCCTCCATCCTGGATTATAAGTATGTGAGTATGGATTATTCTCTTTGCAAAAAAAGTTACGAGCATATGCAATTGTTCGGTGATGACATATCAACTTTGGTTAAAGAGTATTCGATGACTGATGGTTTGCCCCGCATGTTACATGTGATTGGTAGAGATATCTGAACCATATTGGCTAAGTAAGAATATTTCAGTACTTCCATCTGTTTTGCCAATGCATCGATTTTCTCCAGTAAAAGCGAATTGGTGTCCACTTTGTGTATTCTTGTTGCTTTCTTCTGCAATCCTCTTTCTGGCCACATAATGAATTGTTCACTCATGGTTTCATATAGATCGTAAAGGTCACCGACAGATCTATTTTGGATAGAGCCACCTGCTGCATAATCTACTAAAGAACGACTGGTTGGAGCTAAACCAGAGTAGAAAAAATGATCCTGAGCTGCTAAAGGAAAATCGTGACTTGGACACTTTTGAGCAGCTTGTTGAATCTTTCCCACGCCTTGAAGTTGGAAATTTTATACTTCACTGTTTACTCTGGCCGGAGGGAAATATTTCAATGTGAATATCTGAATCAGATCTGTCCAAGTAGTAATGTTCCCACGCGGTAGAGAATCTAACAATTCTCTAGCTTTATCCTTCAGTGTGTGTGGAAATAGCCTCATCTTAAGTGCCTCTTCATTAACACCGTGGTATTTGAAATTTCCATAGTATTCATCGAAACAAGAAATATGGTAGTGAGGATTTTCATCTGTCATCCCATAGAACGACAGATTGTTCAAGAACAAATTCATTACATCTGGCCTCAACTGGAAGTTATCGTGTTCATAAGGCAGATAAATTATGCTAGGCGATTCTCAACAATCGGTGGCATCATATACTCACCCATAAGAATATAACTCGTTCACTAACTTCAACTGGTCGGTCCATGTTGGTGCTTGATTATGTATCACATCTACGGGTAATTGATTCTAGATTCGGTTATCTTCCATTATCCCTTTTTGCTTTGTTGTTTCTTTTCTCTTCGCTCACGTTGTCTTTGGCGAAAGCTCCGTTCAATCTTTAGATCTAAATCAAATAGATCAAGATCCTTTATACAGTAGCATACACACTTAACACCGAAACTTTAGACAATAGTTGAAATTCAACAGTAAAACAAAGAATTGATAATAAATCTAAAACTAAAATAAATAAATAACAATAAAAAGAATTGTTAAAAATTAAATTATCAATTAACGTAATAATTGATAAAACTAGTCCCCAACAATGGCGTCAAAAACTTGTTGTGCGATTTCAATCCCGCAAGTGTACGGTTCATTTATAAGTAATATAATGATGTGTAGAGTGTCGAACCCACGAGGACCAGATATCAATTTAGACAATTAATTTATAATCCAAATTCTAACAATATGAAAAACACAAATTTGTTTTGGTTTGTGATTTTAAAACTATTTTAATTGAGTCTAAATTATCAAACAATTAAAGTAAATTTATGAGAATGAATTCGAGTTTTTACTAACACTAGGATTTGTGAATCCACCTACACGTTCTTTAATCAATTATTCGTTAATCGATTTCGCTGCTAATTACCCTAGATTGAAAATCGGTGATTCTATAATAATCAAAAGCCTCTCTCGATTGTCAATCAATTCCATATCGACATGCGAACCTAATTATCTCTAATCAGGTTTCGAACATAAAAATATGCATTTAAATCACAAGAACACCTAACCGGATTTTATAGAGCGTAAAAGTAATTTCTATCTATTATTGGACCCTATATTATTCAAAACCACGTGCAAAATTTATATTGAATATTTCGACTTCAATATAAATCACAGAATATTCTAATGATGATCAGGCATTAAAATATTAAAAATACTGAATAAAGAATAATCAATCAAGAAGCAATTAACTACTAAAACGGAAAACTTCCAATTAATTAAAAACATCATATTTCATCGTTCATCCTAGAAAAAGTAAATTTAGTCAGACATGATTTCGTTAATTATTACAATACTTGAATTCATCATGTTCCGGAGAAGGAAAAATAAAAAGTAAATAAAACCCATGATCCCGGCTGAAGAATTTTCAATCCCGCGTCTTGATTTTCGATTCTTCGTTTGTATCTTCTTTTCCAAAATTCGTCTCTCGCAATATGTCTATTCTCTGGCTTTTATACTCGTCTCCCAACTCTTCAAAACGTGTCTTTGGTCTTTGGTCTTTGCTTTTGTTTTGGAGTTGTAGAGTTTCATTCCTGTTAGGAGACTGTTCAAGTTTCTGCCCGAAAAGCCATGCGATCGCATGGTTAGTTAACAACCTTGCGATCGCATGGTTGTTAGATTTAAAGTTGTGCATAAAATTTCATTATCTTGCATTCATGAGCCTTGGACAACCATGCAATCGCATGGTTATCTGAGATGCCTTCTTGAATTATTTTCTTTGATATTTGCATGTCAAGTCCCTCAAGTTTCTTTGTCTGTTCAATTGAATCTATTTTTCTTCTATTTGCTCTCTTTTTGTCATTTCGTCAGAATTATACTTGAATTCGATTATTTCTTAAAATAATAAGAAAATAATGTGCCATTAAAATGAAAACAATTAATATAACTCATAATCGTCCCTTTTTGTGAGCCTAAATAATTACATATTTGTACTTATCAGGTACAAGCCTATCCATTCTTGTAGCTACCAATCTTAATTTTTTTTTTAATCCGAATTTATTGAATTTGCTTTTATTGGAGGATTTTACAATCCATTGTGATTTTCTTTTGGCATGTTCGTTCTGGTTCAAAATTTATGTAATCTTATATATCTTCATTGGGAGTACATACACAAATAAAAGTCGTTTATTGTACGATACACAAAATGAATTTAACAAAATTATTATGTGCACATATTTCTTTTTTCTAGCTCTGATTCTGTAAGCTCAATTACACTAATTTTGAATTTAAAAAATAAAATAAAATCTACATCATTCTACCCGATTTTTCCTAGGGATGGCAATGGGCGGGGTCGCCTCACTCGCCCGCCTCCCCCCGCGAAAATTTTGGCCATCATTGACGCCTGCCTTCCACCGACGATTCCGCGCGACCAGCGGGGTGAGGTAGGTCACGGTTGACCCGCCAACCGCCAAATGAACAATTTTTTTTTTTTTTTTTTTGGTTAAACTGAAAAATAATTAAAATATATATATACAATTTTTAAAATATTTGTACCAAGCAAAACAAAAAATTATAAGATTTGGGTTGTGTTCATGGTCATGGAGGCGGGTCGGCTGTTGGACCCGCCAACCGCCCCCATGAACAATTTTTTTTTTTTTTTTTTTTTGTTAAACCGAAAAATAATTAAAATATATATATACAATTTTTAAAATATTTGTACCAAGCAAAACAAAAAAATTATAAGATTTGGGTTGTGGTGTAATGGTTAAAGTTAGTAGTTTATAAGTTTTAACTCGAGTTTGATTCTTCTTTAGTCCATTTTTAGTGAAAATCATAATTTCTACTATATTTTATGATTTTTCAAAAAAAAAAGCGGGTCATGGGGCGGCGGGACGGGCGGGGCGCGGGGGGCGGGGGGTTGCCGGACGGGCCTGGCAGGCAGATTTTTCCCAAACCCGCCTTATCATAAATTGGGGTGGGGTGGGGTGGGGTGGGGTGGGGGCGGGCGGGCGGGCGGGCTCGGGTCGGCGGGTTTTGCCCGGCGAGATTTTTTCGCCCCAAACCCGCCTATTGCTTCGTGGGGCGGGGCGGGGCGCGGCGTGGGACGGCTTTTTTTTGCCATCCAATCTTCCCTCTTTCCCAGGGACGGTAGGAAGTGAGAAATTTTGTCGGAGTAAAATAAATAATAATTAGAAGAAAATAAGAAAAAATTGATTTGTAGATTTTCTAGTATATCCGACCATCCATCAATTGTAGACTGTAGATTGATATTTTAATCAGACGTGACCAAATATATCACGCGTAGAATGATCTTGTTGATCAACTCATTTTTTTTTTCTTTATTTTTTTAAAAAACACATTTTTTCAATACTTTTTCATCTCTCATTGCCATTTTAAATTCCCTTTTTTTTTATCTGAATAATCACGACCGCATGAAATTTTATCCGCTACAGAAGAAAAATAATACTTAAATATCCGTGTGTCACTACATCTTCAATTTCTTCCCATACAAAATCATCTCTCCCAAAATTTAGAGACCGCTTCAATCCATCTCCTTGATTCGATCATCTTCAAAACATGTTCACCCCATCAATCCATCATCATAATAAAGCATACGATCGAGTCCCATCACAAGGAAGGGGTATACAAATACCATCATCATAATAAAGAAGCGATCACAAGGAAGGGGTATACTAATACCGTGTCTTATTCCTATTTTTGTATAATAGCTATATATCATTTTAGTGGAACATAAAAACTATTACTGAAATATCACCTTATTCTTATTTTTGTATAATAGCCATATATCATTTTAGTGGAACATAAAAACTATTATTGAAATATCAAACTCAAAAAACCTACATATTTTGGAAGTCAAAATATTTAACTTATTTTGGCTTTTTAATTACTTTCAAAATAAATAACTTATTTTAAACTAAAAACACTAAAGTAACTTATTTATTTTCAACTTTAATTAATAAAAAAAATTTATTTCAAGACCTAGTAAATATTTTAAACTTATCCAAATGTCGTCTGTCATCAAGTGAAAAGAATAAGAGTCGAACTAATTCACTCCACCAACTCGACATAAGACTGAATTCGCCCCTTCAACACCCCCGCGCGCACAGAGAAGGAAAAACAAAATCATACATTTGGCAAGCTAAAAATAGGAATTTTGCAGATCTAGTGATTTTTATCATTCTCACATCTGATGCACGACTGACTATTCATTATTTGGAGATTCTAATAATGGAATTATACATGTTAATTATATGGTTTCGACTTCATGTGGTATTAATCTCAATGGAACAATAAAAGAATATGAAGAATGAATTAACAACATAAGTAACATTAAATTTCTAACCAAACAAGCAAATAACAGCAATTGTATACGAGGTAACTAGAATATTGTCTGCTCTTCAATTGTCAATATTCCAAGCTAGGGGTTTTACAATGAGAAGCAAATTTACGCCAAAGTATACTGAAAATATGCATTACCATGTTTGGCTATAGAAAAAAGTTGAAAGTACTTAAAAGTAACTTCTATGCTTAGCCAAACATACGTTCAAGCTTAAAAGTTAGTTTTAAGTAACTTATTATTATTATTTTGCAAAGCATGGTTCCAATGAAAAAATATAAAATTAACTTTTAATTCAGAAAGTTACTTTTCTAAATGTCTTTATTACTTTTTAAAATGTAATTCTACTTTTTGTCTAGGCTTAGCGAAACATGTCATAAAACAAATAGTTTCCTTCCTATTTTGGAAACTTCCATAAAAAGGTTATGAACATTTGCTCGGCCGACGATGAGAAACTTCAAATTTTTTGCAATGTATAGGAGTGCAATGAGATGTGCATGAATATGTCAGCTCAAATGTGTGCTAACTCAGCAATAGCATTTCTGAATAAAGGTCGGATGCTCAAGTGGAAGCAGATGGTGCTCGAATTGTGTCGGTAAAACGCTAGGGAAAGATGAACTTATGGAAATGATTCCTCGGAGAAAATTAAACTCATGGGATATTTGAGATTTCCACCAGAAGTTTATTCAAAGCTTGAGGTTTTGAGAAAAAAGGGGAGTGATCAGCACCTTTAAGATGGAATACTCTCTCTGGGGGGCTTTTGTTTATCATGCTTTCCTGTACAGCAATAGGTATTGCATTATCTTCTGGAGTTTCAATATAAAAACGTCTTACGGAGCCATATTTCGTCTCAGAAAGAGAGAGCTTCTCCAAAACTGGTGAAAAAGGGATTGACCTCATTGATACTGAAGCTAATGCAACATCCTGGGAAATGAAAAGAACAAGGAATTAGCAAGGAGTAAACAGTCCAATGCATAAGAATTTACAAATTTCCAATACATTTTGGTGAAATTTAGGTCCTCTAACAGGACATTTTCACAGTATCTTTAATTATGCCACATGGGTTGTTATTACGTGCATTGTATAATGTACCTCCAAAAGAGGCAATTAATGAATTAATACATAATTCCTTTGACTTGGTTTGCACCATCTGGCTGCACTAAAGTTCAGACCTCAACCAGTATTTCGTGTTCCCAAGATCAACTGTAGCTCCCGTTTAGAATAGGGAGGTAAAGTAAAATTATCATGGCCATACATTGTTGAAAAGATTTGATCAATGTTCCAATTATAATGCAATTATATAATATGTTTAAGTAATTTAGGATTATTACTTTCATGATCACGCGATTTCAGTAAGGCATGAAATTTATGATATTATATGGCTGACATGGAATGAGCATGGACATGTCCTTACATGATGCATTCTAGACAATGAACTCTAAAGCATGCACTAAATGACATCTAATAATGAGATGCATTTCATGGTGGTATGTTCAACAATTTCAGAGTCATGCTTTCAGTCTTCCATGTTGTCATTATTCAGAGAATACATACAGTACTGCTTGGTAGGTGCATATCTATCATAGTGAAAACAATTTACTTTTAGCAGCTAATGTGACACCATACCTTGGAGGGACTTTGGTTGAATAATAAGTCCTTTAAAAGAGATTTGTCGAAATCAATAGCAGTTGGAGGCTGATTGTTCCCATTAGCATAATGAAATATCTGAGCTTGTCGCATCAAATCATTTGAATCCACCTGCAAATTCATCATGTTCACTTTAATTAAATCAACAGTAGAAAGTCAATGTTCAATGCAGGCCAACTATTCCACAAGATGTACCGGTGCTTCAGCAGAAAGACTGAACACATACTAAGCCACAACTAAAATCCATGCTCAAGTTAATAATGGTGGACTCATTTTTTAAAGAAAGTGAATTTTTCATTAATTGTTACCCCCGAAATGAGACGAAGTCCAAAATATTTAGTTCAAGCAGGCCCAGTTTTAAGAACAGATATTCCTTCTCTTGCTTGCAATCCATTGCATGAAGAAATCACCAGGACAGAAACGAACCTTTTCAGAGAACATCTCAAGGGTGCTTTGCCCACTAGTCAACATTGCAGCAGCAATATAAACAGCTTTGGAAACTTTAGACGTAAACAACTCCATTGCATACGATATACATGCCCCACCAAAATCATGTCCTACTAAAATCACCTGCATGTATCAAGGAGATAATTGAGAACAAATCATACTTCTTGCTGTGAAATTCAATATGTTTGTATCTGCATAGAGAAATCCTTTACAGAGAAATTCAATACTCAATATCTAGATACACAAATTATAGGGTTATGTTAATGGAGTCAGTTCAAGGTCAGTAGCAAGGCATTTTGAGCAGCCAGAAAAACTTTTAAGCCAATTTTTTGAGGTGTTAAATTCAAGCTACTACACGTGATACTTTTTCTAGCCTTGATGATAATGCAAGATTTCACAAGTCCTCAGAAGTCCAAAACCAGCGTTTGCAGCTACAGAAAGGAAGTCTCAAATAGCATATACACAGTTAATCAATAGCAAGAATAATGCCCCTTAGAGATAAATAACTAATTGTGAGAAAATATGTGGAGCTTTACCAACCTTCAGTATGGCAAATGGAAAAAAAGATGACAAAAATCCTTCAGATAAGTGTTCAGTCTCTTTAATGTGATTTGGACGCAGAGTATGTTTGTTAGTGCTTATAAGTACTTATAAGTTGGTTAAACATCATTTTTTATCCACACATTCCGTAGAGCCCCAATGATTATAATCTACAAAAATCTTTACCAAACATACTCGAAGTTTATAAAAGAAAGGCAATTTGTTCAACAGTATCAAAGTTGTTGGTTTAATTTATAAAAGATTTGAGAGAGCATCTTAATGAATTGCTTTTCTCTTTTGCACAATATTAATCATTTTTACTTCTATTATTCTAACTGTGTCCCCCCACCTCCCACCCATCCCCAGAGACAGAAAAAAGGGCAGTCTGAAATATCAATGTAGATGGAAACAAAGTAAAGAAATGGTCTGAATATATAACCTTCTCCCCATCTGCAAGCTTTTTGAAAAAATCAATAAGTGGCTTCACATATTGGGAAAGACTTGTAATGCTATTTGTGTCAAACGAATGAATCCCAGAACCAGTCAAATCAATTGCAGTAACTTTATATCCACCTTCTTCTAACAGAGCAATAGTTTTATACCAGCACCAGGCACCAAAACCACCACCATGAACCAGGACAAAATGGTTGGTCTCTATATTATCAAGTTTGATATCCTGTCAAATAGAAAAAATAGTTATAATGATGATGCAGAAAGTTTCACAAGATCATATTTAGCTTTCACGGCACCCTACTGAAGATAATAATAGTAACGGAAGATTAGAAAGACTTAGAATCCCATCTAAGTGAGTAAGACCAGAAAACAAAAGAAGTAATGAACTCTACTTTTGAACGTGAAAATATCTGGTAACTTTCAGCAAAAAGTCTTCGTATCGTAACTACCAAATGAATATAGGTCTCTCGTCACCACGCATAATGGT
This sequence comes from Forsythia suspensa, assembly GCA_023638005.1. NCBI lineage: Eukaryota > Viridiplantae > Streptophyta > Magnoliopsida > Lamiales > Oleaceae > Forsythia > Forsythia suspensa. The sequence goes on along the minus strand of CM042673.1, from coordinate 45,974,248 downwards.
GAAACAGTCAAAAACAGGAAAACATCGCCCGTAGCAACCAACTGGAATACAAGATTAGCCATTTAACACTTCAAACTAAATTGGAGAAGTGTTGAACCCTCTTTTATCTAAGAGACTAAGACACCTTAATGGTCTAAACAGTCCACCTTTTGTGGATTATTTGTCGGTTGCCACAAAGGTTTGTGAATTACGGGATAACGTGAGTTTTCTCTAATAGAAGACCGTGGATAATAAAAGTTTTCTAGCTTGAATAGTCATAAATGAAGGAAGTAAACAATTTGAACTCAAATATCAGACACTTGAGAATAACTCTGGATGCTCTGGTACTAGGAAGGGTGACAAAAACCGGGTTCTCAAAGGCGTGAAAAATAAAGAATCAAAATCAAATAAGAAAAAACTAAAGAGTCAACATCAAATTTCCTCTATTATTTACAAACTTTAAGAGTCAGAATCAAATTGGTAAAGAAAATTACACCAATAGCCAATAGATAAAAACCTACAGTAAAGAGGGCACAAACATTATTTATCCTCAGTGTCGTCACTTTCTCCACCGGCCTAATATTTAACATATCTGAACACAAACCCCAATAAAGCTTTCTACTTTCTAACTTTACAGCTGACAAGATTATTGTAAAGGACCAATCATCGCAAATACAAACACGATTTCTCGAATTTGACCACTAGTTTAGTTTTCTTAATTAGAAACTTTACCAACTCAATTGTTCACATAAAATCCAACAGTTCACAATTCAAAACCATCACCAATCTTCAACGAACAAAATTAAGCATTAATTAAGTTAACTAGCATTCCAAAGCTATAAATTAATCAGAAAAATAGAGTAATAAGGAAATAAAAAACACTAAAGGAAATGCAATCTAGATTCACCTGATTGACAAGTTGGTGAGGTTGAAGCAGAGGATCGGTGAAGGACCGAGTCCGGGAGCTCGAGCTCCGATTCAACGCCTGATTCTTCTTAGAGTTTCCACTCGGATACCTCAAGGAAGTCGACCGATCAAATGGAGCAGCGCCGCCGTTCTGTAACTGCTGCTGAAAAATTATCGCCGCCGCCAACGCTTGCTCGTGAATTTGGTTCTCCTCTTTCTTCGAAGACCGAATCCTCGTACTCCCGCCGCCACCTCCTCGGATTGCCGAGTGGTTCGTAATCCGTTTTGACGGTGGCCTCTTCTTCGCAGTTGATTTATTATCGCGTGAAAAGCACAATCCCATTTTGAGTTTGATTAGTATTCGATCTTTACATGCAGTATATATAGTGAAGATATATATATATATATATATATAGAGAGAGAGAGAGAGAGAGAGAGAGAGAGAGAGAGAGGGAGAGAGAGGGGGGGCTGGGGGTGGGTGGGGTGGGGGTGGGGTGTGTGTGTGTGTGTGTGTGTGTGTGTGTGTGTGTCTGTGTGACACGGGAAGGGATGAGGGGTCACGGTTAAAGCCTACATAAAGAGTGTGACGGTATTAAGAACTTGCTTTTTGTTCTTTCGTTTTTCCCTTCTTTTGCTTTTTATGTTTATGTTTGATTCCATTCCATCGAAAAGAAAAAAAATTTTATATAAGAAGAAAAAAAAAAAAACTAAATTGGTGAGAAAATATTTTTCAATATTTTAGTCAAATACATACTTGAAGTGATTGTACCTTAGAATTCATTTTTATTTTTCACCTTCAATCAAACAGCCAAAGTTGGAACAATCAAAGTTAGAAAGCATTTTTCTCTAAGGCTGTGTTTGATTGCAAGTGGAAAATTTGGGTAGAAAGAAAATAACTTCTATAGAAATGAATTGCCAAGAAATTATGAGTTGAAAAAGGTTAACAAATTTTTCATGGAAAATAAATTCTCATATCCTACAAAGAAAATATTTTCCTTGAAAACAAGGAAAATGTGGTCAAAAGTGAGAAAATGAGAAAAAATTTTCCATGAAAAAAAAAAGGTTGCAATCAAACAAAACAAGGAAAATAGGTGGAAAATGCATTTTCCATGGAAAATTTTGGACAATCAAACATACAAGTTGGAAAATAGGCGAAAAATCTTCATTTTCCATGGAAAATATTTGCCAATCAAACACACCCTAATGTGAAATTATTTTCCATGAAAAATTGGTCAATCAAACACACTATTTCATTTTTATTTTAATGAAAAATGAGGGTTATATTGGTCTTTTCACAAAAAATTACTTTTTGACTGTCAAATGGAATAATAGTGTGCTTGAAAGGACTTTTTTGAAGTTTAAAAGTACTTCTTAAAGAGTAAAAGTATTTTTTTGTTATTTTTATTATTGTTTGGTTAAAGTCAATAATCACTTTTTAACTAAAAACAAGTTTAAAAAGCTATTTTAGAGAAGCCCAAATTTTGAATTTATTTAAAAAGTTCTAATTGAGTTTTTACGGGAAATTGTAATTAACATCTAGGCTCGTTTGTTTTTAATTAAAATTTTGCTAAAAAGTTGAAGTCAAAATCAACAATTAATTTTAACCACACATTCCATGGACCCACATCTTTTTAACTATACATTTCATCAATTTTTTTAAAAATTTGATTTTAATTAAAATCAAACACACCCTTAATGAACTTAAAATTAACAAAATTATCATTAATACATAAAAAAAAAGATATTAATTTATTCACTACATTAATTACTTATATAAAATTGTGACTTCATATACTTATATAAAGTGGAAAAAAATATATTGGCGTGTTAAATAATATAATACAAATTATACATAATATGTTTGATTTAAATAATTAATTAACGTTTAATCAAATATACTAAAATAATCATGATATTATAATTAAATTAATATATTAATTTTAATAGTTATTATACGATATAAAAATATATAATTTCTTTTAAAAAAAATAATATAAGTTATACAATAATTAATTATTGTTTAGTCAAATATAATAAAATAATCTCGTTATTATAATTAAATTAATTTATTAATTTTAATAGTTATTATAGGATATAAAAAATTTATTTATTTTAAAACAAATAATATGATATATATATATATATATATATATATATATATATATATATATATATATATAATAATAATTAATTCGCTTTTAATCAAATAAATATAAAATTTATACAAAAGTACTTTTATAGTTATGCAACAAAACACTTAACTTAATATTCATAAGACTTTTTGGATTCATATCCAAACAAATAGCTTTTTACCAAAAGTTCTCTTCACTGAAAATTTCTCTTAATAAAAGTTTCTCTTGTTAAAAGCTCGACTCACAACAGTTCTATCAAACGGATCCTAAACCATATAAGAATCTAGAGAATTGTGTTTGAAAAGTTGATAAAAGTTATAAATTGTATAAAATATGTGATTGAAAATAAATTTGAGAAAAAAAATATTTATTTTAAACTCTACCAGCATGCATTAAATTTATTGTTGCAACGTCCCAAATCGTTTTATTATTGTACATCTCACAACGACTAATAGTAATTGACATGGTGAAATTTATAAAGTTAGGTGATTATCGATGAACCAAAAAAAAATGAACAACCATTCATAAACATGCATATAAATTGGTTGATCTTGGACTTTGTTTCAATTTGATCATCTAGCAACTTTATATTTTGTTTTAGATTTATTTTCGTATTTGTTATTAGTTTCTATTAAGATTAGCAATTCGGTATAATCAAGTTCAAATGAAACATAAAACTGGACAATATTTTTGTAAAAAACTAAAAATAAGTGAGAGAATGTAATACGATTATGAATTTGAGACCATTTGAATTTTGCATCCAATATTTAGATACTAAGAATTAAATGCTTAAAAGTAATTTGTTATATAGTAGTATTTGTCAGTGTTCTAAAATGCTCACCTAGGCGTGCACCTAGACACGCTTAGACTTGATGCATATAAATGTAGGCTTGATGCACGCTTAGGCACGCCTAAAAATAAGTTATTGTACCATTGTACCATGTCGTGTTTAATATTATTTATCAAAAATGCCCATCAAATTTTGAGCATAAATGTATGTTTGGTATAATTTTGTTTATTTTTTGTGTTTTTTCTTTTCAAATTCATTTTTTACTATATATTTTACGAGACTCACAACTTTTTCAACTTTTCAACTATGCGTTTCTTAAACTTTTTTAAAATTTCATAAAAAGTTATTTTTAAACTCCATCAAATAGACACTAAATTTGATACATGTTTATCGTATTTAGAGAGAAAAATAAAAAAGTGTGAAATGTCAACACATGTACGTTGACTTAACGTGTACAAGAATCTTTTGCACATTGACTTGTGAAATTGATTAATTAAGCATTGGACTACAACGTCCATGATTTTAACACATGGACAAGATCACAAGAAGTTGAAATGAAACTCAAATCAAAAACAGCATTTTGGATTCGAATTATTCAAAATGGGCAGGAATTTTTTTTATTTTATTTAAGAAAAGTCAAATTCAAAGACTTTAAAAATTAAATTGTACACTTGCAACTTCAGGCCAACACCAATGACACAACAAGGGCGGAGCCATGTGAGGCTGAGTGCAGGTGGATGACTGTGTTGAACTTTGGACTACTATTTAAAGATTTATTTTTGCCTACATTGAAATTTGGATTGAGTTGAACGACACGAGTTCTAGTTGCAGAAAATGAAGAAGGAATAAAGAAGAAAACGTATGCTCAATAAATAAAAAAGCATTTATTGGTCCCATTTTGTAATTTGTAGGCATTTTTTATTGATGAATTGCTGCATTGTTGATCAATTATCTTTCTTGAGATCTTGTGATGTCTAACAAAATAAAATTATCCAAAGTATTTCTCTTTATGTGCAATGTATGTTTGGTTGAGACTTTTTTTGTTTAGATTGGATATACATCATTAATTTCCTATTTTTTACTTCAATTTTTTTCCCTTTTATTTCAAAATATCAAGTCTCGTACTCAAATTTTGGGTAATGACTTAATTTTTATACTGCAAATATTTACAATAATACAATGTCTTTTTTGAAACATGATTCATTTATTCACCATATATGTATCGTTGCCGTTCCTCTTGCTGACTCACTATGTTATCAATTTTCACATTCTCCCAAAAACATAAATAAATAAATAAATAAATCTTACCTCTGCCAAACAAACTTTCCACATTTGGCTCTTACATGTTTTCTTTTCTTTTGATGATTATACATATCCCGAGTATAGCGTTCAGAGTGCACAGATTCAACAGGAAAAAAAAAAAAACTAATCGATGACTATTGGATTTCGCTGGTCCGATTTGAAATAAATCAAAATGGAAATTAATTTATTTCGATGAGAACTAATAGGTCTAATAGTAAAGTTGATGCCGGGTATGGCCCATGTAGGTTCTTGTTGGGGCCGCACCAAACCTTTTATTTTTAAGAAAATACTATAAATTTGAAAAATGGCCTCTCTTCTTGAAATTGTGCCAAATAGCGTTAGAGGCTGTGGATCCGAACAAATAAACCTATTTTTACCTAATATAATACAACTTTTAAGCCTTAAATCTGAAATTGAAGCACCGTTAGGTTCAATTCTTATAAAATCCACTAGAGGCACCCTTAATTGTGCATGCTTGTATATTGAAACTACAATTTTTATAGTAAGTGTATTATATTTTAATTGTATTGAAGATTTTTAATATTTTTTATTGTTATACTTATGTCTTGACTTTTTTTTTAATCACATTCTTATTATCAACCTTCTATTAATTAGTACATATTATCTTTGATGACGATTTCTGTCTAAAAAATATATAAAGAGAGTGAAAAAAGATTTAATTGTGCCTCGTATTTTTAAACAAAAGAAAAAAAAATATGAAAGTGCAACTAAATATTTGTCCCTTATTTTGAAGTAGGCTAACAAATTTTTTGGACGAAAACCATTATCAGAGACAATATGTACTAATTAATTAAAAGTTAAGAAAAAGAATAAGATGAATAAAAGTTGGTGACATAAGTATGACAATAAGTAAATGTTAGAGACCTTCAATGCAATTAAAATGTAGTGTATTTTTTTTTTTTTAAAAAAAAAGTGGTATAAATATAATTATGATAAGAAAAAAATGTGATCGTACTTCTTGTTTTCTTTTTCGCTTATTTAAAAATATTAGAAACATAAATTTTTTTACACTCTTCTATGGGAAGTTTTGTATGGGATGAAAAAAATTTGTGATAATGAAAAAATATTAGGGACTTCTAGTACAATTAAATTGTAGTACGTACAACAAACAAAAAGTGTAGTTACAATATAGCCACTCAATTGCAATAGGAAATGGGTAATTATTAGATGTGGCAAAACTGGTCCAGCACGTGAACCCGGATTTTGAGTTGAGCTGGCTCTGGCCAAATTAAAACCGAACCTATATGGCCCGGCTGGCCCGTAATTTTTTTTTTTTTTGGCTCATTTACACTAATAACTCATTTTGTAAATGGCCATAATACATAATCCAAATAATATCAATATAAATTTTGATACATGCCAATATTTAACTTTGTATTTTGATAAATGATAAAACTATCAAAAAATTGAAAATATCAGTCACAAATTGTAAAAATCAGGTGTACTCGTGTGTTTCACTTATCTTCCATATATTATTTATAAATAATAATTAAAACATTTTTGTTTAGATAAAAGATAAGATTTTGCAACCGACATTTGATTAGGACTCAAGATAAACATATGATATAAGTATATAACTATATTATTTCTCATCAAATTCTATCCATAAAATTTATGATTAGTTACTATCATATTGTACAATTAAAAATAATCTGGTTCGTGGAGAGAGAAACAAAATATTCTGCCTGTGACTAAAGAAAGGCGCTGTGATTCGAATATGAAACATTGTGACTAGCGTTTCTGAATGGACAGCTACAGAAAAGGGGTCACACAATTAATCATCAGATACTAAATCATTATAGCAGGTCACAACAGTCACAAATTATAACCAAATAACCAGAGAAAAATACATCAGATTAGTCACAAATTATCACCACAACAACATTCTTCAAATACTTAACATGAAATGAAAGTCATAGCCACATAAAAGGGGTCACACAATTAATCATCAGATACTAAATGAAAACAACATGTCACAACAGTAAAAAACTATTAACAGATAACTAGTGACAAGCATACACCAGATTATCAGGTCACAAACTATTACCAGATAATCAGTCACATACTATCACCAGATAATCATGATAAATGACACACAAAAATCAGTATTACTATTGAAGATTTAGAGCTAGAATTTTTGAAATTTGGGGTTAAACAGAAATTGAAATCGATTTTTGGGTTTTGCCCAAGCCTAAATTTGGAAAAAAATTTCAAAAACTTTCTTGAATCATGCAGAAGATGAAGATTTGGGTAAAGTAGATTATCTCCCTGTTTCGATTGAAATTCTCCTCACGGATTTTGTTCGGGGTAGTGTTTGGCTGTGACAGAGTTTTGAATGCTAAATTTTTTTTAACAACCTGATATCAGTTCCTAATTATTAGGAAACATAAATATAAATAGTGATAATAAATCATTTTATTATTAATTAATTAATTATTTAATCAGTTATATTTTAATTTATTAATTAAAATAATACCCGATTCTTCAAAAAAAAAAAAAAAAAAAATTGTTAACTTGGTTTGTCAAAATAAATATATAAAAGTAGTGTTAAGCCTAATTATCTATAATATCAATCCAAAATGGCCTAAACCCAAGTCTCTAATTTACATTGTCATTTTTTGAAACATTAGTCCAAGAATCTCAAACTCCAACATAAAATTGTTTAGATTTAATTAAAATTTAGTTTAATTCAAGTTTAAATCCAAATTATGTTTGGTGTGACAAGTAAGTTATTTATTTTAAATTTACTTATAAATAAATTTTTTAATTTAAGCCAAACATGCTTATATCTCTAAGCAATCAAGATTAGCATGCTTTTACTATTTATATTTTGAAAAATGTGTCAAGAAATAGTTTACAATTAACTAAAAAATATTATTATTTTGAAAGAAATTGATGTTTATCTATTGACTATTACATGAGAGTCTCAATTTGATAAATTAATCTCTTTAAAAATCTCAAAATATATATTGTCTAAGTTTATCTAAGATTATATTTGATGCAACGTATTAAATTGTATAAAAAAATTTTAAAAAAATAAAAAATAAAATTAATACCGAGTTGGCCTGATGGGCTGTGCTAGCCCAGTCTAGTTTCAAGTGTAATCCTACTTTGGCATTTGCCATCTATAATAATTATATTCATACTACATTATTTGTTAATCACACAACGTTTTAGTTATAATAAAGGTCTCTAACTATTGCTCATTTTTGTATTTATATCTTTAACTTTTTTTATCACATTTTTATCATCAACTTATTAATTTGTACATTTTATCTGTCTTTGATGATAATTTCTGTCAAAAACTTAATTAGGAAGGCGAAAAAAATCTCGTATTTTTAAATAGACAAATAAATAACAAATATAAAAGTTTGACAATTTTTTTTATTTCAATACACATTAGCAGAATATTTGGACGAAAATCGTTATCAAAGACAAGATGTAAAAATTAATTCAAAGTCAATGATAAAAATACGATGAAAAAAAATTAAAAAGATAAGTACCAAAATATCAAAAATTGGGAGACCTCGTTTTATTCAAACGTCGTAGAGAATAAAAATTCATTGGAAATTCTTTGTCTCCCATGAATTTACAGCTTTGCCCTTTGATAAAACAGAAAGTAGAAATAAAAAGAAAAAGAAAAGAAAAAATAATGGCAACTGATAACATCATTTTGACAAGACTAAAATTTGTTACACGTTTCATCAATCATCAATGCAATAGTGAAATCGAATATCTTTCGATTTTTGTGCTTGTCTTTTCTTGATGTGAGTTGTAACTTCTTAAGTTAATAACATTAATTTCATAGATCTTATCTTGATATTTGAATCGAGCAACAAAATTATGACATTATTTTTTTTTTGAGATCATCTCCAATGCAACATTGTGGGTGTGAAGAATAGTGTGCCATTTGGCAACCACTAATAAGACTTCTAATTTACTTGGCATAATGCCTAATAAATAGACATTGGAAGTTCAAAAATCATCTCCAATGCATTATGTCTACATCTTAATAGTATTGCTTATGTGTCATTTATTTTATTAATATAAAACTAAAATAAAATATGTTATATTCTGAATCAATACCCAAATATCTAAATATTCAGTTCAAAACAAAATAAAAAAAGGATTAATGGATTCTTCAAGAGCAAAACCCGTCATCTCCAAATAATTTCTTTTGTTCTCAAATCGATCAATTGCTTAATCAATTTCTATTCCTTAATTCTTCAATAGCAAATCGTGCAGGCAGCCATCGTTGAGATGAGATTGATAGGAGCTGGAACCAACAATGCAAAAAACAGCTGATGAATTTGTACGGTCACCTGTGTAAAGTGAGTTTTCATCTTAACCCAGATTGTTGATTATACAATCTTTATTCACATCCAAATGGCCCAATAATTCTCATGAATTTGCATGGCCAACTGTGTAAAGTTTCCATTTTCACCCAGATTGTTGATTATACAATCTTTATTCACATCCAAATAGCCCAATATTTCTCATGAATTTGTACGGCAGGTACAGATTGATCAACTTCTTCTCCATCTTGGCAAATGCTTGACCCTTGCTCTATATCATTTTGAAAGATTTTTATTTTCCTCGTAAGTTAATCTTGTTTCCACAGAATGACAGCTTGTCCCATGTTGAGATGTTAATGTTTATTTTTACCTTGAATCTACGAATGATCCATAATTGACTTGCTTATCAGAAATTAAATGATCTGTGTGTTGCATCTGACTGAAAGAATTTGTCATCATAGATGGAGGTATTTATGGTGGTTAGGTGTTTGCTGAGGATAGTGAAGGTTGTGATTGTCTTTTACTTGGTTGGAATACATCTGATGGGTTAACTTGGATTGGAAGAATTCTTGAACCACCCACGTCACAAGAATAAGGAATTTTTGGATTTTTACAAGATGTTGGATGGTGGGATAGATCTCACATGTCTAAGCAAATGTTAAGCCCCATAATTTTTGCTAATGGAAAGCATCAAGATTTAGATTCTCTGATATATAATTTTCTTAATCTATTCAGAATTGATGTGTTCAATAGATAGACCTTAATCCTTTCAATCTTGAGTGTTTACATATTTTCTTACATTGATCTTTCGGAACAAATATCAGTTTTTTAGTAGAAAAAACAACAGGTTATTTGTTTAAAGAGTACAATTGCTTAACACATATTTTTTTTGCTCAACAGGTCACTTTTAAATCTAATGTCTACACCAAATTATGAATCGAACTCCAACAGTTCATCATCAAGCAACGATTCACTTTCACTTACCAAACAACTATTAGATCAGCCATTGCGAGATGATACTTCTTTTGCTGAAATGACTCGTGATGTGGTTCAAACTTCTGCAATTCACATTTCTACGATAATTTCTACAATGTTGATCAACAAAAAACGTCATCATGGTGGTTCGACACTTGGTAGACGTTATATTCGTCGTGATAGGAAAGAACATCATGATATAATTATTAACGACTACTTCAACGGTGAGGATTCAAAGTACACTCCAGAGCATTTTCGACGTCTCTTTCGGATGGATATGGAACTATTCCAACGAATTTTACGACCAGTAGAAAATTATGGTGACTATTTTACACAAAAGGTTGATGCTATTGGAAAGCATGGGTTGAGTTCTTTACAAAAAATGCTAGCAGCAATACGCATGCTTGCTTATGGTTGTCCTGCTGATCTCTTCGATGAATATGTTCAAATTGGAGAAAGCGCTACAATTGAGAGCCTAAAGCGATTCTGTGATGCTATAATAGAAATTTATGAAGAACAATATTTAAGAAAACCTAACAAAGATGATATTTCAAGGTTGCTTAAAGAAGGTGAGGCTCGAGAATTTTCAGGTATGCTTGGTAGTTTAGATTGTATACATTGGCATTGGAAAAATTGTCCCACGGCTTGGCATGGCACCCATATTAATGGTTTTAAAAGAGTTCTTACTCTTATTTTAGAGGTCGTAGCTTCACAGAATTTATGGATTTGGCATGCTTTTTTTGGTATGGCTGGTACCAATAATGATGTTACAGTGTTAGATAGATCTCCATTATTTGATGATCTCATTAATGATATTGCTCCACCATGCGACTTCGTGGTACAAGGTCATCGCTATAATATGGGGTATTACCTCGCAGATGGAATTTACCCACAATACGCCACTCTAATCCAAACAATCTCTCAATTGTCTTCTGTTAAGGAGAAACTATTTGCCAAGCAACAAGAATCTATGAGAAAGGATTTAGAACGAGCATTTGGAGTGTTGCAAAGTCGGTGGCATATTGTCAAAGGTCCAGCACGTATGTGGAATGCAAAAGGATCTGGGAAAGATAATGAAGACATGTATCATCTTGCACAACATGATTATTGAGAGTGAGCATAGTCAAGGAATCAATCCTGAAAATTGGCAACTTGACGAAGATGAAACAATTGAAGATGTTATCCTAGAGCATGATTTTACATTTCTTGTGTCCAGGATAATTAATCGAACGAAACACATACAAGACAAAAGGGTGCACAAAGATTTGAAGATCGATCTCATCAATCACTTGTGGGATGTATATGGTGATTATCAAGCTATTTGATACTTATATTATTTACTCTTACAACTGGAACTTGGCATTTGTATTTTGAACTCGTGTTGAGTTGTTTCTCTATCTTATTGAACTAATATTGATATCCTATAGTGAATCCTGCTTCAATGGATGTATCTTCTAACTGTATGGCTCCGACGCATGTTTGGGAGCATAATGTTTGAAACTATAAAGTAAATGTATTGACCTACTTAGGATATTGTTTTGGCTCTAATACCATGTTTGAAACTATAAAGTAAATGTATTGAAAAACGGAAAGACTTGAATTGATAGGAAAATTTGTATACCTTTTCTATCTATACATTACAAATACAAAGAAGGGTCATAAATAACTATAAAATGAAAAGATAATACTAATTGTAAACCAAATTATTGTGTATGAGACAATCATGAAAGTATTATAAAGATCACAACAATGTTTCTGTATTTCTAACAATAGCAACAAGGGAAGTACAAGGATTGCTCAAGTTGTTGTAGGGTTCCTAAAGCTCCTAGCATTATTGTTGTTACTAGAATACAAAGGTAGTAATCAGCCACTTCTAAAAAGCACGAGTACTGACTTTTGGTCTTATATGTAGCTTCTCCACTTGCAGGAAATGGAAACACACACAATATATATATATATATATTCCACAATGGTTTCTACTTTCTAATTATTTTTTTCCACTTTCTTCCCTTGTTGTCTTCAATAATGATCAATAAATTTTGCTAGCTCTCATTAAGGCATTAATCAGTAAATGTCTTCATCACAAACCTCAAGCATATGACCATGCATATTAAAACCCGTAAAACAGTAACATTACAAGCCTACATTATAAGTCTATTCAAGAAAATATGCAATAACATAAGTTCTATTTCATCCAATTAATTTTGTGACCTAAATCTCAAATATTTTTCAAATAGGAAACCATGAAATTTCGCGACGATGGAGAATGAGAAAGAGCTTACTATGAGCATAAACAAGAGTTGACGCTGCAAACCACACTATTGTTCCAATTTGCGAAGCTTACTGGAACCTTGGAATTCTTCATTAATAGGGTGTTCAATAAGCCAAACGACGAAACCCGTCGTAATGAAGGAACCGCACTTGTTATCCATAGACGTCCACTAAGTGGCTTTAAGAAGAACCATGGATCTTTATTGTTCAATCGTGATACCATTCCAACACCTAACTCGTGAAAGGCACCGTGAAGTCAACATATCAAGACTGTTGGAAGTGATAGTTATGTCCCCACCACAAAGATCATAAGTCTACTCCATTCATGATACATAATCGACATATATCGGCTTAAAATATCATATGGCTAGGTGATAAGTAAATGAACAGATACACACACACAATGTTAGGACCCTACAGTTGAATATGTAGTTTCCTTAACAACACATGCATTTTAAGCCTAGGTGATCGCTTGAGTTGAATACGTGAAGCTCAGATTTCTCAACATTCATTTCTCAATCGGCGATCGCGATCACCATATTTTACTAGGCGATCGCTCGGTTACATTTGAGTCTTATTTATTTATTTTTTTAATATAATTTCTTTCATTTCCATTTACCAATAATTGAACAATATTCAACATAAAATTTCGACAATCTTTATTTTGTATGGCCGTAAATCAGTTGTTTGTATGGTCTTGGATGGAATTTTGGCAAATGTTGATGTTGAGTGCAAGGACGGAATTTATCCTGACTTAAGTAGTTCGAGCCAAGAAAGGGTTTAATCTATTACGGGTTGGTTTTTTTAGGAAAAAAAGCAATGTAGATATGCTATAGTGTAATTTAAGAAAGATTGGTCTGGATTCTACAATGCGTTGATGTTTTAGAAGAGCTTTGAAGATTGATCATCATGGGAAGATGGAATTTTACGCAGCAACACATTTGGCTGATGATAAATTGTATAGTTGGGTTGCTCGAGATAAGGATTTTAATTCAGATGGCTGATGATAAATATGCAATCTCCTATTTGTGATGATAATGAATAAATCTGCAAATACATGACATGAATTTTGGGAGAAACAAAGCTCTCATTAACGAATTAAGTACTCAATTCCCTGGTATGAAAGATCTGCATTTCACAGCTCAATATTCACATATTTTCTTCATACAAAGATCTACATTTCTCAACCCAATCTGATAGAGAAATCAATAGAACACGAAACTAAAAATTAAATGTCAACGTTTACAATGGAAATGATTTCTACTCATGTCTCACAAAAGTCTATTACATCCAGAAAATTAGGTTCGCAATGTTCATCCAAAACATGTATGAAGAAACAATAATAAAAAGAAAAGTCACATGGCAAAACTGCTTAAGTTTGTAATTTTTCTTCCTTCCATGAATATGATCATTCGTCATCAACACAAAAAGCTTCATATGGACAGCCGGCAAGTACTTTGATTTGAAGTAAATACAGCCCACGACATTGTGCAAGATATTAGCTACAATTGCTGGAAAGAAAGAGAAAGAAAAACAGAATATTAATATCAGATATGTGAAAGCCTAATTTAAGACAAAAATGTGAAGTCATTAATAACTACTTACCATGTCATTTCCAAATAGGCCTTCAATCTCTCATTCCTTCAATATTTGACCCTGAAATATTTCATACAAAGCTCGCACTGTCGGTAAAGTTTGCTCAGATCTTGGTTCATAATGCGTTCTTGCTCTTGCCTCCTTTGAGCTATTTCCCTCAATTTTTGGGCTTTCTCTTTTAATTCAATTTCCTTTTTCATTACTTGTTCCCGTAGTTCAAATTCTTTCCTATTCTTCCCTCTTTTCATCTCCAAATCCACCAGATTAACATTAACTTGTTTTTCTAATGTGCATTGTAATTTGTTCAATGCATTCATCACACCTTTCTCCTCATTCAACTTTCTCTTTTTCTCTTTACAACTTTTTCTTCCTTGTGGGCTCACGACATCGTTAGAATTAACTCCTTCAGATGCCATATGATCATCACCTAGATTAGGTAAAGGCTCATCTAATGTTGGTGAATTGACGTTGTTGAACTGTTGTCTATTAAAGACATTTTTCTTGGTAAGTTCTTTTGAACACCATTTCGGATTCCTTATCAAGATTTTCCAACAATGAATATATTTGAATGGTTTACCATTTTGAAGATCCTCATACATTTGCATCGCTTTTATTTTCTAAGGAAAAATATATACATAAATAAAATGAGATGTCACTACTAAAAAATTGACTATTAGGGACGGTTAAAATCCGTCCCCAATACTAGACATTCCGTCCTCAATATACATTGGCAACGAAAGCTAGAGCCGTCCCTGTTAAGGGTGTTGCGAATACTTTCAGGGACGGTTCTAACGACGGCTTGGAAAGCGTTGTAAAAAGTATATGTATTCGCAACGATAAGTTACCGTCCCTATTGAGTAAACAATTTGCCACGTTTTTAACCGTCCCCAATCATAGAAAATAAAATGTCCCAGAAACCTTACTTATTAGGGACTGATTTAAACCGTCCCTAATGTTGTTAAATTTTTTTTTCATCATCACAGTACATGGTGCACCTGATACTAGACAACCCTTTTTAAAATTTAACTCTAGAAAGCTATAAACACTTCAAGAAACTAAATATTATCATACTCAAAATTTTAGAACAAGAAAAAGCCAAACCCACCTCAAGATAAGTACAAATGATACTTGATAAAAATATACAAATAACATCCACCTACATTCAATTTATAAATCCAAACTAACATATCCATATTCATTTAGAAATCTAAATTAAATGAGTATTCAATACACTTTTATGTTATCCTGTTGAATAGAAACATAATTAGTTTAAAAGAATATACAAGTGTTTTGAGTCCTTCTTTTTCCGTCTTCATATGGCTTTAACACTCTCTATGGACCTGCAAATAAAACACTTGTGTCGATTGATTGTTTTCGTATCAAGAAACCATGAATACAAACATTCAAGAACCGAACAAATGAGAAGAAATTGCTTGTTACTTAATGAAAGTTTTTCTCTTTACCGAGTCCTTCTTTTTTCCTCTTTCATATGGCTTTAACACTCTCTATGGACTCGCAAATAAAACACTTGTGTCGATTGTTTTCGTATCAATAAACCATGAATACAAACATTCAAGAACTGAACAAATGAGAAGAAATTGCTTGTTACTTAATGAAAGTTTTTTCTCTTTACCGAGTCCCGTGTGAAGAAATGAATCTATGATCTTTGAAAACTTCGTCTACTTGGAGCATGGTCATCCTATCTTGTGGCAAGTCACCGAACATGCTACGCAATATGAAGAACACATATCAAGCACTCTTCTTTGCTCAATTGTCATGTTTCTCCATCCTCATGCCATGTTTTAGCTTTCCCCATCACTTCTTCACAAAGTCTTTGAGTTGTCTAAAATCTCTATTGCTCGTTTCGGTAGTGCCATTTTGACAAAAATGGTGAAGATTCAAATTCTCTTGGAATAGTTTGTCAAGAGGCCTCTTCCTGAAAATCTCCAAAGAAGAGGCCCACGCCTATTCCATACTCCGAAAAGTTGATTTTGTATCATTTGCATTAAATTCAATTTTTATCTAAGTGCATGCAATTCAAAACTTACTATGATTGTGTAACCTCATGCCTTTTTGTATTAATTGTTCTAGGGACATTAGTGGCTAAATTGGAAAATTGAGAAAGACTCATTAACTGAAGTTACCTGGAGCTACAGAAATATGGCATTTTCTTCTAGTCTTGTCACCTTGTAACTTCATCTGCAATAACTTGTCACACAGGTCAAAGAATATATCTTTGAACTTTCATCAACATAGATGATATCCTTCCTTCCAGATAAGGCTTAATTGTACCTTATAGTTTCTCTTGTGAACATTAAAACCCAAAGGTTTAGCAACTTCCTCAATTTTTGACATAATTTCATTTGCACGACACTTGGAAGTAAAACGTGTTTCTCTCTTCACTAGACCCTGTATTTTTTTAATCCAAGAAAAACATGGAACCTACTAGGTTGGCTGATGATTTTACTTAAATATGAATATATAAAGTGCAGATTAATATCTTAATAACAGAACATATTTATTCTTTGTTCTGTTTTAGAGAAGAAAGAATAAATATTTTGCATTCACAAGATTGAAAATGAAAAATGATAATTAGCCAACTTCCCTGCACCAAGTGCTCTCTTCAGAACAACATATTCACTCAGAAGTCAATCACCATTACCTATTTCAAAATTTGATCCATTGACAAAAGCTTATCCACACCTTTGTAATATCTCTCCACAGACCCCACCTCAAAATCTGCCCTATTTCTTAGAAGATCACATTAAACCACACCCTCTTTGAAAAATCTCAATAATAACCAATTTTAGTAAGCTAAGTTGAACTGCTCCAAAGTTCTTATACTAGAAAATGCCACATCTCAATCACTGTGTTATCTTCAAGACAAATATTGACTTCCAAGCTTCATAATCTTTGCGACAAAAATCTTGAGATGGATAATGTATCCCTGAAATAATGAGGCACGACGATGGTCTGAACACTGCAGATTATGTAAGTTAAAGAAAACTTCTCATGCCTGCAGATATTTCAGATTTTGATCATTTTATATCAAGGAATCATTGTAGGTGTGCAACTTAAAGTAGGATTATCAGCCACATTTCCTGACTCGAAGTTTTCCTCTTTAGAACACAAGTTTCTTTTTGAAACCTATCATCATTATGTGTTTCAGAATTTAATCTAATTACAACAGATTGTCCATATACACTTGTAAATAGCACTCTGCAGTCCCAACTTCAAAATCTGCTCCTATTTCATAGTTGACTACATTAAACCAAAAATTTCCTCTTCTTTTCAACCTCCACAACCAATTTCTATGTAAACTAGGTTGAACTTCACCAGTGTTCTAATGGAAGAAAATATCACCTCCCAGTGACTTAGTGTTAACATCAAAACAAAATTATTAGATAAAACTTCTCTAGCCTGCAAAATTCCGCAAAACTAGGTGATCCAGACAACTCGGTTCAGTCTAGTTCCAAAGAAACAAACATTATATTTTGGTTAGGCAACAAGGTAAACTAGCCATTCAGTCCAATTCTTTATTTTTGATAGAAAAACTGAAAACCAACCAGATACCGGTTTCTTAACTTTTTGAGTAAATGTCAAGGTTTGAATGGTTGGTACGTAATCCACCACACCTAACTTTAAATAAAAACAATTTTTGGAACCCTAATCATTGATCCGAGCAGTAACCAAACAATTTTGAATTTTGATTGGATGGCTTCAAACGCTTCAACTATTGAACTAGATTGGACGATAACTCAATTTAGACCAGTTTGGTCTGGTGCTTGCAACTGGACTGAACCTACCATCACCGGCGACCACCCTTTCTCTTTGTTGACCACTAATATTTATTCTTTCTTTTCTAAAACAGAACAAAGAATAAAATAACTCAGTTGATTGTGAAATATTGAATGCTCCTACTGCACAAAAATCTCCAAAACAGAGAAATTCCCAATTTCACAATCACAAAGTGCTGCTTTTGAAGGAGCCCGAGATCAGAGTGGAGAGACAAAGGAGAGATGCGAAGGAGAGAGAGAGAATGAAAGAATTACCTGGCCGGCGACGGGAGAGAATTACGGCTGCTTTTCCCTTCAATTCTCTAATGGCAGCAGCTAGGGCTTTTTCCCATCAAACATTTGATTAAAATGATGTTTGGTTAAAATTATGGAAGGAATTTTTCACTCATTAGGGACGGTTATGTTTGAAAAATTGCGTCCCAGATTAAGAATGTTTGGGACATTTTGCTCAACAAATCCCCATACAAATAACATATTTTTGGGACAAAACTTGAAAATCCGTCCCAATATTTTTGGGGACAAAACTTGAAAAATCCGTCCCTATTAACTCATTTTTTGGGACGCACATTTCTAAACCGTCCATAATGATTGACTATTGGGAACGAAATATTAAACCGTCCCCAATTAGGAGTCCCCAAAAATCATTTTTTAGTAGTGTGTGAAGTTCAGAGTTAAATCTAGTTTGATTATTTTGTAAAACAACCACATTTCTAAAGTAGAATTGCATCTAAAAGATTAAGTACCAAAAATGTAATAATAACATGACATTCTTACCACATCTTCCGAGTTTGTACCACTTTGTGGATGTCTTTCTAGTCGCTCATAAAATCCATGAAATTTGTTAACTGCGGCTTGAATTTTTCCCCAGCGACATTGTAGGCTGTTGTTGTTTTTGAAATTATTGCATTCAACCCCCATATTCTCCTTCCAAACTTGTAAAATACGGTTCCACATAGCTATATTTTTTGATTGTTCCCAACATCAGAATCCACTGAAATATATAGCCATGCCTTTGTGAGTGCAATATCTTCATCTTTAGTCCAATCTTTTTTGGAATTTAAAGATTGAGAGTTATTGGACTTTTGGATATCTTTGACTTTATTTTTAAACTGCTTAGGTGTACTATGAGTTTGAGTACTACCAATTGGAGTAGTGGGAGTATTCAAGTGATTTTGATAAGAGAATCCAGATCTATATTGTTGGTTAGCATGAGAATGGTAGGAACCATTTGATGGATCGAAGTGATATATAGGTTGAAACGGTATGTTTAACGGAGTAAATTGATTCAAAGATTGAGATGAGATATTTTTGGAAGGTTGTTGCGAACATGAGAAGTTATTAGAGTCTTGTGAATCCATTTACAACATATGTTTGCACATTGTAAACACCAAGTTAAGAATTCATTCGAAATCCTTAAATGAAAGGTAATAAATATGAATTTATCAAGATCAGTGAAAGGTAATACATATACCCAATGTAGAGCTTCCAATACAAAAAATGAATAACTCCGTATGTTGATTCAATTCAATGATACATAGCTCATTGAATAAAATGCACAGAATATGATTTTGAAATTTTAAGACTATGATCGGTGCTTCTTTGTCAACATCCATGGAAATATCACAATCAAATACACATTAAAATTCACTAATACAACACAAAGAAAAATTGATATAGACATCCAAAATAGGTACAACTTTGATACACTAATTCATGTGTGGATGAAATTACCATGAGAAATAGGCATTTATAACAAATCTCAGAACTGAATACATCTCAAATTCTAAATAAAGAAATCATCCCTGAGAACATTGATCAATGTGCAAAACTTCAATGAGAAATCCAATGTCACAGCAAAAATGAAACAGGGTAAGACTTGCGATCCGTGGCACGGCGACTCAAATGACTCTTAACACTTTCCACTATACTGGTGTGAGTGCCAAAAATGTTACTCTAGGTGTTCCGAGGTTGAGGGAGATCATTAATGTTACCAAGAAAATAAAAACACCATCTCTCTCTGTATACTTGAAGCCCGAAGTCAGTAAAAAAAAGGAGATGGCCAAAAATGTCCACTGTGCTCTAGAATGCACTACTTTATGGAGGCAAATTTTGATATTTGCCATAAGATTCCCAGGAAAATAAAGATGAAAAGAATAATAGAGCAAGAAGATAAATTATACAGTTGAGAAAGGACTAAGTGAACAACTGCCACTCCTATGCTCATATAAATTGAAAAAGTCAAGAAATTTTCCACATTAAAACAAACAATTTCAAAACTAAACACGCAAAAAGTGGGATCATTATTTCAACTGCAAATAATTGACAAAGCAATCAGATCAATTAAGTAAATAGAACAATGAGATAAAGGATGAGTAACTTTATTGCATGATCTTAGCAAAATTGATTGCAGTACGTTACCACATTGGAAGATTTTCTTGTGCGATTTTGCTTTGCCGTCGGTGACTGAAGGAAGAGATGAATGGATGTTGGTGGAGAGGGATGGATGTTGGTGGAGAGGAATTGATGTAGGTGAAGTGGGTATATACAGAAATTGGTTTTTCCATGTGAAGATTTTTCCCCAGATTGTTTTGTGCGGGTTGGTCTCTTCGTTTTCTTTGTTTACCCGCCTTTTTTACCCATTCACGACTCGGGCCCGACAAGCAAATGTGCCTTCTAGAGTTGAACAGTGGGTTTGTGTTTAATTTTTTTTTTGCCATGTCAGCTGAACATAATTGAAGACAGACTGCATTAGAGAAGATAAATAGTTCATAATGTGTATTTTGATGATTTGACACATTTTTCTTCACACCCACAGTGTTGCATTGGAGATTTTCTGATTATTTGACATCAATAATAAATAGCTTGCAATAAATCTTTTATATATAACGCCTTATCAATTTAATTAAGAGACCATGACTGAAAAATATATCAATTTAAAAAAAAATACATAATATAAATTGTGTTAAAGACTCTTCAAATTAACTTTTTAAATTAAAAAATGAGTTTAATTCTCGATATTTAAATAATTTTAATTTTCAATACTCATATGTTGACTAAAAGAATGTTCAAGAGACTCTCTAAGAGCATCTCACAGAGATTCTTTATTTATAAAGAACATCTTTAAGATTTTAAAGAGCATATACAAATTTAGAGACTAAGGTGGTGTTCTCTTTGCGTTTGTGTTTTGTGTTTTGAATTCATTTTGTGTTTTGTGTTTTGAATGTTTGTTTTGAGATTTTTGAAAATGCGTTCTTTTTGAAATTTTCGAAAATTGTTTCTGAAAACAGAAAACTCGAAAATGCATTTCTTTGAAATTTTTTAGAAATTTAGACTTACTTGAAATTAAAAACAATTATTAATTAAAGACAATTCAAAACAATTCAAAATAATTATTATTGGAATTAAAAACATTGAAAAAATTTAGAATTATTTGGAATTAAAAATAATTATTAATTAAAAACATTTAAAAACAATTATTGTGGAAATTAAAAATATTTCAAAACAATTAAAAACGTTTAAAAACAATTAAAAACAATTATGTTTTGAAATTAAAAACAATTAAAAACATTTACAAATAATTATTAATTAAAAACAATTATATTTGGAATTAAAAAAAATTTAAAACAATTATATTTAGAATTAAAAATAATTATATTAATTCAAAACACTTAAAAAAAAAGCCACGCATGTGAGGATTCGAACCCGTTACCTCTAGCAAACAATTAGCGCGCGCTGACCGTTTTGGCAAGGAGCCGCGTTTTGTTAAAAAAATACAGAAAATGATTATATTATGATTGTTTTGCTCCGCCTAAAAATAATAATAATAAAAAAAAGAAACGCCGGATGAATGACTCGAACCGCCGACCTCCACGGCCAAAACGCGCGTTTTGGCCGTTTTGAAAAACACCCTTTTTTTGTTAAGGAAATCCAAAAACGACTAAAAAGCCATTTTCTATTTCCTTTGATAATTGTTATGGTGTTTTGAAAAATGGATTTTCAAAAATGGCAAAGAGAACACATTTCCACTATTTCCAAAAACACAAAATGGAAAATGGATTGAAAATGGGCAAGAGAACATCCCCTAATATTTTTGAACAACTCAAATAGCCTTTTTATTTTTAACACTTCATTTTACTTCTCCCAATAAGTATTTATTATTTTTTATTATATTTTATTTTGACATGCTTCTTTCCTAATTATTAAATGTTTTATTCTCAATTTTATATTGTATATATTATTTAATTTAGTCAACATATAAGTATTGAAAACTAGATTCTTTGAATGCGTTTAATTATAGAGAATGAGTTTGACTCTCTCTCTATTTTAAAAAGTTATTTTGGAGTGTCCATTGGAGCACAATTTTAAATATTGATTCTCTAAAATAGAGAGCCTCTTGGAGATGGTATAATTTAAATAGTTTATACAAAATAAAATAGAGAAAAATGGAGGAAATTCATATACTCCCCATGTCCCACAAATATAGGCTTACTTTTTTTTTTTTTTTTTTTTTTTTTTTTTACACCTGTCTCAAAATATAGTCCACTTTTCTTGTTGATAATATAGTTGATTTCTTAATTTCTTAATATGCCTCCTATTTAATGTGTCTTGTTATCAATAAATGTGAAATACCATGATATTAATATAAGGGTATATTAGAAAAAATGCAAGTAAAAAAATTTATTTTTCCAACTATATTAATTAAATTTTTTTTAGTCTGTATGAAAATAAAAGTAAGCATATCTTTGTGGGATGGAGTGAGTAATAATTATGAGGGAATTATGTCAAAATAAAATAAAATATAGAGAAAAATAATAAAGACTTATTGAGAGAAGTAAAATGAAATGTTAAAAATAAAAAAGTTGTTAGAGTACTTAAAAATTTTTACTCTCTGAATTAATAGATTCTCCCTAAAATACAAAAGATACTCTCTAAAATACAATACTTTATAGAGCATCTCAAAGATGCTCTTTAAACATAAGTTGCTTTATATTTTAAAGAGTCAATTCCTAAAATTATACTCCAATAGACTCTTCAAATTAAAATTTTAAAATAGAGATTTGGAAAGACAAACTCACTCTTAATAATTAGATGCATTCAATTATTCCAATATTCAATACTACATATATTGATTGAACTAAATAGTATATAGTCCCTCCGTCCGACAAAGAAATACTTATTTTTTTATTCATCTGTCACAATTTGTAGGCTATTTCCCTTGTTGAACATATAGTTAATTTCTTAGTTTTCTAATATGTCCATATTTAATGTGTTTTGTTGTCAATAAATATGAACTACCATTATATTAATAGTAGAAGAATGTTAAAAAAATATAAATAAAATTTATTGTTTCAACTATAATAACTAAATTTTCTTAATCTGTGTGAAAATATAAGTAAGCATATATTTATGGGACGAAGAGAATATAAAATAAAATAGAGAAAAATGAAGCGAAATTGTATACTCCATCAATCCCATAAATATATGTTTACTTCTATTTTCACAAAGATTTGAAAATTTTAATTATTATAGTTGGAATTATAAATTTTACTCGTGTTTTTTTAATATATCCCTATATTAATATAATAATATTTCATATTTGTTGATAACAAGACACATTAAATATGGACATATTAGAAAACTAAGAAATTAAATACACTATCAACAAGGAAAATTAATTATATTTTGAAACATATGAATAAAGAAAGTAAAGCTATTTTTATGGGACGTATGGAGTAATAATTAAGAGGAAATCATGTCAAAATAAAAAATAAAAAAAATAATAAATATGTTGTTGGAGTAGTTCAAAACTATACTCTTTAAAAATATAAAAAATGCTCTTTATAAATAAAAAAATTCACTGTTCTAAAAAGCTCGCATAGGCGGCGCTTAGTCTCCGCATAAGCTTGAAACTCGGCCTCGACGTCTAACTACGGCTCATACCTCGCCCTCACCTCGCCCTTATCTGGCCTTCGCCTAGGTCTCACTTATGTTCGAAAAGATTAAAGTTTGACCTTCACGCCTAGCCACGCTTTACATTTTTAGAACACTGAAAAAATCTATTCAATATGCTCTTACAATTTGATATCGCACATGAATTATAGTGTATTAAATGAGTTCAGACGAATAGCTTCTCAGAATACATTGAAACTTAAGAGCATCTCCAATGCTAGACATCTTTTAAAAAGTCTATGTGGCAAGAGAGAGAAATGAAATGAGGAGAGATATTGTAGAATGAAGAAAGAGAAAAAAAAATAGAAGAGAGAGATAGACACAATGTAGCAGCATTTATTGTAGAAGGTGTCTAGCAATCCGTCTAGAAATGGACATCCTTTTGAACAACATTCTACAATAAATAATGCCACATTGGTTTTGTCCCCTCCACCTCATCGCCACATCATCTAGACATTCAAAATAGAAGTTACCATTGGAGATGCTCTAACCTCGCATTGTTAATTTAGTTGCATCTTATTGAATGGACGAATTTAAGTTCAATAATTTTGTAGGACTTCAAGAGGTGCACGAATTATTTTGTCTTCAATTAATAAAAATACAAGTGTTGAGTTTTATTTCTTATGCGAGCTATTTTTTTTTTTTTTTTAAAAAGAAATTATTTATAAGTTACTTGTAGGTGATTTGTTTTAAATTAGGTCAAAATACTTTTCAAAATTGCTATTAAGTTATATTATTTCAGCTATATTTCAATTGATTCTATAATTACCCGTGTGATTCATATTAATTAGAATTAAATCCAATTTAAACTTCAACACAGCAACGACACATGGCCACCATCTTCTCTCGCACCTCTCGCCGTCTATTACACCTCGTTGCCGACGTTTCATGACTCGCCGTCGGCCAC
Source organism: Forsythia suspensa (assembly GCA_023638005.1). NCBI lineage: Eukaryota > Viridiplantae > Streptophyta > Magnoliopsida > Lamiales > Oleaceae > Forsythia > Forsythia suspensa. The sequence goes on along the minus strand of CM042673.1, from coordinate 45,949,328 downwards.
CAAACATTTCTCATTGTTTTCGTGAGTGATAATAGTGGATTCACAATTATTTACTGCTTCCCAACTATGTAAAAAATAAAATTTTAAACTTTAACGACTTTCTATTATTATCAGATAACGATGATGATTCTGATAAGTATTGGACAGTCACTGGATTACAAAATTTTAGAAACAATTGCTTCTTGAATGTTATTTTGTATGTGGATTCAGTTTTTATGAATGATTTCCCTTATTTTTCTTGAATTATGTTGTTTTTGTTAGAGATAGTGATTTTTTGATATATAGGAATACAATTGTTTTGTAATCATTTTTTGGTCGAATAAAAAAAACAACATTTGTTTTACATAAATCAACATTTTTATATGTTTTGGGATATTATCGTCATACATTCATGGTATTTTTTTGATATTGTATCATAGAAAAACAATATCTTAATAAAACAGTATCACAAATAATATATTAATATCTTATTAAGAATAATATTTCAGCATCTTAATATAACAATATCACAGATAAAAGTATCTTATTATTTTAGTATCAAAAATACATTATTATATTAATATAACAAACATATTAGTATCAATATCTTTGTAAATAAGAACATTATTACACACTCAAAATATAAAATTTCAACCCAACACAAGAACAGTATCATAGATTGAAACAGTATCAAATATTTTGAATAAAAATAGTATCAATGATCTTGTACTACTAATGAAATATTTTGAAATTGTATCATTACTTCAACCATAAAATATTTAATTTTGAAAGTGTATTTATTTAGAGGAGTTTAAAAGTTTTTTTTTTTTAGATTTTGAAAAAAATTAGTGAAATGTGTAGTTGGAAAATTGATAAAATTTGTAAGTCGCATGAAATATGTATAGTTGAAAATAAGTTCAGAAAAAAAAAAAGTTAATAAATCTGGCCAAACATGCTATAATGAATAAAAACTAGTGTACAATATTAAAAGTAAAACAACATCAATTATTTTTCATAAAACAATATCATAATAAAACAACATCTTAGAAAACAGTATTTTAGTAAAACAATATCAAAGAAAATAATATTATAATAAAATAATATCATAGAAGACAATATCATAATAAAACAGTATTGTGTTTGAAGTAGCGATTTTTGTAATTGTAGGGGAATGTTGGTCTTTTAGTACTAAAATATGACTTTATTTGAATTAAGTTTGGCCTATATGACTTTGGAGCCCATGAGCTCATGATCAGTGACCGACTCTGAATTTTCTCAAAATACAATTATATTATGGGTTATCTAATTTAATAGGGTCATATAAGTGATCAATTGATTGGACTTTAGAAACATCTATTGGTATGAGCTTTGTAATGTGTAGAAACATAATATTAGTCTAATTAGGATTGATGAGAATCTAATTAACTAGTATATAAGGCGTATTATATGGTTAGGTCATCAAGTCAAATCATTCAATTAGTTTTGCTTTTCTCCTATATCTCCGTCTTGGAGTGAGATCTCATTGAGCACTAAAGTGATTTGACTGTGGAAAATCCAAACCATCTTGATTTCAACACAATTGATTCAACACCTATTCTTGATAATTTAACATGATGATCTTGAGTTCTTTAATTATGTGATTATAATTAAATATTTAATGTTTAAATCTAATAAGTGGTATCAGAGTATAAATCATATTAGGAGCATGTTTGGTAGGGTTTAAAATAAACTATTTTTTTATTAAACTCATTTTCAACCATATATTTCATGGGACCCATAACTTTTATCAATTTTTCAACCACATATTTCATCAATTTTTATTAAAACTTCCTAAAAAAACTACTTTTAAACTCTACCAAACAAACACTAGATTACTAATTTTTTTATATGAGAAATTTACAATTTTCGTCTCCAACCTTCTGAGTTTGTTACTAATTTATCCTAACATTTTTTTAGCATCAAACATCCACAACCTTTCATTTAATTGTAAATCATGTCTCTATTGACATATTTTGACGAATTTGCCATCATCTTTGAATAAACAAAATAAAAGAAAATAATAACAAAAATAAGAGAAAATTGCAAAAAAATCTCATAACTTTTAAAAAAGTACAAAGTATCTTATTCCTCACCCACCCACCCTTACTCTGAAAATAAATTGTACAATACAAAGTGATGTACAAACACGAATATGAAGACTACACTTCTTGTCAACAAAAGTTTCATGTTGGACTCATTCAAACACAAGATTGGAGTCTCATTACGGTAAACTGCAAAGCGAACGCCAAATTCCAAATGCCAACCCTCTTGATTCAAAGAAGAAAACGTTTGATTCAAAGAAGAAAACGGGCCACAGAAGACAATTCCATAATTGTCCTCGAAATCTCAGCAGGAAAAAGGCTTGGGATTGCTGGTTAATTCCAAGTTTGTTGGCTCTGAAACTACATAAGCTGAGCATTTCAAAGGCTAGATTGAAAATTTGTGACATAGGTTTGTAGTTTGTTCTTAATGGCTTAAAGAATTGTGAGGTAACGAGTTTAGAGGGTGGAAATGAAGGTCTAGGAAAATGGGTTGTCGAAAAAAAATTGAAGTGGAAAGATGAGAAATGAAAATTTTGGTTTGTGGAAGCAGTTGTGATGAGAAATTAGTGTGGTTTCGTACAAGGGCTTTTGCTATTATGGAGGGAAACTGAGGATTTTAGATTGTGCAGTGTTTGTGCATGAGATTGGATGAGTGGGGGTACTGGGGAGTTTCTTTGCTTTGGTATAGTAGTGGTGGTGGTGGTATGGAGGTGATGATTGTGGTTGGGTGGGGTTTGGTGGGGGTGGAAGATACTTTGGACTTTTTTAAAAGTTATGAGATTTTATTTTTTTAATTTTATTTTATTTTGTGTTGATTTTTTTTTTTTTTTTTTTTGTTTATTTAAAGAGGAGGGCAAATACACCAAAATATGTCATTGTGGATGTAATTTGCAATTAAATGAAATGATTGGAAATGTCCGATGCTATAAAAAAGTTCAAGGGTAGATTAATAACAAACGGTAAATGTTAGGAATGAAAACTATAAATTTTCCTTTTCATATACATTTTTTTTTTTTTTTTGAATTAATATGCCCGTAAGGAATTTAGGGTAAAAACTCTTTAAGTGTATTAGTATAATTATTTTTTGGCTTGATTTGTTGAGGAAAATAAACAATTAAAGAATTAAAAAAAATAACAAAAGGTTAAATTCCAACTATTGGAGCACACAGTGTTGCTGTTCACAGTGTGTAGACGCTACTGGAGCTTGCAGGGCCCGCTAGCGTTGCTACTGTGAGGGCGCCACTGTCCCAGCCAAATCTGAATGGGCGACGACGGTGGCTAGCGACGCTAGGGTTTCAAACCCTAGCTACTGCAATTTGGGGACGATACATGATTTGTTAATTTAATGAATTTAAGGATTAAGGTGCAAATTTTAATTCAAGTTCTTAAAGTTTTCAGATTTTAATATCTTAGCACTTAAAGTTTTAGATTTTAAGATTTAGTCTTTAAGGGTTTGGATCTTAAATCTTAGGTCCTTAAAGTTGTCGATTTTAAAATCTTGGACCTTAAAAGTTTGAACTTTCAATTTAAGCCCTTAAAGTTTTGAATTTTAAGATTTAGTCATTAAAGTTTTGGATTTTATATATTAGGTTTTTCAAGTTTTAGATTTTTTTTAAATATTAGATCCTTAAAGTTTGAAATTTTCAAATTTAATCTCTAAAATATTTTCACATTCTTGAATTAATTATCCTATATTTCAAAATAAATAAATTGAAACAATACGTTGCTAAAGTAACCTCTATCGCGTAATTTTGTTTATTGTGTCTCTGTTACTTATGCGAACAATGACCAACCCAAAGGAAGATTACTGTTTGGCCAAATTGAAGATATACATGTGGTAATAAATATGTAATAATTATCAAGTTTTCATGTAGACAATAAGTCAGTCTAAAGAAAGGCTTATTGTTTGACATAGTAATTATCAATATTTGATAATTACAAATAGAGTACCACTTTCAAGTTGATGTTTATGAAGACTAAATATCAATATTGTACTAGGGCCATATAAGTGATCTATTGACTGAGCTCTAAAAACATCTATTGATACGAGCTTTGTAATGTGTAGAAACTTAATATTCGTCTAATTAGGGTTGACGAGAATCTAATTAACTAATATAAGAAGTATTATATGGTTAAGTCCCAAAGTCAAATCATTGAATTAGTTTTGCTTTTCTCTTCTATCCATGTCTTAGAGCGAGATCACATATAGCACTACATAGATTTGACTGTGGAAGATCCTAACCCCCTTGATTTCAACACAATGGATTAATGTATTATTCCTCAACACCTATTCTTTATAATTTAGGAATTTTGGCACAAATGGTCTCTAACTTCTACTCTTAGTGTGGAATTGGTCCCTAACATTTATTTTTTTGGCAAACAAGTCTCTAACCTATGTATTTTAGTGCGAAATTAGTCATTATGGGATGAAAAAGACAAATATGTCCTTAGTTTTAATTAGAAAAAAATTGTATATGGATTCCTAATGATTACAAAATGTGCAAATATGTCCAATACTTTTATTTTTATAAAAATTAAAGAAAACTAATGAGTTATTTTTTTTAAATTAACAATTTAGTAATAAATATGTCAAATAAAATTATTATTTTTAATATTAAGTAATTATATTATTTAAAATTTAAAATTTTATTTTATTGTTGTATAAAAAAAATAACTTTGGCACAAACTTGATATTCAAATACTTTTATTTAATTGAGTTACATGTTTATTAACTACAAATATTAGTGATCCAACTATATTCTTCATATTTTAATTTATCGTTTTATTTTCGTTCAAAAATAAAACACATAATGTGTAAATTAATTTTTATTAGTATTTTTATGTTAAATAAAAATATAATAAGATTAGTTCGATGTCATAAAATTATATACGTCATTTTGTTATTTATTCAACTTAATTTTTAAAGTAAAGAGGGAGAAAAAAATTTATAAGTAAAGAGGGAGAAAAATAATTTTTCACAATGATTTCTCCCTCTTTAAATAATATAATTACTTAATAATAAAAATAATAATTTTATTTGACATGTTTATTATTAAAGTGTTAATTCAAAAAAAAAAAATCTCATTAGTTTTCTTTAATTTTTTATAAAAAATAAAAGTATTAGACCTATTTGCACATTTTGTAATGATTAGAAATCCACATACAATTTCTTCTAATTAAAACTAAAGGTATATTTGTCATAAGGACCAATTTCGTACAAAAACACATAGGTTAGGGACTTGTTTGCCAAAAAATAAACGTTAGAGACCAATTCTACACTAAAGACAAAGATTATGGACCATTTGCGCCAAAATCCCTATAATTTAACATGGTGATATTGAGTTCTTTAATTGTGTTATTATAATTCAAAGAGACTTAATAGTGTTCTAAAATACTCGCTTAGGCGTGCGTCTAGGCACGCCTAGGCTTGATGCTTAGCCTTGCCGCCTCATCTCGCATTGCTCATTTTTGCGTATCGACCACGTATTGCCACCCTTAGACGCGCCTAGGCTCGATCGCGCAACCCCTCCGCCGCCACGCATTATGTATTTTAGAATCTTACCTAATATACACTCTAACTTGGGATTTTTTTCACTACTGATTTTAACTATTTTTGGATGGCATCATTAATAAGATGTTAAGAAAATTAGTGTTTATTAGTTTTTCGAGGCACTGATTTTTGGTGGTTTAAAAACCATCTACAACTAGTATAGTATAATTTGGGGTATATTTTTCAACTAATCAAATCGATGATTTTTTGGTTGTTTTTCAAATTTTATCCTCTCTAAAATAATTATTGTCAAATTTATCATAAACCTAAAATACAGTACTTTCTTTTTCATATCATTCAAGGTTGCAAAAGAGAAAAAAAAAAAAAAAAGGGCAACCAGACCCTTGAATAATAAACTCCCACAGAAGAGTTGGACTATAGGTCCTATTTGCTTTTAATGCCCCCCCTTAACCTTTTTCTCCTCCAAATCCAAATGAGGTTTAAGACGGAGGTGGAACCCTTCTTGATTAAATACTGGACAGCACTTACATCTCGTACAGTCAAATCAAAGATACTAAATATATCGTAAAGGCATGTTTAGTCTGTGGTGATCTCCTTCTTACAGTAGAGAAGAGTTATAATATTCATTGGATACTTGTTCAATAGTGATTAGATAAGTAAAAGTGTTTTACATTTAAAGTCAACTACTCGTTCAATCATCACTGGACAAATATCCAATGAGTATTATAATTCCTTCCTACTGTAAGGAGGAGATCACCACCGCATGTTTAGTATAGTACTTGATGCTAATTGACATTATTTTTGATAAAATTTTAATTATTATTTAATATTGTTTAATGCAACATAAGAAACATGCTATACATATATGTATTTATTACACGTGTTAGTTGGAGCTACTCTTTTGGCTAATGCTTTAAACACGAAAACATATCTTTTTAGGCTTACCCTACCAATTAACTCTTTCACTTTACAAAAGCAATCACAAGATAAGGTTTTTAAACACTTATTTTATTCATAATTAATAAATCAATAAATATTTTTAAATTAACTATTCTGTTTCCGTAAAGAAACTATTTGGGAGAGTCTTCAAATAGCTAACTGGTGCCATATATAGAAAAAAAGTATGTATTTCTACAAACCTAAAATACCACCAATTATGAGAAACACAATGCAAATTCTGAAGGATCATAGGCATTTATACTTTGTATCTAACATGGCTAACATTTATAGTAAAATAGGTGAATCCATTACTAGGGAGGCACAAGCTTATCTTCAATAATGAATGGAATCATCTTGAAATATATGGACCAAAATATTTAAAGAAATTGAATCCTTATTATTGCGTCACGTCAAATTAAATCTAATTTGTTTTTTCCCTCTTATGACATGGTTGGGAGTAGCGGGTGTGAAGTAGTGAAAATACAGAATTCACCAACACTTATTTAATTACTATTGATTCACTTGTGAATACTAAGAAATAGATATCAAAAATTCATTATAGAATATTAAAAGAGTTAATTGGACAAACTCCTACATTCAAGATGTGTATTTTGAAATATGTCTATTTTTTTTATAATATTTAACGAATTGACCAGATTTTAAAAATTTAGACAAAATTATCATTAGATGACCAAATGAAAATCTATTATATTTATTTTCTCATCTTCTCACTCCCACTCTTTTTCTCTATAAACACTTTATCTCATCACTTCCTCTACCATTGTCTACCGCCACATGCTCCATTTTCCACTCTCATTTGTTATTTTCGCTGCCGGATTCTCTCATTCTTATCACTAATTCAAATATATTGTCAAATCTGTCAACAATTTTTGAGCCATTTAAGAAGTCGACCGATTTGTTTTTATAATTTATATTGTTGAGTAATTTTTTGTTTATTTAGTTTGTATATTAGTGGATTGTATTAGATATTGAGTTTAATTTACAATTTTTGTCGATCTAATTTATTGGTATATTTTATTGTTGATGTACGGAGAATGAAATTGATTACATTTGGTTGAAAACGGGTAGAAAAATAAGCACAAAATAGGGTACATAGAATTTGTCTCTTCGTCGATAGAATGAACAACCATTTTATTAATTAACAGAATTGACCTAATTTGTATCCTTTTTTAAATGTGTACCAAATTATTGTTCTGTAAAAATGGTCATCAATTTGGTGCCTATTAATGGGCACCAAATTCGTGCTCATCGACAAATTTGGTGTCAACAATCGACAAATGGGAAAGGCACCAATTTTGGTGTCTAGTCATCGACAAATAATTTTTATGTCGACAAATTTATTTTATTTTTATCGAAAAAAAATAATGATATGTCCAAGACAAAAATGGGCCACTAATTTGTGTCTATTTTGTATGTGTCCATTCTATCGATATTATCGACAAAAATAGACAAAGTTGGTGAACATCAAAAAGTTTGTCAACATCGACATTATTTTGTCGATGTCCATAATATTTGTTTTGAGATAAAAAAAATTTAGATGTTCAATTCAAATTGGCATTCAATAATTAAAAGTTGAAATTAAATAAGTGTCTAGGCTAAGTAATATGAATTTGTACATATCATCGTACTAAAAAAAAATTTAAATGTTGATTTTTCAGACTCATCTCTCGTTTTTCTTTAGCAAGAAAATCAACTGTCGATTTTTTTTTACTGATGTGTCGATTTTTGGACCGATAGATTTTCTTATAAGTTTATTATATGATCATTAACTATCGCCAAATCTTAACCACACAAAAAGTAGTCATTTTACAAAATGGTATATTTGAAATTTTGCATCTAAAAAATGACATATTTGCAACTGTTATAAAAATTGTTTTATTTGAAATCCACTGTTTACTTTTGGGCACATTGAAAAATTCTCCATATTAGAATTACAAGGACAATTGAGAAAACTCAGAAGAATTTATTCAATAAGGTATAGGTTTTATTCGAACAATTTAGAACATAACATTAGTGAATTTGTTATGCCAAAAAAATATACATGGCAATAAGGTAGTGGTTTTATTCAAACAATTTAGACATTAACATTAGTGAATTTGTTATGCCAAAAAAATATGCGTGGCAAAAGGGACTTACAAAAATGTCAAATGGACAAAAAAGGTCAAAATCACATGCTACTCAAAACGTAGTCAAGCAATAAAGTTAAAAGTAGGTTTAATTTAAGCTTTAGTGCTTTAGCATAACACTTCTCTGTGGGCGAAGCCACCTGACCAAATCACCAGTCAATAAGAGAAACATGATAGACTTCACCATATAGATATCGCTAGGTATTTGTCATTCTTACAATTCTATAGGGCCGTGGTCGAAACCTGTAGCCTGTGACAAGAATAACCAAAGGTTCTTTGCGAAGCTTCGTAAGTCAAAGGTTAGAAAAGACGAATACCTAGCCTCTTACCCATAAGCAACAAAGCATATTTTGGAGTACGTGGAGAATTTTCATGTGGCAAAGTTAGTTACAAAGAACATGTAAGTTAACGATCGCAAGAATGAAATAAAAGAGACTGCTGGAACAATAATTAGTAGCCACGTGGCATAGAATCATTTTGATTTTGAATAACTCAATAAAGATGACATGTGGCCATAAAAGTGCAAAAGATCGAAAAGTCCATCAGCCTGGGATATCTATAAATAGTATTTTAAAAATCATATAGAAAGGGGGATATTGGAAGGCTTTAGCCAAATTCTTACTCTTCAAATTATCATCTCTTACTTGACGGCAATCACCATTCGTAACCCCAATTTAGGGAGTTCGGTGATTGAAACAAGGATTGAGAGATTTGTCTTAACAAAGAAATGGACAAATACTTATTGGCTTCAACTTTCTGAGATCATCATAATTAATTCTCAAAAGAAAATATGGAATTATGGATTATAATTTTCAATTAAATAATAAAATGACCTTTTGATTTCATAAATGATGGAATTTGCAATCAAGGGGACTTGAATGGCCATGAGTTTTGTAAGAATTTAGTGTTGTGAATTGTGATAAATGTTTAAGTGTATATTTTGATATTGTTTATTAAATAATAAATTATTGATTTATTTTATTTGAATAATTGTTCGTGTATATAGATTTTGAACAAACAATAAAATGTATCTCATAACAGTTAATTATAAATTGACCACTTAAGTCGTTAAGTACAAAAAGTTTTAGTTTATAAAGTGATATGCAACCAGTCAATAAAGTTGTACACTTTGTTTTCATAAGGTCATATTATTTCTATTCAAGTTTATCTTGACTTTGGTAATAGAGATACTTGATACAATCAATGTGTATTAGACATTACCATATAATATTTAACCGCCACACATGATTAAATATTGTTCGACTATGGAACTAACGTCTAAATCTTGTATACGTTATAAATGTTAATTATTAGTCCGAGTTCTTTCATGTAACGAAAAGTAAGATTAATTTTATAATCAACATCTCTTTGCTTTGAGAATTAGGATGAACTAATTAACGAACATAAACCCGCAAGACAAAATCAGTCTTCTATTTAATAGGGACGATCGTCACTACGAGTATTTTTCAAATGAGCAATTTAATCTGAACTCAGTATTTTGACAATAAGATTGTTGAACTGTTAGTAGTGATTCAATCACAATTTATTGTAAAGTGAAAAACGGGACTCGTGATATTAAATAAATAATTAAAGTAACTGATTGGTCAAACAAGCTACTTACAATTATTTAATGATCGACGTGAACGGTTTGTTAGAATGACATGTCAGAAAATTTAATTATTAATAAAAAAAATTAAATTTCAATAATTTCAATACATTAAAGAGTGTAATCTCGAAATAATAGTGAAAAAAGTCAAGATTGGTTAATTAAATTTAAATTGTCAAGAATTGATCAGTATAATACTTAATTAAATGGAATTTAAATCAATTGTACCCGAACAGGTACCCTTTAATGACTTAATCGAGAAGCTAGAATTAATTGTAATTAAGACAATTAATTGATTAAGGTAATTGCGCTTATATTGTTTTAAATTAAAAGGAAATAAGCTAAAATAAAATCATTGAAAATGGTATGAAATATAGGCAATTTTGGTCTAGGAAATCGTGCAATCAATGAGGATTGATTGGCACACGTTTCATTGGGCAAAGTGGCGGTGTGAGAAAATAATATATATTTTGTATTAATTTTAGCAGCAATGATTGAAGTTTTATAAAAATTAAAATAATTATTAAAATAATTTCTGAGAGGGGTTGTCATACAAGTTTCTAAGAGCTTCTCCAATATATTCTATAGATTATTATTTAGATGTCACTTAATTTTAGAAGATGTCTCGATATACGTGACATTAGTTTCTAATGAATACACATTCAAGTTTGATCTTCAATGCATTCTATAAATTACTATTTAGGTGTATTTTATTTTATTAAAATAAAAATAAAATTACATTTAAAAAAGCATATAAATTTAAATTCACATAAAAAATCTAAATTTGCTGAGTCAGCATATATAATGGAGCTTCTGAATTTAGACGGAGTTCTAGATATTGTCTATTTTTTTTCCTGCCACGTCAGCTTGATAGAGTCCTTGATAGTTTGTATTGAAGATTTTTTTTGGACATTTTCTATTTTACTTATATGGCAAAAATTTTCTAGCAATCCTGTGTTGCATTGAAGATGCTCTAATAGTTACACTAATGGTTACTCGAATAGAAACATTAACCTAAAATCATACATGTCACTATTAAATTCAAACCTGGACACAAACAACTTTATTTAATATGCCACGTGAGACAAAATACCCCACCCTAAAAAATTCTCCAACAAAATGTAAAATATCACCAACTCACTGTTGATTAATATCGAAGAAATATAGAGAAAATGTGTTTGACAATTACTCTTTTAGCTGCAATTAAGACGACTTTGTTTGAAGTGACGTAATAGTTTACACCATTTTCGTCCATATTGAAATTTAACAGTGACATGTAGGATTTTAGATTTACGTTTCTAGTAAAATGACCATCGATGTTATTAGAAACTTGAGTGACTAGCACTGTAAAAAATTTTCAATGACCATTGTGAAATTTTTTAGTAAACTTAAATGACCATTATTGAAATTAACTTTTTTTTTTATTAACTGCTCACATGCTCGTGTAATCGATTCTTGGAAGAACATTGAAGAAGGCTTGGGGTTAAGGCTTTCTATAATAGTGCAAATCAAACAATTTTGTTAAAGTAAGCTCTAAGGATAATCCACTCAAACACTTTAAAATTAAATACATATTTTGTAGGTATTCCAATTACTTTCAATTTGTAAACTGATAAGTGTATTTTGTGCACTTATTCGAGCTTTTAAACTAAATTTTTATTTCATCATTTTACTGAATTTTTACTTAATTTTGTGTATTATTGCTTCTATTTCAGTTTTGGACCTGTTTATAAATAATTGGAGAAGATTAGACGAAAAGAGCAACAAGTTGACAAATATTTCAGAAGTAGGAGAATTAAATTGCATTCACTTGAAGCTTGAGGACCAAATTGGAGGTTATGAAAAGTTTGAGTACTAAAATGACCAAGACCCAAAGATTGAGGACCACATTGGAGGTTTTGAAAACTTGAAGGACTAAAAGAAGACAAAATAGAAAGAGGAAGGACTAAAAGTGCAATTTTAAAAGAACTAAGTTAGGCGAGCGCCCATCAACATGACCGAGAAACAGAGAGCAAAATGCAAAGACACCTAGTTATCGCTTTGTGAATGGCTTAGGCGATCTAATCGCCGAGTTTTTTTTTTTTTTTTGTTTTATTTCCTTTTGGAGTTCTAATATCATTAGGTAACTTTTGGCCTCATGGATTTTGTAATATTTTGGAGATCTTTTGGGCACAATTAGAGGAGTATAAATATGAGTTATTAACTCATAACAAAGTGTGGAGTTTTGGGAGAGAAAAGCGGAGACAAATCAAGAAACGAAGATCAAGATTTCATCCTTCAAGAATTCAACGAAGTTCAAGTTCAAGATTTCATCTCTCAATTATTTCTTCATATCTCGGGTGATGGCTTCCATATTTTATTTTTATTTTATTTTCTTCTTCGTAGTATGCTAGGCTAGTTTATTTAGTGATAGAATCATGATGAAACTTGTATCATGATTCTTCAATTCTTTGAATCGAGTTTTTTGATATTTAAGCATGATTTTAATTTTGAATAATTGATATTGATTTCTCTTCATCTACAATTATGTGCGCAATAATTGTATGATTCTTGTGGCTTATTTTACCATTGAGAGATTGAAAATATGTTAATATCAATTGTCGTAGAGTCTGATAGGGGATAACGATGGAGCTATACTTTACGCGATCTTTAAGTATTCACAAATTCTAATGCGCCTTGTATGTTCGCATCCGTCATAGAGATATAGTCGGGTTATATATATGAATAAGTTTAATTCTACTCGAGAGAGATTGTTAAACAAATTTAGAATATTGATCTTCATAAATGAATCATGTTATCAAATTCAATAGTTTGTATTAAAGGGAATTGGTATAAGTGGATTCGGGATCATAGTACGCTTTTCATTTCTTTTTCAAAGCTAAATTAATTCTTCTCTATTTTAATCTCTTATTTGTTTGAATTTTAATTAGTTAATTATTCTTAGTTTATTATTCTAATTAGTTTTAATCATCAAACAACCAAAGTTAATTTGATTCGGTTAAGATTATTATAATTGACATCGAATTATCTAAATTCCTGTGGGAACGATACTTGGACTCATAATCCACTTTATTACTTGAGTGATCCGTACACTTGCAGAATATTAAACACATAAATTTGTTGACAAGTTTTTGGTGCTGTTGTCGGGGATTTAGTTTTAGTTCTTTTCAGTTATAGTAGCACTAATTCGACATTTATTTATTTGTTTTAATTATTTATTATTAGTATTTTTAGTTATTTCAGTGTTTGAATTGTTTCTCTCAGAACATTGCATGCGAAGTGTGAGACACGAGTCTCCAATTCCAATTGATCTAGATATTGAACGCACTTTTTATCGTTGGCAGAGAGAGGCAAGAATGACACAACAAGAAGACCAAAACAGCAAGACAAAATGAATAACAACGAGATCGGTCGGACAAGACAGAGATTGATGAATACAATATGCTAGTTGGAGACTTTTGACTCCACATATCATCCGAACCAATCTAGCATTGTCTACCTACCTTTTGGGCAGCCAAACTTTCAGCTTGAAGACTAATGTAATTCATCTATTCTAGAATGGACATTAATTCTATGGCGGTAATGCGAAGAAAATCCACATACACATGTTTCGCAATTCTTAGAAATGTGTCAACACTTCAAATATCAAGGAATCTCAAACGACGCCATTCAGCTACGTTTGTTCCCACAAACTCTCTGGGACAAAGCTCTTGAGTGGCTGGATTCACTGCCAATTGATAGCATAACCACCTGGAATGATCTAGCTCAAAAGTTCTATACAAAATTCTTCATACTAGCCAAGGTTTCGAAGTTGAAGCATGACATATCCATATTTCAACAGTCAGAAATAGAATCTTTTGATGAAGCATGAAACATATTCAAAAATATGCTAAGGAAGTGTCCTTGTCATGGCATTGGCAAAGGCCAAAAAATTCAATACTTTTATGCTGGGCTACTCCATTCATTTAAAGGCATGATCGATTCTTGATCTAATGGCTCTTTACCTACCAAAACCGTTGTTGAAGCTTTAGAGCTTTTTGAAAGAGTAGCCACCACCACTGCTATGTGGGCATCAGATAGAGTCATATACACGAAAACTGCAGAAGTACATGAAGTAGACACTATCACGGTGTTATCTGCAAAAATAAATTCTTTGGCACACAAAGTGGAGAGCATGTCACAATCAGTCTACGTGATGCAAATAAAGAAATCAACTTATGAAGAGTGTGGGGGCAAATCACAGCACATCAGAATGTCCTATTCTATCACAGCAACCCGAACAAGCCGAATATATTCGTGGTGGTCAATACCCCAAAAATAATCCATTCTCTAATACATTTAATCCAGGGATGGCATAATCATCCAAATTTTTCCTGGAGGGATAAATAGAATAACAATAGACCACAATTTTTTCAGTTTCAGCAGCTAGAAAAGAAAGTTTCATAGAAAAAACTGATCAGTTCATGAGACAGACAGATTAATTTTTAAAATCAAGGCACTTCAATAAAAAATTTGGAAACACAGATGGGTCGGATGGCGCCACTATGTCAAGTAGACCACAAGTACCTTGCCAAGAAACACCGAGGTCAATCTTAGAGAGCAAGTACATACAATAACTACCAGAAGTGGGGTTCAGTTACCAGAAATCTATGTAAAGAGATCAGTTGCAAATAAAGAAAAGGTACCTTCCACTGATGAGAAACATGTGGAATAGACTGAGCAAGCAATAGATATTGAAGAGAGTTCAGTTACACCACAGGTTAAGGCAGCCGTTCCTATCAAACCATATGAACCTCCCATCCATTTTCCACAAAGGTTAAATACAAAGAAGAAGAAGTAGGATCAGCAATGTGCAGAATTTCTAGATCATCTAAGGAAGCTTCATATTAATATACCATTTGTGAAGGCCCTTACTCAAATGCCCAACTACGCCAAGTATATGAGACAACTACTTTCAAATATTAAAAAATTGGCAGAATGGGATATAGTACAACTTACAGGAAAAGTAAATGCTATAATGGAAAAGTAACTACCAAATAAAAGACATGATCCGTGCGACACAATTCTAATTACCATCAAGAATCTCGTGATTGACAAGACATTATGTGATCTTGGTGCAAGTATCAATTTAACGCCTCTCTCTATTTTTAGGCGATTAGGAATTGGTGAAGCTAAACCTTCGAAATTCAATCTTCAGTTGGCTGACCAATCTGTTAAAAATCCGTTTGAAATAATGGAAAATATGGTAATGAGAGTGGGAAAGGTATTATTTTCCATTGATTTTGTTGTTCTTGATATGCTTGAGGATGTAGAAACCTTTATTATTTTGGGTCGTCCCTTCTTAGCTACTTCAGATGCTCTCATTGATGTTTCACGAGGTGTATTGACATTGAGAGTTCAGCATAAATGGGAAGTATTTTATATGTTGGGTAGAGATGTAGCACCACCACCACATCTTTCTTATTGGACAGGTTAGGTTATCAGGTGGAGACTTTGAAGAAATTCAAGAACAACTTCTTTAAAAAATTTTGGGATACAAAGCCAACAGTAAAGGTGAAAGACAAAGGTAAACAGACTGTTCAGATGCAAGAAGCTGACATTGGTGAACATAAGGTTGAAGTCAAGAAGTCATCCTCAAGCACAAGTTGGAGTCATGTTAAATGGAAGATGAAGGACGAAGCCACAAAGCATGGAGAAGAAAATCAAGAGAATATTGAGAGTGACATCTTCGATAATCTCGAGTTCCCTTCCTCTTCTACTTGAGTAACTGCACAATAAGTCAAGCTAATAACTATAAATAAGCGCTTAATGGGAGGCAACCCATTTTCTAACCCTTTTATTTACTTGCTTTATATGTAGTAGTTTTAATTAGTTTAAATAATTCATTAGTTTTTATTATTTAGTGCACTTATTAAGCTTTACCATGTCAATTGCAGGATGTCCCACTTTGCGAGCTATTTGGATAATATATATGACATCATCTTTTGACCAAGAGTCTCAGCACTACATCTGAGTCCACTTCAACCAGCCAGATCCATCTTCTCTACATCTACCTCCGAGGAGTAACTGGTCTATTCTCTTCTTTATTTACTTTATATTGGGGATAATGTAATGTTTTAGTTTGAGGGTGGGTTAAGTATCGTGATACTTAATTATTTTAAATTTGCTTATTTTTCGGGTCTATATAACTACAAATTTTGTTTTTTTTTAAAAAATTATTATAATTTCCTTTTAAAAAAATTATATTTACTATTTCATTTTTCAAAAATATATATATATATATATATATATATATATATATATATATATATATATATATATATATATATATATATTGAAAAATGAAATATTTGAATTTAAGTACATTTTTAGCTAGAATATTAGACAACACTTTAACTCGTGACGTTTTACACGAATACTTATCTATGTTAGACTAGATTTGAAGCACGTAGCCACTATTGACTTATCACTTATTAGAAACATGACTTGAGTGTATGAGTTGATATTATTGACTTAGAATTATTGTAAAAATTTACGTTCTTAAATTCTTAGACTAGTAATCAAACTATTTGAGAATATTTTGGGAGTGTTAAAGTTATTACATGTGTTCTGAGAATTTTGATGGTTTGGATTTTCTGGGTCTCATCTTTGGTTGAATATGTTGTAATCAAGAAGTCTAAACCAAGCACTACTCACTGCTGATAAAAATAAAATAAAATATCTGACTCGAGCAATTAAGTCTGTTAGAGTATTTTAAAACCTGATGTCCTATGACTATGGGCATCTGACTTGGGAGTCATCGGCCCAAAGTTCGATACACGAGTCATTAAAAAAAATTTAAATTTTATATCTTCACTTCTCTTATAGCCTGTGAGAGTTGAACAATTAAGTATGTTAGGGTATTTTAAAATCTGGTGTTCTATAGTCATCTGACTTGGGAGTTATCGGCCCAAAGCTCGCTACAAGGGTCACATAGAAAGTTTGTGAAAGAGAAGTATTACATATGATGTAAGACTGTTTACATGAGTAAAATAAATAAAAATAGTTAAAAGTGCTCGGTAAGGATTGCTAGGTTAGAACCTAAGAGACAGAAGATGAGAATTTAAAAATCACTCACCGTCCTAGTTCTAAGAATACAAGGTTATAATGTAAACTTTATTTGAAAAAGTATTGTGTTGATCGGTGGAAACTAAATTTGCTAGAACACCTCGGAATTGGAGAGAAAAGCATTAGAAGTGTGATAAATTTACGAGATGTGTAAGAAATAAATGATTACAAAAGGGTTCAGGATTGTAAAAATATCAACAATACAATATTGATTATGGTCTAATACATGTATAAGTTCAATTTTTGACTAATCACACACTCACTAAAGGTCGAGCATCGGATAAGTGAAAAACTTTTGTGTTGTTGTTTAATATCTTTCTAAAAGTGTTGCTTTATTTTTGAACTTGAAGCATATGGTAAGAAATTTAACATAAATTCAATTCATGTTGATTCTTTTAGCTTAGTTTAAATTTGTAGTTTATTTTTATTTTTGTTCGAGGACGAACAAAGGTTTAGTTAGGGGGTGTTTGACAAGTGCATTTTGTGCACTTATTCGGACCTTTAATCTAAGCTTTTATTCTATCATTTTACTGAATTTTTACTTAATTTAGTTTATTATTGCTTCTATTTCAGTTTTAGACCAGTTTATAAACAATTGAAGAAGATTAGATGAAAATAGCAACAAGTTGACAAATATTTCGAAATATGAGGATTAAATTGCATTCACTTCAAGATTGAGGACCAAATTATAGGTTATGTAAAGTGTGAGGCCTAAAATAACCAAGACCCAAAGATTGATGACTAAATTGGAAGTTTTGGAAACTTGAAGGGCTAAAAGAAGACAAAATAGAAAGATGAAAGACTAAAAGTGCAAATTTGAAAGAACTAAGTCGGGTGATCGCCCGGAACATGATCGAGAAACATAGAGCAAAATAGCACACACAGGCGATCTCGAGGCTAAAATCCGCCAGCATTTTTCTTCTTCTTTTGTTTTATTTCCTTTTGAGTCATAATACAGTTAGGTAACTTTGGCCCGCATACTTGGTAATATTTTGAAACCGTTAGGAGAGTATAAATATGAGTCATTATGTAACACCCCGATTCCATAAACTCTAGACTTAGAAATGTTATCCTTTAATTATTATTAAACGATAAGATATAAATGTGGAAAAGTGGACAAAATATTCATTCTATTTTATTTTATTTGGAAATATGAAATAAATGTCAATGGCTTTCAACAAGATATTAATTAAAACAATAATTTGCATAATAAAAGTTATGCCCAAATTCTTTATTGAATGAACTCAATAATTATGCGGAAAATTTCATGGTTTAACTAATTTAAAATAAGTAAAAGAATAGTATTTCAATAACACCAATTGGCCTAAGGCATCTTATTTATGAAATAATAACAAAATAAAACTTGGATTTAAATAATACTGAGTCCGTCTCGTCTCAAACAGTCGTCTCGAATCATCTAGTTCTCATCATCTGAAAAGTAGAGAATATATGATGAGTTAACGCCCAATAAGAAAACCTCATGCACGTGATAATGTATGCTTATGATATGCATTAGTTTCAAGTAGTTTTTCTGGAATATATATCCCATATTTTCCTATCTTTTAAAAACTTTAATATTGTGAGCTCACTTTTGTGTATCGCCTATCCAATCAGAATGCAGTGGGCCATTATTATTTAGACACCGTTCCATCTACAGGTAGTACCGCAACGCGGTTAAACATTAAACATTCAAAATTCAACATTATCATTCGTCGGGTGCGCCAGTCCTCCACGCTCCATTTCCCACTCACCTTTCGTGGCATAGACGTACACCACTTCTTTTATAAAATTGGGATACATATCTTTTTTGAGTAAAATATACATTTCAAACATTATCATTTAAATCTTTACTTTATGCATGCTTATGGATGAATTAACATGAATATACATGCAACAATATGTCGCGTGAAACATTAATGGCATATAAATGCATATAAAACTACATCAAAGTATATCGTGTTCACATAATGGCTATTTACGTAACACATCTAGACATTTAACGTTGCATTCTAAAAATAAATTCTAGGAGAAGTTTACTTACTTGAATACCTAGAAATTTACTTTTAGAATAGCAAGTGGAGCATATATATATATACACACACACACACACAAGAATATCTTACATTAAGAATGTTAAAATAAACTAAACAAATCAAACATTTTAACATAAATATTTTAGCTATAAACGACTCTTAGATATTTTAAAAAAATATTAATAAGAGATTCCTAAATTTAAAAGGAGAATAATAGGAATTCAAACAACTTTATCTTTTTTTTAAAAAAAAAAAATTATTTAGTATCCTATTATTTTTGTTCTAAAACAATCAATAAATAAACATTTATCAGAAAAGAGGCACGGAAATGAGACAATGAAATGATAAATTAATAGCTATAACATTTTCACTTAATTTGATGATCTTAGAGGTATACATCACCAACTAACAAATCCATACTCATATCTCATAATTAAAATAAGAAATCAAATTGATGACACTATTTAATCCCTGCAACATGATCTAATCCCATCAATTTTCTTGAAGCATGAGCCCACTATAACATTAAAATATAAAATCCACCACTCATATATGCAAAGGAAAATAATAATGATCGTACCTTATGTGGTGATGAAAATCCAATTTCAAGCAAAGGGACGCCGATGAATGTTTTGGGGATTGTGGTGAAGGCTTGACTTAATTTGCAAGGATGTATAAATGAGCAAAATCTTGACTTCTAACCTAATGGCGTCAATTTTGGTATAATATATTCCAACTCGATAACTAAGTTCAAAACAAAGATACAAGTACAAAATAAAATGAAGTTATTATATATATATTTTAACCTAACATTAATAAGATTATAAGAATGTTATTATTAAATTAAGAGGCACGTTGATCGTTTAGGGCGTCCACGGTACATTCCACTGCAAAACAATAGTTAGTTACAAACGTAAATTCATTAGTTAGGAATTAATTGTAATATTAACATGAGCATAATAATAAACTATAATAATCATGTAAATGGATACGTGGCGTTACAATTCATTACCTCCTAAAAATAAATTTCATCCTCGAAATTAAAACTTACCAAATAGGTGGGGGTACTTCGCGCGCACCTCATATTCATGCTCCCATGTCGCCTCTTCCAGATCATGGTTTCTCCAAAGTACTTTGACTAGCGTTATTGTCTTCCTTCTAAGTTCTTTGTCTACTCTCTCTAAGATCTTTATTGACATCTCTTCATAAATAAAATCTTTGCGGAGATCCAACGACTCATAGCTTAGGATGTGAGAGGTGTCTGAGATATATTTTCTTAGAATAGAAACATGAAATACGCTGTGCACCTCTCGACAATACCCGGTGGTAATGCGATCCGATAAGCTAACTCGCCTACCCTTTCCAAAATCTCAAAGGGTCCCACAAAATGAGGACTCAACTTTCCTTTCATCCCGAATCTCATTACACCCTTCATAGGTGCCACTCTAAAAAAGACCATGTCGCCAACAACAAATTCTAAAGGCTTTTTTTCTTTTATGCGCCTAGTTTTTCATCTACTTTGAGCAATCTTCATCTGCTTTTTGAATCTTCTCAACAACCTCAGCTATTTGTTGAACAATCTCTAGGCCCAATAACTTTCTTTCTCCAACCTCTTCCCAATGGATAGGTGATCGACATTTCCTTCCATACAATGCCTCATAAGGCGCCATAACAATGGTAGATTGGAAGTCATGTTATTGTAGGCAAACTCAACTAATGGGAGATACTCATCCTAAGTTTCTTGAAAGTCAATAATACAAGCTCGCAACATGTCTTCAAGAATTTGAATTGCTCTTTCCGACTGTCCATCTGTTTGTGGGTAGAACGTCGTACTAAACTTTAACTGTGTGCCCTGAGCCTTGTGTAGGCTCTTCCAAAAAGAAGAAGTGAACTTAGGATTACGGTCAGATACAATGGATAGTGGAACTCCATGCAGTCAGACTATCTCTGCCATATATAGTTCAGCATATCGTTCCATATTATAAGTAGTCTTGATCGGTAGAAGAAGTGCGGCGCCTATTGGTCTTAGGTAGGCCAACAACGAAGTCCATACCAACTCTTTTCCATTTCCATTCTGGTATCATAAGTGGTTGCAAGAGGCCTAAAGGTCATTGATTCTCAGCCTTAACCTGTTGACAAGTGAGACAATGTTGAACATATGCTGCTATATCCCGGCTCATTCCAATCCACCAAAAAATGTTCTCTCAAATCTCAAAACATCTTCGTGCTTCCAGGGTGAATCAAGTAAGGAGTATTATGAGCTTCTCTCATGATTTCCCATTTCAACCCTTCGTCATCAGGAACCACAAGCCTACTACCATATCGAAGTGCACCATCAGTAGTGATAATAAAATCAGTGCACTTTCTATCAGCAACTTCAGTCGAAAATATCAATACCCGAGGATCTTCGTATTGTAAAGCTTTAATGCTCTCGAGTAGGGTTGGTTTGATGGTCATATTGGCAAAATAGCCTGAATTATCCCGATGTACAATCTCCAACTCAAACTTTTGAATTTCTACCAACAATAGGTTCTGAATGACCTGCAATGTAGCTATTGATCCATGAGTATTTCTACGTAACGCATCTGCCACAACATTGGCTTTGTCTGGGTAGTAGTTGATCACACAGTCATAGTCTTTTACAAGTTTCAACCATCGACATTGTCTCATGTTTAGCTCCTTCTGAGTGAAAAAGTACTTTAGACTTTTATGATCAGTATAGATCTCACATTTAGCCCCATATACATAATGTCTCCAAATCTTCAATGCGAAGACTACAGCTGTCAACTCGAGATCATGAGTTGGATAGTTCTTTTCATATTCTTTCAACTGTATTGAGGCATAAGCAATTATCTTACCATGTTGCATAAGAACGCAGTCAAGCCCTTTTTTTTGAAGCATCACTGTAGATAACATACCCTTCATTATCTTGTGGAATCGTCAGGATATAGCGCCAAGTCAAGCGTTTCTTTAACTCTTGAAACTTTGTTTTCAATCTGGAGTCCATTGAAACTTTACATTCTTCTTGGTTTAATGTCGAGACAATTCTAGAAAATCCTCGAAAAACCTTCGATAATATCCAACTAACTCAAGAAAACTACGAACTTTTCCAACGTTTGATGGTGTCGGCCGATTTTGGACAGCCTTCAACCTTGCTAGGGTCCACTATAATCCCTTCATTTGATACAATATGTCCCAGGAATGGTACCCTATCTAGCCAGAACTCGCACTTCTTAAATTTAGCAAAGAGTTTGTTGTCTCGAAGTATCTCAAGCACTAATCGTAGATGTCGCTCATGTTCTTGTTTAGATCGTGAATAGATCAAAATGTCATCAATGAAAACTATGACAAACCGATTTAAGTATTCTTTAAAAACTCGATTCATCATATCCATGAAAGCTGCTGGAGGATTTGTCAAACCAAAAGCTTACCAGATATGGCTAAAGCTTTTGAAGTGCAGACTGATGCACCAGATTTTGCTCTTGGAGGAGTCCTAATGCAAAAAGGGCATCCGGTGGCATATGAGAGTCGAAAGCTGAATAATGCAGAGCGCCGTTACTCTGCGCATGAAAATGAGTTGTTGGCAGTAGTCTATTGCCTTAGAGTATGGCATTACCATCTGCTTGGGTCTCCTTTTATTTCGAAGACAGACAATACTGTTGGGAGTCACTTCATGTCACAACCGAAACTTTCGAGCAAGTAGGCCCGTTGGCGGGAACTTCTTTTGGAGTTCAACTTTGTATTGGAGTATCGTACTGTGTCAAGCAATCGTGTAGCGGATGCACTCGGTCGGCTTCTGACTTGGTTGCTATCTACTCAATGGCCGCTCATTCAAGGAGCGATGTTACAACTACCATAAGGGACCGAATACGGGCACTTCTTGAGAAGGACCATGCAACACATTATTTGGTCAACCTCATCAAACAGGAAAAAGCTCGACAGTTCTGGATGGATGAGGGCCTATTGATGACAAAAGAAAACCGCCTCTATGTTCCAAAAGGTGGAGACCTGAGGAAATCCTTAATCTCGGAATGCCACGACACACTTTGGGCTGCACATGAGTGAGAGAAACACACTTCCGTAGTGTTGCATCGTTCATACTATTGGCTGCAAATGAGGGATGACATTGCAACCTATGTGAAAACTTGTTTGGTTTGTCAACAGGATAAGCAAGACCATCAGAAAAAAGCGGGCTTACTAGAGCCCATTCCCATTCCTACTAGACCCTTTGAGAGTGTATCGATGGATTACATTGTTAGCTTGCCAAAGGTTGGAGATCTTGGCACTATCATCGTCGTGGTGGATCGTTTATCAAAATATGTAACATTTATTGCAGCACCTAAGTATGTATCCACTGAAGAGACCGCTCGCCTCTTCTTCAAGAACATTGTCAAATACTTGGGGTTGCTAAAGATATAGTCGATGATCGAGACCCTCGATTCACCCTGCACATTTTGGACCGAGTTGTTCAAACTCCTTAGTTCAACTTTGAGCATGAGTTCTTGTTTTCACCCACAATCGGCGGACGATGCAGGCGGTTCAATTCTATGTTGGAAGAATATCTTGATGACTTTATCTCTACTTCGGCAGAAAAAGCGGGTGAAACTCACGGATGCGGCTCGATTTGCTTCAATGCCTAAAAGAGCTCTTCCACCAATAAGAGTCCTTTTGAGATTATTCTTGACCAAAGAACCGTTACTCTCTCATCTTGTAGAAATTAATCAAAGTACCAAGTCTCCTCAAGCTAAGGGCTTCTCTCAAGAGTGGAAACGAAATATCAAAATTGCTTAGAGTTAAAGCACAGAAACGGTACAAAAAGGCTGTTGATCAGAAATGTCGTTTTCTAGAATTCACCGTGGGAGATATGGTGATGGTGAAACTCCTTGACAAACGCCATTATAAGGTAATAAGAGGGACAAATTCTCGATTGATGCCGAAATATATCGGGCCATTACCCATCATGAAGCGGATTAGAAGAGTTGCTTACAGAATTAAACTTTTTTCATGGTGCAAAACCCACAATGTCCTTCATGTTAGTGCACTCAAATCATATTTTGTAGATAAGGAGGATGCATCTAGAAATAAGCCAAAGCGACCTACATTTTAATTGAAAAAAATAGGTAAGAGGATTGCTGAAGCTATTATTGATCACCGAGTTATTTGAGCTTCCAAGTAAGATTATCAAGAGTACTTAGTTAAATGGAGCGGATGCAACAGCGAGGAGAATACTTGGGAAAGAGTTGAAGACATTGGAGCCTTCAAATCTCTACTTGAAGAATATCATGCAAAGATGGTACCGAGGACGTTGCCATATCAAATGGAGGAGAATGTCAAGGCCCGCAGCTATACTTAGCCCCGTGACAGCATTTGCAGCCGCAGTTGCCCAACTTCGGTCGCACTTTGTAAATATTACTTTCAGTTGTTATTTTCGTTAGTTTGTAATAGGTTATTTTCCGTTATGATTCTTCAGCTTTTAAACATTTACTCATGTAACTTAGGTTGTAGTTACTTAACCTATTAGAAGGAGTAGTTGGTATTCGAAGTCTTGTCAAGCTTACTGGTGTTCACCCATGCACCAGCTATTGTAATTTTCTGCTTTCGTTAATCAATCAACAAGCAATTTTCGTTGCATTCAAATCTTTTATTGCAAAGTTTTCTTTAAATTGTCTTCATTATTGAATCGATCGAGAATAAAGTGGAAGGTAGTCTAACATAGTAGACTACTTTCTTGCTGCAGTGTTCCTTTCTGTGCTAAAAAGAAAGGCACCCCGTGATACAACGGGTATGAATCTTTCAGACATGCCTTGTTCAACCCAGTGTAATCTACACACATAAGACACTTTCTATTTAGCTTTTTCACAAAGACTATATTGGCTAGACACTCGGGGTACTGAACTTTTCGAATGAAGCCTGCCTTTAGCAACTTTTTGACCTCTTCTTTGCAACATGTCTATTTGGAGCGAAGTTCTTTGTCTTTTGCTTCACTAGTTTGGCGTGTTCTCTTTACATGTGTGAACAACTCTTTGTTTTCATTTGTCAGTCATCTTTCGATCATCATGAGATTTTTGCCTATGAGCCTCAAGCTCCCTTCCTTCCCGCAAGCTTTTTGTTACTATGTTCTGCTTCATCCGCATCTACATACTTATTTCTTTTTTTCAACAAATCATGCATTGACTCCAAGAATTTTTTTGAAAGGGACATTTTGAAAACCCTATTTCGCATACCATTCATTATAACTCTGACAACAGTGGACATTTGGAAATCTTTGATGCCGAGAGTGGCTTTGTTGAACCTTGCCCAATTTTCTTGCAGTGACTTATCCTTCTCTTAGACAACTAGCATCAGGCTGATAGCTATTTTTCTCTTCATTTTGCTACTTAAGAAGGATGCTATGAAGCTTCGAGAAAGTTCATCAAATGAGTAGCCCAATTCCTAGCCTCTCTCCTCAATGTTTGTGGAAAAGACCGTCATATTATTGCGTATGGCGTTGCGTACAACCTCATCAGGTCTACAAAAATCCTCAAGTGATCTAACGGGTCTGTAACTCTATCGTATGCCTCTATCATTGATTGCTTAAAATCTTTTGGTAGAGGAACCTCCATGATTTCTGGCACAAATGGGTCATCTCCCAAAACCATCTGGCTACGTCGGTCCTTTCTTTTTACAGAGCATCATCGATCTTTTGTGCCATCATCTCTTCCATCTTCTTTTTCAAGTTTACCATTGATCGCATCCACTGTGGGTCTGCCTCTACATAAACCATCACGGAGGGTAGGGATGCGAATGCTTGTCCCATTTGTGGTGGGGCGTAAGGTAGAGGACATCTCCATTCTATCATGGTTGGTTAAACGCCTAGTGGCGTGTTTTGATGCTCTACCAAAGGTTGTTATTTGTGATGATTTTAATGGGCTAGCTCCGCGATTTTCTAAGTCCGATTATGCAAAAAGGCCATCAAGGTTTTTATTTTTGTCTCCAACGAATTGAACTATATTTTTGTCTCCAACGAATTGAACTATGTCTGAGTAACGTATGGGAGCAATGGAGGTTGGTGATCTCGGGCTACAGATTCCGATTCCATCGTAGTTGTTGTAATTTGTGTTCCACTTCTAGTTAGCCGACATGTCATAGCTTTTATGTCTAGTCTCCCATAGAAGGCGGCAATGAAATATTACCTAGTTTGACGGTTCAAAGTGCTTCCAAATAAATTTCTTTGTTACTCCAATGACTTGAAAATGAGGCCAGGAACTCTCCCTCGCAGTTTATCCTTCGGCGTGAGAGTTAGAAGTTGAAGGAGAAAGAATGACAATATGAAAAGAAAAACGTGTAGAGTAATTATGAGATTTTTTGTGATGTCTTATCTGGCTCACATTTTGAGGTATTTATAAGTGATTGGTTTTCATCTCACGCGCCAGGCATTTTTCTCCCATCTGCTTGACAGATATTGTCCATGTACTTGCAGTTATTGTTCGCGTACTAGTGATTTTCAATGGTTCGTCAGTTGAATTTGGGACGTGAGATGTTTTGTTTATCCTCAAAATAACAGTCATGTGAAATATTCTATGGATCACCTGTAGATGTTGGTCAACTGCCTATCCATCACATTAGAGTCTGGTCTATTTTCTAGTAAAACATCATTATCTCCTCTACCTCTTGAGGATTCTCATTGTGTTAGGAATTCGATCACATATGGAATTTCAATTTCTTGGAGGTAAAGTACCCTCCAAAAAGCATCTTTTGTAAGAGGGGAGGGGTAAGGGGTTCATCACTTTCACTCATTCCAAACCCTAGTGTCTTTCTTTTCCCTTGTGCATTTTGAGATAAACCTTCAATCCTCTCTATTTTTGGTTTTTATAAAAATTGTAGTATATGCTTTTCCCATTAAAAAACCATTTAGAATTTGCTTGCTTTAATCCACAAAGAGTTTGTCTAAGTTTGAAAACTTTGTCCGGATATTTATAATTTTTGTAACAGGGGATGTTGCTTAACATATACTTCTTTTTGAATGACACTATTTAAAAATGTACTTTTGACATCTATTTAAAAAGAGTGAAATTTTTGTGACAAGCAAAAGCAAGAAGCATGCGGATTGATTCTAATCTAGCAACCGGTGCAAACGTTTCTTCAAAATCTATATCTTCTTTTGATTGTAACCTTTAGCAACTAATCTAACTTTGTTATGTACGATTATGCCATTTTCATATCGTTTATTTTAAAAACCCATTTGTGCCAATAACGATTTGAGAACTTGGTCTAACAACTAAATCCTAAACATGATTTCTTTTGAATTGATTTAGGTCATCTTGTATAGCTAGAATCCAAAATTCATCAAATTCGGCTTCTTTAAAATTCTTTGGTTCAATTTGTGAAGGAAAAACACAATTATTTAGTAGAGTTTCGAACTTACTCCTTTTGATGGATCACCAATGATGAGATCTTTTGGATGAAAAGGAACAAACCTCCACTCTTTAGGTAAAGATGAGGTATTTTGTTCTTCAAGAGATTCTTCTCCATTTTGTTGCATGGTTGTTTCCTTTTTACGTTGATTTTCAACATTATTTGGATTTTTCTTGTCTTGATTTTGAACACTTAATTGTTCAAACGGAATTTCTAAATCTCCATCATCATCAACGTTTTTCTCATGTTCAAGAGTGTTAGTCTTATCAAATACAACATGCATGGATTCTTCAACTACTAAAGTTCTTTTGTTAAAAATTCTAAAAGCCTTGCTATTAGATGAATATCCAAGAAAAATTTCAATATCGGCTTTTGAATCAAATTTTCCCAAATTTTCCTTTGTATTTAGTATAAAGCATTTATAACCAAAAACTTTAAAATATCCTATATTGAGAATTCTATTTTTTCATAACTCATATGGAATTTTAGTTTTCTTTTGACTAACTAAAACTCTATTCAAAATATAGCCAGATTAACGACTTCGGCCTAAAAATACTTTGGTAAATTATTTTCATTCAACATAGTCCGAGCCATTTCTTGCAATGTACGATTCTTTATTTCTACTACACTATTTTGTTGAGGAGTTCTAGGAGCCGAAAAATTATGTTCATATCCATTTAATTTACAAAACTCGTCAAATGCAATATTTTCAAATTCTCCACCGTGATTACTCCTAATTGTGGCAATGGTGTGTCATTTTTCATTTTGAACCCTTTCGTAAAAATGTTTAAATGCATTTAAGGCCTCATCTTTTGGATTTAAAAATATAACCTAAGTAAATCTTGAAAAATCATCAACAAGAACAAAGGTATAGTGTTTACCACTTAAACTTGCGGTTTTAGAGGGTCCAAATAAATCTATGTGTAGTAGTTGTAAAGATCTTGTAGTAGAAGAGTATTGTTTAAGTTTAAAAGAACTCTTTACTTGTTTTCCAAATTGACAAGCATCACAAATTTTATCTTTCTCAAATTTTATTTTTGGCAAACATTTTACAAAGCAATTTTTAGAGATTTTGGAAAGTAAGTCCATACTAACATGACCTAATCTTCTATGCTATAGCCAAAAGCCATCTTTTATACTTGATAAGTATTTTATCTCTCTTTCAAGCTCAAATTCAATGTTTATGATGTAAACATCTTTACTTCGGCTCCCTATGAACATTACCTCCTTAGATATAGCATCCTCAATGAGGCATTTGGAAGAATCAAATTTAATGAGATAACATTTATCACATAATTGACTTATACTAAACAAGTTATGTTTGAGATTATCAACTAATAAAATATTTTCAATAGAAAGAGATGAATGGTTACCAATATTTTCAATGCCTAAGATTTTTCTTGACATGACATCAATCCTTTCTCTTGAAAATAGATAGCAATGATCGATCACCGGTCATATGCTTTAAACAATCACTATCCAAGAACCATGCTCTTCATTTTTCATGGTACCTACAAAAATTATTTCAATTTTTGATTTTTGGTACCCATATAAGTTTGGATCCTTGATAGTTAGTGTTTGTTCATTCTTTTATCCACTTATGTTTCTTTTCAAAGTGTAGTCTCTTCTTGATTAGACAATTAAAAGCAACATGACCAAATTTCTTACAAAAACTACATGTCATGTGTTGTTGAGAGAAATTGGATGATTTGACAAATATATTTTTGAGAGATTTTTGTTTCAAGAATGGTTTGTATCCAATATATCATTTATCAAAACGCATTTATGCACCAAGCATTAATTTAAAATTATTATTTCTTTTATAAGAAATGCATTTTATTATCCTTTTCTCTTACAAAATTTTTTTGTACTACAAAAAATTTCTTAACAACCTTTTTGAATAAGGAATGTTTATTATTAAGAGTAGAGTATTTTGTAATAAGTTTTTCAAATTCTTCAAGAATTTCATCATAGGAGGTAGGTATATAAATCATTTTATGAATCATTGTTATTTACACTTACCTCATCTTCAATAGCCATGAAGCACATGTTGGCGATTTCTTCTTGACTTTCATTTTATCATCTTGTTGGCGATTTCTTCTTGCTGAATTTCTTCTTGTTTGGACATTTGGTTCTTTTGTGATCGAGTTTGTAACGATCGTAGCAAACGATCTTTTTATTTTTCTCTTCACATTTTTCTTCATTTCTTGATGATTATTTCGAAAACCTCTTCATTTCTTGACAAGAAGAACTAGACCATCTTCATCACTCACGTTCATGTTTGAGAAGCCTTCATCATTTGTTGATTTTAAGGCAATTTGCCGCTTGGAGGCTCCTTCATCTCTTACATTGCTCTTTCTTGTGTTCTCTTTTGTTTCAAATTGTTGAGCTCATAAGTCATCAATGTTCCATAGAGCTCCTCCAATGGATATGTGTTGACATCTTTTGTATTAACTATCAACATCCTCAAGGAATTCTAATCTTCCGAAAGAGACCTAAATATTTTACTTACAAGTTCACCGTTAGTAATTTTTTGATCAAAGCTCTTAAGGCCATTAATAATATCGATGAAACGAGTAATCATATCTACTATAGGTTCATTTTGCTTCATAAAGAAATTCTCTAAATCTTTTGTTAAAAGATTTATCTTAGTTTCTTTAACTTTGTTAGTACCTAAGTGAGTAATTTCTAATGCATGTCAAATGTCATAAGCAGAATCACATGTGCTAATCTTATTAAAATTCATTTTTATCTAAAGTACAATAAAACAAATTTTTTGCTCTAGCATTAGAGATAATTTTCTTTTTTCTTATCATATTCTTCTCTAGGTACTGGAATAGTTTAGTCCGGTTTATTAGCAATCTATTAATTGTATATATATATCATCATTCTAGTTTTCTAATAATTATATTGGGTGCCATTAAAGAAGGGAGGACGATTTGTAGAATGCTCCTCAAGATCGTGAATATTATGGTTAGCCAATTACTCAAGATTGCAAAATCTTACTTTTAAAATGAGCACATTGCTCGATACCAATTGATAACCCAAGAACAACTAACCAAGAGGGTGGTGAATTGGTTTTTACAAACTTTTCGTAAAACAATCTCAAGATAATAAACTTAAGAAATATAAATTAAGCAAGTAAAAATACAAGCACAATATAAGTAATAAAATGGTAGAAAGAGTACAAACGATATTGTTATAGAGGTTCGATCCAAGCTCTCCGTTATGAGCATGGCCTTTCTACTATTTCCGGTGACTTACAAACAAGGAGCACGATCCTTATACAATATTGAGCTTTAAAATGACCTCAATATGACCCAAAGATATGAATAAATAGATTTGAGATAGTACTTCTCTTTTAACAAATGATAGATACAAGTTTAGTACTAAGAGAGACGAACACTTCAATGAATAACAATAAATGAAGAGCTCAAGTGTTAGAAAGAAACTTTGATGATGATGATTCAAAAGTTTAATTTGATCAATCAAAATTTTTTAATGAATGATTTTGAAAATGTAAGTGCAATAAAGTTTGAATGATTTTTCTCAATATGATTCCTTCTTTTTATGCTCTTGTTAGTGTGTTCAATGATAATAAATGAAGGGCAATTTATATAGATAAATTTTCAGAGTTTTCTGGCAAAATAGATGATCAAATGGTCGACCTCCAACCTGACGGATGACCAAAAAATTGTTGTTGGAACAAGAAAAAATCGAACGGTCATTTTTTTTGAAAAAACGTTCAAACGGTCGAACGGTTCTTTCCAAAAAAATATTTTATGCCCAAAAATTATGATGATATCACTTGCATAAAATATTTTTATCAAAGTCAAAAATTAATTTTTTAAACTTTTTAGAAAAATCAATCCAGTCATCCGTCTGTGAACCGGTTGACCGTTTGGAAAGAACCGGTCTATCGTTTGAACGTTTTTTTCCCAAAAAATGACCGTTCTAATTTTTACTGTTCTAACGGCTAAGTTTGGTCATCCGTCAGGTTGTAGGTCGACCGTTTGATCATCTATTTTGACAGAAAACTCTGAAAATTCATCTCTATAAATTGCCCTTCATTTATTATCATTGAACACACTTACGCATAAAAAGAAATCATATTGAGAAAATCATTCAAACTTTATTGCATTTACATTTTCAAAATCATTCATTGAAAAACTTTGATTGATCAAATCAGACTTTTTAATCATTATCATCATCATCATCATAGTTTCTTTCTAACACTTGAACTCTTCATTTATTGCTATTCATTGAAGTGTTAGTCTCTCTTAGTACTAAACTTGTATATATCATTTGTTAAGAGATAAGTACTATCTCAAATCTATTTCTTCATATCTTTGGATCATATTGAGGTCATTTTAAAGCTCAATATTGTATAAGGATCGACGCTTCTTGTTTGTAAGTCACCGAAAATATTGTAAGGGTTTTGATTACACGATAAGTCAATCAAGATAGTGGAAAGGCCGTGCTTGTGATGGAAAACTTAGTAACGGAGGACGTGGATCATTGGTTGGATTGAACCTCCATAACAATATCATTTGCACTATCTCTACCCTCTTATTTACTTATATTGTGCTTATATTTTTACTTGCTTAGTTTATATCTCTTAAGTTTATTATCTTGAGATTGTTTTACGAAAAAGTTTGTAAAAACCAATTCACCCCCTCTTGGTTAGTTGTTATTGGGTTATCAATTGGTATCGAGCAAAATGTAAATTTTTAAAATTGAGATTTTGCAATCTTAACTAATGGCTAACCATAATATTCAAAGTCTTGATGAGCATTCTACAAATCGTCTTCCATTTTTTAAAGGCACCCACTATAATTATTGAAAAACTAAGTTGATAAATATACAATCAATAGATTATAGCATTTGGGAAGACATTGAATTTGGTCCTTATGTGCTAACAAAAATTATTAAGGTTGATGATAAATCGGACCAAACTATTCTAAAACCTAGAAAAGAATATGATGAAGAAGACAAAAGAAAACTATCTCTAAATGCTAGAGAGCAAAAATTTTGCTTTATTGTGCTTCAGATAAAAATGAATTTAATCGAATTAGCACATGTGATTTTGCTTATGATATTTGGCATGCATTAGAAATTACTCACTTAGGTACTAACAAAGTTAAAGAAACTAAGGGAGGATGTATTCAAATTGAGACTTTTAAAGACTTTTAAGCATTTAAAAGTTTAGAGGTATTCAATGTAGATTTTTTAAGAATCTCTAAAAGTATTGGTGTATTCAATTGAGACTTTTAGAGACTTTTAAAAAGTCTTTAAAAGTCACGGAGTATTCAATTAAAACTTTGTATGAGTCTCTGTAAGTTACGGGGTATTCAAATTGAGAAAGACTTCTAGAGATTCTCTATTTACCATAATTCTAGAGACTTTTGGAGACTTTTTTAGTGAAAAGTATTTATAGCAAATCTAAAAAGAAGTCTCTCATCTACCGTGAGATTTGTGAAGACTTAAGCGCCCCAAAATAAAGAACGTCCATTTTTTTTCACTTCTAGAGTTTTTTCATATCTCTCTTCCACTCAAGCAAGAATTTGTTGTAATCAATAATTTATATGCAATTATATCTAGAATTTGCGATAATCAAAACTTTGATATCACAAAGAGTCTTGTGTCAAAACTTGATGATATTTTAAATGATGAATTTACAGTATTTTGATTAATGTTAGTGAGAGTCAAATTTTTCGCTTAATTATTAAAAATTATTCCATGGTAATAGTTTGGTATTGTACTAGAAATCTTTTGTTTTACTTCGATTATTTTATTAATGTAATTTAGCCAAGAATTAATTTGGCTAATAGGTCAACAAAATAGGTGTGTCATTATTTGTATGTTATTTATATTATTATAAACACTGTTAAAATAATTTTGTGCCAAAAAAATGAATCTAGAATACATAATCTTTTATGATTTCTCTTTATTTTAGAGAATTTTTTTTCATTGAAAATAAAGAATGAATCGATCAATACTTATGTATATATACAATAACATAAGTTAACCTACTTTATTAATTTCACAACCAATAAGAATAACATGCTAACAATGAGAAATATAATTTATTATTTTGAGTTCTTAATTACATGTGTTGTGGATGATTTGGACATATAAAATAATATTATAGTATATATAAATTTAGATTAATATTTTTAAAAAAAAGAAAGTATATAGAAGTTTACAGAAGTCTTTAATAAAAATCTACAAAAGCTTAAAGAAGACTTTTATTATTTTCAAACAAATCTATAAAAGTCACTTAAAAGTCCACAAATTCCACAAAAGTCACCCACTTATAAAAGTCTTTAAAAGTTTTTAAAAGTCTCAATTGAATACACCCCCCTAAGATAAATCTTTTAACAAAAGATTTTGAGAATTTCTTTATGAAACAAAATGAACCTATAGTAGATATGATTACTTGTTTCACCGATATTATTAATGGCCTTAAGGGTTTTAATAAAAAATTTACTAACAGTGAACTTGTAAGTAAAATGCTTAGGTCTCTTTCGGAAGATTGAAATTCCTTAGGATGTTGATTGAAAATACAAAAGATGTCAACACATATTCATTAGAAGAGCTCTATGGAACATTGATGACTTATGAGCTCAACAATGCCGAAACAAAGGAGAAGACAAGAAAGAGCAAGGAAGAGATGAAAGAGTCTCAAGCGGCAAATTGCCTTAAAATCAACAATCGATGAAGGCTCATCAAACATGAACATGAGTGATTAGGAACTTGATGATCTAGTTCTTCTTATCAAGAAATGGAGAAGTTTTCAAAACAATCGTCAATTCCAAAAGAAAGAAGAAAAAGGTGAAGAGAAAATAAAAAGACCGTTTGCTATGATTGTGACAAACTCGGTCACAAAAGAACTAAATGTCCAAACAAGAAGAAATTCACCAAGAAGAAAGCTCTTCAAGCAACTTGGGATGATAGTGATACAGAAAATCATGAATAAAATGAAAGTCAAGAAGAAATTGCCAACATGTGCTTCATGGTTATTGAAGATGAGGTAAGTGTAAATAACAATGATTCATTCATATAATGATTTATCTACCTCCTATAATGAAATTCTTGAAGAATTTGAAAAACTTGTTACAATATACTCTACTCTTAATAATAAACATTCCTTATTGAAAAAGGTTGTTAAGAAACTTTTGTAGCACAAAAGATTTTGAAAAAGAAAAGGATAATAAAAAATCCTTAATTAAAGAAAATCTTTCTTTGAAAGAAAAAGTTGTAAACTTGACAAACATTATTCGCAAGTTTACCCAAGGAAAGAAATTTTTTGAATTAATGCTTGGTGAGCAAAATGCAATTTTGATAAAGGGGATATTGGATACAAACCATTCTTGAAACAAAATCTCTCGAAAATATATTTGCAAATCATCCAATTCCTCTTAACAAAATATGACATGTAGTTTTCGTAAGAAATTTGGTCATGTTGCTTTTAATTGTCTAATCAAGAAGAGACTACACTTTGAAAAGAAATATAAGTAGTTAAAAGAATCCACAAACACTAACTATCAAGGACCCAAACTTATGTAGGTACCAAAAATAAAAAATAAAAATAATTTTTGTAGGTACTACAATAAATGAAGAGCAATTGGTTTTTAGATAGTGGTTACTCAAAGCATATGACCGGTGATCGATCATTGCTATCAAACTTCAAGAGAAAAGATGGAGGTCATGTCAGTTTTGGAGACTATGTTAAAGGAAAAATCATATGCATTGGAAATATCGGTACCATTCATCTCTTTCCATTAAAAATGTTTTATTAGTTGATAATCTAAAACATAACTTGCTTAGTATAAGTCAATTATGTGATAAAAGTTATCTCATTAAATTTGATTCTTCAAAATACTTCATTGATGATGCTATATCTAAGGAGGTAATGTTCATAGTGAGCCGAAGTAAAGATTTTACATCATAAATATTGAATTTGAGCTTGAAAGAGAGATAAAATACTTATCAAGTATAAAAGATGACTTTTGGCTATGACATAGAAGATTAGGTCATGTTAGCATGGACTTACTTTCTAAAATCTCTAAAATTTGCTTTGTAAAACATTTGCCAAAAAACAAAATTTAAGAAAGATAAAATTTGTGATGCTTGTCAATTTGGAAAACAAGTAAAGAGTTCTTTTAAATTGAAACAATACTTTTCTACTACAAGCCCTTTACAACTTCTACACATAAATTTATTTGGACTCTCTAGAACTGCAAGTTTAAGTGGTAAACACTATGCCTTTGTTATTGTTGATGATTTTTCAAGATTTAATTAGGTTATATTTTTAAATCTAAAAGATGGGGCCTTAAATGCATTTAAACATTTTTGTAAAAGGGTTCAAAATGAAAAGGATATACAATTACCACAATTAGGAGTGATGACGGTGGAGAATTTGAAAATATTGCATTTGACGAGTTTTGTAAATCAAATGGATATGAACATAATTTTTCGGATCTTAGAACTCCTCAACAAAATGGTTAGTAGTAAGGAAGATTCAGTATATTGCAAGAAATGGCTCGGATTAAGTTGAATGAAAATAATTTACCAAAGTATTTTTGGGCCAAAGTCATTAATAGTTCATGCTATATTTTTGAATAGAGTTTTAGTTAGTCGAAAGAAAACTAAAACTCTATATGAGCTTTGGAAAAATAGAATTCTCAATATATGATATTTTAAAATTTTTGGTTGTAAATGCTTTATACTAAATACAAAAGAAAATTTGGGAAAATTTTATTCAAAATTCGATATTGGAATTTTTCTTAGATATTCATCTACTAGCAAGGCTTTTAGAATTTTTAACAAAAGAACTTTAGTAGTTGAAGAATCCATGCACGTTGTATTTGATGAGACTAACTCCTTTAAACATGAGAAAAACGTTGATGATGATGGAGATTTGAAATTTCGTTTGAACAATTAACTGCTCAAAATCAAGACAAGAAAAATCCAAATAATGTTGAAAATCAACGTAAAGTGGAAACAACCATGCAACAAAATGGAGAAGAATCTTTTGAAGAACAAAATACCTCATCTTTACCTAAAGAATGAGGTTTGTTCCTTCTCATCCAAAAGATCTCATCATTGGTGATCCATCAAAAAGAGTAAGTACTAGAAACTGTACTAAAAACTTTCTTAACAATTGTGCTTTTCTTTCATAAATTGAACCAAAGAATTTTAAAGAAGCTGAGTTTGATAAATTTTGGATTCTAGCTATGCAAGATGAACTAAATTAATTTGAAAGAAATCATGGTTTGGATTTAGTTGCTATATCAAGTTCTCAAACCGTTATTGGCACAAAATGGGGTTTTTGAAATAAACGAGATGAAAATTGCATAATTGTGCGTAACAAAGCTAGATTAGTGGCTCAAGATTACAATCAAGAAGAATGTATAGATTTTGAAGAAACCTTTGCACCGATTGCTAAATTAGAATCAATTGCATGCTTCTTGTTTTTGCTTGCCACAAAAAATTTACTATTTTTCAAATAGATGTCAAAAGTGTATTTTTAAATAGTGTCATTCAAGAAGAAATATATGTTGAGAAATCTCCCGATTTCAAAAATCATAAATATCCAAACAAAGTTTTCAAACATAGAAAAGCTCTTTATGGATGATAGCAAGCTCCTAGAGCTTGGTATGAAAGATTAAGCAAATTCCTTTTACCAAATAATTTTTTTAATAGGAATAGCGGATACTACACTTTTATAAAAACAAAAAGAATGATATGATTGTTGTTCAAATTTATGTTGATGATATTATTTTTGGTGCTACTAACATTTCACTATGTGAAGAATTTTCTAAGTGTATGAGCAAGGAATTTGAGATGAGTATGATGGGAGAACTCAAATTCTTTCTTGAACTCCAAATCAAACAAACTAATGATGGAATATTCATTAGTCAAACCAAGTATATCATAAATATGAAATGGAAGAATTGAAACTAATGAATACTCCAATGAGCTCATCAATCAATTAGACAAAGATGATCAAGGTCCGTAGATATAACCAAATATCGAGGTATGATAAGATCTCTTCTTTATTTAACTGATAGTAGGCCCGATATTATGTTTAGTGTATGCTTATGTGCAATATATCAATCTAATCCTAAGAATTCCCATCTTAGTGCTGCAAAACGTATTTTTAGGTATCTTAGTGACACTAGATCCTTAGGCCTTTGGTATCCTAAAGATACTCATATTGATTTACTTAGCTATTCGGATGCCGATTGAGCCGGGTGCACAATTGACCGTAAGAGTACTAGCGAAACTTGTCACTTTCTAGGCTTTGCTCTAGTATCATGGTTTAGTAAGAAACAAAATTTCATTGCTTTATCAATCGTCGAAGCCGAATATATATCGGCGGCTAGTTATTGTACTCAAAATCCTATGGATGAAGCAAACTCTAAGTGATTATCACCTATCATTTGAAGATGTACCTATCATGTGTGATAACACTAATGCTATCAATTTATCTAAAAATCCCATTTTTGCATTCTCGAACCAAACACATTGAGATTAGACATCACTTCCTACAAGATCATGCACAAATGGGAGATATAACTTTAGAGTTTATAAATACGAAAAAAACAATTAGCCGATATTCTCACAAAAACATTAGCACTTGAAAGATTCTCGTATATTCGATGAAATCTAGGCATAATTGATGAATGTGAAGTATGTGGCTAACATTTAATGAATGCTATAATTGAAATTCATACGATAAAGGTGGTATAAAAATATTTGACAAAAGACCAAATCCAGAAACTTTGTGAAATTTCAACAAAACAGGCCAATAGGTCGACCGTTTAAAGTAATACGGACGACTGTTTCATTGTCCAATGATCGGCCATCTGTCCAGAGAATTTTGGTCAAAATGTCACGTTTTTATGGTTGACCTTTTCATTTCAGACGGTCGACCGTTTCCTCGTCTGTAACGTCATCCTTCCGTCCGTGGAATTTTGCACAAAATCACATTTTTAGGCAGATAACTGTTTAGTCTTCCATCTGTCCAAAGAAAATTCCAATTGGAAGCCGTGTCAAAACGGATGATGTTGTTTGAAGCAACACGATCGACCGTGTCGATTTGATTTCGTGTTTTTAAAGATGAAATTTTCAAATTCTTTATTACCACCCACTTCGCGTGAACTTACATTCTTCTCTCCAAATCTTTCTCCATTTATCAAATCATCTCCAAATCTTCAAAATTTACACTCAAAATAAAAAATCCATCTCATTCCCATTCTCAAATCCGAAAAATTCCCAAATTTTGACCACAAAACCATCAAATTCCATTTTCAATTGGACTTCCAAAACCCTAGTCATTATAATCCAGTTTTATCAAAATGCCTTGGGTAAAAATTCCAAGTAAACGCCAAAGGAGGGAAGGCTACAGGTCATCTTCTCTGATGACATGGCTCCACCGGAAAATCGCGTTGATAAATGTCTAATTCTCATAGGTAAGAACGTTGATCTTGCCTCATTTACATTTGACGCCTCCTTCTTTCCATATCGAAGATTATTTTGTTTCTATGGGTTGGGTCTCCATTGTCACACTTGATGAAAAAGCCTATCCCAATCTTATGAAAGAATTTTATCAAGATATGCATTATTCTCCGTGGTCGAGTATTACTTGTATGGTAAAAAACAACGGCTTAAAATTACTCTAATACTTGAGCTTGAGGATTGTGAAACCCTTTTGTATAGCAAAAATTATCTCCTCATCTCGAAGGGTACAATCCGTAGAAGCTTGTCGTCGAGTCACCAAGAAACCGTTTGGGACTCCGTAAGACTTAGTTCAAAACATCTCACATCTCACATTGTCTTGTCGGGTCTTGCACAACATCATTGCCCACATTATCGGTACTTTCGGAAGGTCACTTAGATGAAGTCAATTACTTTGACCTTTTCCTTCTCGACTCATTCCTAGTTGGGCGAAAAATTGATTTTTTGTACATCATGTTAAACCATATAAGCACAATCCGCTACACCCGTGAGAGTCACGGCCTTACCATACGGCATGATTCTTACCAAAATCTTCCGTCACTTCAAATCTCCTTCCGTGATAAAGACATACTTAATCCAAAACCCACCGACACCATCAACATTCACACTCTAAAGCGCATGAAAATTGTAAAAGAAGATGGTCAATGGGTGGCGAAAACAAAAGGACCGTCTACTTTGCCATTTGAGGACAATAAGAAATGGACATGAAGATGCTCCTCCTCCGTCTCATCCTCATGATATACCAAACTCACATATACCGTCATCTTCTACCTCTGACTTCTCCTTGACCGGGGACCATTACAATCTCCTCAATGGTCGGATTGACTCGCTTACTACTACCGTAGATGGCTTACACAACACGGCGGCTAGCCTACAACATTTGGTTGAAGGCCTACATAACTCAGTCAATGGCTTGACATCCGCTTCACAACAAGCAATTCACTCTCGGATGACACGGTGTTTCCTCCTCCTCCTCTGCCGGAGAACTAGTGCCTCTAGATGTAGTTTTTGGAACTAGTTTTAATTTATGCCTATTTTTGGAACCGCTTTTAATTTATGTCTAATTTTGTTTAAACTATGATTGTCTTTAAATTTGAGTTTATCAATAAAATGCATCTCTTGTTTCATTTAGGGGGAACTCATCTACTTAATCTTACTGTTTTGATCTTGTCTATTTGTTTATGCCAAAAGGGGAAAAACGTATGTGTATGATGAAATTGATGTATAAGACGTGATTAACATAGTAACGTATAGGATGTAATGAAATTGGATGTGATAGTATCAAAATTGATAAATATTGTGTGATATCTTACTAACGATATGAAAAAGAAAAGAGGAATATATACAAACAAATTAATATTGTTTACTAATTTACACATCATATTGTTTGTCATAATCAAAAGGGGGAAATTGTTGACATAACCAACTTTAACCTTAATGTTTTGATCATAACAAACAAATTAGTATTGTTTACTAACGATCTATTTTCAACTAATATTCAAAACGCTACCAATCATCGTCAAGATCAAGACCATATTGCAAATCGAACTCTCAAGCAAGTCAAGATCAAAGTCAATCATACAAGAGTTCAAGAATTCAAGATTTGAAATTCTTGATCGAAGATTATAATTCTAAATGAAATCTAAAGGTAATAATTCTTTGATCTTTAGCATTAAATAGATGAAAGCTCATAAAACAATTTCATGCCCCAAAACTATGATGATATCACTTACATAAAATATTTTTATCAAAGTCAAAAATTAATTTTTCGAAACTTTTTCAGAAAAATCAATCCGGTCATCCGTCTGTGAACCGGTCGACCGTTTGGAAAAAATCACGACCGTTTGAACGTCTTTTTCCAAAAAAAATGACCGTTCTGATATTTACTGTTCAGCTATTTTTTGGTCATTCGTCAGGTTGTAGGTTGACTGTTTAATCATCCGTTTTCACAGAAAACTCTGAAAATTCATCTATATAAATTGTCCTTTATTTATTATCATTGAACACACTTACAAGAGCATAAAAAGAGAGAATTATATTGAGAAAAATCATTCAAACTTTATTGCACTTACATTTTCAAAATCATTCATTGAAAAACTTTGATTGATCAAATCAAACTTTTAAATCATCATCATCAAAGTTTCTTTCTAACACTTGAGATTTTCATTTATTGCTATTCATTGACGTGTTAGTCTCTCTTAGTACTAAACTTGTATCTATCATTTGTTAAGAGAGAAGTACTATCTCAAATCTATTTCTTCATATATTTGGATTATATTGAGGTTCCTTTAAAGCTCAATATTGTATAAGGGTCGGTGCTATTTTGTAAGTCACCGAAAATATTGTAAGGGTTTTGATTGCACCATAAGTCAATCAAGATAGTAGAAATGTTGTGCTCGTGATGGAGAATTTGGTAACGGGAGACATAGATCATGGTTGTATCGATCCTCCATAACAATATCGTTTGCACTCTTACACTCTCTCTACCCTTTTATTTACTTATATTATATTTTTACTTGCTTAGTTTATATCTCTTAAGTTTATTATCTTGAGATTGTTTTACGAAATTTTTTATAAATATCAATTCACTCTCCTCTTGGGTAGTTGTTCTTGGGTTATCAGTCTACCCTCTCTGGTTAGCGGATGAAAATATGTTATCTGTGCCCTTCAAGCCTACTGATAGATTTTGTGCTCATAGTTTGCCTTGATGTCTTTGTTTGTTTATTTATTTATTTATAATTATTTTAATGAACTTTGTTTTCATACAGGAATGAAATTCACTGCTTGGCTCTCTACCCCTTACTACCGATGACAAGGGGCCTCATTCTTCCTAAGCAGACCAAAAGAAAAGGCAGGCGACAAAAATACCTTGGTGTTTGTTGATGGGTAAGGAGAACAACCACATTTCCTAGGGACGCTAACCCAATGCAGACGGATGGTGACCAGACTATTAGGGATTCTCCCATTACTGACTTCCACTTCCTAGCCAGTCATGCTATGCGAGATGTCAAGGTTATGCAGAGCTACATTTTTTCACATATGTCTGAGGTCCAATAAGAATTGAGGATGTTGAAAAGGTTTTGACAGTCTATAACATAAAGGTAAGCGATTCACATGTTCCCTTCTTTTAATTTTGGTTAGCGATTTGTTTAACCATGTATGCTTTGAATTTTCAGGATTCTGTCGTTAGAGCTTGCAAGCGCGTGGTTACTGACAAGATAGTTGTTGAGGATGAAAAATCCAAAGAAGTACATCACTTGAAAAAGAAGATTTCGAGTTTGAAAAAGTTTTGTGAGGCTTCAGAAGCTCGAGTCAAGGAACGAGATTGATAATCTCACCCGCGCTTATCATGATGCCGTGGAGAACTATAAAGCTTCATTAGAATACAAGCGCGATTTGTATGAATATGAAGCTGAGTCTATGAGTGCTTCTATTTTAGTGGATAGCA
Source organism: Forsythia suspensa (assembly GCA_023638005.1). Lineage (NCBI taxonomy): Eukaryota > Viridiplantae > Streptophyta > Magnoliopsida > Lamiales > Oleaceae > Forsythia > Forsythia suspensa. The sequence goes on along the minus strand of CM042673.1, from coordinate 45,906,557 downwards.
ATCAAGCACCCATGCGTCAACCTTCTGGGTTTCGATTGTTTCTTAGCTCGGTGATGAGAGTTTGAGCAAGCTGCAGAGCTTGAAGCGGATGATCAGGCAGACACTCATCTTCATCGACTGATTTTGCATGTCTATCGATTTTTTGTGGAGACAAACTTTGGGTTGTTTGACTGATATTTTATTTCTCTAGCCCAGGATGTGAGCTAGCTTTATCTTTAGTAGAGACTTTGATGTTATTCATTAACGCGTAGTTTTTGCGAAGTTACCCTAACAATGCTGAAACGACTTCGTTTTGCTCTTATAAATCGTGCATGGGTTTTCAATCAACATTTTGACTATCTTGTATTTTTGCTATCAAGTTTTGTGATGAGTAGACTGGAATTAAATCATCATTTTCTCTAGCAATAATTTCTTCGTTTTAATTAATCGACCATTTCATAAACTAAGGGGACACAATCGATCACGAACGTGCAAAGCATTACAATGACAACATGTCATGTAAGTTTTGGGCAATCTACCAAAATTTTGTAAAGCGATTTAGAGATTTAACCAAATTTTGGTTTTATTACTCACCGCCAAGCTCTTTAGGCGCTTTTGATGTAGTAGACCACTTTGTGATTTTTTTCGACGTCATCGCTTGGAGTCGCAAGGCAAAGACTTACCAAATTTTGGTTTTATTGCTCACTCACCATCGAGCTCTTTGGGTAATTTTGTGTTGTAGACCACTTTGTGATTTTTTCGGCGTACTACCTGAGCTGTCATGGCGATTTAGAAACTTAACCAATTTTGGTTTTATTGCTCATCGCCAATCTCTTTGGACAATTTTGGAGTTAACGATTAGCATGGAAAGTTTTTATAACTGTAGATCAAGGCAATTTGTTGACACAAAGCTTGGCCAGAGGGGAGGACTCGGTAGGCGCACAAGAGAAAAATGAAACGAACATAAACAAGTCTAGAAAATAGAAAGCACCGATGTCCTTTATGGGGACCAAAGAATTGGCGTTAATCAAGAAGACAAGAGACCTAGAATAATAGTTCCAAAGAAAAACAGTAAAAGTCTTAACTATATTTACAAGGTTAAACGTCAACTTCTTCCTGTTGGTTTATTTTCTACCGGTAGTATTTGTTAAGATGTTCGGCGTTACATTATCTGCTCATCGGCTTTCCTTTCAGATCTTTAAGAATGGGGTTCCATTTCCTAGGCCTTTGATCACTTTATATGGTCCTTCCCAATTTGGCCCAAGCTTGGATTGTGGATTCCCAATACTTCTTCTGCTTTTACGAGCACTAGATAGCCGTAGCCGGTACATTCTTGATTTTCCTCGTTGGTTGAAATATTCTGCAGCCTTCCGCCTGTAAGCTATCATTTTGATTGCTTATCTCTCTTTGACCCCTTCAAGTAGGTCGAGCTCAGAGCATGTCGCCACTGGGTCGAGCTGTTTGACATTCAACCTGCCAGTCTTGCTCAAGATTTATCCCGGTACCACTGCTTCTATCCCAAAAGACATTTTGAAATGTGTCTCTCGTGTTGGCTCTCTGACTACATTACACCCACAACACATTGGGCAACTCATCTACCCATAATCCATTTTCTTTATCCAGTGTTGTTTTTAGATTCCAAAGTATTGTTCGATTCATCACTTCAGCCTGTCCATTCGATTGCGGATGTGACGTCAAGTCAAATGTTGTAACTTTCACAAAAAAAAACTCAGAAACTATGGTTATCGAACTATTTTTTCCATTGTCAATGTAATATCACTCTAGGTATCACAAATTTGCAAATTATGTTTTCCACACAAAATCTCGAACTTTAGTCGTGGTTATCATTATTAAAGGCTCCGCTTAAACCCATTTGGTGAAGTAGTCAATGGAGACTAGTAAAAACTTCATTTGACCTTTGGCGCCAAGAAAAGGTCCCAAGATGTCCATGCCCCACCGGAAAAAAGGACAAACACCAAAATTGGCAGATTGCTGCTCAGTGAGTACATGGATTAAGTTGCCCTATCGTTGACAGACATTACATTTCTTCACAAAGTATCTAGCGTCTTATTTCGTGGTTGGCCAATAATATATCCCTGTCGCCTAGTGGTTACCACAAATTCTTGCATGTATTTCGAACAACACCTCTTTGGCACCATTTGTGGAAAAGGAAAAGCTATGACAGGTTGGCAAACTAGAGTGGAACACGAATTGTACAACTATAGCGAAAATCGAATCAGAGCCCAAGTCCCAATCGCCACCGCTCTCATACACATCAAACGCAAACTCAATTCATTAGAGACAAAAATAGAAATCCTAATGGCCTTTTTGCGTAATCAAACTCGAGAATCACCGAGCAAGCCTAACTCATTGGAAAATCATCACGAACAATATCTTTGGTAGAGCATCAAAACACACCACCAAGCGTTCAATCAACTGGGATAGGACGAGAGATGCCCTCCGCCGACACCCCACCACAAATGGGACCAACGATGCCTCCCACCTTCGATGACGATTTATGTGGAAGCAGACCCGCAGGAGATGCGACCAATGGTAAACTTGGAAAAGAAGATGGAAGAGATGATGGCAAATAAATTAATGATGCTCTATCAAAAAGAAAGGATCGACGTAGGTAGATGGTTTTTGAAGAGGATCCATTTGCACCAGAAATCATGGCGGTTCCTCTACCAAAAGATTTTAAGCAAACAATTATAGAAGCATACGATGGAGTTACAGACCCACTAGATTACTTGAGGACTTTTGTACACCTGATGAGGTTGTACGCAGCGCCATACATAGTAATGTGGTGGTCTTTCCCACCAATGTTGAGGACCAAAAAGAATATTTGGTATACTTCTTGAGTAGCAAAAAAAAAAAAAAAAAAAGAAAATCCAGTATCAGCCTGATGCAAGTTGTCCAAAAGAAGGATGAGGCTGCTAGAATATTTTGCAAGGTTCAGCATAGCCACTCTCGGCATCATTGATCTCCAAATGTCCGTTGTTGTCACAGTTATAATGAAACAGGACTTTCAAATTGTCTCTCGGAGTCAATGCATAATTTGTTGAAAAAAGAAGAAAAGTATGTAGATGCGGAGGAAGAGGAAGCGATATAGCAACAAAGAGCTTATGAGAAGGAAGGGAGTCTGAGACTGCAAGTGAAAATCTCATGATGACCGAAAGATGACCGACAAAGGAAAACAAAGAACTCTGTAAAGACACCACTCAAGATCGATCGACCAAATAGAAGTATGAGGGTATATACCTAAACATATATACCCTTCCGAACACTCATATACAAAAGTCTTGATGAAAATACGAGATATGAAAGAGCTCGAGTGGCCGAGATCAATGGCCGCATCTGCCGTGAAAAGAGATAAAAGAAAGTACTATCAATTCCATAGAGAAAATCGAACGGTTGTATCTAGCTAAAAGAGAAAATCGAATGGTTGTTGAAAAGAGGATCTTTTTCCAAGTACTTGAAAAATGATCGTGGTAAAAAAAAGTAAAAAAAGTTGAGGAACATCTCTAGCCTCGAGTGGGTGTGATTAACATGATCAAACATCGATAGAGATTTATGCCCGCTCGACTAGAGTTCGTTCAATATAGAGAAAAGGAAGGTTCGACTAAGATATCATTTTTGGTAAGGAGGACCTGATAGGTGTGCAATGCCCCACGATGCATGCTCTAGTAGTGATGGGCGATATTGCGATTTTGACGTCGGGAGGAAATTGGTTGACGACGGTAGTGCAAAGAGATGTTCTCGGTTGGGATGCCTTTTGGGCTTAAAAATCTTCCCAAGTCATTTAAAACCAATTAATACTCCTTGGTGCCTCGGCTACTGTTGTCCCAGAAGAAACCATAGAGTTATCCTGTGAAATTGTGGACTTACTTGACGAGCGTGGTTATTATGATGAGCTTCTTGGTAGTCAAAGCCAACACAATATATGGTCGACCTCTCTTGAATGCTACTCGACCAATAAGAAGGATTGAACCATAGGGAAGGAACATACGAAGTTATAAGAAGCTTGGAAAAGAGAACCTACATTCTTAAAAATCTAAAAAGGAAGCCGATGAGCAAACCATGGAACGTCGAACACCTTACCAACGAAATATTACTTGGTTTGAGATGGTTCAAAGTGCTTCCAAGGCAATTTCTTTGTTACTCCGATGACCTCAAGGCGGAGAACTCTCCCTAGTTTATCTTCCAAACAGTAAGAGTTAGAAGTTGAAGGAGGATAAATGACAATATCAAGATAAAACGTGTATAATAATTATGAGATTTTTTGTGATGTCTCTTACCTGGCTCACATTTTGAGGTATTTATAGGCGAGCGATTTCCCTCTCACGCGCCTGACAATTTTCTCCCGCCTGCTTGGCAGTTATTGTCTACATACTACCAGTTTTAAACAATTCGCCAATTGAATTCGGGACGTTGTCCTCAAAATAACCATCATGTGAAATATTCTATGGATCACCTGTAGGTATCGATCGACTGACGACTGACTATCCATCACAACAACTAGTCTACTGACCATTTCTAGTATAGCATCAATTTCTTTTCTTGGGGAATATAATCTACATACTATTTAGTCAATGCACATATAAAGATCATGTCACTAGAAAAGCACCCTTTAGTGAGCTCCTCAATGCTTTGTGAAATGGGAGGGAGGTTTGAACAACCAACTTGAGCCTTTTCCTCATGTGTGGTGTTGGAGGTTGTTTCAGAGGTATACGAATGTCTTTGTTAGTAGTAGCTAAGCTACTGCTGCTTCTCCTTCGTGAGATACAAATTTCTTAATAGACTAATTTGTAAATCTCCATAGCTCTTAACAATTTTCTAAAAGTTCTTGTGGCAGCCACTCATGTGTACCAAATTAATGCTAAAAGATAAAATAAAATACAATAAACTTACCCAACGTAGTACTCTTCTAGGTAGTGTCAACGAATGGCATTGGAGCATGTAGGACACCATTTTATAAGATGGAAACCAAAGATTGAAGAAGGCTATTATTGATCCGATTGCCACAAGAACTTACGCAAAACGAGAGAGAATGGTTAAAATATGGCCTTCAAAAGTCTCATATGCCACCCAATAATCACTTGTCATAAGTGAAGATTGCTATATATCTGCACTCTCCCACATATACGCTTACTACTCTTCCACATAATTCTCTCAGGGTTGAGTCGAGCCCAAGTAAGTATTGATCTTGACCGATCGTAATTTTTCTTAAGAGCCATGTTGAGATTTGGCAAGTCACGACCTCGTTAAGGGCTAAAAGGCTAGTTGAGCCCAAGCGAGTTGAGATCAATTTATCTGAACCCCAATCAAGCATAATTTATCCTCAGATGCGTCCAACCCGAGTAAGTCTCGACTTCTGAGCTTAATTCTCTTTAAAAGTCGAGTTCGGAGAATATTTCATCTTATGGGTTGAGTCAAGCTGAGCCCTAGTGACTCTTGAGTATAATCCTATGGCCAGAGTCCAAGTATGCCTCAATCTTGTTTGAGCAACACATATCCTAAGAATAGAGTTGAGCATAATTGATGCTAAGGTTGAGTCGACCGTTTGAGCATATTCGTCCTACGGGTCAAGTTCGAGCCCAAGTGAGTCTCAATCTCATTGGAGCATCTCTAAGGGCCGAATCAAGTCCAAGTCAAATGAAAATATGAGGAACGTTTAATAGGATTTAGGAATCTTAACCAAATCTAACCACCGGACATGCTTAGTTATTTATTTTGATCATGCATATACCAAGTTGGACTAGGAAATAAAATGAGAATTACAAAATGCTTTGATTAGAAAAGAAATTACTAAATGAGTTGAGAGAAAAATAAAATAAAAATAAATTAAAGCGATCTTACCTGAGAAAGGCGTGGAATATGTGCAAACATAAGTTGCTTCAAGTTCGACAATGTTGTTTGCAGTTGCTGCTATCCATAGAACTCTAATCGAGTTCTTGAATAGGTAAAGTACAGCCAAACAAAATTGTTGAAGCATGAAATGATCATATCCAAGGCTTCAAGTTAGAGTCCTTTCCTAGCAATGAGATTCACATTACTATGTGAAAAGATTAAGAATAACATACCTTAATCATGCCACGGAATTCTTCAAGCACCAAATTCTTTAAGCACCACTTGCATATATAAATGCGTGCATTCCTTAAAAAAAAGAGGAATGAAGAAACAATGACTCTGAGAAGCATCACCCCTTGACCGAAGGAGTTTAGAACACTGCATACCACTTGAAAAACTGGTAGCACGTTGAGTCATACAGAAAACCAGATCAGATCGAGCAAAAGAGAAATGAACTCATAAGGAGTTTAGAACACTGCATACCACTGAGGGAGTTTAGAACACTGCATACCACTTGAAAAAATGGTAGCACATTGAGTCAATACAGAAAACCATGATGAGATCGAGCAAAAGAGAGGTGAAATCAATGAACTCATAAGAAATATTCACATGCAAAAAACCATGATGAGATCTTGGGAATTAGTAAGATATAGACCCAGAAAACCATGAGAATTAAGAGAATCTTTCACGCACGTAGAGTGTTGAGTTCTGACTTCTTAGTATCATCTGAATCATCACAAGTTGATGGAGTAACAATACAGGTAGCACCCGTAGGCCGTAATTAGCCATGTCCAGAAATATTAAAGTTACAGTGAGCAAAATGCTAAATGTATTATCAGAAACCAGACTAGGAATATACGTTCAATAATTTTCACTTCTAGGCTCAATGAAATAATTTAGTGGGTTATTAAAATGGGCACTTGGACTGCTTAGAAAGGGAATTAAGTAAACAGAGACAAAGGTCAAACACAAGATACACAAATCAGGGCTACATCAAATTTCACAAATCATACAGTAGCCTTGGTGACCAAGGATACAAATCCAGCTGATCATCAATAAAACATCAGCAGAAAGGCATCAAAAACTTGCCATTTACCCGCTAAAAAATAAAGTTAGTTTCTAATCCTTAATACTTCAGAGAGATGTAATATGCTTCAGCTTCTATGTTTTTCAATGATAAACAAAAGCATTTGTTTGAGATTTACATTCGCTTAATAATCGTAAGTTAGTTCTTTGAATGACATTGAAGTCAACAGGTGAAGAAACTTACTGAAGCTTTTGAATGCACTGGAAAGACGGCATCTACAAAATTGTTTGTTCTCCAACCCTGACAGAGTTCTCGATTAAATCTACAGAATTCTTTGGACTGCTTAGAAAGGGAATTAAGTAAACAGAGACAAAGGTCAACCCTTATATCCAAAAATCAGGACTACATCAAATTTCACAAATCATACCAGTAGCCTTGAGGACCAAGGATACATATCCAGCTGGTCATCAATAAAACATCAGCACAAAGGCATCAAAACTTGCGATTTACCCGCTAAAAAATAAAGGTAACTTCTAATCCTTAATGCTTCGGGGAGATGTAATATGCTTCAACTTCTATGTTTTTCAATGATAAACAAAAGCATTTTTTTGGAGATTTACATTCGCTTAATAATCGTAAGTTAGTTCTTTGAATGACATTGAAGTCAACACGTGAAGAAACTTACTAGAGCTTTTGAATGCACTGGAAAGACGGCATCTACCAAATTGTTTGTTCTCCAACCCTGACAGAGTTCTCGATTAAATCTAAAGCTCCAAGTTCAACGCTTGTTACTGGACAACAAGACCTCTTGGTCTTGCTCTCATTTGACTGGTTCAGCGGAATGCCATGACACCTGCATGTATGCTTGCACAAAAGCCAACTATGATTACACTGATTATTAAGTTCAAACCGATAGAACAAGCTGCTGGAGAAAGGCAACATGTCAGGTAAAGCGCAATTCTTCTTACAACAAGAAATTGAAATGACTGATTCATATTGCAAGGAATTTCTTAGACGAAAATGAGGGAAGCAGTAAAAGACATTCTCACGTGAAGAGGATTATCATTATGATAGGGTTATATTAGTTTCACAATAGAAAGAGCAGTCTTTATATTGTTCGAGCATAATTCATCCTAAGGTTGGGTTGAGCACAAGCAGGTCCTGAACGCCATTTGAGATAACCCCTCCTAAGGGAGTCAAGCTCGAAGAGCCTTGACCTCTCGACAAGCAAGTCTTGAACGCCGTTTGAGATAACCCCTCCTAAGGGCCGAGCCAAGCTCGAGGAGCCTTGACCTTGTTCAAGCATATTCATAGGTGAAGTCTCAAATCTAATTGGAGCATCTCTAAGGGCCGAATCGAGTCCAAGTGACTCTCTACACCGATTGAGCATAATTTATCCTTAGGTCTAAGTCGAATGAAAATATGAGGACATTTATTAGGATTTAAGGAATCCTAGCTACCGAACATGCTTAATAATTTATTTGATCATATGCATATCTACCAAGTTGGACTAGGAATGCAATGAGAATTACAAAATGCTTTGATTTGGAAAGAAATTACAGCACAATTTGAGAGAAAATAAAATTAAAATAAATTAAAATGATATTAGTAGTGTGTTCCATATTTTGTTCTTACAAAAACACCGTACAACATATTCTTCAAGAACCACTTTCATATAAACGCGTCCATTCCTTTCTATAGAACTCTAACTACTTGAATAGGTAAAGTAGCAAAATAAATTGTTGAAGCATGAAATAATTGTATCCAAAGCTTCAAGTAAGTGTACTTTCCAGCAATAAGATTCATATAGTATGTTAAAAGATTAAAGATTACATACCTAATCATTCCAGTGAGTTCCTTATTTCGTTATTATAGAAACACCACACACCAAATTCTTCAAGCACCACTTTCATATAAAACCGTCCATTCCTTAATTTTGATGCAATCTGCAACGCACATATAACATTGAAGAAGATTAGTATCTGCACATATAAATTGTCAAAACGGGTGTTTATCAAAAAATGGAAATGAACTATCCAAAACATTTGGTTTTGACACAAAGTTAATCAACGAAGTCTTATGAGCAAAAACAAAGGGGTGGAAAAGGATGATGATTGTGAGCAAAAAAAAACAATAAAGAGCACCAGACTGTGTTCATTGTACATATAATGGTAGTGAAAAGAGTAGTATGCAGAGTGGTTAGCCTGTGTTCATTCCTGGATTAAAGAGACATATATATATTCATTTACTGAATCCCTCTTTTTTTGGGAAATCACACACACAAAGCTCCTCAATGTCAGTAAAACAGATATCGATGTTTTTAAATTCATATTTTCATGTTTGCAGCTCTAACAAACTCAAATATGAATCACACAATGTGTTTGTTAGTATATAAATGTACCAAAAATATTAAAGTGAAGACACAAAGGATGAAAATTATTAATTGTCATACCGAGTAGTTTGTCTCCCCCACGACATTCAGGAGAAACAGCAATAGCAGCAACCTTCCAGCTCTTGTAAGTATAGCAGCTGCTACTCCTCACCATTCAATATGCTGGCTATTGACACAACACTAATTGGAAGGAAATGAGCCCAATCAGACACTCTTGATTAGAGGTGGCAAATGTGCTAGCAGGCCATGCCCAGCCCGGAACTGGACGGGCCACACAAAAACTGGGCTGGGCCGGCAACAAGGACTGATCTGATTGCCATGACAACCCAGGCAACATATTGACTTTGGTGACTTATTTGAGTAAGTAAATCCTGATAAGCAGAGGTTACAAAACTTTGGTCTATAGAAGTCTCCCGTGGCAGTCAATAATCACTTGCCATAAAGTGAAATTTCAATAATGTAGATGTATAGCAACCCCATACCATCCATATATATGCTGGAGCCATTAACAGATCACTAATTGGAAGGAATTGAGCTGGGATCAGAGGCCTTTCTTTTCATGCATTCTTCTGCTAGAATATCAGAATAGGAGAATGTCGAGTGCATTATTAGGTCGAAAGTGTCACTCGAGATAAATGATCTCGTTGCTGATAAAGAGAAGGAATACAAGACTTGAAAGTATAACATACAAGACTTGAAAGTATAACTAGAGTTCTACAGAAATATCTGTTTAGATTAATCAAAACCTGCAACTCAGAAAGAAATCTCAATATTTGAAAAATCATGTTATATCTTGTCCCGTTGGAAAGGTCTAATGACCTCCTTGCTGAAAAAGGGAATGAAATACAAGACTAAGAAGCAGAATTAGAGTTCTACGTTAATAACTTGTAAAAGAATGGAAAACCTGCAAAACAGAAGGAAAATGTCACTCAATCCTGAATCAAAAGCAAGTCAAATTTCATGAAAGAAATAGCATAGATTGGTTCAAACAAACATGGCCACTATCACCAGAATCACTTGCTGCTTTGGGATTTCATAATTTTGTGACTTCTAAGTAGGAAAATGATCAATTCATGTCTGCAATAAGAGCCACCCAACATTGAAAGCTAATTTTTCTTCCCTGCATAATAATGGATATCCCAAAATCTGATTTTTTTTATTGAAGCAAAAAGGAGTCCCAACTATGAATCTCCAAATAAACATAAAGACAATTGAATTATAGAAACAAAGAGAACATTGTCACTCTGAGAATATAATTGTTATAATACATACATAAAATGAAAAAGGAACCATAGACAGAACACTAAAAGCAAAAAATATATTAAAGATTCAACCAAATAAATCTAGAGAAACCCAATATTACAAAGAGAACATTGTCACTCTGAGAATATAATTGCTATAATACATACATAAAATGAAAAAGGAACCACAGACCGAACACTAAAAGCAAAAAATATATTAAAGATTCAACCAAATAAATCCAGTGAAACCCAATATTGATCATCAATCATCCCAAGAACAAAACCCACAAAAGATCCTTTAATATTCATCCAAATGCATCAAAAAGAATGTAATCAAGACAAAGGAATTACATAAACAAATAGAACATTATCACACTAAGAAACATAATTGTTGAAATAACCATCCATAAAATGAAAAGAAACCTCACAACTAAGTGTTATCGTTATTCAAACCAAACATAAAAAGCACAAATTCCATTAAAGATTCAGCGAAATCCATAGAGAATTCACAAAAATAAATCTAGCAGACTGAAAAGTGAACCCAGAAAAAAGAGACCATTATCACTGAGAACACAATTGTTCAAGATTCATCAACATGGTAAAGATACAGAAATTAAAGAAACAAGAGACCATTATCACTGAGAACACAATTGTTGAATTAATAAAATGTAAAGGAAACCGACAACTTATCAGTATTCAAACCAAACACAAATTCCATTAAAATTCTGCCAACAGACGATTCACAGAATAAATACAGTGAAACCCCAAATTCATTATCACTCCAAGTCTCCAAAGAAGAAAAGATCTTTAAAGATTCATCTAAATGCACCAAAACAAAGAACGTAGTTGTAAAGACAAAGGATAATACACAAACACAAAAGGCACAAATTCCATTAAAGATTAAGCGATACCCACATAGAATTAACAGAAATAAATCCAGAGAACCGAAAATTGAACCAGAAAAAATACTTCAAGATTCATCCCAATGCACAACAAAGAACGTATTCTTCAAGATATATAAATTAAAGAAACAAAGAGAACATTATCACTGAGAACAATTGCTGAAGCAACCATACATAAAATGAAAAGGAAACCCACAAGGTCACAACTTATCAATATTCAAACCAAACACAAATTCCATTAAATATTCAGCCAACAGAGAATTCATAGAACAAGTACAGTGAAGCCAAGATTGATTATCACTCCAAAGAACAAAACCCAGAAAATATCTTTCAAGATTCATACAAATGCACCAACAAAGAACGTAACTGTAAAGACAAAGGAATTACACAAACAACAGAGAAGATTCTCACTCTAGTAGCTACACAAAGGCTGAAATAATCATACATTAAATATAAAGGAAACCACAACTTATCGTTATTCAAACCAAACCCAAAAAGCATAAATTCCATTAAAGATCCAGCGGAAACTCACAGAGAATACACACAAATAATTCCAGTGAGACCCAAAATTGATCATCAATTCAACCCAGAAAAACTCCTTCAAGATTCATCCTAATAAACCAACAACGAACATTATTGTAAAGAAGAAATTATAGAAACAAGAGAGAACCAAACGGTCCGCGCCCAAAAATCCTTGTCTAGTTCTTGAATCCATCTTCAAAAATCCTTGTCTAGTTCTTCTTGATTTTTCTTTTGACAACCAAAAACCCCAACACTAATGGTCCGCACCTCTCTTTGAGGGACAGTGTCTGGGATATAAAAAAGTTATGCCAAACGGTCATATTTTCATTAATTTCAAATTGCACAGCTAGATACATAAACGGTTCAGATTGTAGGAGCTTGCCACTTGTAAATTACGATCCCAGTGTGAAATTTTACCGTTTACATTTTAACCTTAACAAAATTTTAAGTTTAATTTTCACTGCCAAGAAAATATAAAACTTGGAAAATGATTAGTATTATTGGAAATTGGAAGCCTATTTTGTTTCTTTTGTTTGGATTATAATAAAATTCATTGAAATTGTGATAATGAAAATGAAAAGTTTAAGTACATTTGATTTTATCAAAATTCATAAATTTGATTTTATAGCATAAGCTTTTTAACAATTGTTTTGCAAGTACGATTTTGTTTATAAGATTTAAATTTTGAATTATGAAATATATTGTGTTTTTACTTTTTAAAGTATCGATTGTTGTCACCAAATGAATATTTTAACTACGGAAGAATTGTTTGTTTGGACAGAGAATATGTAAAATATTTATACTTAAATAATGTATTGTATTTTTAATAATCACTGTTTATTGATAATAGTGGCAAGAAATTGAAATTGATATTAAAAAAAAAAAAAAAAGATTGAATGTTTAAAATAAATCCAATGGTCTTCTACATGGAAAATGTTAATAGCAAGTGTGATGAATTTGAAAAAGTTGAAATGATTAAATGTGCTCTTTTTAATTTCTCGGTGTTATTCTCAACGATTAATCATTTTCCCAAAATGTCATTGTCCATATTTATTTGTCTTTCGAATTTGAAAGTCACCAACACATCATTTTTTTTTTATATCAAATCAAATCAACAATTTACTGTAAGGAGAAGAAAAACATGAACATAAATAATTCGACATTGAAGAAATAATTTCTCATATCATATTATGTTTTCGGCAGTGGTAACAAGATGCAGTATCCAACAACAACGTAATAAGATGAAATAATAATAATCTGTAGCAACATATGCTAATCACCAAGAATAGCATATTTATAAAAATTAGGATACTAACAATGAACAAAATATAAAACTTAATCCCCAAACGCAGAATGCACGAGTACAAAATAAGAGAAGAAAATGGATAAATATTTAGAAAGAAAAAGAAGTCGGACAACCACATTTCATTCCAGAATTAGAATCATCATTTTGTTTTTCTATGGTTTATTTTGAATGTTATGGCTGATTTTGATTCTTTTCATTGTAAGCATAATGTTGCTATGTAAACGTGACTTTCTATCGCTTCGAGTAATCTTGCCAGCACTTCGAGTAATAGCCATCAAGACATGCTTGAAAAAATACAAAATAGAAACAAAGATTAGTTAGCAAATCGAGTTGGCGAAAAAAAAAAGAAGGAAAAATGAAATAGAAAATACATTTTCATATGCATTTTCTCTCCATCTTCAACATGTAGAAAAATCTTCAAGGTGGTGGTAGTGGAAATGTCCCATGACGAAAATCAATGGAGAATGGATTGATTGAATTGGAGGTGAAATGGAGATGATGGAGTGTGAACGTGTAGAATGAGGAGTTTAATAGTGATGAGATTTGATTTGATGTAATAATTAATGAGCGTTAATTGGGCCGATTAGGATTATGATTAGTAATAAATTCATGATTATATGTTAATATAGAAATTAAATTTGTAATTAATGAATATATATATATATATATATATATATATATATATATATATATATATATATATATATGAATATAAAAATTCTTAATGATCTAGTAATTATATTATAATTTGTGTGTGTTTACTAGTATTCTAAAGTTTCAAACAACTAGTATATATTAATAAAAATTAAGGACTAGTAGAGAGCCTAATTTTCACAAATAAAAAGCCAATTGATCGATCACTTAATATATCCCAAGTTTGAAATTTGGGTTTGAACCGTAAGTGGTACTAATTGTCTTTGCAATGAGAAAGACCTATACCTTATTGGGTTGGGTTGAAGCCCCGTGCACATCACCATCGTCGGTACGGTTGGTGGGCACGAGTCCGAGTCCCGAGTTCGAGTCTTATAGAAATAATTTTAATTACTTTTTAAATTGCGACAAGTGGATTATCAACACAACTTTTTCAAACAAACATGTCTGTTCTAACATGTATTATTCAGAACTTTCTAGCTATTGTGCCTTTTCAGACACAACTTTTCAATTATTATAAATAGGCCAATTGTTTGCAGAATTCGAACAATTTATCCATGCATTATCATTCTTCTGCAATTATAATTCAAATAAACCTACATTCATTCTGAGTCCGTTCCATTCTCAAAGAGAGTACAAAAACATCACTCGTTTTGCTGCTTTTGTAATTTGAAGTGAGGTTATTACGAGACGTAGTTGTTGTATCTTGAGAGACAACTACCAAAGTCCGTAAGTACCAGTGCACAACAATATTGTTTTAAGGAAAATTGCTCCTACTCTTTCCTTGGCCAATTAAATTTCAACATTTTTTTTCCTTCTATATTTATTGTTTCTACTTCTAGTAAGTTGAAACTCATGTCCAAATTTTTGTACGTTAAAATTAAATAGAATATTTGTATACAATAAAACTATATAATTTTTGTTTACAAAATCTTAAGATAATATTTTCGTGCTAATTTATTTCTGTTTGACAAAATCACTTTTTACGTGTTAAGAATTTTAATATTAAATCTTGTTTTGTTAGATGTGTCGTACCTCCTCATCAATATTTATGGAGGAGAAATTCACGAGAGTGGATTTCAAGAGATAGCAATGAAAGATGTTTTATCTCTCTACTCTAAACATGGCAAAGTTCTTGAGTGAAGATGTTCCAACCATTGATGAAAAGAAAATAAATCTCCAAAAGATGGC
Organism: Forsythia suspensa; assembly: GCA_023638005.1. Taxonomy (NCBI): domain Eukaryota; kingdom Viridiplantae; phylum Streptophyta; class Magnoliopsida; order Lamiales; family Oleaceae; genus Forsythia; species Forsythia suspensa. Next base: position 45,891,496 of record CM042673.1, on the reverse strand, counting down.
GGTCCTTGATGGCTTGATGCATGGAGTCAAAGTGATTTTTGTGCAAGAAGTATATTCTCAATGGGATGGGCAATAGTCTCAGATAAGCGTATACATTTCAATCAAGACAACCAAAGAAGTGTGGGAATCATTGGAAAATAAATATAAGATAGAAGATGCTGACTTGAAGAAATTTGTATTTGACAAATTTCAAGACTTCAAAATGGTTGATTCCAAAATAGTAATGAAATAAGTTTATGAACTATAGATCATCATGGAAGAGATATATGCAAAATGTATGAAACTTTGTGAATCATTTCGCGTTGCTACTATTATAGAGAATTTACAACCTTTGTAGAAGGACTTCAAGAACTACTTGAAGCACAAGTCTAAGGAGATGAGACTTGAAGACTTGGTCATCAAAGAGAATTGGACTTTTGACAAGGAATATGGAGAGTTGTCAATAGATTCTCAAGCCAACTGTGCAAACAAATACTAGGAAAAAGAGAAAGCGATTTGGTCTTTTTTTTTTATGCGGTATATAAAGCCATATGGCAAAAGATTGCCGACATAATAAGAAAGCCACGAAGAACGAAGTACACATGACTAGTGAAGACAATCTATCTAATGAGATTATTGATCTAATACTCTCAGCGGTAGTATTTGAAGCCAATATGATGGACAATCCTATAAATGTTGGATCATCACTGGCGCTACTAGTCCCGTATGTGATAACAAAGATATTTTTTTTATCTTACAAACTGATCAACATAAGACAACTATTTATGAAAAACTCTTCAACTTCCAATATCGTGGGACTAGGCAAAGTACTGCTGAAAATGACATCGAAAAATAAGTAACTCTCATTATGTACTCCATGTTTTAGACATCCAAAAGAACTTGGTTTTTGGATCACTATTGAGCAATAATGGGTTTAGACTAGTTCAAGATATGGATTACGTAATACAAGATATCCAACTGTATTAGAAGAATACAATGATGCCAAATGGATATCAAATACGAAAGATTTTGAGTCTACGAGTGGCTATGTTTTTGTCATTGGTCGTACAATCTTGTCTTGGAAGTCATCAATGAAAACTTACATAGCTCGATCCATGATGAAATATGAGTTTATAACTTTGGATAAAGCAGGAAAAGAAGTAGAATAGTTTCATAATTTCTTAGAAGACATTCCATGTTGCCCAAGCCAGTGCCAATAATAAGCATATACTGCGATAGTCAGTTGGCCATTGGAAGAGGACAAAATAGTATGTATAATGGTAAGTCTCGATATATACGTCGTAGACATAATTCCATAAAGCAGTTGATCTCAAATGGTAATATCTTTGTTGATTATGTGAAATCAAAAGAGAATCTCATAGATCCATTGACCAAAGGACTACCAAGAGATTAAGTACACTGCACATTGAGGAGAATGGGTTTAAAGCTTATCAAGTAAGAATCTTCATAATGGTAACCTAACTTCGCTAACTGAAAATTTCAAGAACATGGTTCAATGGGACAACAAAGTAACAAAGATTCAAGAAAACACTTAGGAGACAACCCCTACCCATTACTATAATAGAAAAGTGATATCTGTAGAGTATGTTAGGATAAATTAAACTTTTGATGATTTCTATATCTTGAAAAAAACAAGTGGAGTATAGCATTATACTCTTGATAGCAGATAGCATGTGTAAGTGTGAAGTGATACCACTTCTATAAGAATTTAAAAACTAAAATTCTTTAAAGCACTTATGGAACTCAAAAGAAGTTTAGAGTTAAAATGAACACAACTGTGATAGCTGAAGGTGTTAGGGAAGTTATTGTGTGGTTATTATTGTTTTGGTTTACACTAAAGGTTGAACAGTTCAAGACATCATGTTTACTGATTAGCCAAGTAAATCTAATAGTCTTCTACTAAGGAAGGTTCAAAACTGCAAGCCACCTATTTCGATACAGTAGCTTTCTGCTTGGGCTCTCTTTAGTGTCTGCATAACCCCTTTGCAATAATTTTCATTCACGTGAAGGATTGTTAAATACATGTTTAAATAAGTTGGTTTTTAGGGATGGCAATAGGACGGTGCGGAGCCGGGGGGCCATTACTAGCCACGTCCCATCGGAGATTTTTTAGGAAGCGGGCAGGGATCGGGTAGGTATTGAAAAATACTCATTTATCACACCGTTTAATTAATTAATTAATTTTTAATATCATTTTTTATTTTTTTAAGTATAATTTAAATTTTAAAACTTAAAAAAAATGCGGGACTGGTTTTTGGTATTTGGGGGCGGGGACCATGATCTCAATCCTCGCCCGATTACTAATCAAGGCGAGGATTTTCTCGCTCTATTCGTATGGGGGGGGCGGGGAGTTTTAGACCAATTTTGACCAATTATTTAAGCTGGACTCGCTAGTCAAAAATGAGAGTTCTTGGACCAAACATGTTCTATTCCATATGTATAAAATCATAGTAGATTTAGTTTTTCAAAACCAATTTCGGTTAAATGAGAAATAAAGACTTAAAGTGAGCTGCCTGGAATTGAAAAATATTGGAATTTTTGTTATTGGAAGTTTATGGGAAAATGAAAAGTAATTTGTCCCACATTAAAAAATGAAAAGTCAATTGATTACTTAATATAATCCAAATTTGAGATATAGTTTTGGATCCCAAGGGATACCAATTGTCTATAGAAGGGAGAAGATATATACCCTATTGGATTGAGTCGAAGCTCATACTTTACCGGGTCGGGCATGAGTCATGGGTCGGGTTTGGGCTTGGGCCAAATTAGTATATATTTTATAAAAATTAGATTACATATTTATTTATTTATTTATTTTTAAGCATGTGTTGGCATCTTTCAGAAAAGACACAACATGTAGTGTTCAGACAAGACATGTTTGTTGAGACATGTATCCAGCAGTTGTGTCTCTTCAAACACAACTTTCCAGCTATAGAAAACTCCCAATGTTTGTGGAATTCGAACAATTCATCCTTACATTATCATTCTTCCGCAATTATAGTTCAAAGAAATTCGCATTCATTCTAAGTCTGTTCTACATTCATTCTAAGTTCGTTCCATTCTCAAAGAGAGTACAAAAACATTGTTCGTTTTGCTGGTATGGTAATTTGAAGTGCTACTATTACGAGATGTGATTGTTGTATCTTAAGAGACAAGTGCCGAAGTCCGTAAGTACCAATATAGGGTAATATTGTCTTAAGAAAAAATAGTTCAACTCTTGCCTTGACCAATTAAATTTCTACAAATTCTTTATTCTACTTTTGTAGTTTATACTTCTGATAAGTTGAAACTCTGTCCAAATTTCTACACGTCAAAATAAAATAAAACATAATTTTTTTATACGATATAATTATTTTTACAACATAGTTCTCCCGAACTCTCAAGTTTACAATAAAAAATGCGTATGAGTTGACTCATTTATTTTTATTACATAATTGGAAATTGTCAAGATTATAAGTAACACAATTAATTAATAAATTAAATAAGTTGCATGCATTCTATATACACGTGAAAATCTTGTAATACAATGCAATTAATATTCTTGAATCATACTTTAAGCTTTTACGTGAACAATTAAACAAATTCTTTTAAAAAAAGAGAGAATTTGATGCAAATGGTCTATAATCATTGTTCTCAATATAGAAATGGTCCATAATGTTTATTTTTAGGTAATTAGCACATTTTGTTACCATTATTTGTTCTCGTTGTGCAAAAAGTTCCTGTCATTTGGATTTTAGCATCTAGACCCCTAAATAAATGTTTCTTTACATAAAAGGTCTCTATCGTTTATATCCGTTAATATTTGATGTTACAATTAAAAAAATGTTAATTAGCGCAAATAAATATAAATGAGGGGGATGATTTGCACAAAAAATATAAACGATGGGACGTTTTAAGCACACAAACGTCTAAAACCAGATTTCATGTCTTCTTCTTCCAGCAATTATAAAATTCTACACAAACAGATAAAATCAAATACATCGTAATATTAGACTTAAACATAGTGAAGGAAATGCATACACATTATAAAAACTTGACACATCAAAAAAAATGTATGCCACCAAATTCGTTCTAAACATTTTAAGATGTAGCTTTTATAACCCACATTACAACCAACATCCACACAAAACCTAAACACCACGTTCTAAAATTGAACAACTTCTTATCTTTTTACAAATTCAACAATTGTTATTCATACACATTCTTGGATCTAAGCAAACCAGGTATCATCTCTACAAATTTAGGACACATATCGTCCCTGTCATTTGTAAAATATATTGTACAGGAAGAGGTTCTGTGTATGATTTTACCCGCCTATGAGTCCCGTGATCTTTAGATTATTTTCCAAACCAGGGAGCTACAGATTTTATTCTGTTTACTTACATAAAACAATCTGATCACGTGAATATGAGGAATAGCCTTCTTGTAGGTTAAATGGTATTTTCTTATTCTCTTGAATTTTTAGGAAAGAAATATTTAAAGATAATACATTGTTTCTACAAATCTAGAATATCTTTTATATTTTTTTTCCCACTAATTGTCTTACCATTCTTATTGCAAATTTTTAGGTAAGAAATAATTTTTAATCTGATTATTACTCTACCTATAAGTAAGAGTACAAATCAATAAAGAATTAAGTTTTGAAAAATATTTTTTGTGCTCTTGTTCTTCAAGCTCCAACCGGCCGACACCATTGATGAAAGAACAAGACATGAAGCTTCATTGATTTAGTTTCAAAGTAAAAAGGTTTTCTTCAAACTTAGTGGTGATAAAGTACAATAAGGAAGTGGCGATAAAGTCAATACAGGTGAGTTTGATTCCACTTCATCAACAAGTCAAAGGAAGAAGTATCAAAAGGGAGTTGATCTATATTCTTTTGATTGTTATTTTGTTAATTTTGCGAAATTATAAAAATTGATACTACTATATTTTTAATCAAAATTATTAGTGAATTGTTTTTACCCATTGCATGGGGGCCGTGGATGTTTTCCTTCGGAGTTTACCACGTTACATCTTGTATTCGTATTTAATTCTTTAAATTCTGCTCTAAAGAAATTAGGTAAACGAACACTACATTGAAAATTACGAGTCAAAACCGTTTTACAATATAATGTGCCAGTTCTGACTACGTGCTATACACTACTCTTTTAATTAATATTAAAATTATTTTTAATTTAATTAATCTAAGTTTTAGAACTTTCACTTTATGCTGATAAGATCGTTGTCTGTATTGAAGTTTATCTCGACTTTGGTAATAGAGATGGTAATACAATCAATTTGTATTGGACATGACCACATAATATTTAATCTATCGCAACGATCAGACGTGATTAAATATTATTCAACTGTCGAATGGGCGTCTAAATCTTGGACGAGTTATGACCGTTAATAATTATTCCGAGTTCTTTAAGGTAAGAAAGAGTGAGATTACTTGTATAATTAAATAGGGGTGATCTCATACCTCTAGTGGACAAGTGTTATCATGCCAATATCTAATGTGTCACTTGCCCATTGAATGTGGGCAAGATAACACTTGTTCACTGGGGGGTAAGAGATCACTTATATATAATTAAAACCCCGTTGTTTTAGGAATAAGGACTGACTAATTAACGAACATAAACCCGCAACATATAATCCGTCTCATATTTAATAAGGACGATCATTACCATGAGTAATTTTTAAACGAACAATTTAATATGAGCTCAGTAGTTTGACAATAAGATTGTTGAACTCTTAATTTGATTTGATCACAATAAATTGTAAAGTGAAAAATGGGACTCGTGAAATTAAATAAATATTTAAAGTGCCTAATTGGTGAAATGAGTCACTTATAATTATTTAACGATCGACATGGACGACTTGTTAGAATGACATGTTGGAGAATTTAATTATTGACAAGAAATTCAGTTTCAATAATTTTAATTAATTAAATAGTGCAATCTTGAATCCATAGTGAAAAAGTTGAGACCAATAAATTAAACGTGAAAAGGCAAAACTTGACCAGTACAAGATTTAATTAATTAGAGCTTAAATCAATGTATAAGATGAATTCCTTTAATGGTTTCAATCGAGAAACTAGAATCAATTGTGGAAATTGCACTTATATTGTTTTAGCTTAAAAGGAAATAAGCTAAAATAAATTCATTGGGAAGGGCATGGAAATTTTTGAGAACCAGGAAGAGCTGGACTAGGACTTGTGATACGTGATGACATGGGCTCTTTTGTTGTCATTAAAATTACTCCGGTTAGGGGAATTACCGATCCACTTATTGCTGAAGTTTTGAGAGTTCGTGAGGCTCTATCTTGGCTAAAAGTTAGATCCCCCGAGGTCCAAATCATCGAAATGGATGCTCTTTTGGTCTACAATGCTCTTCAACATCATGAAGCCGATAATTCCTACTTCGGACTGCTTATTGAAGAATGTCAACTCCTCTCAAGTGATATGCCAAATATTAAATTTAGCTGGGTGAGAAGATCGGCTAATCAAGTTGCACACACACTAGCTAAGGCTGCTAGTTCTTCTCACGATACTTTAGAATGGTCTTATTTTCCGCCTTTGTTTTTTTCGACTGTACTTCTTGGCGATTTGATTAATGAATAAGTTTTTTCCTCAAAAAAAAAAAAAAGAGCATGGAAATGTGGTCTATCCCGGTCTAGAAAATCGTGCAATCAATTAGGATTGATTGGCACACGTTTTCTTTGGGCAAAGGGAGGTGAGAGAAAATAATGTATATTGTTATCTCAACTTCAAAAATTGTTAGCTTATTTGTTTTTCTTTGATTGAGTGTCCACACGCTAGTGTAATTGATTCTTAGAGCATCTCCAATGCACAATGTCTATTGTAATCTATGTGATAGGTAAAATAGACGGACTTTCATCTATATGGCACTACATCTATTGAATAGATGGTTAAACTATAAATTTGCCTCCAATGAGTTCCGTCTAAAATTAATATTACTGTTTATGTATCATTAATTTTTTTTCAAAAAATTGACAGGTCTTCAATTTATATTTTCCTTGTCTGGCCTTTCTTTTTTAAATAAAATGCTGAGATTTATTTAAATATGTTGAGTCACTCCATCTAGAAGTCCGTTTAAATTTAGACGGATTTCTAGACGGAGTCTATTTTTGGTGTGCCAAATCAGCTAAACGGAGTCCTCATCATCATGCATTGGAGATGATTTTTTCTAACTCCGTCTATATATACTTATATGGCACGTCTAAAAAAAATAGACAGAGTGTATTGGAGATGCTCTTAGAATAACATCAAGAAGATCAGGGGTTTGAGGATTTGGTTGCAGTGTAAATCAAATAATTTTGTTAAATCACACTTCAAAGGTAATCTACTCAAACACCTATGTGTCTAAAATTGAATATGAATTCAAATCACTTTCAATTGACAATCAATCCACTTCTAATTTGATTCGAAAATTTCATATTAGTATATGGTGGTGGGAAGAATCGAATTCTAACAATTCGTTTTTGTATAAAAAAAAATTAGTCATTTGTTTGTATCTAACTTTGTTGATCAACAATTATATTATCAGCCAAGATTGAGCTACTTGTATAAAACTAGGGAATAAGAAAAGAGAACTAGGAGAGTCAAAACTCAATTGTATAAATTTATTATAACAATGACTTCTATAGATAGGGTTTCAATATGAGTTTCAATCTAAATAAAATACACTTTTCTATAGTAAGTAGGACAACTATATAGGCATCTAGATAAGACTAAATAGCCGTTCATCATCTATTATTTTACAACACTCTCCATTAGATGACTATTTACACAATAATTGCATAGTTAAAAACTTTATTTGGCAAAAGCTCAATGAGAAATATAGCAAACGAAGGTGAAAAGAATGCAATATAATTATAGAAAATTTGGAGTAATCAAATGTTGTATTATTAAAAATTGCCAAGAAAACTCACTAGAACATAACCTGGTTCAAGAAAAATGAGTATATGTAGTCCTCCTAATTTCAATCAATGAAAATCTTTGTATCGGACCATCTATATCTTGTGTGGTAATGTCTTTAATACCACCATCTTTTTAAAATTTGTATAAAATTGCCTTATCAAAATGGCATTCGGCTTACGACACCTGCAAAATATCACCCATTAGGGTATGCAAAAGTGAATATATGTATTCTTAACTTCTTTACAGACCCATCTGTGTACAATGTAGTTTAGCAACTAAGATATATATTGCACAATCAAAGAAAATTAGATGGAAAATATAAATGTCCCACCATAAGCTGGCCAACTATAATGGAGAAAATTTGATGTTGGCATGATGTGTGCCAATATTGTTGTATGTAAAATATCATTCTCCAAGGGTCTGCTTGAGAGTTTTAGAGTACCGATTATGAGAGTTTTTAAAGTAGCGGTTTTGGACGTTTATGAGTAGAGCGGCTCGGGTGGTTTTTAGTAGCTATTTTTGAAACGATCTAACCCATGATTGAGAGTTTATTATCTAGCGCTTTTAAAAGTTTTTAAGAGAATCAAATTACATATATGCCCATATATAAAAAAATTTAAATTAAATATTAAAATAATTATATATCCACCTATTATTGAAAATATAAAATTAAATTTATGTTCTTGTATGTATTTTTTTATTTTGTTTGAGTTCTTTTATTTTTACAAATATTAAGTTTAGGATAGTTTTGAAAATAATTGTTTGAAAAGAGGTAAAAATAGAAGAAATTTGAAGAACAGCCAAAAACTACAGTTTGAGGGGTTGGGAGATACGCTTCAAATTAAGCTACACCAACCGGTGCTCAAAAAAACTAACAAGCACTAATTTTCTCAACCTTTCATAAACGATACTACCAAAAACTGATCAAAATCGGAGGAAAAAAAACTCCCAAGCAGGCCCTAAGTAGAAATGGAAGATTATGTACTCAATTGTAATTGTTTAGCAATTTTCTAGAAGCGTTTAATAAATACTAAATCATGGAGAATAAGATGTTCCACTATTATCCCAACTAATAATCATCAAAAGTTTGAGGGTGTAAACAAACTAGCATTATCAAGACAACTTGTCTTAATTGTGTAATTTGAAATTGAATAATTGAGAAGACAATCTTGCAAACATCATGTGACAATCTAGTGAATCTATCTATTGATATCATAATTTTTAGATATTCTAGATGGAAGGTGAGGTGGCCCACAAAATTCACCCTAAATTTATTTTAGAAATATTAAGAATTTAGTCCTAACTTTAGCTAATGATCCAATGATCAATTTGCCCTAAGAACAAGCAACACATGAGAATTCAATAGATTTAAAATTCTTCTGATTCTTTAATAGTTATAAACGTGAATATTTAATAAACTTTCACATTATTATTGGTCTGGGATGGTCGTGCCAATTAATAAATGTCATTTTATTTACTTCAATTTTACTTATATTTGTATAGGATAAACTAAGATGTGTATCTTTAAAACATTGTGGGGTCTTTTTTTTTTTTTTTTTTTGGTGGAGAACAATTAACATATTTTATTCTTTCACGTAATATAATATTGGCTCTTTTAGAGCATTGAATCAAATATGCATAATCCTTATACTATATTAATTTTATCATTTTTGTCTTTTTCCTCATGGAGTTATGACAAGTTCAATTAGATAGTCGACAAGTTCAATCAAATAGTCGATGTACGATAGATACCAAAAATAGCCATGCATAATTAATATGATTTAATATAACGATTATCATTTATTATATCTAACAATAATACGAACTTAGTGATTATGATGTCCATATGTCAACATTTATAAAATCTCTCCCTTGGACAATATAATCAAAACAAAAATACTCATTCATAACATAATTACATAATAAGAATCAAAATAAATTTAAACCTATCAAATTATAACTCTAAGAATATTGGCCAAATCAAAACAAAACTTTGTAGTCAAAATAAGCATAAAAAATGCAAATTGTCTGTCATTAGTTAAACAACATGTCAAAATTTAATTTGACCAATGAACTAATTTTTCCAAAATTTAAAAAATATCATGACCTCATGCCATTTTCATTTTGTTTATTCACTATAAACAGTAAAATAAATAACAATATAGTGTTATTAATCATCATAAGTCAAATAAGGTGGGATTGGCTTTAAGCTACATCATAAGAAAAAAGAAAAGAGTTATGTTAATAGTGTAAGTAAGCATTAATGCATGCATGTGCACTAGTATGCATGTGCACTAGTAAGAGTAGTGTTCTCCTGCCTCTTGGGGGCAGGATGTTAAATCCCGGGCTGTCTATTTTAGAGATTTTAACTTGACAGTGTGTCTGCAGGTGGGATTTGACATCTTGCTCCCAAGGCGAGAGAACACCACTGCACTAGTAAAGGTAAAGTAAGTTCTTATTTGCAAAAAATATCACCAAAAATATCTATATTTTATGGATTCTATGAAATCAAATACCTCCTAAAAAATGTAGGTTTTGACAACTTACACTGAAGATTAGGTTTGCTGATCATTATTTTATTTGCCATCCAAAGTGATTATCTATCCAAAATATGGACTTGTTATTTCTCAAAGGTCATGCAAAATGCTGAGGCACTGCATTTATCTATAGCAAATTTAGGAGGTAGGTCCTCCATTTATCTATTCAGAATAAGTTTGGTACTAAAGAGAGAACAATTTCCTACTATGAATGTTGGATTGGGGTAGGGTCGGTCTTGAGATTTGGAGGCCTTAGGCGAAAATTTAAATGAGGCCGTTAGTAAATTGAGATGTTTTAAAATATAATTTTTTGATAGATAATTAAATGTTTGTTTGGTGTAGTTTATAAACTATTTTTTCAACTAAAAATAGTTTATTTGACCAAGAATGGTAAAAAATGTCATGATATGAATGCAAATTTTTGGTCAAATAAACTATTTTTGGTTGAGAAAAATACCAAACAAGTCCTAAAACTTCGTGCATTCACTAGTATATTTTATAATACTTTGTTTAGATCTAAATTAGATTTTTACATAAGTATATAATACTTTGTTATATCCAAATTAGATTTTTATACTAATGTAAAAACTCAAAAACTTTTATATAATACAGACAAACATAATATAATCTAATCATTTTCATTTAACAAAAACAAATAAAGTTCTTTGAATTAAAAATAGTTGAAAATGTATATAAAAAAAAGAGAAAATATATAATAAAACAAATACACGCAACATATACAGGGGTATGTGTGTATATATATAAATAGATTTACAAGCCAAAAATTCAAGATAAAAATTTCTAAATTTAGGTTAAAAGGAAAAATTGTACGGTCTACAATTTAAAAACTAGATTAAGGTAGCTAGCAGATTAGATTTGGACTTATTTTTTATTTAGATTCGTTTCACATGTAAGTATGCTAATTTTATTAAAAAAGAAAAATCTAGGCCAAAAATTTTGAGCCCTGAATGGTTGGGGTCCCTTAGGCGGTTGCCTAGCCGCCTAGGGCCAGGGCCGGCCCTGGATTGGGGGAGGGTTTTAATAGTGAAATCCATTAATACTAAAAAAAATACCATTCATGATTGCACATTTATAACATGTACATATTCCAATAAAATATTTATTTATTGGTTAATTTCTTTAGGGATAATAACATATCTTTTAAAATAATGACATATACTTCTTCAAAAGAATTAACATGACATTCTTATGTGGTATTGAGATATATACATCTTAGTTTCTTTAGGAGCAACGATGTAGTATTCTTGTAAATATATAAAATTGTGCTTATTCATGAGCAACCATACAATATTGTTTTAAAATATTGATATGAAAGTTATACTTTTACATGAGCACTATCAATATTTTTCTACCATATTGATGTTTATAAAATTGTACTTCTTTAAGAGTAACACAATATTGTAGTATTAATTTCTTCAAGAATAACAAAATAATATTCTTCTTGAATAATTATATATTTGGGTTGTGTTACTTCAAGAACATCAACATCATATTTGTCTAGATATATAAGATTTTTAGTTATGTTTCTTCAGGAGCATAAACATCATTAAATATTATTATATATAATATTTATATAATCTTACACGATTTGATATATAATACGATAAAAAACACATTTAACGAATGAACTTGTTTGTAATAGAAATAGAATCATTGAATTGAAGTACTTTTCAAATTTGATAGATATAGAAATCTCTGGGTAGTTTATAAATCTTAGCAGTCTAGATTCGATTTGTTTCTTGTTTGTAAGATTAGATTTACAATTCCCAAAACTAAATATTTGCGTGTTCTTTGAACAAAAAGAGAAAAACTCAGTTGACTAGATATTCGTACTGATAAAGTACTATAAAACTAGAGAATAAGAAAAGAGAATTGATAGAGTCAAAATTGAAGTGTGTAAATTTATTATTACAATAAATCCTATGTATAGGATTTGAATGAGAGTTACAATTTGAATAGAATATACTCTTCTAAAGTAAGTAGGATAACTATATAGATAACTAGATAAGATCAAATAGTCATTCCATCATTATCTATTATTTTACAACACTACTATATATGTTGGACCATATAATTTTCGTGAGGGCTAATTATGCCGATTTTTAATTAGCTGCACGTACCTCTATTGCAACACTCATATAAATAACAATTTCTTTGAGTATATACAAAAAATTCATCCACCACCTAAGCGTCCTTATCTTATCTTTTAACTACATATTCAACTTTTATATATCTTGTAAGTCGATATAACAAACTGATTCTAGTCCAATCTTTTTCTTTTTTGTCTTTAAATAACTGTTGAGCAATATTTTCTAGTCTTTTCCTTCCTTTGGGTATGTTGGAGTCCCCAAAAGAGAAACCATAGTTTGTTTGATGAAATATTTTTATTTCTCACTAAAACTAAAAAAAAATACATCCCTTTCAAGTTTTTGTATTTTACTTATAACTAATTTTTTTTTAAATGCTTCTTTTCTATTGTAATAGTATTTACAAACCTAATCTAAATTAACATCTATTATCTCGCTTTATTTATAATGTTCTCCAACCCTCTAAGACGTGTGTTTAAGTTGTTGTTTTATCTTGGAATTGTAGAGTTTTAATCCCATCAGAAAACTGCCAAAACGGGTGCCCATTATGCCCTTACGATCGCATGGTGTAATTCCCTGCGATCGCATGGTTCAATCATTTTGCATTCTGCTAATTTTTGGTCCACCTTGCGATCGCAGCCGTGTTTAGCCATGCGATCGCATGGTTTCTTCTTTTAATATTTGCATGCTGAGCCCCTGAAGTATCTTTTCTTAGCAGTTTGAGTCCATTTTCTTCTATTTGCTCTCTTTTCGTCAGATTGACCTTTGAATTTGAATATTTCCTAAATTAATAAGAAAACAACGTACAATTAAACTGAAAATAAGTAAGAGTACTCATAATCGTCCCTTTTTGTGAGCTGAGATAAGTACAAAATTGTACTTATCAAATACCCCCAAACTTGAACTTTTATTCGTCCTCCAATAAACTAGCTAAAAACAACCATGGATATAATGATAGAATAAGCAGTAACACAATTCATAATATAAATAGCTTGCCGTTCTTACTTCAGCTTTTGTAGAAAGAAAAACTTATAATTCATGACGAGTGTTCAGGTATTACTATTGCAAATGTGATTATACTCAAACCGTACTTGATACGTGTGTGAGACCCGTTAATCTGATTAACTTAAATTCTATGGTGGTGATAGCCCAACCACTTGGTCAACTTTTCCTTTCCCTCTCGTAAAGTACACTTCCCCCAAAATAATTATTTTCTTTCAAATCCAGGATTTTGGTTCAAAGGTAACACTTCGCCATCATTATTTTCTTGTTCGAGGTCGGTTGAGAAAACTAATAATCCCGACAACCTAAGTATATGAAGATTCTCCAATTTATGAGCACTCTCGACCGTAAAGTTTCTACTAAATAAGTCAAACCCATTAGTTATCTAATCTCCAAATTTACTTTGCAAAGAATTTTTTTTTTTGACGAAATAAAAATTAAATTTAAATAAATAAATAATTTTTTCTATATAGATCTTATGTGTGAAACTCAGTCCATTAAACTTTCTAAATGACTCATGTAACGAGCTTGAGGTCGATGACTCCCAGGTCTTTCGAACCTTAGGGCATCGTGTTTTGAGGAACCCTTACGGACCTTTTCACTCGAGTCAAATAGGCTACGAAAAGAGTTATAAGATATTAATAAGGTGCGAAACTCACCCATTAAGCTTTCTAAATGACTCATGTAACGAGCTTGAGGTCGATGACTCAAGTCTTTCGAACCTTAGGGCATCGTGTTTTGAGAAACCCCTACGGACCTTTTCACTCAAGTCAATTAGGCTACGAAAAGAGTTAAGCAATAATAATAATAATTTTGTTCCTTGCGTGCAATAAGTTCATGCGTGAGGATTAGATTCCTAACATTCGGTCATTACTTAGTTTCCTCTAATCGGTCTAAAGTGCTCCACACAAATTTTCAACATACATGGAATCAATCATAACCTAGATAGCCACTATCACGCTTTAATTACCACACTTTCTCACTATATTGGTTATTTGTTCGAGATACGGATGATTTTTAGGTTTAAACAGGGTATCCTATTATTTTCAACTTAAGTGCACCAATATAGCTAAAAATCATTTTAACTGGCCGATACAACACAATATCAAACATGGTCAAATAGTCTCACATTTAACCAATAGTAATAATCTGCTCACAAGTCATGGATTAAAGCGAAATAATTAAATAAAAGTTACATCATTAGCCGCAAAGCTATTCATATCACATAAATATGCCAACAAATAAATATAATAAATTTTTTTTAAACAAAAATAAATTAAAAATCAAATATCAATTATCAATTATCGAATCAAGCAAATTTTTCATTTTAATTCATTACCCCAAATTTGAAAGAAACATTGTCCCCAATGTAAAATTTAAAATCAAAATATTAGAGACTTCTCTCGAGATAGATCCGATGGTGTCTCAAGAAAAGGTGTGATAAGATCTCTTGGAGGAGAAATCAGATGCGTTTGGTCGGCAAATCTTTGTTTGAATGTTATCCACCACTGCGAGTTGTAACCCTAAAAAGAAAAGAAAAAAGAACTTATAAATAAATTTTTTTTTTAAAAAAACAATTTTTTTTTATTTTAAAAAAAATGATTTTTTTTTATTATAAAAAAAAATGATTTTTTTTTAATTTTAAATACAAATTTAAAATAATTAAACAACGTGATTATGGAAGATGACGATGATTGTAGCCTCAAAACCTAAGAATTAAAAACCTAAATCCTAAAAACCTAAAACGTGCAAATTGTCAATTGAAATCCTAAAATTGAAATAAATAAAAGGGTAGAAAAATGGGTTGCCTCCCATTGAGCGCTTCTTTAAAGTCATTAGCTTGACTTTGTCGTGATGATCGCTCAAGACACTTTGAATAGATCTTTGAAAGCCTTGCTTTTCTTGCTTTGATCGATTTTGGAACCATTTTTGTTTACCGTCCAGAGTTTGATTTTTCTCTTATCATATTGATACGATTTTGTTTTGCCACCATGCTCGAATTCGACTAAGAAAATTTCAGCCTCCTCATCAGCTTTGATCACAGAAGACGGATGGAATTCCTCTTTTTACACATACTCTTCTTCTCTAAGTGGTACATCTTGATGTTGGGTAACAACTTTATCATCTAAACTCCCTGCCTTCTGGTCAATGGCATCGGTCTCGAACAGAGAATCTTGAGAACTTGGAAATTTAATTGCTTTAAACACATTGAATGTAACGTGCTCATCATTCACTTTCAAAGATAAGTTCTCCTTTTTTTGAGCGTCAATTCTCGCTCGATCAAGAGCCAAGAAAGGTCGACCCAAAATGAGTGGTACATCCTGCCTTCACACATATCCAAAATAATAAAATTAGCGGGAATATGAATTTGCCAACTTTCACCAATATGTCTTCAATTATTCCCTCATGGGCGTTTGATTGTTCTATCTGCAAGTCGCAATGTTATTCTTGTTGTTGGCTTTGCTTCTCCTAAACCAAGTCGCTTAAAAATAGAATAAGGCATTAGATTTACACTAGCACCCAAATCACATAAAGCTCTATCAAAAATAAACTACCAATAGTGCAAGGAATATTAAAACTCCTCGGATCTTTTAATTTCGGTAGCTTGTTTTGCAATATGGCACCGCATTCTTCGATTAGGGCGATGCTTCATGCTCCTCCAACTTCCTTTTGTTTGAAAGAACGTCCTTCATGAATTTAGCATAGCTAGGCATTTGAGCTAATGCATCGGCGAAAAAGTATGTTGATGTGAAGCTTTTTGAATACATCCAAGAATTTTTGAATTGCTGGTCTAGCTTATGTTGTCGTAGCCTTTGAGGAAATGGAATTGGAGGGACGTAAGCCAGGTGGTGGAATATAAGTCGGTGGAGAGTTCCAGCTTTTCTTGTGCAACTTTTGCATCCGGTTTGTTTCCTCTCTCTTTGTTGGACACAATTTCCTTTTCTACACCGGTCTAGTCACATGAATCTCTGCGCTTCAAGTCCGCTTCTCGTGGTGATTGCATTGACTTGCTCTTTTGGGTTGACCTCTCAGTATTGCTTGGCCATGTGCTGGTTGTCGTTCGGTCAACATTTTAGCCAACCGCCTAATCTGATTTTCCATATTCGTATATAGCAACATCTTGTCTTTTCTGCATCTCCTTCAATTCAGATTCCATACGCGTGACGGCTTCTTCTAATCCTCATTCTCTTTCTTGAGGTCTTCCCTGATTTGGTGGATTTTGAATATTTTGAGTATTGCCATATGAGAAGTTTGGATGATTTCTCCATCCAGGATTGTAAGTCTGTGAGTACGGATTATTCTGCTGTCGCTGAAAATTTTGAGCATATGCAATTTGTTCAGGGGATGACATATCAACTTTGGTCAAAGGGCACTCTGATGATTGATGGTTTGCCCCGCATGTTACACAGATTGGTGGAGGCATCTGAACCATATTAGCCGAGTGAGAGTATTTCAGTGCTTCCATCTGTTTTGCCAATGCATCAATTTTTGCCAATAAAAGTGAATTGGTGCCCACTTCGTGTATCCCTGTTGCTTTCTTCTGCAATCCTCTTTCGCCACAAAATAAACTGCTCACTCATGGTTTCAAATAGATCGTAAAGGTCACCGGTGGATCTATTTTAGATAGAGCCACCTGCTGCAGAATCCACCGAAGAACGACTGGTTGGAGCTAGTCCGAATAGAAATAATGATTCTAAGTCGCTAAGGGAAAACCATGACTTGGACACTTTGAGCAATTGTTTGAATCTTTCCCATGCCTCTCGTGAAAATTTTCCAACTCGGATTGTTGGAAATTGGAATTTCATACTTGATCTGCTTACTCGACTAGAGGAAAATATTTCAATGTGAATTTACGGATCGATCTCGCCCAAGTAGTAATGCTCCCGGTGGTAGAGAATCTAGCCATTCTCTAGCTTTATCCTTCAATGTGTGTGGAAAGAGCCTCATCTTCGCTGCTTCTTCATTAACACCGTGGTATTTGAAATTTCCACAAGATTCATCGAGCGAGAAATATGGTAATGAGGATTTTCATCCGTCATCCCATAAAACGGCAGTTGTTCAAGAACAAATTCATCACGCCCGGCCTCAATCGGAAGTTATCATGTCCATAAGGTGGATAGACTATCTTTGGACCGATTGTCAACAATCGGTGGCCTCATATACTCACCCATAAGGACATCTCGCTCATTAACTTCAATCGGTCGAGCTATTGGTACTTGTATCAAATCTGCGGTAGTTGATCATGTACTTAATGGTCTCGCCATTTTGTCTTTTTCTCAGTATTTCTTTTCTCGTTTTTCACGTTGTCGCCGGTGAAAGCTTCGCTCAATTTCGGATCTAAATTAAATAGATCAAGATCTTTGTACAGGCATGCACACTTAACACCGAAAAATTAGAAAATATATACAATTCAAAGAAGATATCGAAAAATTTAAAATAAAAATAAAAATAAAAATAAAAATAAAATAAAATAAAATAAATATAAATAATACTAAAAAGAATTGTTAAAAGCTAAATTATAAACTAACGTAGTAATTAATAAAACTAGTCCCAAGAACGGCGCCAAAAACTTATTGTGCGATTTAAATCCATAAGTGGATGGATCATTGACAAGTAATAAAGTAATAAATAAAGTGTCGAACTCACGAGGATCGAGATATTAATTTAACCTATTAATTTATAATTCTAATTCTAACAATAAAACGAAACACGATTTAATTTTGTTTTTGTGATTCTAAACTAATTTAACTATTTTAATTAAATTGAAAATAATAATAAGTAACTTTAAAAAGGTAAGAACGAATTCAAGATCTACTAACTCTAGGATTTGCGAATCCACCAACACTTTCCTTAATCAAATATTCGTTTAACTGCTTTTAGCTTATAATTACCATAGATTGAAAATCAGCTTCCTAAATTAATCGAAAGCCTCTCTCGATGGTCAAACAATTCTATATGTTATGCGAACTTCATTATCTCTAATTAAGCTTCAACATAAACACATGCATTAAAATCTCAAGAACACTTAAATAGATTTCATAAAGCATAATAGTAATCTCTATCTATTATTGGACCCTATGTTATTCAATACCACGTGCTTAATCTATATTGAATCTCTCGACTTCAATATAGATCACAATATATTCTAATGGTGATCGTGTATTAAAATAATAGACAAACCGAATAAAGAATAATCAACCCAAAAGCAATTAATTACTAAAACAGTAAAACTTCTAATTAATTAAAAATCATGAGGTTTCATCGTTCATCCTAGAAAAAGTAAATTAGCCGGACATGATTTCGTCAATTATTATGACAATAATTGACTTCATCATGATCCGGCGAAAGAAAAAGAAGAAGAAATAAATACAACCCGTGACTCAGGCTGAAGAATCTTCAATCCCGTGCCTTGATCTTCGATTCTCCTCTTCTATCTTGTTTCCAAATTCGTCTCCCTTCTTCTGGCTATTATCTATCTTATTTATAATGTTCTCCAACCCTCTAAGACGTGTGTTTAAGTTGTTGTTTTATCTTGGAGTTGTAGAGTTTTAATCCCATCAGAAAACTGCCAAAACGGGTGCCCGTTATGCCCTTGCGATCGCATGGTTCAATCGTTTTGCATTCTGCTAATTTTTGGTCCACCTTGCGATCGCAGCCGTGTTTAGCCATGCGATCGCATGGTTTCTTCTTTTAATATTTGCATGCTGAGCCCCTGAAGTATCTTTTCTTAGCAGTTTGAGTCAATTTTCTTCTATTTGCTCTCTTTTCGTCAAATTGACCTTTGAATTTGAATATTTCCTAAATTAATAAGAAAACAACGTACAATTAAACTGAAAATAAGTAAGAGTACTCATAATCGTCCCTTTTTGTGAGCTCAGATAAGTACAAAATTGTACTTATCAACATCCACATCAAATCACCACCCAACCAAACCCTAACCTATTATCTCACTACTGTCTTTGGACATCACCGTCCACCACCTCCAGCGACTATTTCATTCGCTGCAGCCTATTATCGTCTAGCCCACCTGACTCGAAATTTTCAGATCTACAACCTTTCGCCATTATCTTCCTACCATTCTACCAGAAAGGCTCCACACATCGCCACCACGCCTTATATAACGCCATTGTCACGAATTCCCACCTAATCACCGCCACATCTCACCATTTTCAACCCCATCTCTTAACCAATTTCATCGTCAAAACCGTGCACTCCACCACCATTCTCAAGCATGCCAATCACCGGTACTATTCTTCAAATATTTTACAGATTAGAATGACGATTATGTTTCTAAAGCTTTCGACCATCGTGGTTGGTTTTATGTTGGTATAATATTGGTTGTGGAGGATGTGGAGGAAAATAAAACGAAATGGCGATGGTTAGAGTCCCCTCACAGTAGTGGCTGGGATGGTGGATTTCTCTCGCAATGGAGGGAACGATGGTGGATTTCACTTGCAGTGGTGGCAGTGGATCGAATACAAATATTTTAGTGGTGGTAATCAGTGTTGCTAGGGTTTGGAGGTAAAAATATGATTTGGGTGGTATTTGTGTAGAGGGTGGTGATTTGGAATGTCAAAGATGGTGGTAAGTTTTTGGAGTTGCGAATTTGGTGTTGATGATGGAATGAGTTGCAGCTGGTAACATAAAGTAACATGGGTAACACGTAATGTTATCATACAAATAACACACTAACATAATATGTTAACTAGTCAATTGGTGGTGGAAGGCGATGGCGGCGATGGGAAACATTGTTGGACGGGATGATGTTAGAGTTTGGAATCGAAGTAACATAATAATATATATGTCACAATATGTTACCATACAAGTAACTCGGGTAAAACATTATGTTACCTAGAGAAATTAATTGGTGGCGAAAGGAGGTGGCAATGGTGAGATATAGTTCTGATCAGGATGGTGTTAGAGTTTGGAATTTCAGTAATACGGTAACACATATGTTAATGTAAAGATAAAATAAAATAAAATAGTAACACACATGTTACTAACATGTAAATTAAGGTAACAAAATAAAAATAAAAACATAAGTAAAACAACAACATATATGTTACTAAAATGAAAAATAAGCTAACAAAGTAAATAAAAAAAAATTAAGAAGTGATGTATTTTTATTTTTTCAAAGAAAGGTAGGGTAGTCATGCAATTTTCCCTTGTCTGGTCTCATTGGCCATAGGCACATTTAGTTTTAGAGAATTTGGAAAAGTGTCCAAAAGTAAGGGAAGGGGGTACAACTTTTGCTAACATTTGCAAAATAACAACTTTTAGATGGAAAATGTCATATATACCATTTTACATAAATGATGACTTTTGTGTGGTTGACTAGAAAGTTGGCTACTTTTAAGTTGCTTCAAGAGAAGCTATCTAACCATGGATCTTGCAATTACCTAGTGGATATTCCCAATTAATTCTAAATGGATGTAAGAGCTTGTTTGTTTTTACTTAAAATTTTGTTAAAAAGCTAAAGTCAAAGTCAACAATTAATTTTAACAACTCATTTCGTGGACCCACACCTTTTTACAACTTTTCAACAACAAATTTCATCAACTTTTACAAAAAAATTTGATTTTAATCAAAATCAAACACACTCTAAATGTATTTTTCAATATACAATATTGAATTAGTTGGATGTAAATGTATTTTAGATATACATTATCAAACGATATTTACATGAGCTTTAATCCAATTAGCGCTTGTTCACTAAGATTGCAAGTGGGGACCTAAACATTCACAAATGAATTTATTATTTGAGAGCTGAAGTTATTAATTGAAAGTAAGGAAATGCTATTTGTTTTTTTTTTTTTTTGTGTTTTAATGATTTTATGATTATAGGGTTGACGTTGTTCAGTTGTTTGAAATATAAATTATTGACGTTGTCATTTTAATAACACGATTAACTTAATGTATGTGTAATATTTTAATTTCAATTGAACATTTGAAACGAAAAAAGTATGCACTGGCTTTGAACTTTTGATTAATGAATCGTCGGTTCAACTGTTCATTAAGATGGAATAGGGGCGTACTGGACTTGAGCTATAGAAGTCTCGATTGCAATCATACACGATTACTTTCCATCTTGCCAGTCAATGTGGAACATGACCTAGTGTTTCTTATCGAGATTGTGCAACAACAACAAGTAGTTACAATCACTCCATCTTTTACCAAATCTAGTTGGAAATATTCCAATGGGATAGAGAGGCAGGTCCATGTGCAAACACGAATAACGTTCGGTTATATAGTATACCAACTAACGAAATAATGTAATACAATTAAGTGCCCGTTTGGTGTAGATTATAAACTAGTTTATTTGACTATAATAATTTATTTGACAAAAAATAGTTTATTTGACCAAAAATTTTGCCTTTGTAGCATGATATTTTTTACTATTCTTAGTCAAATAAACTAGTTTATAATCTACACCAAACAGGCTCTAAATAAAAAATAGTGCAACGTACCCTTTCTTGATTTTCATAGCCAAGATATCATGGCATTGTCCTTCAATATGTCAATGTCGCACAACAGAAACATGAAAATGAAGTTAACTATTTAATGATATCTGCTTCCCACGCCTATGCTTGCCATCAGTATAAAGGCTTTTTAGAGAAGCCGAAACGAACCGTCGTCGACCGACGCCTGTATCGGAGACTATATCTCTTGGTGAAAAATTTCTTGTTGACCTCCCTCGTTAGCGACACACTACCTACACAAGTATCGACAATTCTCGCAACAGTGTCTCAATGTTCGACAAACTCTTCCTCGTCTGACTCTTATCTCATCACGCAAAGAATTGTACATATTATTGTGGTGTTTGTGCAGCGTGTTTAATCTATTTATCATTCTAACTACTCGCATCGACCAAGTATTTAAGATTTAGTACTTTCTATTTATGACAATGTTGGAATGTTGATCCACGAACATTGCACTCATTTACTCTATGGTAATGTAAGTAGTACCGTGTTGGGGCCAAATTGGAAAGTCGGAGGCATGTACTTTGTTCAAAGTGGTAACTTGTAATCTATTGGATGCGGATGCATGTCATATGTCAAAGGCGGTGGCATATAATCAAAATTGTTAGGCATCATGGTCATCAACAGGATATTTGTTGAGTTAAATACAATAGCATCCGGAATAGGAAATTGTCTCTTCATGTATTACCCATTGAAGCATGATCTACATATTCATTTAATTAGTGCATCTTTTGGAAGTGCCAATGTCACCATGTACTATTGCTGAGCAACCTCCATCTCTATAGAGCGAAGAGTAGTCACAACCCTAATCTGGAAAGACACATTTCATAAAATAATTATGAAATGTGTTAGAATACATTGGATTGTGATTTTCATGTTTGAATTGTTATTATATAACTAATAAGTTAATGAATTTACCTCTGTATTTGTAAAAAATAAGGAAATGCACTCATTTGAGGCTACAGATGAGCATCCCTCTTGAGAATTCTTGGGAACATGTCACCAATGTAAATGTCAAATTTATCACCAATCTTGGGAAAAGCATTATAATACCAAAATTGCAAATAAAGTACAATTGTACCTCGTACAACCAAAAATTGATTTAAGTTCTTCATTCAATGTACAGAAATTGTAACTTACTTCAAACACTACCGAGAAACCATTTAGCGTGTACTTTAGTAGGCAACATGTCTTTCGACTTAGCCTTGCCCATCTTTTATCCCAAGAATAGTTCAATGACTTCATGAGCATGCCACGGGTACTTTCGTGAGAACATGTCTAATTTGCCCACTAAAGACAACATCTCAAGATTAATACTTTTTCTATTTGCAGGTCTAAATACCCTCTTGTTCAACAGCACCAAATCAAGTTTGTACATGTCCTCACGATTATAATACACTTCAAATGCGACTTTTAACTGCTTCAAATGATACAATCTAGGTTGAAGAACCACTTTCGTCTCAACCTATGTTTCGTCATTGCCCTTTCTACCAATAGATTCATCCAGGTGCCGTAACAAATTCATTTGGTCATTAACGCATACTCTTGCATTTCAAACTTGGTTACATGTTCGTTAACTTTGAACCATGTCTCGTTGGCCTTGGGGGAATGTACCATGCATAGAATTACTTGATGTACAAATTTATCATTAAATTGACGTTGCTGGTTTTGTAACTGTACAAGTTCGACTAAAAGGTGACTCTGCTCCTCATCAAAATGATGTATTATCAACTTAATATAATCAATGTTGCTAAGTTGTCCCACAAACCATTGGTCTTTTGGTACAATGTCATGGATATCCGTTTACAAAATAAATGAAACAAATTTTCAGAATGTATGCGAAATAAACACATTAGCATCATATGGATAGGGATATAACAACAATCTCAACTAAAATTCAGATAACATTATAAGGCCATAAAATTATATTTAGGAGAATATTGAATGTTATTAAGTATTGCATAGATAAGATTATAGAGATAAGGTTACATAATTATTTTAATTAACAGGGATGGAGCCAGAATTTCAGTGAGTATAACTTAAATTTAAGTAAAAAATTGACCTTAAGCCAATATTAATTTTGAATTCAGCCTCAACCTAAAATTCCAAGTAAAGTGAGAACTTTGTAATTCACATCACCCTTTTGGGTCTCTGTAAATGTATCAGTATTCAAATGTCGTTTTGATAGTTCAAGCTAGCTATCGAAATTACAATTTTCTCACACGAGGAAATCCAAGAGATATCTACCAATTTTTATTTTTTATTTTTTTTATTATTTACAATAGTTATAACAAAACAAATGGGTGACCCACAAGCACAACAAATTCAAAATATCGTGTCAATAATAGACAAAAATCTAAAACAAACGGGAGAAGAAATGTTTGACAAAATCGCAACTACAAGGTGGTATGAGTAATATAGTGATGATCCAAGTATTGTGCTCTCGAGGACTTTGTATGACTTATTGACTTGATAAATTTGAAATAGTATTTGAAGTGAAAGTAAAAGCTAACATAATGTTGGTTTTTAGAAAGTAACATTCAACTAAGAATTTAACTAAGTAAACTTTAAGCAATTAACACTCCAAGTAGCGACTTCAATATTACAAGAAACTATTACTTGGATAAACGTTAGGACATCATGAATTCACCATAATTGTCATGCATAATTTAGCGTCCTGAGTTGTAGAAAGTTATTAAATATGCAATGATGATCGAATTTATCAATATTACTCAACCTTTCTTTATTTTGTGAATTTACTATATTTCTATGTAAATTCGAACAACTCAAAGAGTTTTCAATTACCATAAACTCTTAGTAATTTTAATGACCACAAAACATTACTAGTGACCACACAAATTCTACCAAAGATTATCTAATCTTATATGTAAATTTCATGACTTTTTATTGTTAGTGCTAAACTAGTGTATCCCCTCTTAGTCTCAACTCTAATTCAAAAACAATCCATTAGTTGGCCAAACATATGAAAAGACATAGAAGAGCACAATAAAAGTTCAACACAAATCAATAATCAAAATTAAAAACCGAGAAGTAACATTAAACAATCCACTTAGGTTTCATCATTTTGTCCTAACAAAATGAACTACTCACTCATGGTTTTGACACAATGCAATTCGATAAAATGTAGAATATCATACTAAACTTAAAAGAAAGAGTTGATACAAATTCACCATAGAGAAATGAACTCAATCTCAAAATTTTCATAAATGTTTAGCAATATTCTCCTCTTGTAGCCCCAATGATCTTCCCAAAATCTCTAGCGTATTGTTCTCCCCAAAAAATGTCCAGTGCTTTCTTCAATTCTTGTCTCCTTTCGTGTAGAGTTTTCTCCCTAAAATTGGGCAATAACTCCCTTGAATAAAAGATATTCAAGTGGTAACAGGGGCATGAGGTCGCACCAGTGAATTTTGAGTTCACTAGGAATGATATCGCACACTGCATGTGTGACCTCCAGTGAATTTTTGGCTCGCTGGATTTCAAACACTTCTCCACATTTTGCAGTTTGGCCTTCCAAGTTTCAATTGTTGTCAAATTAGTCCATAAATTTCCATTGAGTCTCTTTGGGTCCATTTTTTCATTGGTTTACTCTAAAACATCTCTTTTTAACACAAGTCCTCTCCAAATTGGGTAATTTACTTGATGAAGCAAATAACACACAAATATAAATAGAAATTCACTCAATTTTCAATTAATACTTAACTTTTGAATATACAATAAGTGTGTAAAATACACTTGTCAAATACCCCCAAACTTAAGTTTTTACATGTCTCGAGCAAAATTTTCTATTCAATAACTAAAAAACACAAACAAACAAGGCCATAATGTCGGTTACCTTGCCATTACTTCACAAGATTCGAAAATACATACTCAATTCACTATATTCTTCCAAATGATACTACTAAAAACAAATTTAAACTTATTCTATGTTTGACTGGTGTGTTGTGTGCATAATCA
Organism: Forsythia suspensa; assembly: GCA_023638005.1. Classification (NCBI taxonomy): domain Eukaryota; kingdom Viridiplantae; phylum Streptophyta; class Magnoliopsida; order Lamiales; family Oleaceae; genus Forsythia; species Forsythia suspensa. Next base: position 45,865,473 of record CM042673.1, on the reverse strand, counting down.
ATCTCAGTTGTCACTTAGGTCTAGCTAAAGTTGTAGAAAAGAATGAGTTTTTCACATTCCAATCCTTAACGGTCAAATATTCCTCTCCTGCTCGTGTGATTCACACCCCATTAAGATATTTCGTCTCAATCCTGGAGTGTTAAGTTCAAAGATGCGAGCAAAAAAACTCGTAACTTTTTTACTCAAGTATGGTACGGTCTAACCGGTAAAAAGCTCATGTTAAGATGCGTGATGATTCTCCAAAATTAGTATTTTGGCGGTCAATGCTTCTACATGACAAGTCAAACCGACTAGTCATCAAAGGCCCCGTTTGGGATTGATTTTGGAGTCCAACTTCGATTCTCAAACAATTAGAAGTTGATTTAGGCGTTTGGCAAAATTTTTAAAAGTGATAATAAAATAATTTGACCCACCTGGCAGCAAATTTTGAAAAGCAAAGAAATGGCGACTTTTCAAATTCTGCTTTTAGCTTTTTTATTTATATATTATTAAAATATCCATTTTACCCCTAATTAATTAAACTAATTCTTTTAATACCCATTTGTGAAACCGAATTGATACAAGTTGGATAATAAAAAATAATATTAATTTAATTAATTTTTGCATTATATGACTATACTTTTATTTTGTAATTTTTACAAAATTTAAAATTTATTAGATTTTTATTATTTTTATTTTAAAACAATAATAATGAATGCATTGTCTTGTTAAAAAATATTTGACTATAAAAAAATGTTTACCACTCATGATAATAATAATAATACAAAATAACATTATTATAATCAATACCTTTTTTAGTAATTTAATCATCACAACAATAAATCACATTTGTTTACCAAACGCTCAAATGTTGCTTTTGAAACATACATCAATTTTGAAACAAGAGTTTACCAAACACTTGTCTAATTCTTTTCACAGCTGATTCTTTCTACAAAGACAAGAGAAGTTGATTCTCTTAAAAGCACAAAGAATACCAAACCAAGCCTAAATCTCCAAGATGAATTGCCATTTCTTCATCTTCTTTTTTTATACCCCACTCCCTTAAGCTCAGAGATGACCATTGTAGTGAGTTTTAGGCCAATGGCTCTAAAGTTTGAAAGACCTTAGGGTACTGGTTTTAGATACATCTACGGGCCTAATAACTCGAGTAAAAAAGGCTATAAAGTGAAACAAAAGATAAACAAGTGCAAAACCTCTAAGTACGAAATAATAAGTGGTGATTATATTTCTAGCATCCGATCATTACCGAGCTTCTATTTGTTAGCCAAAAAAACTTATTCAATAAGTATGAAGTCAACACATATCCAATAAATAACGTTTATTGGGTTGACCACCACTAAACTTCTCACAAAATGGTCAATGATATATCAGTAAGTGATCGGAATATAGGCACAAGTTGCATCCTAGTTTAATCAACTCAAATGTTCATCATATTTCTTAACCTTTTCCAAACTTACTTGACAACTTGACATGATTATTGTGCATAAAGATAGATTTAGGATCTTGAATGGATAAATAATTTATCAATAAAAACGCAAGTAGAATATTTGTTTACAATTTGCAACTCAATAGCAATTTCAAACATACGATCATCATTAGTCGGTAAGCTATAATGCATAAACACATAACAATATATGTCTAGACAAACACACGAACATAATGAACACACCACCAAGAAGTAAAGTAATAAATACACAAACACCTTCAAACTTGAAGCAAACATTGTCCCCAATGTTAGAAAAAAACAAAAACATAAAGAAATAGTTTACTTTACGTCCCAAATTTGGGTGATGTTTTCAGTGGTGCTCATCTCTCAAGAATCTACTGGCAGTGGAGGATGATGATGATGTGATGTGATGTGAATATAGTAGCTATATGTGCCATCATTGCCTCATAGTCTTGCCGACGAGCTAATGCTTCTCGCCGCTTGAGCCTAATCTACTCATTTGTAAAATGGTACGCATCTTCGCAAGCTCTCCATCGTGTTGTTGCAAATGATTCATGATGGAGTATAGCTCTGCACTAGAATCATAACTTGAGATAAACTAGATTGAGGCATGTGCGTAGGAATTTCCTCCTCCATGGCGTCTACTTCTTGTTACTACTCTTTCTCTGCATTTTTTTCTTCTTAATCTGTACCATCTCCTTCTTCATAAATATCTTGTCCCACTACACCAAATTAGAATGTTTGGGCATTGGAGCTCATCGTTGTAGACAGATAAATCAAAGGTGTTGTGGAACTTTCCATTTCTCAATTTTCTATAGGAACCCTGTTTCTTTGTACAACTCCAAAATCAGGCTAGTGAAAAAAAGTTTCTTGTGTTTCGTATATTAGCAGAACATTGCAGATTGGTTGCTATCTTTCAAATGATATTGAAGATTTGTTTCCCAACATCAAACGTTTGTCACTTCTCCATTCCATAAATCACTTGACTCTATTCTTTAAGATATTCGTCAAATGAGTTGTGGGATCAATAAACGACCAAATCCATTACTTCAAAGCACTATTCTTCACTTTATTGCTCTCAGGGCAAAGTTTTGGTTGATTTGGCAGTTGTTGGAAAATAAAACGAGCTACTCAATCCCATTTTGTGATTTTCGGTAGCTCAGAATCTTCATCAATCCCAAAGTGATTCTTGATAGCCTGCAAGTTAAACGGTACCCAAACACCGCGAACATATGTCTCAACAGGGCAAGCTTGTTCTATGTCGTCCACATTTTCATTTTTGTCACCACCGCCCAAAATATGATGAATGAAATTGGCATAAAACTCCCGAACCAATGGGGTATAGATGCATTGTGGTTTGGTACAAATCTTTTAGCAACCATTGTCTCAAATGACTTTTGGTAGGCCAAAACATTCCACACTATCAAGGTCAACCTCTATTTCATGAAGAAGAGACCAATGTTTGATGATATTGGCATGTTGTTGAGCCCTAGGCGTGAGATATTACATATAGGGTAATGGTTCGTTTTGTGCCCTTGTGTTTATTGGCTTGGATGTTGTTTCTTTGCCCTTGTGCTTATTGGCATTGGACGACGGTCCTACTTTTGGAGGCATTTGGAGAAATATGGCACCTACAAGAGGAAAATGAACATTAGACTAGAAGTTTGCAAGGAAAGATTCAAGAATGACATATATGAGCATCAAGGATGACGAATGTGAATCATATTCAAAAGTTAAATTTAAATGTAAAAATTGATGTATATTGGACAGCCAAACTTGGACAATGTCATACCAAGGAATCACACACACAAAAAAAAGTAGATGTGACATTTCTTCAAACATCTTGAGTGCAATGTGAGTTTTAGCCTAGAACATTAACATTTTAGGGTTCAAGCTATGCCAAAATTAAACTCACCAAGTCACAACCAACAACATCAACTCATACCATTACAAATATCCCAACCTCATTCTCACGTGAAAATGCATAAAAAGTAGCAAGCAAGCCCTAGAATTTCAAATTTGAAGAAAACTCCTCACAACTCCGAATGGAAAGTGAAAAGGTAAGGAGTGAAGCTTGAATGTTGATGAAAATAGTGAGTTTAATGGATTAGAGTGTCCTATAGAGTATTAGGGAGTTGATTTAGAAGAGAGAGTTGAGAGAATTGTAAGAAACAAAAAACTTGGGAAAAATGTTGTGAGGCAATCAGGTGTGAAAAAAAAAAACTTATTTGTCCTAGGTGGGTTGCACATAAAGGGTTGCACACTTTATGTGCTACCGACAGAGAAATTCAACAAAAGTGGTTCAAGGTTGTACACAGGTCACACACTTTATGTGCGACCTACGTAGAAATTCAACAAAATGGGTTCAAGGACACACACATGTAAGTGCAACCTTGTCTTTGCATCTGCTACCAAGTTACATCAAACTCTCCAAATAACTCAACTTTGTCTACCCTCCGTCCATGTTCAACTCTTAACCCAATTTAATCAAATTTTACATGCTTAATATATGCACTTCAATGAGCATAATGCTCACAAAAAATCATGAAAATAGAATAGGATAATCTCAAACAAAAATCAAGAAAACCACATTTTGTAAAAAGAAAAAAAAAACAAAATTAAATACTAAGGATGAAAATTTGAAAAGAAAATAGAAAAAAAATTGGGTTGTCTCCTAACAAGTTCTTGTTTAAAGTTATTAGCTCGACTCTTTTGTTGGTGATCACTCGGAATTTTTGAGATGGACACAAGATGTTTCGTTTTGAAAAATTTGCATCCCAATACGGCTTCAACCTTTGACCATTAACTTTGAATGTCCCTTTCTCATCATTGTGCACTTCAATAGCCCCATGTGGATAAATGTGAACCACGGTGAATGGTCCCGACCACATTGACCATAATTTTCTTAGAAAGAGCTTGAGTCGAGAGTTAAATAGTAGAATTGTTTGCCCGATTTGAAATTCCTTCACTTGAATGTTTTGATCATGCCATTTTTTGTGCGTTCTTTATATATACCTTAGCATTCTCGTAAGCATCAAATCTAAACTCATCCATTTAATTGAGTCAAGAACACCCTTTTCTCACCGGGTGGCTTTCAAATTGAAATTTAACACTTTCGTTACTCAATAAGCTCGATGTTCCAACTCGACATGGAGATGACACGCCCATCGAAAACAACAAAATATGGGGACATCCCATTTGGAGTTTTGAATGCCTCATGTATGCCCATAATGCATCGTCTAATTTTTGGACTAGTCTTTCCTTAAAGCATTGATGGTCAATTCAAGAATTCTATTCTGACTCTTGGTTTGAAATTTCCATTTTCCCACTTGTCTGGGGATGGTAAGGAGTAGCAATTTTATGTCTCACACCATACTTGGCCAAAAGTGCTTCGAAATGGCCATTGCGAAAATATTTTCCTCCATAACCAATTATGGCACGGGGTTCTCAATCGTGTAAAATGTTCTTTTTAAGAATGCAACCATAACCATGGCATAATTAGTGGGCAAGGCCACATCTTCAACCCACTTTGAGGCGTAATCAACGACCACGAGGATATATTATTTTTGAATGAAGGTAGAAACATTTCCATAAAATCGATTCCACCAAACGTCAAAAAGCTCAAACACAAAATTGAATTTAAAAGGCATCTCATTTCTCCTAGAAATTTTCTCTGTTCGTTGGCATTAATTTCAAGTTCTTGTAAATATATGGTCATTTTAAACAGTGAGGGCCAATAGAATCCTGGTTGAAGCACCTCTGCATCTATCTTATTTGCACCAAAGTGTCTACCATAAGATGAATAATGACATTGAACCAAGATAGATTGCATCTCTTCTTTTGGCACACACCGTCTTATGATTTGATTAGGCCCTCTCCTATAGAGAATATGATCCTCCCAAAGATAGTACACCAAATAAGACTTTTCTGTTGATAAGAAAATGATAGAGGTATGATGTTGCTCACTAGATAACTTACAAAATATGTGTACTAAACGGCACTTGAAATGTCATAAACTTGCTCATCAGGAAATACTTTATTTATAGTTTTGAATCTTCTTCTTGTCTGGTTTGCTCAAGTCGTGATAAGTAATCCACCACCACATTTTCACTCTCCTTATGGTCTCTGATTTCAAGATCAAACTCTTGCAAAAGAAAAACCTAATTAAATAGCCTTGGATTTGCATCCTTCTTGGTCAACAAGTATTTTAGGCCAGCATGATCAGAGTAGACAATCACCCTTGATCCAATTACATAGGATTTGAATTTGTCGAAAGAAATACCACAGCCAACATCTCTTTCTCAGTTGTGGCATGGCTTCGTTCTACATCATTCAATGTTTTGCTTGCATAGTGAATCACATGAAGAATTGTACCACAACACTATCCCAAAATTGCTCCTACTACAAAATCACTATCGTCACACATCCATTTGAATGGTAGACTCCAATCCAATCAAGAAAAATAAAAGAGGCTATTGTCAATTTTTCCTTTAGAGTGTTAAATGCTAACAAACACTATTCAAGAAAATAAAATGGCACATTTATTTCCATCAATTTGCATAGCGGCTTGGTAATCTTTGAAAAATCCTTGATGAATCTCCAATAGAAACCGGCATGTCCCAAGAAGCTTGAATCAATTTGACGATAGTTGGATGAAGTAATTTTTCAGTGACTTGAACTTTTGCCTTATCAACCTCAATCCCATTACTTGACACCAAATTTCCAAGAACAATTCCTTCTTGGATCATGAAATGACGTTTCTCTCAATTAAGAATAAGATTAGTATCCTCACATCTTTGCAATACCTTGGCTAGACTATCTAAACATTCGTCAAATGAATCTCCAAAAATAGTGAAATCATCCATGAATATCTTGATATTCCTCTCTACCATATCAGAAATAATAGATATCATACATCATTAAAATATGGCAGGGGCATTGCATAGACCAAACAACATCCATCGGTAAGCAAATGTACCATATGGAAAAGTGTAGCAATTTGTCTTCAAGTGGAGTTAAAAGGGTTGATACGATGACCAAAAGTCTTGTAGAATCTTCCAGATATGCATATTTCACATGTGAAGGCAGTTCTTTGAGCTCAAGAACTGGTGGCTGCTGAATAGATGGTAGAGGTTTGGACGGCAATTCACCAATATCTTTAAAACATGCCCTCCTCGTAGTGATGGCAACGGGGTAGATTCAAATTGGATCGGCCTGATCCGTTCGCCCGCATTAATTGCAAGAGATCCAAATTCTTTATTTATCCGTCATTGACTGGAGTGGATCGGATATGGATTGGGGCAGATCATAGTATTGATTGCATACTGATCTGTTTTTTTTCAATTATCATTCAAAAATTCTAGCTCGAATATATAATTCTCAATGTCATAAGCCAACAATAATTCATCAAATAGGTGAATTCATCATAGAAAAGATTGCTTGACAAGATCTATTCTATCACAAACCACAATAATGTGTATTCTCTGAACATCATAGAAATTAAGCCAGTAACATTTAGGAAGAAAAAAATAGCAGAAAAGTACAGTTTTCTTCAACAATAGCTTCTTCTGCTTGCTTTTTATTCAACATTTTCTTCAATTTTCTACAACAAAGAGACGCCTAAAATTATAGTAGAATTGGAAACACAATAAACAACACTCAATAAGACAAAGAATAATACAACTCCCCACCCCACCCCACCCCACCCCCCCCCCCCCCCCCCCACACTATCCCCACTCCCACCCCCGTATTCATAGCAAAAACCTACAATAAAATAAAATAAAATCATACTTTCCTTTCTAAAATACCTTGTTTCGACTAGTCACTTTCCCGAACCCGGATCTCGGATGATAAAATGAAAGACCCTTGACTAGAACCAACATGAAATCAAAGAAATAAATGGATATACATATATGCGGTCGACGAAGAGGGAGATAATGAATAGTGTGTTCTAGGAGGATGGTCAAGCATTTTACGTGGGATGAATAGTAAGCGAGGGGCGGCGGCGGTGAAGCAGCGGCGGTCGGCGAGGAAATAAAAATCTTCAATTTGGTTTCTAAGTGAGACAGGAAGAGAATAACATTAGGTTTAGGTATAGGGATTAGGAAATTTGAAATTGCAATTTCATCACCTGCCCCAAATCTTTGATCTTATTACAATATAATCCATTTTTTTAAAAAATGGGATGGGACGGGTCGGATCAGGGCAACCACGATCCTGATCCGTCCCGAGATCTGCAATGGATCATTACTATCTGTCCCGATCCACCCCGTCGATCTGCAGATTAGGTATTATTCGCTCCACTCGGATCGGTATCTATCAAGTTCGGGACGGATAAGATATTTTTGCCATCCCCACCTCTTCGTTGGATTAATAGGTGGTGCCACTTCTAAATGATGTGCAAACTCTTACGCTTCCAGTTTTTCCGATTTAGTAGAATGAGAATGCACAATGCAAGACTTAAGTGGCTCGAGAGGGTATTGAAGGCAAATGTGTCAACCACCATCTTGTAAATAATATCAATTTGAAAGCACAAATCAAAAGTAGCGGGATATTTGATTGCTTTGAACACATTGAAAGTGACTTGCTCATCATGAACCCTCAAGATTAATTTTCCTTGCCCGACGTCAATAAGTGCTCTTCCCGTGGCTAGGAAAGGTCTCTCCAAAATAAGCAGAATATCAAGATCTTTCTCCATATCAAGCACAATAAAATTTGCTGGAAATACGTATTTGTTGACTTTAACAAGCACATCCTCAATTATTCTCTTGAGATATTTAATAGAAATGTCCGCCAATTACAAAGAGATCGTTGTTTTCTTTGCTTCTCCCAATCCTAATTTCTTGAAAACCGACAAAGGCCTTAACTTAATACTTGCACCAAGATCACACAAAACTCCATCAAATGTGAAATTACCAATAGTGAAAGGTATAGTAAAATTCCCTGGGTCTTTCAACTTAGGAGGTAGTTTGTGATGAAGAATGGCGCTGCATTATTTGGTAAGCAAAACATTTTTATTTTCCTCTAATTTTCTTTTGTTTGAAAGGATCTCCTTCACGAACTTTGCATAGCTTGGCATTTGAGCCAAAGCACCCACATAGGGTATATTGATGGGATGTTTCTTGAAGACCTCTAAGAATTTTGCAAATTGCTTATCAAGTTTATGCTTCCTTTAGCCTTTGTGGAAATGGAATCGGGAGTACATATGTTCTTACAATAGCAGGAGCTTTTGTATTTGAATTCTCAGCACTTTCACCAAGATCATCTTGTTCTTTCCGTGTGGATGGTTCCACCTTTTCTTCTTCTACAAAAACACCCTATTTTTTCCAACCTTTTTGCATGCAATTCTAGAAGTTGAACACCACTTCTATTTGTGATGGCTTGTAGTTGTTCTCTAGGATTGATTTCGGTGTTGCTAGGCATAGTCCCAACAGAGCACTCTTGCATCATTTGAGTTACGTGTCCAACTTGCCTCTCAAGTCTCTCAAGTGTATGAATAGAAGCTTAATAAATTTGCAAAGTTGTTTCTATTTTCTTCAAAGTGGTTTGGTTTTCTTGAACAAACTGATTTTGTTGTACCATCATCTTTTCAATCATGCTTTCAAGAGAAGTTTTAGCCGCTTTTTCTTTGAGGGACTCTTGGTTGTATTTTTGAAAATTTTGGTTCCCACCCATGAAAAATTAGGGTGATTCCTCCATCCGAGATTGTATGTGTTTGAGTATGGATTATTTTGCGGTCATTGGTAATTTTGCACAAACTTGACTTGTTCTTCGGACGAACTAGCTAATATGCTTAAAGGACAATCTTTTGGCTATAATTGGACCCACAAAAATCATATACCAATGCTTGAGCTTGAACAACATTTAATTGATGACGTGGTGCTAATTCTCCTAATTTCTTTGTTAGCAAAGCAACTTGCTCAGTAAGAAATTGTATAACATCAACATCATTCACAGCTGATATATTTTTGCGCATAATCTGTTCAACTGTAGGAATGGAGTATGAGTGGCTCACAACCTCTCAAGTAGCTCTACAGTATCATTGGGACTTGAGTTTTCATAAACCCATTATTTACTGCATCAAGAATGATTCGGCTTGACGGTGTCAATCCGTTATAAAAGTAATGGACTTCCATCACCTTTTGTAGACCATGCGTTGGGCATCTTCTAAGAAGTCCTTTAAACATGTCTCATACTTCATATAAAGACTCTTCAAATTGGGCGAATGAGGTGATGTCTTGCATCAATTTGGCAGCTTTGGCTGGTGAAAAATATCTCACTAAGAATTTATTTGCCAAATCTCCCCAAGTAGTGATACAGCTTTCACCGCTCTCTGTAATGTGTGTACAAACAACCTGATTTTTATAGCATTGTCTGAGACTCCGGTATATGTGGCTGAATCATATAATTTAAGAAACTTCAAGATATGGGCATGTGGATCTTCGCCAAAAGTAACATTGCATATACACATATTTCTCATCATTCCAATCACATCCGACCTTAGTTGATAATTGTTTGGTCCAAAGGTTGGAGGTGCAAGGCTAAAATAATTGACCGGATTGGGTCGTACCATAAGTTCTCCATAAGGTCTATCATCCTCATTGATAATTTGAACAGAGGCAGTTGCAATATTTTCAGGATTTACTACCCCCAATGGATCAGTTCGATTTTCCAAATTTTGATTATTCATGATCGTGTTGATTTGTTGATTTATTTATTTCCCTTTTTGTTGTCTTCGGTGAAATGTGTGCTCGATTTCTGGATCAACTACAAATAAATTCAGATGTGTCGAGCGTGGCATACACTAGACGTTATACATGAAAGAGAAAAATAGAAATGAAAATGAAAACCTCTAATAACAATCTAATTACAAAAATCAATAAACTTTAACAATAAGCCCCGGCAATGACGCTAAAACTTGTTCGACAAAACAACAAGTGCACGGTGTTGTACGAGTAATAAAGTGATGATCCAAGTATCGTTCTCTTGAGGACTTTGTATGGCTTATTAACTTGATGAGTCCGAAATGGTATTTGAAGTGAAAGTAAAAGTTAATAGAATTTTGGTGTTTAGAAAGTAACCTACAACTAAGAATTTAACTAAGTAAACTATAAGCAATTAACACTACAAGTAGCGACATCAAGATTACAAGAAACTATTAGTTGCACAACAAATTCACCATAATTTCCATGCTTCATTTAGCCTCCTGAGTTGTATAAAGTTATTAAATCCGCGATAACAATCGAATTTATCAATATTACACGACTATCTCTCTCGAGAATAACCGACCCTACTTCATTTCTATGTAAATTCTAACAACTCAAAGTGCTTTCAATTACCATAAACTCGTAGTAATTTTATTCATCATTAAACATTACTAGTGACCGCACAAATTCTACCAAAGATTATCTAATCTTATATGTAAATTTCATGACTTTCAATTGTAAGTGCTAAACTAGTGTATCTCCTCTCGGTCTCAACTCTAATTAAAAACAATCCATATCATGATAAAAATTCAACATAAATTAATAATCAAAATTACAACCTGTGAAGTAAAATTAAACAATCCACTTAGGTTTCATCATTTTGTCCTAACAAAATGAACTACTCATTCATGGTTTCGACACAAGGCAATTCAATACAAATGTAGAATATCATACCAAACTTAAAAGAAAGAAAGAGTTGATACAAATTCAACTGTGAGAAATGAACTCAATCTCAAAATCCCTAAATGTTCAAAGAATATTCTATAGCCCAATGATCTTCTTCCCAAAATGTGTAGTGTGTTTTGTCCCAAAAAATTGTTGAGTGCTTTCCTCAAGTCTTGCCCCCATTTTTGAGTAGACTATTCCCTCCACCCCTCCCCAAAAAAATTTGTCAAGAACTCTCGCCTTTTTTTCCTTCATACCACAGCCCTAAAAATCATGCAAATCTTCTTCTATTTTATTATAGAATAATCTCCAACAATTTAGCCCATTATATTAATCTCCACTCGTACTGAAAAAGCCTCCCTAACATGTGTTTTTATACACTTATATTGAAAAGAAAGCAAAAAATACTAAAAACTATTATAAGTGGTAACGGGGGCGTGAGGTCTCACTCAGGGGCGACCTCGGTGAATTTTTGGCTCGCTGGATTTCAAACACTTCTCCAGATTTTGTAGTTTGGCCCCCCAAGTTTCAATTGTTATCAAATTAGTCCATAACTTTTCATCGAGTCTCCTTGGGTCCCTTATTTGTTTGGTTTACTCCAAAACTTTTTCTTTTAGCATGAGTCCTCTCCAAATTGGGTATTTTACCTGATGAAGCAAATAACACACAAATATAAATATAAATTCACTCAATTATCAATTAATACTTAACTTTCGGATATACAACAAGTGTGTAAAATACACTTATCAAGAAACATACTTGCATTAGCGACAAGAATGGGTGGATGAAATCTACGACTAAATATAGGTATTTTTGGAGAGAAGACAAGCACTTTGAAGGCGACCTAAAACTCGGTGGTTCGTCGGTTATAGTGGCTTTATTCAAGATTTGTTATATATTTGGAGTGCGGTGATGCGGTGGTGGTGGTGGTGGTGGTGAGGAGAAAGGACGTGGATTTTACATAATGAGATTTGATTGAAAAAGTTTTAAAATAAGTTTAGGATATAAGTTTGGAATTTAGTACATTAGGGTATTTTGGTTATGTCATAAATTAAATAGTCATTTAGTCGAATGTTTTCAAAAGTTGCCATATTTCAAATGAGCAGTTTGAAATGGACATTTTCTACATTTTCCTCTTCATTTAATCAATTTTCTCATGGGCTCATTATTTTCTTGGGCCTAAAGGTGAAAGCATAGCTTAGGCCCATTTTTATTTATTTCTTAAGTTATTTGTGAATTCGTAAGAAAGGTCCAAATGAGCTAGAGAGCCTGGACTAGACCTTGTCCGTCTGGAGTCGGGCCAAACGAGTCATGTTGTGAGTAGTTCAAATAACTTTTTATATATGATTAGTAACCTTCACAAACATTATCTTTTAAAAAATTTGCTATATATTTAAAATCATAATTACAAGAGGAAAATTGAATTCCATTACTTATTTATTGTGTCCTTAAACTATTTCCTCGATCCATACAGGCACTCCTCTTGTAGGGATGGAGGGGACATGGTCTCATAGAGCAACAATGTGCTATGAAAATGTTAAAGTAAAGCATTCATATTTGAGATGAAAAATGTAATGAATAAAAAATTAATGCAAATGTGTTAGGAAAGGGATCCAAGAATCTTTAAAAAAAAAAAAATGTAACATTTTACACTTCTAAAAATGGGATTATTTGGGAAAAAACGTTTTAGGCAATTAAATTTAGTCTGCCTTACCCAAATATTTTTTTGGGTAAATTACAATCACAGTCCCTATTCTTTCAAGTTTGTAATAATTTCATCATCATTCAATTTTATTCGCATCAATCGTCCCCAACTTTTCATTAATTCATACAGAATGTCTTATTTGACGATTTTGTCCTCAGCTTAAATAAATTAAAATAGCAAAAAATAGAAAATAAAATAGAAAATTTTCAGTTAGAGTCCCCAATCTTTTCAAAAGTACAAATAAATCCTCAACTTTTTATTTTTTATAGTTTTTCACTTAAAATAATAAAGGGTAAATTACACTCATAGTCCCAATTTTTTCAACTTTGTAATAATATCATCCATATTCAATTTTATTCGCAGCTATCACCATCATCCTTTCATCTATTCACGCAGATAATCCTAAATAATTTTTTTGACGATATTGCCCTTAACTCGAAAAACTTAAAATAGTAAAAAACCGAAAATGTAATGAAAATTTTAGTTAAGGTCCCTAAATTTTTTAAAAGTGCAAATTTATCTCGAACTTTTTTATTTTTACCTTTTTTCACTTAAAATAATAAAAAAATGTATAATCAAGTCCTAAACTTTCTAATTTGGTAATTTACCCTAAATCTTAAAATAAGAGTAAATTGCATTCAGGTTTCCAAACTTTTCAAAAGAGTGTTGTGGGTCTCAAACTTTAAAAGTAATATACAGTGCAAGATCATTTCGTCTAAATAACTGTCAATTGACCCAAAAACCATTCGTCAACTAAAATTTGACCAATTTAAAGAAGGGTAAAAATATATTTCTATATAATTTATTTAAAATAATTAAAAAGAAAAAACTATAAAGAATTTTAAAAAGAAAAGAAAAGTATCCATCATCCCCATCCCCATCCCCATCCCCATTCCAACCAGTTTGCGGTGGATGCCACCTAAATCCACTCGACAACCACCAAATAATTGTTGGTGGATTACAATTGTCACCTGTCCTATACTCGATCCATCGTAGTTCCACTTTGGAAGCTTAGAAGGGTGTACTCTTGGGTTTGAAATAGTCCGGAAATTAGAATAAGAAAGTATATATATGAATGTACATTATTATAACCAACACAATGAAGATAACATAAACAAATCGATGTGTGTACTGAATTTACTATGCACATCGATTTCAAATCCTCCATTCCTATCATGGATACATGGATATGGTAAAACAATGGTCAAAGTAGATAAACAAGACCAAGAAAAGAATTTTACAGTTTATCAACAAAATAATTAGTTGGCTGAATATTTAATTTTTCAGTAAATTGTATATTTGCTTACCTTAAAATTTATATATACAAAACAAAAAAAATGTCGAATATAATTATAAGAATCAATTTATGTGAGTGCATTACTGCCTGAAAGATGATTTGGTGGTGGATTTTGTGGGTGGCGACCGTCGACTGTCTGGTCTTTTTTTGCTTTTTTTAGTTATTTAAATAAATTAGTTAGAAACACGTGCGTTGCACATGATTTTACAATAATTTTGTTAATTTTTAGTATTTTGAAAATTCTTATTTTTAAATTGTTAATGTAGAAATTGGAAGGTGTGCTTGACTCTCTACCCCTTGCTACCGACGACGATGGGCCTCTTTCTTCCTAGGTAGACCAAGAGAAGAAAAAGCTGCGATGAAAACAAAAGGAAAGGCAGGCGACAAAAATACCTTGTTGTCATTGATGGGTCTATGGAGGACGACCACATTGATTTGCCTAGGGGCCCGACTCAATCACGTAGACGGATAATGGCCAAACTGTTAGGGATTCTCCCATTCCCGACTTCCACTTTCCGCTCGGTCATGTTAGGCGAGATGTCAAGGTTATCTGTAGCGCATTTTTTCACATATGTTTGAGGGTTTGTCCAATAAGAGGATTGACGATGTTGAGAAGGTTTTGAAAGTCTACAACAGAAAGGTAAGGGATTTATATGTTCCCTTCTTTTAATTTTGGTTAGCGGTTTGTTTAACCATGTATGCTTTGATTTATCCCTGCCACGTTTTGACCTTTCAGGATTTTGTTGTTAGAGCTTGCAAGCGCATGGTTACTGACCTGATAGTTGTTGAGGATGAAAAATACAAAGAAGTACATCACTTGAAAAGAAGATTTCTAGTTTGAAAAGGTCTTGTGAGGCTTCAGAGGCTCGTGTCAAGGAACGAGATTGATAACCTTCGATCCACTCTCGCCCGTGCTCATCATGATGCCGTGGAGAACTACGATTTGTATGAATATGGAGCCGAGTCTATGAGTGCTTTTATTTCATTGACCAAAGAGTAGATAGCAATCGAGCACCCATCGTCAACCTCCGGGTTTTAATCGTTTATTAGCTCGGCGACGAGAGTTAGAGTAGATCGCAAAGCAGGATGGCGCAGATGATCAAGCAGACGCTCCTCTTCATCGACTAATTTTGCATGTCGCTATCTATTTTTTGTTGAGACAAACTTTGGGTTGTTTGACTAATATTTTGTTTATCTAGCCTAGGATGTGGGCTAGCTTTATCTTTAGTAGCTTGACTTTGGTGTTATTCATTAATGCGCACTTTTTGCGGTATAACCCCTAGCAATGCTTGAACGACTTAATTTTGCTCTTATATGATTGTGCATGGGTTCAATCAACATTTTGTCTATCTTGTATTTTTGCTATCAAGATTTGTAATGAATAGACTGGAATTAAATCATCATTTTCTCTAGCAATAATTTACTTCGTTTTAATTAATCGACCATTTCTTAACTTGGAGGGGACACAATCGATCACCAACTCGCAAAGCGATGACGGTGAAATGTACCGACAATGCAAGTTTAGGCAATCTACCAAAATTTTGTAAAGCGATTTAGAGATTTAACCAAATTTTGGTTTTATTGCTCACCCCCAAGCTCTTTGGGCGCTTTTGGTGTAGTAGACCACACTTTGTGGTTTTTCGCGTATCACCGAGTGTAAAAGCGATTTAAAGACTTACCAAATTTTGGTTTTATTGCTCACCGCTAAGCTCTTCAGGCGACTTTGTGTTGTAGACCACTTTGTGGTTTTTTTGGCGTACTACTTGAGCTGTCATGGCGATTTAGAAACTTAACCAATTTTTGTTTTATTGCTCATTGCCAAGCTCTTTGCGCCATTTTGGAGTTAATGATTAGCATGGAAAGTTTATATAATCGTAGATAAAGGCGATTTGTTCACACAGAGCTTGCCCAGAAGGGAGTACTCGGTAGGCGCACAAGAGAAAAATGAAACAAACATAAACAAGTCTATAAAATAAAAAGCACCAGTGTCCTTTATAAGGACCAAAGAATGCATGTTACATCAAGAAAAACACCGAGACCTAGAATAATAGTTCCAAAGAAAAACAGTACAAGTCTTAACTATATTTACAAAGTAAAATGTCAACTTCTTCCTCTTGGTTTGTTTTCTACCGGTAGTATTTTTTAAGATATTTGGCATTACATTGTCTACTCATCGGCTTTCTTTTCAGATCTTTAAGAATGTAGGCTCCCTTTTCCAGGCTTTTGATCACTTCATATGATCCTTCCCAATTTGGCCCAAGCTAGAATTTTGGATGCCCAACTGCTGCAGCGTTTCTGAGCACCAAATCGCCAGGCTAGAACATTCTTGATTTTACTCGTCGGTTGAAATATTCTGCAGCCTTCTACTTATAAGCTATCATTTTGATTGCTTATCTCTGACCCTTTCGAGTAGGTCGAGCTCAGAGCATGTCCTTATTTTGCATTTTTTACTGGGTCGAGCTATTTGACATTCAACCTGCCAATCTTGCTTAAGATTTCTCCCTGTACCACTGCTTCCATCCCAAAAGACATTTTGAAAGGTGTCTCTCATGGTGGTAACTCATCTACCCTTAATCCATTTTATTTATCCAGTGTTGTTTTTAGATCCCAAATTATTGTTCGAGTAATCACTTTAGCCTGCCCATTCAATTGCAGATGTGACACTGAAGTCAATCGGTGATTGATGTTGTAACTTTCACAAAAAAAACTCTGAAACTATAGTTATCGAACTGTCTGCCATTGTCAGTTACGTTCACTCTAGGTATCCCAAATTTAAAATTATGTTTTCCACACAAAACCTCGAATTATAGTGTGGTTATCATTGCTAAAGGCTAGCAAAAATACTTCATTTGACCATTGATGACGGGAAAAGGTCCCAAGATGTCCACACCCTACTAGAAAAAGGACAAACTCAAAAATGGTAGATTGTCATTAGTGGGTACATAGATTAAGTAGCCATAGCATTGACAAGCATCACATATCTTCACCAAGTCTCTAGCATCTTATTTCGTGGTAGGCCAATAATATTCTGTCATGAGGCCTTGAATTTCTCAGCCCCCTGGTGAATACCACAAATTCTAGCATATATTTGAACAACACCTCTTTGGCGCCGTCTATGAAAAATGCCCGGACATAAAAGCTATGACAGTCGGCAAACTAGAAGTAGAACAAGAATTACAGCAACTACAGCGGAATCGAAATCTATAGCCCAAGATCATCAACCGCCACCACTCCCATACGTTACTAAGACACATTTGAAATTCATTGGAGACAAAAATAGAAATCCTGATGGCCTTTTTGCAGTCAAACTCAAAAAGCCGCCAAGCTAGTCCCTAACTCGTCAGAAAATCAGGGACCAACAATCGCACTCCTACCTTCTGGTGACGATTTATGTGGAAGCAAACCTACGGGGATGCGACAAATGGTAAACTTGGAAAAGAAGATGGAAGAGATGATGGTACAAAAGATTGATGATGCTCTATCAAAAAGAAAGGATCGACGTAGGTAGATGGTTTTTGAAGATGACCCATTTACGCCAGAAATCATGGCAGTTCATCCACCAAAAGATTTTAGGCAACCAATTATAAAAGCATACGATGGAGTTACTAACCCACTAGATCACTTGAGGACTTTTGTAGTCTGTAGACTTGATGAGGCTGTACACAGCCACATACATAGTAATGTTGTGGTCTTTCCCACCAACGTTGAGGAGAGATGCTGGGGACTGGGTAGCCATTCTCGCTCCATGGTCTATCAAAACATTTGATGAACTTTCTCGAAGCTTCGTAGCATACTTTTTAAGTAGCAAAAAGAAGAGAAAATCCAATATCAGCCTGATGCAAGTTGTCCAAGAGAAGGACTAGTCACTGCAAGAACATTTGGCAAGGTTCAGCAGAGCTCTCGACATCATTAATCTCCAAATGTCTGCTGTTGTCACAACCATAATGAATGGTACGCGAAACAGGGCTTTCAAAATGTCCTTCTGAGTCAATGCATGATTTGTTGAAAAAAGAGATAAGTATATAGATGCGGATAAAGCAGTCATAGTAACAAAGAGCTTGCGAGAATGAAGGAAGCCTGAGATTCGCAAGTGAAAATCTCATGATGATTGAAAGATGACTAACAAAGGAAAACAAAAAACTGTACACACAAGTTAAGACACCACCCGAGATCAATCGACCGGACTGCATGACGAGTATGAGGATATCTGAACATATACCTCCCCTGAACACTCCGCGTACAAAAGTGCTAATGAAAATACGAGATATGAAAGAGCTCGAGTAGTTGAGAATTGGGTTGCGTCTGCCGTGAAAAGAGATAAGTGAAAGTACCGTCAATTCCATAGGGATCATGGACATGACACAAAAAGTTGATCCAGCTAAAAGAGAAAATCGAATCGGTTGTTGAAAAGAGGATCTTTTTCCAAGTACGTGAAAAATGATCGTGGCAAAAAAAGTTGTGAAACATCTCCAACCTCGAACGGGAGTGATTAACATGATCATTGAAGATCGGTGTGTCGGGGCTCATGACTATACTTAGCCCCTCGACAAAGATTTGCAACCGCAGTTGCCCAACTTCAACCGTACTTTGTAAATATTACTTCCAGTTATTATTTCCATTAGTTTGTAATAGGTTATTTTTTGTTATGATTCTTCACTTTTAAACGTCTACTTATGTAACTTAGGTTTTTGTTACTTAAGCTATTTTATAGAGGGTAGTTGGTATTCGAAGTCTTGTCAAGCTTACTGGTGTTCACCCCCTGCACCAGCCATTGTAATTTTCTGCTTTCGTCAATCAATCAACAAGCTATTTTTGTTGCATCCAAATCGTCATTGCAAAGCTTTCTTTAAATTGTTTTCATTACTAAATCGATCGAGAACAGGCAGAAGGTAGTCTTGCAGAGTAGACTACTGCCGCACGGTGTCCTTTTCTGTGCTAGAAAGAAAGGTACCCCGTAATAGTTGGTATCACACACCATCGAGAAGAAAGCGATGGATCATAAAAAGAGTACTAAACAACGTTTGGATGCACTTGATGGGCAAAGTACTAGGTTATGTGACGCTGTTGAGACCACGGGTAAAAGGTCAAGACAGCAGAGACGGACATCCACGAATTGAACATCCGGTGGATGAGAGCCGGATGATGTGCGTAGCAATGACTGATGCTATTGCAATCCTTCTCGATCTACGGGAAGAAATCGGGAAGAAATGAAAGCCATGAAACTTCAGTTGCGAATACTTTTAGCGTGTAGTTGGCAATGGGCGCTCCTGCACAAGAGTATCCTAGGCTCATAATTCCAAAACTGCGTACCTATGGTAGGGCACTCGACGCAAAAGGAAGCCGAGAACTTCTTGTTTGACATGGAACAATACTTTCTTACCGCCAATATTGAAGACTGGGCAAGAAGGGTGACGACGCTACCATGTATCTGGGTGAAGATGCAAAAGCGAAACATACTGGCTCTATCCGAGACTATGTAAAAACCTTTTCAGGGCATATGCTGGACATCCGAGACATGTCTGAAAAGGAAAAGCTCCACTTTCATGGAAGGGCTCAAACTATGAGCGCAGAACTGAACTCCAAAGACAAGGTGGGCGATGTAAGGGCACGTCAATGGAACTACCGAATGCTTGATGGACTATCAATCGTAACCGTAAAGGAGTGGCTGCAAGTAAATAGCCAATTTCGGGGGAGGAAATAGATCCTTCAAGTCCACATCAAACTCAAATGGGGAGAACGCTACTCTCACCATAAGGGAGGCCATCAAGGCTAGCTATCGAGATACCATCGGGACAACCATCGTGGTAGCCACTGAAACAAAGGAAAGGCATCAGAGAGCAAGTCAAGTACTACTCATAGAAAGGATGGGTGCTTCTTATGCAGTGGGCCTCACTTGGTGAAGGATTGCCTACAGAAACAGTTTGTGAATGCATTGAGCCAACTGACAAGTGGAGTATCGGGTTCAAAGCAACAAGTCCCGCAGCCGGCAGGTCATTGCGAGACTGATTCTGAGAAAGATAAGGATGTCATTGGTGCATTCTCGCACCGATGCATCACAATATCGTACCAGCTGATTGAAAAGGACGATGTATCCCAAAAAATGGTAGAAGGCCAAAATTTCGTGTTTGTAAGGCTAAAGACTTGATGTACATTGATGAAAAGATCAACGGAAGACCAATCAAGGCCATGGTAGATATCGGTGCTACTCACAACTACCTTGCAAGTCCCGAAGTAGAGCGTCTCGGGCTTGTGCTGGAGAAATGTAGCGAGAAGGTCAAGACAATCAACTCAGTTGTTCAACCGATTGTTGGACAAGTTCGTACTCATTAAAGTTGGTCCTTTTAAATGGAGGACTAATTTGTCTGCAGTCCAGATGGATGACTTCAAGCTGATTTTAGGGTTGGAGTTATTCGGGATACGAAGACAGTAGTGTTCCTTGATGATGATGGAGAGCAAGCCATGTGTCATCCCCATGCTAGTTGGGAAAATGGGTGAAAAGAGTATCTCAGCCATGCAGTTCAGTAAGGGCTTCAAGCAGAATGAACCCTCGTTTTGTGTACTCTTCGACTGGGAGAGATTGAGGAAGCAACTGGCCCTATCTCAAAACCTGTTAAAAGACTTCTACAAGAATTTGAAGATGTCATACCGGAGGAATTGCCAAGGAGATTGCCACCAAAGAGGGCTATTGATCATGAAATTGAGCTTATACCTAGTATCAAGCCTCCTGCTAGGGTGCCCTACCGCATGGCTAAACCTGAGCAAGAAGAGCTTAGGAAGCAATTGCTAAAATGCTGGACAGTGAGATTATTGTTCCTGTGAAATCGCCATATGGAGCTCCAGTGCTATTTCAAAAAAAGTCTGACGGTGTTCTCTTCGGATGTGCTGTGACTGTGGTGCCTTGAACAAAATCACGGTGAAAAACAGTTATCTGATTCCGTTAGTGGCAAATTGCTTCGACCGCTTTGAAAGGACGAAGTACTATAAAAAATTTAATCTAAGGTCTGGATACTGACAAGTTCAGAACAAAGAAGGAGATGAAGCGAAGACTACGGTGGTAACTAGATATGGAGCATTCAAATTTAAAGTTATGCCTTTTGGATTGACAAATGCTCCGGCAACATTCTCAGACGATGATGAACCACGTACTTCACGGGTTTTTAGATGATTTTGTGGTGGTGTACTTGGACGACATCGTAATTTATAACGAGACTCTGGAGGAGCATGTTCAACATGTGAAAAAAGTTCTTATTCGGCTACAAGAGAATGGACTTTATGCAGAACCATCGAAATATCCATTGGCCTAGACCTCAATCAGCTTTTTGGGTCACATTATTGAGCAAGGAAAAATCTGCATGGATGCTAAAAAGGTTAAGGCAATCCTCGGGTTGGTCAACTACTATCGAAGATTTGTGAAAGGATATTCGAAATTGCACATTCACTAACTGAATTAACCAATAAGGAGAAAGCTTGGGAGTGGTCGGCACAATGCCAAGCTACTTTTGAGAAAATGAAGGAGTCTATGTGGACAGATCCAGTTTTGGCGTTACCAGATATGGCTAAAGCTTTTGAAGTCTTGACCGATGCATCGATTTTGTTCTTGGAGGAGTCCTAATGCAAGAAGGGCGCCCAGTGGCATATGAGAGTCGAAAGTTGAATAATGCATAGCGCCATTATTCGGTGCATGAAAAAGAGTTGTTGGCAGTAGTCCATTGCCTCAGAGTATGGCGTCACTATCTGCTTAGATCTCTTTTTATTGTGAAGACAAACACTATTGCTGTGAGTCACTTCATGTCACAACTAAAACTTTCGAGCAAGCAGGCTCGTTGGCAGGAACCTATTTCAGAGTTCAACTTTGTATCGGAGTCATGCTAGATCAAGCAATCATGTAGCAGATGCACTCAGTTGGCGGGCTGACTTGGCTAAAATGCCACGACACACTTTGGGCCGAACATTAGAGATGAACACATTCGCAGCCGCATTGCGGTAAGATACTAACTACTAACCGCAAATGAGGGATGGCATTGCGACCTATGTGAAAACTTGTTTGGTTTGTCAACAAGATAAGCGGATCATTAGAAAAAGGCAGGGCTCAATAGAGCCCTTTTCCGCTTCAACTAGACCCTTTGAGAGTGTATTGATGGATTACAATGTTAGCTTGCCAAAGGTTCATCTTGGCACTATCATTGTTGTGGTAGACGGTTTATCAAAATATGTAACATTTATAACAACACCTAAGTATGTATCCGTTGAAGAGACCGCTAACCTCTTCTTCGAGCACATTGTTAAATACTGGGGGTTGCCTAAAGATATAGTCAATGATCGCGACCTTCGATTCACCAACACATTTGGACTGAGTTGTTTAAACTCCTTGGTCCAACTTTGAGCATGAGTTCTTGTTTTTACCTATAGTCCGACGAGCAGACGGAGTGGTTCAATTCTATCTTTGGAAGAATATCTTGACACTTTATCTCTACTTCAGAAAAAAAGCGGGTGAAACTCTTGGATGCGGCTCGATTTGCTTCAATGTCCAAAAGAGCTCTTCCACCAATAAGAGTACTTTTGAGATTGTTCTTGGCTAGCAATCGTTACTCCTTTCATACTATGGACGTTGATCAAAGTACCAAGTCTTCTCAAGCTAAGGGCTTCTCTCGAGAGTGGAAACAAAAAATCGAAATTGCTCGGAGTTATCTTGAGAAAGCATAGAAACGGTACAAAAAAGCTGCTCATTAAAACGCGTCGTTTTCTAGAATTCAACGTGGGAGATCTGGTGATGGTGAAACTTCCTAACAAACACCATTATAAGGTAATAAGAAGGACAGATTCTCGATTGATGCTGAAATATATGCTGAAATATATCGAACCATTACCCATCATGAAGCGGATTGGAAGAGTTGCTTACGAATTAAACTTCCTTCATGAAGCAAAACCCACAATGTCCTTCATGTTAGTGCACTCAAGCCATATTTTGTAGATAAGGATGATGCATCCAGAAATAAGCTAAAGCGACCTACATTTGAATTGAAGAAAATAGGTAAGAGGATTGCTGAAGCTATTATTAATCATTGAGTTACTCGAGCTTCTAAGAAAGATCATCAGAAGTACTTAGTTAAATGGAGGGGATGCAGCGGTGAGGAGAATACTTGGGAAAGAGTTAAAGACCTTGGAGCCTTCAAACCTCTTCTTGAAGAATATCATGCAAAGATGGCATCAAGGACGTCATCAAATCAAATGGGGGAGAATGTCAAGGTCTGCAGCTATACTTAGCCCTCGACAAAGATTTGCGCTGTAGTTGCCCAACTTCGGCCGCACTTTGTAAATATACTTTTAGTTGTTATTTCCGTTAGTTTGTAATAGATTATTTTCATTATGATTCTTCAGCTTTTAAACGTCTACTCATGTAACTTAGGTTTTTGTTACTTAAGCTATTATAGAGGGTAGTTGATATTCAAAGTCTAGTCAAGCTTACTGGTGTTCAAGCTTACTGGTGTTCATCCCTTGCACCAGCCATTGTAATTTTTAGCTTTTGTTAATCAATCAACAGTGAAGTAAAGTAGACTATCGCCGACGGTGTCCTTTTCGTGCTAGAAAAAAAGGCACCCCGTGATACAACAGTAGGCCTCTAACCTCAACTCTACCGAAAGATTTATGCCTGCTAGACTAGAGTCTGCTTCAATATAGAGGAAAGAAAGGTTCGACTAAGATATCATTTTTGGCAAGGAGGACACGGTAGGCATGCTCTAGTAGTGGTGGATGATATTGCAAATTTTGACGTCAGGAAAGTATTGGTCGACGGCGGTAATGCAACAGATGTTCTCAGTTGGGATGTCTTTTGGGCTTAAAAATCTTCCCAAGTCAGCTAAAATAAATTAATATTCATTGGTAGGGTTTGGAGGGGCTATTGTTGTCCCAGAAGAAACCATAGAGTTACCCTGTGAAATTGTGGACTTACCCGACGAGCTTGGTTATTATGATGAGCTTCTTGGTAGTCAAAGCCATCGCAATATATGGTCGGCCAATCTTGAATGCTGCTCAACCAATAGGAAGGATTGAACCATTGGAAAAGACCATACGAAGTGACCAGAAGCCTAGAAAATAGAGCCTACAATCTTAAAAATCACCTTACCTATGAAATATTACGGTTTGAGATGGTTCAAAGTACTTGCAAAGCAATCTCTTTGTTACTCCAATGACCTCAAGGCGAGGAACTCTCCCTGGTTTATCTTCCATCGTGAGAGTTAGAAGTTGAAGGAAAATAAATGACAATATCAAGAGAAAAACGTGTATAGTATTATGAGAGACATTTTGTGATGTCTTACCTGGCTCACATTTTGAGGTATTTATAGATGAGCGATTTTCCTCTCATGGAAATTTTCTCCCGCCTGCTTAGCAGTTATTGTCAACATACTATCGGTTTTAAACAGTTCACCAATTGAATTCGGGGCGTTGGACGCTTTGATTTATCCTCAAAATAACCGTCATATGAAATATTATATGGATCACGTGCGAACTATCCATAACAACAACTAGTCTACTGACCATTTCTCTAGTATAGCATCAATTCATTTTCTTGGGGGATATAATCTGCATACTATTTAGTCAATGCACATATAAAGATCATGTCACTGGAAAAGAACCTTTTAGTGAGCTCCTCAATGCTTTGTGAAATGGGAGGGAAGTTTGAACAACCAACTTGAGACTTTTCCTCATGTGTGGTGTTGGAGGTTGTTTCGGAGGTATACAAATGTCTTTGTTAGTAGTATATAGATGTACTAAAAAAATTAACTGTTAAGGCATAAAGGCTTTAAAATGAAAATATTAATTGCCATACCGAGTAACTTGTCTATCCTTGCCCATGACATTCAAGAGAAAAGGCAATAGCAGCAACCTTCCCAGCTCTTGCAAGTAGAGCTAAGCTACTGTTGTTCTTCATTCCTGAGATACAAAGCCCATTTCTCCCTGTATTAATAGACCAATTTGCATATCTCCATAGCTCTTAGGAATTTTTTGAAAGTTCTTGTGGCAGCCGCTCATGTGTACCAAATTAATGCTAAAAGATAAAATAAAATATAGTAAACTTACCCAACGTAGTACTCTTCTAGATAGTATCAACGAATGACATTGGAGCATGCAAGACACCATTTTATAAGACTGAAGAAGGCTATTATTGATATGTTGCCACAAGAACTTCCGCAAAACGAGAGAATGGTTAAAATATGGCCTTCAAAAGTCTTATATGCCAGCCAATAATCACTTGTCTTAAGTGAAAATTGCTATATAAAATAGATGCACTCTCCCACCATGCAGTCAGTTACTACTCACCCACCATCCACAACCCCGCTCAGGCATAATTCTCTCAGGATTGAGTCGAGCCCAAGTGAGTATCGATCTCGATCGGTCAGAATTTTTCTTAAGAGCCAAGTTGAGATTTGGCGAGTCATGGCCTCGTTCAAGCATCATTTCCCTCTAAAAGATCAGTTTATCTCAACCCCAATCAAGCATAATTTATCCTCAGATCGAGTCCAACACGAGTAAGTCTCGACTTCATTTGAGCTTAATTCTCTTTAAAGGCCGAGTTCGGAGAATATTTCATCTTATGGGTTGAGTCAAGCACGAGCGAGTCTTGACCCGGTTCAAACATAATTCTTAGTGAATCTCAACCTAGTTCGAGCATATCCCTTGCAAAGGTCAAGTGAGCCCTAGTGACTCTTGACCTCATTTGAGTATAATCCTATGGCCAAGTCGGGTCCAAGTAAGCCTCAATCTTCTTTGAGCAACACATCCTAAGAATAATTGATGCTAAGGTTGAGTCGACCACAAGAAAATCTTGAACACCGTTTGAGATTAATCACTCCTAAGGCCAAGTCAAGCTCGATGATTCTCGACCTTGTTCGAGCATATTCATCCTAAGGGTCAAGTTCAAGCCAAGTGAGTCTCAATCTCATTGGAGCATCTCTAAGGGACGAATCAAGTCCAAGTGACTCTCAACACGATTTGAAAATAATTTATCCTTAGGGCTAAGTCAAATGACAATGTGAGGAACGTTTAATAGGATTTTAGGAATCTTAACCAAATCTAACTA
This sequence comes from Forsythia suspensa, assembly GCA_023638005.1. Classification (NCBI taxonomy): domain Eukaryota; kingdom Viridiplantae; phylum Streptophyta; class Magnoliopsida; order Lamiales; family Oleaceae; genus Forsythia; species Forsythia suspensa. The sequence goes on along the minus strand of CM042673.1, from coordinate 45,839,295 downwards.
CGGGACATGCTTAATTATTTATTTTGATCATGCATATTAACCAAGTTGGACTAGGAAAGAAAATGAGAATTACAAAATGCTTTGATTAGGAAAGAAATTACTAAATAAGTTGAGAGAAAAATTAAATTAAATTAAATTAAAGGTGATCTTACCAGAGAGAGGCGTGGAATAGGTGCAAACATAAGTCGCTTCAATCCATAGAACTCTAATCGAGTTCTTGAATAGGTATAGTATAGCCAAACAAAATTGTTGAAGCATGAAATGATCATATCCAAGGCTTCAAGTTAGTGTACTTTCCAGCAATAAGATTCACATAGTATGTGAAAAGATTAAGAATAACATACCTAATCATGCCACGGAGTTCCATAATTTGTTATTATAGAGACGCTACACACCAAATTCTTCAAGCACCACTTGCATCTATAAATGCGTGCATTCCTTAATTTTGATGTAATCAGCTAACATATAATATTGAAGAAGGTTAGTATCGGCACATATAAGGTATCAAAACGGGTGTTTATCACAAAATGGAAATGAACTGTCAAAGATTTGATGGAGATCAAATTAATAAACAAAGTGTTATGAGCAAAAATAAAGGGGGTGGAGGAGGAGGATGATTATGAGCAGAAACAACAAAGAATAGCACCAGACTGTCCTCATTGTAAATACAAGTGTAGTGAATAGAGAAGTAGAATGCAGAGTATTTAGCCTGCATATTATGAAAAGCAGGTTATCTGGATTTATCAGGATTAAAGAGACATATATTCATTTATAGTATCCCCTACTTTCTAGGAAAGCACGCTTCAGTAAGCTCCTCAATGTTTTAGTGAAATAGACGATGTTTTTAAAATTATATTTCATGTTTGCATCTCTAACAAACACAAATATGAATCGCACAATGTCTTTGAAAGGTAGAAAGGCTTGAAAATGAAAAATATTAATTGTAGGTAAACAATGACAGCTTTGATCAGACGATTACCCAAACACAAAAAGCAGAAATTCCATTAAAGATTCAACGAAATCCATAGAGAATTCACAAAAATAGATTTAGCGAACTGAAAAGTGAACCCAGAAAAAATCCTTCAAGATTCATCGTCATCGTAAAGATACAGAAATTAACCATTATAACTGAGAACACAATTGTTTAAGTAACCATAATAAAATGTAAAGGAAACCGACAACTTACCAGTATTCAAACCAAAGATAAATTCCATTAAAAATTCAGCCCACAGATAATTCACAAAATAAATACAGTGAAACCCTGAATTCATTATCACTCCAAGTCTCCAAAGAAGAAAAGATCTTTAAAGATTCATCTAAATGCACCAAAACAAAGAACGTAATTGTAAAGACAAAGGATAAAACACAAGCAAAAAGAACAAATTCCATTAAAGATTCAGCAATACCCACAGAGAATTCACAGAAATAAATCCAGAGAAACAAAAATTGAACCAGAAAAAATATTTCAAGATTCATCCCAATGCACAACAAAGAACGTACAACCATACATAAAATGAAAAGGAAACCCACAAGGCGACAACTTATCATTAATCAAACCAAACACAAATTCCATTAAAGATTTAGCCAACAGAGAATTCATAGAACAAGTACTGTGAAACCAAGATTGATTATCACTCCAAAGAACAAAACCCAGAAAATATCTTTCAAGATTCATACAAATGCACCAACAAAGAACGTAACTGTAAAGACAAAGGAATTACACAAACAACAGAGAAGATTATCACTCTAGTAGCTACACAAAGGCTGAAATAGTCATACATTAAATATAAAGGAAACCACAACTAATCGTTATTCAAACCAAACCCAAAAGCATAAATTCCAATAAAGATCCAGCGGAAACTCACAGAGAATACACACAAATAATTCCAGTGAGACCCAAAATTGATCATCGATTCAACCCAGAAAAAATCCTTCAAGATTCATCATAATAAACCAACAACGAACATTATTGTAAAGAAGAAATTATAGAAACAAGAGAGAACCAAACGGTCCGCGCCCAAAAATCCTTGTCTAGTTCTTGAATCCATCTTCAAAAATCCTTGTCTAATTCTTCTTGATTTTCTTTTGACAACCAAAAACCCCAACACTCATCGCCCAAAACTCTGATAGAAAAACCAAGAGACAATGGTCCGCACCTCTCTTTGAGGGACAGCGTTGGGATATAAAAAGGTTCTGCCAAACGGTCATATTTTCATCAATTTCAAATTACATAGCTAGATACATAAACGGTTCAGATAGTAGGAGCTTGCCACTTGTAAATTACGAGCCCAGTGCGAAATTTTACCGTTTAGATTTTAACTTTATAACAAAATTTTAAGTTTAATTTTCTCTGCCAAGAAAATATAAAACTTGTTATAAAACTAGAAAAGTACGTAGAAAAAGAGAAGAGAATACAATAGAAAGAGTTAAAACTCAAGTATATAAATTTATTATAACAACGACCTTTATTTATCGGGTTTGAAGAGTTCTGATCTGATTAGAATACACTCTTACGAAATAAGTAGATAACTACATGTACATCTAAATACAACTTAAATAATCATTCATTATTATCTATAATTTTACAACACTCCCTTGAATGACTTATTACACAATAAATGGGTTCATTAAAAAATTTATTTGGTAAAAATCCAATGGGACAAAAATATCAATCAACTAAAAAAATTATCAAAAATTTAGAGTAATCAAATCTTTTCATTATAACATTGTCAAAAAAATCCAGTGGAACAAAACCTGATGGAAGAAAAAAGAGTACATGACTACTCTAATCGATTTCAATCAATGAAAAAAACTTGTATCGAGCTATCCATATCTTGTACGTCAATGTCTTCAATACCGCCATCTTTTTAAAACTTGTATAAAACAATTCTAGTGAAATGTATTCTATGTTATAACCTCCAAGCAATATCATCTTTATACACTATCTCGATTGATCGTAGTCGAGATAATGATTCTGATACAATTATATTAAAAAACAGATCTTGTTGTTGTTCCCTTCAGGGGTCTCATATATAATTTATAACACACATGAGTATAACCACAGGATTATGATGAAGGTAAATATTTTGTATGTTATGGACATCCGTAACTATAACATTTATACCACTTCCAATTAGATGTCATTTACATAAAGATTGTACCTCATTAAAACCTTACTAAAAAAAATCCCGTGGGAAAAAATTTTAGTGAAAGAAAAAGAGCACATAATTCTTTTAATATGCTATGAAAGTTGTCTCATTAAAAACATTGCCAAGAAAACCCAATGTAAGAAACCCTTGGTCAGGGAAAAAGTACAATGCTTATTTATTCCCCATCATTATAATATCACTTCAAACCTGTACTTTGATCGATTGAGTTCTAGAAAAGTTGAACTATATGCTTCAGGCATATTAATTCCTCCAGAGATTTATATACATAGTTTTATTAGTTATGACAAATGAGTTGGTTATAACAATATTCATTATATGCATAAATGTCATGCATTGACATACTAACAAGATATCGACTTATGATTGTTTTACATAAGCTTTTGCGAAGTTTATAATGTTAAAAGTCGTGCATTACATGTTACGACTTTATTTTCTCATTTCTTTTTTGTATAAATATATACCTTTAGATGTTCGAACTATAGGTCCAGAAACTTCAATTTTCTCTAGTTAATTCAATTTACTTGGATGGCATCTTTTTATTTAGCCAATTTATTATTTGACAGATTTCTTTCAATATTCTTGCTACCTTTCATAATGTGAAGTGCTTCTTTATATACAAAAACGTTGTCAACAACATTTATTTTTGAATCAATTTCTTTCTCATAACGACATAACTTAACGAGATCTTTTCGTTTTATTATTTCAACTAGCTGAACCTCTTGTGGAGTTTTTATAATTAGTTATGACTATATACACTCCAAGAGTATACACCTCCTCAACATGACCATCTTTATAATTGGCTCTATTTTTAATTTGATAATTTTTTTAGAATCAAATGTCACCACGCTTCAAGCGTATCATTAATTTACGATATAATGTTAATGAATTGTCCTTCAAGGACGTTAATATAAATTAGAGAATTTAGAGTCGTATATGAGATTTGATTTAATCTCTTTGATCAATAAATGCATCATCAATTGTATAACTTACAAATGCGTTATTTGTCGAATTTCTGGTTCATGTTGTCTTGTGCAAGGATCTAGAAAATATAATATGTTGCATTTTCATGTATTCTTTCCAGCTGCTTAATTTCTCTCCCCTAATATTGAGAAAATTGTCTTATCAAAATGACATTCGAAAAACCGTATTACAAAATATCACCAGTTAGGACTTAAGATATTTTATAATGTTCCAAACTAAACATGCATTCTCAACATTTTTAATCCACATTTCAGTGCACTATGTTGGACCGATTATACATATATTGTACTTTAAAAAATTATTAGATAGGTAATATTAGGCTCTGACTGTAAGCCAACTATAGCGGGGGTAATTTTGATGTTGGCATGATGTGTATAAGTGTTTACGCATATAAAATAGCATTCCCTAGATAAAATGAGAAGCACTTTGTTTTCAATAGTAATGGTTTAGAATTTAATTAGAGGCGTTGAAAAAAGATATTGCTAAATTATTTAACATCATCTCAACTAATATTTATTAAAGTTCGAGATTTAGACTTACTAGCATTGACAAGACACATCACCGTCTTAATTGTATAATCTGAAAATTTTGTTCATAATTTAAAATTTGAGCAAGTAATCTCGCAAACTTCAAATTGCGAATAATAACACCATACAATTATCTAGTAAATGTATCTATTAGATACAAATAATATATAGATGGTCAACATAGAGGGTGATAAGGCCTCATAAATCACTCTTAAATAATTTTTAAAAATACAGAGAATTCAGTTCCAATTTTACCTAGTGAAGGTCTACTATTTTATATACCATGAGAACAAGCATCACGTGAGAATTTATTATATTGAAAAATCTTCTGGTTTTCAATATATATTCTCATTAAAAATTCACATCATATTGATTCGGGACGGTCTAACCCAGATTGCCAATCAATAAAATTTCGAAGTATTGAACTTCTGGTTCAATACAATTTAGCAAGTATATTTTTCATTTATTTGAGGAACAAGTTTATATTCATTGTCTCACAAGAATGGAGAATTGTCTCATAAGTTTATTGTACTTCTTTAAGAGTATCAATACTCTAATATTACACAATATTAATATTCTGGAATTGTAAAGTTGTGCTTCTTCAAGAGCAACAACACGATAATTTTTTTAGAATATTGATATGTACAATTTTATGCTTGTTCAAAAACAGTCATACAATATTCGTTTAATTAAGTTATGCTTTTTCGGGAGCAACAACACAATATTCTTTTAGAACATTTTCTATACTTTGTGTTTCTTCAGAAACAACAATATCATTTTCTTTTAAAATATTGATATTCATAACGTTATACTTCTTCAAGAGTATTAATACAATATTTTATAAAATAATAGATCTTATAAAATTAAGCTATTCGGTAGTAAGTAATATTCAACTAGAATATTAATATAATATTGTGCTTCTTTAGGAGCAACAACAAACTATTTTAAAATATGAAACTTTATAAAAATTTGCTCTTCATAAACAAATAGTTTAATATTAAATTACATAAATTATGCTCTTCGGGAACAAATCATATTCTCGCGAAATATGAATATAACGTTGTACTTCTTCGAAGCAACAACAAATTATTTTAAAATATTAAACTTTATTTTAAATAAAGATTTGATCTTCAAGAACAATATTATAGTATTCTTATAGAATATTAGATCTTATAAAATTAGGCTCTTCAAGAGCAATTAATATTTTACTGAAATATTAATATAATATAATTTTTTTGCTTATTCTGAAACAACAATAAAATATTCTTCCGAATATTTATATGTTAGATTGTAACATACAATACAATATTCTTCTAGAATATTGATAGAATTGTAAAATTGTGTTTCTTCAAGAAAAGCACAATTAAAACAAATAAACAAATCTTATTCAACATTTGAAGGCTTGTAACAATAATTTCATGCGTTTGTATTCATAACTATGTATGAAAGAATAGATAAAAAAAAATAACATAATAGTTGATTGAACAGTAAAAACTACTGCTACTTCAATAGCAATAATTCAATATTCTTCTAAAATATTTAAATTGTAATGTCATGCTCTTCAATAGCAATTAATATTTTGTCGAATATTATAACGTTGTGTTTCTTCGGGAGCTACAACAAATCATTATTTTGAAGTAAATTTGCTCTTCAGAAGCAATATTATAATATTCTTATAGAATATTATATTTTATAAAATTAGGCTCTTCGGAAGTAATTAATATTCTACTGAAATATTAATATAATATAAATATTTGCTTATTCTGAAGCAACAACAAAATATTCTTCTAAAATATTTATATGTTAGGTTATGAAATACAATACAATATTCTCCTCGAAAATATTGATATAGTTACGAAATTGTATTTCTTCAAGAAAATCACAATTAAAAACAAATATTATTCAAGAATTGATAATTTGTTACTAAACATTAAATAATTGAAAGCTTAGAGATATTAGGTCAAATTTAGTAATTAAATTTCCTTAATTTGTTGAATTCATTAATCACATTCCATCTAAGGGCATAATTATAATCTGAAGAAAATAATGACATGCACATTAGTTTTGAGAGAGAAATCTATAAGCATAGACCAAAACCAAATATTACCTGAGTTAGTAGCGGTTGGTCTGATTAACAAGAGATGTACGTGGTGATGCTAATCCTTTACCTTTTTCTTGAATATAGTTTGAAGTATTGTTGCATCACTGTATCACCGTTTTATTCTTTAGAATGAATACGTAGTACGAGATTGTTGATCGATTGATCCATGCTCTAAGTTAAAAATATATATATTAAAGCGTCGTGCTGATAACGTGTTATGAAACTAGAAAAGTACAGAGAAAAAGAAAAGAGAATAGAGAGAGAGAGTTAAAACTCAAGTGTATAAATTTATTATAACAATGACCCTTTTTTATAGGGTTCCAAATGGGGTTATAATCTGATTAGAATACACCCTTCTAGAGTAAGTAGATAACTACATAGACATCTAGATACAACTAAATAGTCATTCATCATTATCTATAATTTTACAACAAAACTTTAGTTTTTTTCCTTTTTTGTGGAAAATGATTAGTATTATTGGAAGGAAAATGATTAGTATTATTGGAAATTCAAACGTATTTTGTTTCTTTTGTTTGGTTTAAATAAATTTATAATAAAATTGATTGAAATTGTGATAATGAAAATGAAAAGTATAAATACATTTGATTTTATCAAAATTTATAAATTTGATTTTATAGCATAAGATTTTTAACAATTGTTTTGCAAGCACGAATGTGTTTTTACTTTTAAAAGTATTGATTGTTGTCACCAAATGAATATTTTAACTATGAAAGAAATGTTGTTTGGACAAAGAATATGTAAAATATATATACTTAAATATTTTATTTTTAATAATCACTTTTATTGATAATAGTGGCAATAAATTGAAAATGATATTTAAAAATGGATAATTACATATTTGGTCCCCAACCTTTCAAAAACATTGGGGATATGCTCCTAACATTAAAATATAGTATCGACATCTCCAACATTTGAAAAACTTGGCATAGTAGATCCTTTATGACGAATTGTCATTTCCTTTAAATAAACAAAAAAAAACAATTGAAAAATGATTGAAAAATAACCAAATTTACGCCCAAGAAATAAAAATAACAAAGTGGCCCTACTTTTTTTTTTTTTTTTTTTTTTTTTATCAAACTTCAAAAATGAGAGAAAATCAATTATCTCAAACAAAAGTTTTGAGAATTAATCGACAAGAATTGCTCTTCCTTCAAAATTGTAGTACGCCGACTGTGGAGTCACCGAACACGTATAATTAACCCGAAGGATGATCTGAGATATAATGACGGTGTGTTTTTCATAAATTGTCGGCGCCTCCCGAATCCTCCATTGCACTGTAGGTTTCTACGGTAACTAATTCTTCCCAATGCCTATAACAGTTTCGAATCAGACTTTAACAAAGGCATCAAATGCTTTGAAATTGTGAAATTGATTCAAGAGGCTAAAGTTGGCGTGCCAAATGAATTTGGAAAATGGGTTAAGGGTGAGCTGATGAATGATCCATTCGCACTACCTCTTGTTTACAAGACAGTGTTCATATCTAAGTGGGGAAGACTTGGGTTTAACCAGGTTGATTATGATGGGGACATCCGGTCCATATTGTTCCAATACAAGGTTCGAGTCTCATCACTGTTGCCATTGTTGGCTCAGTGCCTTGTACGAGAAGAGGAGTCTGATTAATGACATGGTGTGTTGAGAAGGCACATCTTCAGTCTTCTTTTTTTATCAAACTTCAAAAAAATGAGAGAAAAATCAACACTGGAGGAAGATGTCGTGGCGGCGAAGAGTGGGGAAAGTGAAGTGAAAGAGGAGATAGTTCCAAAGGAGGAAACGGTGGTGGCTTCATTTGCCGAAATCGATCGTGGTCGTACACAACCACAAAGGTTTGGCCATAAAAGTATTACCGGACGTGTTGATATTGTTCAATTCGCGTTTATGCAGGCTTGAAAAAAATTCTCTCAGTTTTTTGAAGTTTGTTAAAAAAGAGGGTCACTTTGTTACTTTTTATTTTTTGGGAGTAAATTTGGTTATTTTTCAATCATTTTTTTTCACTACAAGGAATGAGGTTTTCATCGAATAAATTTTACTAACTAAAAATTTGTGGTCGGTAAAAATTATTTTTACCGACTACAATTATTTTATGGTCACCTAAACATTAGTAGCTCGGTTGGCCAACCCATGGAAGGATTCATCGACCAAATATCTAGTCGGCGAAGGTGTTGCTTTTACCGACTACAATTATTTTATGGTCGCTTAAACATTAGTGGCTCGGTTGGCCAACCCAAGGAAGGATTCATCGACCAAATATCTAGTCAGCGAAGGTGTTAATGCCGACCACAATTTTTTAGTCGGCCAAAACTTACGCGGGAGGTTTTCCTCGTTTGACAAATTAAGGGGGCACAATGTCCGACTAAGTTTGGGTCGGTAAAGGTATTTTGGCCGACTAAAAATTTGTGGTGGGTAATTAATGGGCTGACCATATAATATTTAGTCGGCCCATGTTTTGGTGCGAATTGTTGGCGGGCTGAATAAAATAATTTGGTAGTGCCCATTTAGTCTCTGTAATGTAATTACATGTTCAACCTACTTACGTTCATTCTCTCTCCATTGCCGTCTTTTGTCTCCAACCAATTTATGTTCAATCTATCTCACGAGTTCATTGTCTCTCCATTGTCGTCTTCTATCTCCAACCAATTTGCTTTAATCACAGTAAGTCATTCTTTTACTTTGTCTCTACAATTTCATTCCCCATTTCAAATTTTGCTTATATTTGTTGAAACCCATAAATGGTATTGTACTTTGTCCACAAACCATCGGCTTGGTCTTAGTCTCCGATCGCCGTTTCTTTGGTCCTGACTCTCCATTGTTGCTTCACTCCATTTGGTCAAGGTAATTTATCTCTCAATTTGGGAATTTTTAATTTTTGTTTACCTTACGGGTTCTTCCTTGCTGCTTCAATTCTCTAAATTTATGTTTTGATTTCTTGTTTTGTGTTTGATTGGGTTTTGTTGCATAACATTTGATTGGGTATTAGTTATACTTTAATTTAGTTATTTTCTTCAAGGCAATTTTGTTCTTGGCCATGATTGTGGCCATGGGAGCTTCTCCAAACAACCCCTATCTCAATAATATTGTGGGACATATCTTGCATTCTTCCATTTTCGTACTTTACCATGGATGGAGAATCAACCATAGGACTTACCATCAAAATCATGGACATGTTGAAAATGATGAATCATGGGTACCATTGCGGAGAAGATCTACATGAAGTTGGATTTGTCATCCAAATTCATGAGATACAAAATCCCTTTTCCCCTGTTTGCATATCCCATCTTTCAAAAGTAGTGAGAAGAAACTTGTGCTCACATCAACAATCTGTTGGGCTGCAATTGTTGCTTTTCTAATTTGCCTATCTATCAGATTTGGACCATCCGTGGTGCTAAAGCTCTACGGGGTTCCCTATGTGATATTCATCATGTGGTTGGACTTGGTCACTTACTTGCACTATCATGGTCATGAGAAAAAGCTTCCTTGGTACCATGGCAAGGAGTGGAGTTACTTAAGGGGAGGCCTAACCATCGTGGATCGTGATTATAGATGGTTTAACAAAATCCACCATGATATTGGCACCCATGTTATACACCATCTCTTTCCTTAGATCCCACATTATCACTTAGAAAAGGCAACAAGGGCGGCTAAACCAGTCATGGGAATGTATTATAGAGAGCCCACAAAATCAAGACCAATTCCATATCATTTGCTCCAAATTTTGGCAAGAAGCATTAATGAGGACCACTATGTTAGTGATAATGGAGAAGTAGTGTATTATCAGAAGGATTCACAACTTAGTATTTTCTTCTGCCAATCTTCCATAGTCTCATAAGAAATTTTCTGAAATAGTGTTTTTTAATGTATTTTCTTGTTTGGGCAGCCCCATATGAATAGGGGCGGTGTCTATTATCTTCTGTTATTTCTTTTGTTACCAGATTTAGTGATAATATAATAATCTGTCATTGTTTTTTTTTAAAAACATATTAAATCTATTTTGCTTTTGAACAATCGTGTTAGCATGGAACCACTTAAGTAGTTATTGCCCACATCAAGATAATCCAGATTGTAAAGATTGCCAATTTCTTGTGGGATTACACCTACATATTAGCATATTCATCTTTATTTGTCCTTTGATTTTCAACAATTTCTTTAAGTTCTTCAATTATAGCTTTTGTATCGGATATCGAGTCCATCATGGTCATCTCTTTCTCTCTTTCCACTTTGCACAAATGGGGGGAGGGAGGAGGAGAATAAGTAAACATGCTCAATGAAGTTCATGTCTTGAGCAGATAAATGTTAATAAGTACAAACGTAGAAATTTAGGAATCTCAAAGAAATAATAACATCTGAGGCACCTTAATCCTTTAAATGACAAATCCTGTTTAATGATAAAATACAAAGATCTGTGAATGGAAAGATAAACTAAAAAACTCTAATGTAGAAGACAAAAAAATCAAGTGGATTAAATAATGTTTAATCAATAATATGATCTTTTTGTCATGTTTAATAAACTCATTCTTAGTAATTTTGTTTACAATCATTGTCTAGACTAAGAACCTTTTTTTTCGGATTTAATATTTGTTTTAGTTGCGTGTCGATTATGATCTTTCTTGTTGATTTAATTTTAGCATGCTTCATGAATTATGGTCTGCGTGAGGTGCGATGATGATTTCATCATTGATTCATTATGTTATTCTTTGCTATTTTTACGATATTTTAGTCTCATCTATGTTCTTTATTATGGCTACATTTGCTTTTGTTAAATGTTTATTTGTAGATTTTGATTTATGTGTTCTGTAATTCTTATAGAAATGAATTAAACTAGCGACTTGCTTAGATTGCTTTATTACTACACAGTTAATTGTGAACTGTTGGCTTGGTATTTTTTCAAAAGTTAATTGTTTCAACTTTCTTTATTTAAAATGATTCTGCCGGTTTTCCCTTTAGAGCCTGATAGGCGAAGCTTAAAAAAAAGTAAAGAAAGCATGTTTGGAAAAGTTAACTTTTTTAAAAAAAAAGTTACTTATTTTGAAAGTAACTCTTACATCACTAAAGTACCTTACTTATTTCCAACTCACACAACGCTATAAAAAAGATATTTATTTTAAAACTTATTTACTTATAAGTAAACTTTTTAAGTTAGCCACAAATGCTCTATTTCAGTTGTTTGAGCTACAATATATACAGCTGGATTAAATTTCAAAATTAGTATTAGATCTTTTCTAGAAAAGTTAAGCTAACATAAAACAATCTTGGCATACACAACACCTTCATTGTCTCAGTGCACTTTCTTAATCATGTTGTCGGTTTCCTCTTGTCAAATCTTTGAATGAAACTTTTCTTTACCTTTGCATGTACAATTTATTGTGATTTTATGATTCCCCAAGTATCAGTGGATTTTTAATTTCGCACCATTCGATCGTTTTTGTTGATTTTTAATTTCGTTACCATTCTAAAACATAATCCAACATTAGAATAAACTTTATCTAGCAACCTCAAGTCAAATAATCCAACTTTATCTAGCAAACTCCCCTACTTAGGTGGTTTGTATGGTAAAAAATTACAACTACTTTCTTAGTGTTTGTTAAAGTGATTTACTAACCTGCACAAATATGAATCTTTCCTTTTTTGGAGAATAAATTTTATACCTAAAAGAAATTTTATATCTGGATAATTTACAGATATGGACAGGGACAGGAAATGGTGTGATTATTTACTTTTGTTTTGTCACGTGTTCTTATTTTCCTACAATTTTGAGTTTAGCTTCTAGTTTGCTCAAATTTGAGACACCACAGGATAACTCTCTGCCATTTTTACAAGTCTTTGACAAATATCTTTCACATAATAGCTGTACATCATATGACATTTAGTATTCAAAGAACTATGGAATTGCCAAGACAATTACGCTCGGACACTCAAATTTTCCCCTCTTGCAAATGTCATATTCTATTTATTTATTTTTTTAAATTAACCATTTTTGTCATAATACATTTTTATACCAATTTCAATTTCACCATTTTATACAATTTTTTCCATTATGTGTACCATATTAATTTTTTAGCCAGTTTTATGATACTAGGGAGTTAGTCATGGATCGTAGTTGGGTAATATTACACAACAGGCTGGATAAGAGATATCAAGATGGTATTAAAGAATTCATGGCCTTCGTACTTGCTAATACTCCTACGGGTGCATCTACAAGTCCATGTAAAAAATGTCGTAACATGACCCCTCACGATCTTAATGTTGTCAAACGTCATTTGTGGGCTCATGGGTTTGGTGTGACCTACACAGATATGGATATTCCATGGTGAATCGTTTTGTCCTAAAGAAGTTGTAATCAAGAAACAGATGAAGTAGAAAGAATTAGAAGTGAGTTTGATGATGATGATGAAGTTATTGACATGTTGCATGATTTAGGAGGAATGTCGAATGGAGTTGGTACACCAAGTTTTGCTGGGGAACATGGTGTTGAGAATCAAAATAACAACACACCATATGATCAGCCTCAATCATGTTTCGACAATATGTTTAACCAAGCTTTTAGTGAATTGTATCCAAATTGTAAAAATTCATAGCGTTAAACTTCGTCATCAAACTTATGCACATAAAAGTGTTAAATGGATGGAGTAACAAATCTTTTGATATGTTGTTGCAGTTGTTGAATGATGCATTTCCTGAACCAAACAAGATACCAACTTTATATTACGAGTCTAAAAAGATGTTGAAGGAGTTGGGTATGGAGTATGAAAAGATTCATGCGTGCAAGTATGATTGTGTTCTTTTCTGGAAAGCTAATAAGGATTTGAATAATTGTCCTACATGTGGAGAGTCTCGATATGAATTTGTTGTGAATGGAAATAAAAAGGTCCCACGAAAGGCATTCATGTATTTTCTTCTCATTCCTAGACTCCAAAGACATGTCATGGCATAAAACCAAAAGGGTTCAGCAAGATGGGGTGTTGAGGCATCCTGCTGATGGAGAGGCTTGGAAGGCTTTTGATGCCATATATCCAGATTTTGCATTAGAACCAAGGAATGTACGTATGGGATTGGCTACAAATGACTTTAATCCATTAGGGAATATGTCTACTCGATACAATATGTGGCCTATTGTACAAATACCTTATAATTTGCCTCCTTGGAAGATGACAAAACCCCATATATGATGATGACGTTGCTTATTCCTGGTCCCGACGCACCTGTAAAGGAAATTGATGTGTATATGCAACCCTTAATTGATGAATTACAACAATTGTGAACCGACGGGGTGCAAACCTATGATGTCTCGAAGAAAGGGTATTTCAATCTACGGGCAGCTATTTTGTGGACAATCCATGATTTTCCAACTTATGCAACTGTGTCTGGATGGAGTACTAGAGGGTACAAAGCATGTCCAGTTTGTAATGAGGACACCATGTCCATCTATTTGCGTAGAAAAATATGCTACACAGGACATAGACGATTTTTACCGACTAATCATTCATGGCGTAGAAGTAAAAAATTTGATGGAAAACGTGAATCTGGGATACCTCCTCGGGACTTTCTTTGAGAAGACATATTGTCTTAACTTGCTAAAATTGGTGGTGTCGTGTTGGGAAAAAATATTGAAGTACTCGACAAAAGAAAACAACTAGTTGAAAGTCAGAATTGGGTGAAACGATCAATTTTTTCAGCTAGAATACTGGTCCAAACTAAAGTTGAGGCACAACTTGGATGTTATGCATATTGAGAAGAATGTATGTGAGGCTGTGGTTGGTACTTTGTTGAATATTGAAAGAAAGTCAAAAGATACAACCAATGCTCGGTTGGGGTTACAAGATATGGGCATTCGTCTTGAGCTGCGCTTACAACCTAAGGGTGGTAATAAGCACTATAAGCCACTGGCAACATACACTCTATGTGCTGAGGAACATAGAGAGTTTTGTGCTTTTCTTAAGTCAGTTAAGCTTCCTGATGGTTATGTTGCAAATATATCAAGATTTGTTAATGTTCGTGATGGGCGAATGTATGGACTTAAGAGTCATGATTGTCACGTTCTACTACAACGTTTATTACCAATACGTATCTATCGGGAGAATTTTGGAAAAGGACATTTGCACTACATTGGTTGAATTGTGTAAATTCTTTGAAAAAATAACTAGACATTAAATGTGAACGATTTGGAACAACTTGAGTCAGATGTAGTACTTATATTATGCAAGTTAGAAAAAATATACCCACCAGCATTCTTTGACTCAATGGTTCATTTAATTGTGCATTTACCTCGTGAGGTACGCCTTGCTGGAATCGTGGCATCATGATGGATGTATCCAATTGAACGGTATTTGAAAATTTTGAAAAAGTATGTTAAAAATAAAGCACGACTAGAAGGCTCAATTGCTGAAGGATATATAGTCAATGAGGCCTTGACATTTTCGTCAATGTACTTACGTGGGTTGGAAACTAGGTTTACAAGACCAGAGCAAAATGATGACGGTCGAAAAATGCTTCAACTCAATGGATTCTCTGTGTTTTTACAGTGAGCACGACCAATTGGTGGTGGTCATTTAGAGATGTTGTCAAAAGATCTATTTCGGGTGGCACGTTGGTATGTGATTAATAATTGTGAAGAGCTTCTACCTTACCTTAGGTAAATTACTTTCCAACAAAATTTAAATTAATTGAGTATGTTCGTTTACCTTCAATAACTGTTTCGCATAATTTAGAGTGAACACATGACAATCATATCACATAGTACAAATCCAAGCCAATTGCAAGAGCACGAGTTTCCATTGTGGTTTGAATGAAAGGTATAATGTAAATTTCAAATATTTTAACCCAATTTTTTATATATGTATTTAATCACATAAACAGATCACATGTTCACTTTGTCTTCGACATGTAGATCTGTAGCCAACGTGTATTGGGAGACGAAACCGTCACTGATGACCTATACTCTCTAGCTTGTGGCCCCGATCCCTATGTTACGATTTATAGTGCAAGTATTGTAAATGGTGTTCGGTACCACACAAAGAGCTGCGATTTTTTCTTGTTTTTTGTTTATTTAAAGGGAAGGGCAATTTTATCACAAAATGACCTACCATGCCAAGTTTTTCAAGTGTTGGAGATGTCTGGTGCTATTTTTTAAGGTTATAGGCAAATCCCAACGTTTTTGAAAGATTGGGGACTAAATATGCAATTATCCCTTAAAAAAAGATTGAATGTTTAAAATTCTACATGGAAGATGTTAATATCAAGTGTGATGAATCTGAAAAAGTTGAAATGATTAAATGTCCTCTTTTTAGTTTCTTTGTGTTATTGTCAACTATTAATCATTTTCCCAAAATGTCATTGTCCATATTAATTTGTCATTTGAATTTGAAAGTCACCAACACATCATCTTTTTATACCAAATCAAATCAACAATTATGTAATAAGAAGAAATTCCATCAATTGAAAAACATGAACATAAATAATTCGACGTTGAAGAAATAATTTCTTATATCATATTATGTTTTCGGCAATGGTAACAAAATGCATTATCCAACAACAGCGTAATAAAATGAAATAATAATAATATGTAACAACATATGCTAATCACCAAGAATAGCATATTTATAAAAATTAGGATACTAGCAATGAACAGAAAATAAAACTTAATCCCCGAACGCATAATACATTCATGAAAATGCACGAGCACAAAATAAGTGAAGAAAATGTATAAATATTTAGAAAGAAAAATAAATTGGACAACCACGTTTCATTTCGGAACTAGAATCATCATTTTGTTTTTCTATGGTTTATTTTGAAGGTTATGGCTGATTTTGTTTCTTTTCATTGTAAGCGTAATGCAGCTATGTAAACGTAACTTCCCATTGCTTCGAGTAATCTTGCCACCACTTCGAGTAACAGCCATCAAGACATGCTACAAAATAGAAACAAAGATTAGTTAGCGGATCGACTTAGAGAAAAGAAAATAAGGAAAAATGAAATAGAAAATACATTTTCATATGCAAGTTCTCTCCATCTTCAACATGTAGAATAATCTCCGGTGGTGGTGGTGGAAATGTCCTATGACGAAAATCAGTGGAGAATGGATTTATTGAATCGGAGGTGAAATGGGGATGATGGAGTGTGAACTTGTAGAATGAGGAGTTTAATAGTGATGAGATTTGATTTGATGTGATAATTAATGAGCGTTAATTGGGACCGATTAGGATTATGATTAGTAATAAATTCATGATTATATGTTAATATAGAAATTAAATTTGTAATTAATGAATATAGATGAATATAAAAATTATTAATGATCTAGTAATTATATTATAATTTGTGTGCGTTTACTAGTATTCCAAAGTTTCAAACAACTAGTATGTATCAATAAAAAATTAAAGACTAGGTAGAAAGCCTAATTTTCACATATAAAAAGCCAATTCATCGATCACTTAATATAGCCCAAGTTTGAAATGTGGGTTTGAGCCGTAAGTGGTACTAATAGTCTTTGGAATGAGAATGACCTATACCCTATTGGGTTGGGTTGAAGCCCCCGTGTGCGCCGCCATCGTCGGCTGGCCGGGCACGAGTTCAAGTTCGGGTCTTATAGAAATAATTTTAATTACTTTTTAAATTACGACAAGTGGATTATCAACAAAACTTTTTCAAACAAACATGTCGATTCTAACATGTAATATTAAGAACTTTGTAACTATTGTGCCTTTTCAAACACAACTTTGCAGAATTCGAACAATTTATCCTTGCATTATCATTCTTCTGCAATTATAATTCAAATAAACCTACATTCGCTTACGAGTCATTTCTCCATTTTCAAAGAGAGTACAAAAACACCGCTCGTTTCGCTGCTTTCGTAATTTGAAGTGATATCATTACGAGACGTGGTTGTTGAATCTTGAGAGACAACTGCCAAAGTTCGTAGAGTACCAAAGTGCACATCAATATTGTTTAAAGGAAAATTGCTCCCACTCTTGCCTTGGCCAATTAAATTTCAACATTTTTTCCCTTCTACATTTATTGTTTCTACTTCTAATAAGTTGAAACTCTATCCAAATTTTTGTACGTTAAAAAATTAAATAGAATATTTGTATACAATATAACTATATAATTTTTGTTTACAAAATCTTAAGATAATATTTTCGTGCTAATTTATATTCATTTGAAAAAAATTACTTTTTACGTGCTAAGAATTTTAATATTAAATCTTGTTTTGTTAAATGTGTCGTACCTCCGTCAATGTTTATGGAAGAGAAATTCACGAGTGGATTTCAAGAGATAGAAATGAAAGATGTTTTATCTCTCTACTCTAAACATGGCAAAGTTCTTGACTGAAGATGTTCCAAACATTGATGAAAAGAAAATGAATCTCCAAAAGAGAGTAGTCTTTGATGCATGGAGTCAAAGTGATTTTTGTGCAAGAAGTATATTCTCAATGGGATAGGCAATAGTCTCAGATAAGCGATATCAGTTCAATCAAAACAACCAAAGAAGTGTGGGAATCATTGGAAAATAAATATAAGATAGAAGATGCTGACTTGAAGAAATTTGTACGTGACAAATTTCCAGACTTCAAAATGATCGATTCCTAAATAGTAATGAATTAAGTTCATGAACTATAGATCATCGTGGAAGAGATACATGCAGAATGTATGAAACTTTGTGAATCATTTCACGTTGCTACTATTACAGAGAATTTACCACCTTCAGTAGAAAGACTTCAAGAACTACCGAAGCACAAGTCTAAGGTGATGAGACTTGAAGACTTGGTCATCAAAGAGAATTGGACTTTTGACAAGGAATATGGAGAGTTCTCAATGGAGTCTCAAGCCAATCTGGTGGAGCCAAATACTAGAAAAAAGAGAAAGCACTCTGGTAAAGGTCAGCAAAAGGGCAAGACCAAGAAATTCAAAAGAGAATGATTTGTATGCGGTATATAAAGCCATATGGCAAAAATTGCCGACATAATAAGAAAGCCACAAAGAAGGAAGTACACATGACTGGTGAAGACAATCTATCTAATGAGATGATTTATCTAATACTCTCAGCGGTAGTGTTTGAAGCCAATATGGTGGACAACCCTAAAAATGTTGGATCATCATTGGCGCTACTCATCACGTATATGATAGCAAAGACATTTTTTGTATCTTACAAACTGATCAACATAAGACAACTATTTATGAAAAACTCTTCAACTTCCAATATCGTGGGACTAGGCAAAGTAGTACTGAAAATGCCATCGAAAAATAAGTAACTCTCATTATGTGCTCCATTGTTTAGACATCCAAAAGAACTTGGTTTCTGGATCACTATTGAGCAATAATGGATTTAGACTAGTACAAGATATGGATTATATAAAACAAGATATCCAACTGTATTAGAAGAATACAATGATGCCAAATGGATATCAAATACGAAAGATTCTGAGTCCACAAGTGGTTGTGTTTTTGTCATTGGTCGTACAGTCGTGTCTTAAAAGTCATCAATGAAAACTTACATAGCTCGATCCATGATGGAATATGAGTTTATAACTTTGGATAAAGCAGGAAAAGAAGTAGAATGGCTTCATAATTTCTTAGAAGACAATCTATGTTGCCTAAGACAGCGCCAGCAATAAGCATACACTACGATAGTCAGTTGGCTATTGGCATAGGACAAAATAGTATGTATAATGGTAAGTCTCGATATATATACATCGTAGACATAATACCATAAAGTCATTGATCTCAAATGGTACTATATTTGTTGATTATGTGAAATCAAAGGAGAATCTCATAGATCTATTGACCAAAGAACTACCAGGAGATCAAGTACATTGCACATTGAGGAGAATGGGCTCAAAGCTTATCAAGTAAGAATCTTCATAATGGTAACCCGACCTTGCTAACTGAAAATTTCAAGAATATGGTTCAATGGGACAACTAAGTAATAAAGATTCAAGAAAGCAATTGGGAGACAACCCCTACCCATTTAATAGAAAATTGATATTTGTAGAGTATGTTAGGATAAATTATACTTTTGATTATTTCTATATCTTGAAAAAAAACAAGTGGAGTATAGCATTTTACTCTTGATAGCAGATAACATGTGTAAGTGTGAAGTGAGACCACTTCTATAAGAATTTTAAAAACTAAAATTCTCTAAAGCACTTATGGAACCAAAAAGAAGTTTAGAGTTAAAATGAACACAATTGTGATAGCTGAAGGTGTTAGGGAAGTTATTGTATGGTTATTATTGTCTTGGTTTACACTAAAGGTTGAACAATTCAAAACATCATGTTTACTAATTAGCCAATTAAATCGATAGTCTTCTACTAAGGAAGGTTCCAAACTGCAAGCTACATATCCTGATACAATAGATTTCCACTTGGACTCTCTTTAGTGTCTGCATAACCCCTTTGCAATAATTTTCATTCATGTGAAGGATTGTTAAATACAAGTTTAAATAAGTTGATTTTTAGGAATGGCAACAGGACAGTGCGGGGCCGGAGCAGCCATTACTATCCACGTCCCATCAGGGATTTTTTGGGAAGCGGGCAGGGATCGGGCGAGTATTGAAAAATACTCATTTATCACACCGTTTAATTAATTAATTAATTTTTAATATCATTTTTTATTTTTTAAGTACAATTTAAATTTTAAAACTTAATAAGATTCGGGGCTGGTTTTTGGTATTTGGGAACGGGGACCATGATCTCAATCTCTGCCCCGATTACTAACGGGGCGAGGATTCTCCTCCCTATTCAGAGTGGGGCAAAGAAGGGCGGGTCGGGAGTTTTTAGACCAATTTTGATCAATTATTTAAGATGGACCGCTAGTCAGAAATGGGAGTTCTTAGACTAAACGTGTTCTATTCCATATGTATAAAATTTTAGTATATTTAGTTTTTCAAAACCAATTTTGGTTAAATGAGAAATAAAGACTTAGAGTGAGTTTGCTTGGAATTGAAAAATGTTGGAATTTTTGTTATCAGAAGTTTATGGGAAAATGAAAAGTAATTTGTTCCACGTTAAAAATGAAAAGCCAATTGATTGCTTAATATAGTCCAAATTTGAGATATAGTTTTGGATCCCATGGGATACCAATTGCCTATCGAAGGGAGAAGATCTATACCCTATTGGGTAGAGTAGAAGCTCGCACGCGTGCACTGACCGGCCGGGGATGAGTATGGGTCGGGTTTGGGCTTGGGCCAAATTAGTATATATTTTATAAAAATTAGATTACATATTCATTTATTTATTTATTTTTAAGCATGTGTCGGCAGCTTTTCAAAAAAGACACAATAGGTAGTGTTCGAGACAAGACATGTTTGTTGAGACATGTATCCAAAGAAGCTTGTTTCTCTTCAAACACAACTTTCCAAATATATAAAACACAATTCATCCTTACATTATCATTCTTCGCAATTATAGTTCAAAGAAATTTCGCATTCATTCTAAGTCTATTCCACATTCATTCTAAGTTCGTTCCATTCTCAAAGAGAGTACAAAAACATTGTTCGTTTTGCTAGTATGGTAATTTGAAGTGCTACTATTACGAAATGTGATTGTTGTATCTTGAGAGACAAGTGCAAAAGTCCTTAAGTACCAATATAGGGTAATATTGTCTTAAGAAAAAATAGTTCAACTCTTGCCTCAACCAATTAAATTTCTACAAATTCTTTATTCTACTTTTCTAGTTTCTACTCGATAAGTTGAAACTCTTTCTACACATTAAAATAAAATAAAACATATTTTTTTACAACATGGTTCCCCGAAGTCTTAAGTTTACAATAAAAAATGCGTATGAGTTAACTAATTTATTTTTATTGCAAAATTGGAAATTGTCGCGATTATAAGTAACACAATTAATTAATCCCTATATATTAAAAGAGTGAATTGAGTGTTGGCACTATTCATAGGAATGCGTGCCCACTATTATTCTTTTTTTTTTTTTCTTTTTCCTATTTCCTATCATTTGTTTCATTTTCACTTTTTTTCAATTATAGATTTTTACAGCCCCACTTTTTTTTCAACGTTTCGTTAGTTTTCTCGTCTTCATTTGGTCGTCTTGTTTGTCTTCCTTCCAACCTTAGTCATGCCTTTCGAAAAATCGCCCAAATTTTTTCCAAATATTTTTATTATTTTGAATACCCAATCAAATATTGTTTTGTTTTTCTCCAAATAGAAACTATCCAAATTCCTAATAACTTAAACTATTGAAACAAAATTGAGTTGCACACACACATATATATTAGGCTCTAGGTTCGTCTTCTTAGGCCGAGACATAGTAAGTGTTGGCGCCATTCATAGGAATGCGTGTCCAGCTATTATTCTTTTTTTTTTTTAACTTTTCCTTATTTCCTATCATTTGTTTCATTTTCACTTTTTTTCAATTGTAGATTTTTTCATCCCAACTTTTTTTTCAATGGTTCGTCATTTTTCTCGTCTTCATTTGGTCGTCTTATTCGTCTTCCTTCCAACTTTAGTCATGCCTTTCGAAAAATCGCCCAAAATTTTTCCAGATGTTTTTATTATTTTTGATACCCAATCAATTTTTTTTTCCAAATAGAAGCTATCCAAATTCCAAATAACTTAAATTATTGAAACAAAATTCAGTTCCACACACACACACACATATATATTAGGCTCTAGATTCGGCCTCTTAGGCCGAGACATAGTAAGTGTTGGCACTATTCATAAGAATGCGTGCCCAACTATTATTCTTTTTTTTTTACTTTTTCCTATTTCCTATCGTTTGTTTCATTTTCACTTTTTTCAATTGTAGATTTTTTCAACCAACTTTTTTTTTTTTCAACGTTTAAATGGGTTTCTCGTCTTCATTTGGTTGTCTTGTTCGTCTTCCTTCCAACTTTAGTCATGCCTTTGAAAAAAATCGTCCAAAATTTTTCCGGATGTTTTAATTATTTTGGATCCCAATCAAATATTATTTTTATTTTTCTCGAAATAGAAGCTATCCAAATTCACGATAACTTAAACTATTGAAACAAAATTCGGTTCCACACACACACACACACACACACACACACACACACACACACACACACACACACATATATATATATATATATATATATATATATATATATATATATATATATATATTAGGCTCTAGGTTCGGCCTCTTAGGTTGATACATAGTAACATATATCAAGCAACCCACTTTGAACTTCAAAATTATATGCAATCAAAACAAATTTCCTTCAATTAATTACTTATATTAAGTTAGCAACACGTTGATCAATATTACAAAAATACATAGTTTTAATTCATTTTTCTATTGATTACTAAATCAAATTACAATTAAGTCCAAGAAAATTTACCCACAAGTACAAAATCTTGCACTATGCAAGAAAAAGAGAGAGAATACAACTCTCAAGGTAAAAATTACAACAATGAGATAAAGAAAATATATCCATGAGTACAACTCATCCAATATATCAAGAAAATAAATTCACTAATTAACAACTTATGCTAATCAGTAATAAGTATTTTTACTACTTATTACCCCAAGTTCACAAGAAATCTTATGCACATCTCACGACACTCGTGTGATTTAAACCTTTTTTAATGTTTGATACATTCGAATGAATAAAATTAAATTGAAATAATTTACAAAGTCGGGTCATAATGAGAAATATGAAATAAGTTTAAACTTTAAAGCAACAGAATAATCTTGTGAGATCATAATTGAAGTATTTAGTTCTAGAATTTGTATTAATCAATTATATTAGTGAACTACACACCATTCATTACATAATCTATAAATGAAGAACGTTCTTGTTAAAGATCAATTAAAGCTATATTGCACACCTTTAAATAATACGTACTTTTCTCAATAAGTTTAAATATATATTTTATTTATTCTTTCATAAGTAAAAAAATAATTAAAAAATTCACTAACAATAACCACACTATTAAATACTTAATTAAAATACAACACGTGTCTTGCACGTAAATTTCACTAGTAAATTAAATAAGTTGCATGCATTCTATATACATGTGAAAATCTTGTAATACAATGCAATTAATATTCTTGAATCATACTTTAAGCTTTTACGTAAACAATTAAACAAATTCTTTAAAAAAGAGAGAGAATTTGATGCAAATGGTCTATAATCTTTGTTCTCAATACAAGAATTGTCAATAACGTTTATTTTTTGGTAATTAGCACATTTCGTTCCCATTATTTGTTCTCATGGTGCAAAAAGTTCATGTCATTTGGATTTTAGCATCTAAATCTCTAAATAAACGTTTTTTTATTACGAAAAGGTCTCTGCCGTTTATATCCATTAATATTTCTGTTACAATTAAAAAAAGGTTAATTAGCACAAATAAACATAAAAGAGGAGGATGATTTGCGCAAAAAATGTAAACGATGGGATGTTTAGAGCACAAACGTTTAAAGCCGATTTTGGGTCTTCTTCTTCCAAAGAATTATAAAATTCTACACAAATGTAGATAAAATCAAATACATCATAATATTACACTTAAACATGGTGAAGGAAACGATACACATTATAAAAACTTGACACATCCAAAAAAATGTATGCCACCAAATTCGTTCTAAACATTTCAAGATGTAGCTTTTATAACCCGCGTTACAACCAACCTCTACACAAAACCTAAACACCACGTTCTAAAATTGAACAACTTCTTATCTTTTTACAAATTCAACAATTGTTATTCATACACATTCTTGGATCTAAGCAAACCAGATATCATCTCCACAAATTTAGGACACATCATTTGTAAAATATATTGTATAGGAATAGGTTCTGTGTATGAATTTACTCGCCTATGTGTCCCAGATCTGTAGATTATTTTCCATACCAGTGAGCTACAGATTTTATTCTGTTTACTTACATAAAACAATCTGATCACGTGAATATCAAGAACAACCCTCTTGTAGGTTAAAAGATTTTTTCTTATTCACTTAGATTTGTTTAGAAAGAAAATATTTAAAGATAATCTTGAGTTTCCTAAATACCTTCCTACTACAAATCTAGAACATGTTTTTATATATTCTTTCATTCTAATTGTCTTACCATTCTTATTGCAAATTTTTAGGTAAGAAATAATTTCTATTTTGATTATTACTTTACCTATAAGTAAAAGTACAAATCAATAAAGAATTAAGTTTTGAAAAATATTTTTTGTACTCTTGTTCTTTAAACTCCAACTGGCTGACTCTATTGATGAAAGAACAAGACATCAAGTTTCATTGATTTAGTTTCAAAGTAAAAAAGTTTTCTTCAAACTTAGTGGTGATAAAGTACAATAGGGAAGTGGTGATAAAGTCAAGACCGGTGGGTTTGATTCCACTTCATCAACAAGTCAAAGGTTGAAGTATCAAAAAGAAGTTGATTTATATTCTTTTGATTGTTATTTTGTTAATTTTATGAAATTACAAAAATTGATACTACTAAATTTTTAATCAATATTATTAGTAGATTATTTTACCCATGGCATGGGGGCCATTGATATTTTCCTTCAAGGTTTACCACGTTACATCTTGTGTTCGTATTTAATTCTTTAAATTCGCTCTAAATAAATTAGGTAAACGAACACTTTGCATTGAACAGTACGCGTCAAAACTGTTTTACAATATAATGCGACAGTTCTAATCTGCGTTCTATCCACTACTCTTTTAATTAAGATTAAAATTATTTTTAATTTAATTAATCTAAGTTTTAGAACTTTCACTTTATTTTGATAAGATCGTTGTCTGTATTGAAGTTTATCTCGACTTTGGTAATAGAGATAGTAATACAATCAACTTGTATTGGACATGACCACATAATATTTAATCTATCGCAACGACCAGACATGAGTAAATATTATTCAACTGTCGAATGAGCATCTAAATCCTGGACGAGTTATGACCGTTAATAATTATTCTGAGTTCTTTAAGGTAACAAAGAGTGAGATTACTTTTATAATTAAACAAGGGTGATCTCCTACTACCGGTGGACAAGTGTTATCTTGTCAACATCTAATGTGTCGACATTGTCCATTGGATGAATTGTTTACTTATGTGGACAATTCATCCAATAAACAAATGTCATGCGTTGGATGCGACAAGATAACACTTGTCCACTGGGGGTAGGAAATCACCCCTATATACTTAAAACCTCGTTGTTTTAGGAATAAGGACGGACTAATTAACGAACATAAACTCGCAACATATAATCCGTCTCATATTTAATAAGGATGATCGTTACATGAGTATTTTTTAAACGGGCAATTTAATATGAGCTCAATAGTTTGACAATAAGATTTTAAACTCTTAATTTGATTTGATCATAATAAATTGCAAAGTAAAAATGGGACTCGTGAAATTAAATAAATAATTAAAGTGACTAATTGGTGAAATCAGTCACTTACAATTATTTAACGACCGACATGGATGACTTGTTAGAACGACATGTTGGAGAATTTAATTATTGACAAGAAATTCAGTTTCAATAATTCTAATTAATCAAAGAGTGCAATCTTGAATCCATAGTGAAAAAAGTCGAGACCAATAAATTAAACTTGAATGGTCAAAACTTGACCAGTACAAGATTTAATTAATTAGAGCTTAAATCAACTGTATAAGATGAATTCCCTTTAATGGTTTCAATCGAGAAACTAGAATTAATTGTAATTGAGACAATTAATTAATTGTGGAAATTGCACTTATTTTGTTTTAGCTTAAAGGAAATAAGCTAGAATAAATTCATTGAGAAGGGCATGGAAATATGGTCTATCCCGGTCTAGAAAATCGTGCAATCAATTAGGATTGATTGGCACACGTTTTCTTTGGACAAAGTGGAGGTGAGAGAAAATAATGTATACTGTTATCTCAACTTCAAAAATTGATAGCTTATTTGTTTTTCTTTGATTGAGTGTCCACACGCTAGTGTAATTGATTCTTAGAGCATCTTCAATGTCTTATGCCTATCAGTAATCCATGTGACAAGTAAAATAGGCGGACTTTCGATCTATATGGTACTACAACTATTGAATAGACGATCAAACTATAAATTCGCCTTCAATAAGTTCCGTCTAAAATTAATATTACCGCTTATGTGGTATGAATTTTTTTTAAATTGATGGTCTTCAATTTATATTTTCTTTGTCCGGCATTTTTTTAATAAAATGTTGAGATTGATTTAAATTTGTTGAGTCACTCCGCCTAGAATTCCATTTAAATTTAGACGGACTTCTAGACAGAGTCTATTTTTGGTGTGCCAAATCATTAAACGAGTCCTCACAAGATGCATTGCGAGAATTTTTATAACTCCGTCTATATATGCTTATATGGCACGTCTAAAAAAAATAGATGGAATGTATTGAAGATGCTCTTAGAATAACATCAAGAAGGTTAAGGGTTTGAGGATTTGGTTGCAGTGTAAATCAAATAATTTTGTTAAATCACGCTTCAAATGTAATATACTCAAACACCTATGTGTCTAAAATTGAATATGTAGGTTTTAGGAATTCCAATTACTTTCAATTTACAATCAATCAGTTCTAATTTGATTCGAAAATTCCATATTAGTATATGGTGGTGGGAAGAATTGATAAGTGCATTTTATGCACTTATTTTGGCCTTTGAATTAATCATTTATGCTTTCATATAGTTGTTTTTCTGCTTAATCTAGTTTATTATGGTTCTATTTCAGTTTTGGACGCGTTTGGGAACAATTGGAGAAGATTGGGCGAAAAGAGCAATAAATTAGAAGATGTCTCATAAGTTCGGGGACTCAATTGCACTCAACCCAAAGTTGAAGGACCAAACTGCAAAAGGGAAAATAACATCTTGGGCGGCGCCCAAGAACTACTGACGAGCAACAAGAGAGCAAAAGGTGGCACAGGCGATCGTCCAAGATGTCTTGGGTTCTATCAATTCTTGTATTTTTAATTTAATTATGTTCTTTTAACTTTCTTTAGCCAAGGTAAACGATGAAACCTTGTTTAATTAATTGATTATTTCGTTATTTGTTTAATTCCTTTTTAGAGTTTTAATGTTTATGGCTTGTTCTTGATTAGATTAATTAAATATAATTTCTTTCATCTCAAATATCATGTATTTTTAATAGTTAGATATTGATTTAATTAATCCATGCTTGATGCTTAAATAGGTTCTATTAATTTCTTTTGATTTTTCATCATCTTTTATTCGTATTGGGATACATAGAATGCTTGGGTAATCGTTGATTCTTTGTCTTCTTTCAATGGAATTTGATATGAAAAATGCTTAAGTAATTTATGTTAGAAGCAAAAGGGGAGCCTAAATTAGATTTTCTTCTTCTGGACTTAATTGATAAATCTTTAGGGACGACAATAGATTGATTTCGTGTTGTCGTGTGTTTTTGGGAATTAATCAATAATTGGATAATTGTTAAGTTAAACAATGGTAGATTCGAAACCTTGATATTTTACACAACTTGATTCTTCAATTTAATTGTTTTAGCATAATTAGTTATTCTTTAAATTCGATAATTTCAACAAAACCTTTTAGACTCAACTAGCCTAGAATAATAGTTAATTAGGATTAAATTATACTTTCTCCATAGCAGCCTCTGTGGGATCGACCTCGTTACTACTTTTCTATATTCCAATAGATTCAGACACTTGCGAGTTAATTAAAATTTGACATCAAGTTTTTGGGCGCCGTTCTTGGGACTCAAGGTCTGAAGGTTAATTGAATTTTAGTTAATTTTATTCTTGACTAATTATAATTTAGGATTTTATTTGCTTAATTTTATTTTATTATTAAAAAAAAAAGATTTTCATTGTGCATGCTTGGTCGTAGATCTCTGGATATTAAGCTAGAACCTCTAGATAGTGAGATAGAAAGAACTTTTCACCGAGAGAACACGACCTCCCAACTTAGATACGATTGGAGAAACCAAGTAGTAGTAGTTATGGGTGATGAAATTGAGGAGCGACCTTTTAGGGACTATTTTAGTCCATTAGCTAATTTGAGCACCTCATGCATACAATACCCACAAGTTCTTGCTAGGAATTTTGAGCTTAAACCGAGTGCGCTTAAACTGCTCTTCCATCTTTCTATGGTTTAGATAGTGAGAAACCTTATAATCATCTCACGGATTTTTATGTCTGTATGTGAAACATTTAAATATGAGAATGTTTCCGATATATGTTAAACTTCGTCTATTTCTCTTTTCTCTCGAAAGATAGATCTAGACCATGGTTTAATATGTTACCCGCTAATAGTATTACTTCTTGGGAATAAATGGTTGCTAAATTTTTGAATAAAAACTTTCCCGCTTCACAAAACTAATGCTATTCAGGAGGAAAATTTCGTAGTTTGTGCAGAGAGACGAGGAACCATTCTATGAAACTTGGGAGAGATTCAACGGCTTCTTATGAAATGTCCACATCACGGCTATGAAAAATGGCATTTATGCCAATATTTTTGGAGGGCTTGCTATCGCATATTCAAGAATGGTTGATGGCTACAAGCGGTGGAGAGCTTATGTCTAAGAATGCTACGAGAGATCCGGAGCTTCTTTCAAAAGCAAGTCGACAATTCCACAACAATGAGTCGCTCCTCTAGAACCGAACCAAAGAATAGGGGATTTATGAGATTCGCAACAATGAACCTAGCTCGTAAATCAAAGAAGTCAAATGCATGATAGAAGACATTTCTCGCAAGTTGACCTCATTGACGACCAATAGTCCTCTGAAACGGAAGCATGTCTTGAGCAAGCTAATGCCCTCAACATGATCGAAACAACGCACAATCCCTATTCAAACACATACAATCCGGGATGGAGGGACCACCCCAATTTTTCTTGGTCAGGTGGTGTTCAACAGATAATACAAAGAGTCAAGCCCCTCAGTAACCTACCAGACAGTTCGACCAAAATTTTTCACAACCAAAACCATAGGAGGAAGCAATTCAAAACTTGACAAAAGCTACACAAGCTGCATTAGAGCATCAGAATCACACCATCACTGAGTTCAAGAAGGAAGTGCGCACTAGCCAGAACTCACAGGCACAATCCATTTCTAATATGGAGAACATGATGGGGCAACTGGCTTCATCAGTACAACAGCTGGCAACAACCATTGAGAAAGGTAAATTCCCTAGTCAGCCATTTCCTAATCCTAAAGGGGTGCACAATATTGGGACCGATTCAAGCAACCAACATGAAGAAACTAAAGCCATCATGACTTTGAGACGTGGTAAACTGTTTGACAACAAAGTGGATCTTTCAAAGAAAAACACATCTCAACTGATGATGTCTCCAGGTAATACCTCAACTGATGATTCAGTCCAAGAAGCTCCCAAAGAAGACAATGAGCCATCCTACATCCCAAAAGCTCCATTTCCTCAGAGGCTGACAAAGGTAAAGTAAGGTAATTCTATCAATGACATGATAGACATCTTCAAGCAGGTAAGCATAAATATCCCTTTACTTGATGCTATTAAGCAAGTTCCTGCCTATACTAAATTTTTGAAAGACCTATGTACTAAAAAGAGACAATTACATGTACGCAAAAAGGTATTTCTAACTGAACAGGTTAGCTCGATAATTCAAAGCAACACCCCTCCAAAATTTAAAGATCCAGGTTGTCCTACTATCTCATGCATCATAGGAAACCATAAAATTGAGAAGGCATTGCTAGATTTAGGAGCTAGTGTCAATCTTCTTCCTTACTCCGTGTACATGCAACTTGGACTAGGCGAGTTAAAACCAACGTCTGTTATTTTACAACTTGCTGATAGATCTGTGAAAGTACCTCATGGAATTGTTGAGGATGTGTTGATACAGGTTGATAAGTTTTATTTTCCTATTGATTTTATTGTACTTGATACTAAACCTGTACGAGACTCTACTAAGCATATTCCTGTGATTTTTGGTCGTCCCTTTCTAGCAACATCTAATGCTGTAACTAATTGCAGGAATGGAGTCATGCAGCTGTCTTTTGGAAACATGACAATTGAATTAAATGTCTTCAATGTCAACAAGCAACCACATAATAACGAGGATGTTGCGATGTTGATATGATAGAAGCGTTGGTTGATGACTCTTGTATTTCAACTAATTTTGATGATGCTTTGATGATGTGTTTAACTCATTTTGGTTCAAATTTTGATGTTGATAATGCTATAAATGATGTAAATACTTTTCTTGAGTCCACACATGTCATGGATACAAGTAAGTGGAGACAAAAAATTGAACCACTTCCAATAAGTGAAAAGAAGAACATCCCATCAGTTCAACAACCACCTAATTTAGAGCTTAAAGCACTGCCTGACACTCTGCAGTATGCATTCTTAGGAGAGGCCAACACTTTACCTGTAATCATCTCATCTGCCCTTGATGATGCACAAAAAGGTAAGTTGTTAGGTGTTTTAAGTGAACATAAAAAGCGCTAGGATGGACCATTGCTTGATATCATAGGTATAAATCTCAGAGATTGCATGCACTATATTCATCTTGAGGAGAATTCTAGGTCCACTACAGAGATGCAACGTGGGTTAAATCCTAACATGAAGGATGTAGTGAGAACTGAAGTGCTTAAATTGTTAGATGATGGAATTATTTATCCTATTTCCGATAGCAAATGGGTAAGCCCTGTGCATGTTGTCCCAAAAACATCAGGTATCACAGTAGTTACTAATGCAAACAATGAATTGGTTCTAACTAGAGTAACTACAGGATGGCGTGTTTGCATAAATTGAACTTAGTCACTAGAAAAGATCACTTCCTCTTCTATTCATTGATCAAATGCTTGATAGACTAGCAGGACATGATTATTATTGTTTCTTAGATGGTTATTCGTGGTTATAATCAAATTCCCATAGCTCTAGAAAATCAAGAGAAAACTACTTTCACTTGTCCTTTTGGAACATTTGCATATAGAAGAATGCCATTTGGTTTGTGCAATGCACTGTTACTTTTCAAAGATGCATGCTTAGCATTTTCTCTGACATGGTTGAGAGGTTTCTTGAAGTGTTTATGGATGATTTTTCTGTATATGGTGACTCTTTTGATGAATGTTTGTGCCATCTAACCTTAGTTTTGCAGAGATGTGAGGAAAAGAATTTAGTGCTAAATTGGGAAAAATGTCACTTCATGGTGAAACAAGATATTGTTCTTGGCCACATTATTTCTAGCAGTGGTATTGAAGTTGACAAGGCTAAAGTTGATCTTATCTCCAATCTTCCACCTCCAAAATCAGTGAAAGAAGTAAGATCATTCATTGGGCATCTTTGGTTTTTATAGACGATTCATTCAAGACTTTAGTAAAATCTCTATACCCTTATGCAATTTACTTGTTAAAGATGTACCTTTTGTCTTTAATGACTCTTGCTTAGAAGCTTTTGAAAAATTAAAAATATTGTTGACCATCGCACTTATCATGCGACCACCGATTGGAATTTGCCTTTTGAACTTATGTGTGATACATCTGATTATGCTATAGGCGCAGCTTTTAGGACAGAGATTAGACCGGTTACCTTCTGTTATTTACTATGCTAGTAGAACTCTTAATGATGCACAATTGAATTATTCTACTACAGAGAAAGAAATGCTAGCAGTCGTATTTGCATTAGGTAAATTTTGATCTTATCTTGTGGGGATGTAAAGTAATTATTTTTTCTGACCACCACCGCCTCAAATATCTTCTCACTAAGAAAGATGCTGAACCAAGATTGATTAGGTGGATCTTTCTTTTGCAAGAATTTGACATTGAATTTAGAGATAAAAAGGGTTCTGAAAATGTTGTAGCTGACCACTTATCTCGTATTATGCTTGACTCTGTGCAGGAAAAACTACCATTAAATGAGTTGTTTCCAGATGAACAACTTATGAATATTGATGTGGTACCTTGGTTTGCTGACATAGTTAATTATCTTGTTACAGGTCAACTCCCTGAACATTGAACTAAACAAGATAAAGCTAAGTTCCTAGCTGAAGTGAGGAATTTCTTTTGGGATGATCCTTATTTGTTTAAATACTGTGCTGATCAAATTATAAGGAGATGTGTCCCAGAAAGTGAATTCTACAGTATTATATCATTCTGTCATGACCACGCTTGTGGAGGCCATTTCAGTGCTAAAAAGACTACTTCTAAAATTTTGCAATGTGGTTTTTACTGGCCTACTCTCTTTCATGACACTCATGTTTTCTGTTCTTCATGTGACGGTGTCAACGCATAGATAGTATTTCAAAAAGAAACATGATGCCGCTTAATCCTATTCTCGTAGTTGAGATCTTTGATGTCTGGGGGATTGATTTTATGGGACCTTTTCCTCCACCATTTGGCTATCTATACATATTAGTTGTGTCGATTATGTTTCCAAGTGGGTCGAGGCAATTCTATGTAGGGCTAATGATCACAAAAGTATAGTGGCATTTTGAAAAGCAATATCTTTTCTTACTTTGGCACTCCACGAGCCATTATTAGTGATGGTGGATCTCACTTTTGCAATAAACATTTTCAAACCCTTCTAGCAAAATACTCCATCACACACAAAATTACAACCCCATATCATCCACAAACTAGTGGTCAGGTAGAGGTTTCAAATTGGGAAATTAAGCATATTTTGGAGAAAACAGTTCGACCTGATACAAAAGATTGGTCTCTACGACTTACTGATGCATTGTAGGCATATAGGACAGCTTTTAAAACACCCATTGGAATGTCTCCTTATAGACTGGTTATATGGGAAAGCATGTCACCTACCGGTTGAGCTAGAGCATAGGGCTTATTGGGCCATTAAAAAATTCAATTTTGATATGCAGGAAGCAGGGTCAAAAAGAAAATTGCAGCTAACCGAACTTGAAGAGATTCACAACGACACCTATGAGAATGCAAAGATCTACAAGCAAAGAATGAAAGTCTTTCATGACAAGCACATAGTCAGAAAATCATTCAATCCAGGTCAGAAAGTACTATTATATAATTCTCGCCTGCATTTATTTCCAGGTAAGTTACGTTCTAGATTGTCAGGCCCTTTTATTGTTTGTTGAAGTTGAAAACTCCAAAAATGGTGATATTTTTAAAGTTAATGGCCAAAGATTAAAACCATATTTGGAGTTTCACTCTCGAGAGGGGGAGGAAGAAATTGATTTGGGTGATCCTACCCATCCATCTTAAACTCGTAACAAAACAAAAAATTAAAAAAAAAAATTAAAAATTAAAAAAAAAAAAAAAAAAAAATATTTTGTGTTTTCTCTTTTTTTGTTCTTTTAGGACTGTATGTTGTTACTACTGATCCTGGGGTGCACAAGGAGTTCAACCGGACATTAGGCCAGCCAGATCCATCTTCTCTGCATCTTTCTCTGGGGAGTAACTGACATTTTTTCTCTTTTTATTTGCTTTATTTTGTTCTTACATTGAGGACAATGTACGATCTTTGTTTGGGGGTGGGATAAACAGTCAGGATACTTATTTGTCTTTTGAATTTTCTTATCACCGGGTGCAGATAATCTATAATAATTGTGTTTTAAAAAAAAAAAACAATTTTTGATAGTTTATTTGTCTAGTTACTATTGAATATCCTACCGCCAATGATGATATCTGTTCAAAATTGAGCACATTTTTAGTAGAATATTAGACAACACTTGAACTTATTCTTTTATCCGAAAACTTATCCATGTTAGACCGATAAAGGAAGCACATAGCCACTATTGACTTATCATTTATTGAAAACATGACTTGAGTATATGTGTTGATATTATTGACTGAGTATTATTATGAAAAACTCCGTTCCTATATCCTTAAGCTAGTGGCCAAACTATGTTGATAACAGTTTGGGGGTGTTAAAGTTATTACTTTTGTTCTGAGAATTTTGATGGTATGGGTTTTCTAGGTCTCATCTTTGGTTGAATAGGTTATGGTCATGGAATCTAGACTGAGCACTACTCATTGCTGATATAATAAAATAAAATATCTGACTCGAGCAATTAAGCCTGTTAGGGTATTTTGAAACCTGGTGCTCTATGGTCATCTGACTTGGGAGTCATCGGCCCAAAGCTCGCTACATGAGTCATGGATTTAAAAAAAAATTGAAAAAAAAATTGAAAAAAAAAATCATATATATTTACATCTTTACTTCTCTATTAGCCTGTGGGACTCTAGCAATTAAGTCTGTTAGGGTATTTCAAAACCTGGTGCCCTATGGTCATCTGACTTGGGAGTCATCGACCCAAAGCTCGCTACAAGGGTCACATAGAAAGCTAGTGAAAGAGAAGTATTGCACAAAATGTAAGACTGTTAACATGAGTAGCATAATAAAAAAATAAAAAAAAAAGTAGAAGTGCTCAGTAAGGATTGCTAGGTTAGAACCTCAGAGACTGAAGATGAGAATTTAGAAATCACTCACCATCATAATTCTAAGAATACAAGTTCTAATTTTTACTACTTTAGTTGAAAAAAAAAGCATTGTGATGATCAATAGGAACCAATTTCGCTAGAACACCTCAGGATTAGAGAGAAAGGCATTAGAAGTGTGATAATTTACGAGAGGTGTAAGGAATAAATGACTACAAAGGGTTTGGGATTGCTAAAATATCAACAACACAATATTGGTCATGGTCTAATACATGTATAAGTTTAATTTTTGGCTATTCACACACTCACAAAAGGTCAAGCATCGGATAAGTGAAAATTTTTGTATTGTTGTTTAATATCCTTCTAACAGTGTTGCTTTATTTCCAACATTGAGGCATATGGTAAGAAATTGAACATTGACTAATTTTCCATTGATTCTATTAGCTTAGTTAAATTTATATTTTAGTTTTATTTTGTTCGAGGACGAACAAAGGTTTAGTTTGGGGGTGTTTGATAAGTGCGTTTTACGCACTTATTTTGGCCTTTGAATTAATCATTTATGCCGTCATATAGTTGTTTTTCTGCTTAATCTAGTTTATTACGGTTCTATTTCAGTTTTGGATGCGTTTGGGAACAATTGGAGAAGATTGGGCGAAAAGAGCAATAAATTAGAAGATATCTCATAAGTTCGGGGACTCAATTGCACTCAACCCAAAGTTGAAGGACCAAACTACAAAAAGAAAAATAACAAGTCAGGCGAGCACCCAACAACTGCAGACGGGAACAGAGAGCAGCAAGGTGGCCTAGGCGATCGCTTGGGAATGCAATCGGCGATCGCCCGTTGTAAATTAGTCTAATTTTTGTTTTATTTTCTTTCCTTTTTTAGCTATAATTTCTTTAGGTAACTTTTGGCCTACGAATTTTGTAAGCTTTTGGGATATTTTAGGGCACAATTAGGGTAGTATAAATTGGAGATATATTCTCATAACAAGAGGAGGATTTTTTGAGAGCCGAACTTGGAAAAGACAGAAGAAAACAAGAGAAGACAATTGATTGACGATCAAGAGTTTTTGAAGATTTTTTCCCCTTCAATCCATGCCAGGTTCTATCAATTCTTGTATTTTTAATTTAATTATGTTCTTCTAACTTTCTTTAGCCGAAGTAGACGATGAAACCTTGTTTAATTAATTGATTATTTCGTTATTTGTTTAATTCCTTTTTAGAGCTTTAACGTTCATGGCTTGTTCTTGATTAGATTAATTACATATAATTTCTTTCATCTCAAATATCATGTATTTTTTATAGTTAGATATTGATTTAATTAATCCATGCTTGATGCTTAAATAGGTTCTATTAATTTTTTTTGATTTTCATCATCTTTTATTCGTATTGGGATACATAGAATGCTTGGGTAATCTTTGATTCTTTGTCTTCTTTTAATAGAATTTGATATGAAAAATGCTTAAGTAATTTATGTTAGAAGCAAATGGGGAGCCTAAATTAGATTTTCTTCTTTTGGACTTAATTGATAAATCTTTAGGGACGACAATAGATTGATTTCGTGTTGTCGTGTGTTTTTGGAAATTAATCAATAATTGGATAATTGTTAAGTTAAACAATGGTGGATTCCGAAACCTTGGTATTTTACACAACTTGATTCTTCAATTTAATTGTTTTAGCATAATTAGTTATTCTTTAAATTCGATAATTTCAACAAAAACCTTTTCGACTCAACTAGCCTAGAATATTAGTTAATTAGGATTAAATTATACTTTCTCCATAGCAGTCTCTGTGGGATCGACCTTGTTACTACTTTTCTATATTCCAATAGATTCGTACACTTGCGAATTAATTAAAATTTGACATCAAGAATCGAATTCCAACGATTCGTTTTTGTATTAAAAAAAAATAGTCATTTGTTTGAATCTAACTTTGTTGATCAACAATTATATTATCAACCAAGATTGAGCTACTTGTAGCCCATAGGGGCATAGGCGAGTTGGTAAGGTCTGAGGTGACGTGGGGAGAAATCATCCGGCAACGCAGGTTCAATTCCCGTGTGGGGCAGATTTTCACTAAAATATTGTGAGGGCCTGTCCCGGGGATTGGCCTGTTAGCTCTCTCCTCGGTCCACGGTGCTCGTGCACATTTATCGATTTACAACCCGCCTGGTCAGGGGCATCTCGACACAAGTGGGGGGCTTCGCCTTCAAGACTTTCCCCTTATCAAAAAATTGAGCTACATGTATAACACTAGGAATAAGAAAAGAGAACTGGGAGAGTCAAAACTCAATTGTATAAATTTATTATAATAATGACTTCTATATATGTGGTTTCAATATGAGTTTCAATCTAAATAAAATACACTTTTCTATAGTATGTAGGACAATTATATAGGCGCCTAAATAAGACTAAATAGCCCTTCATCATCTATAATTTTACAATACTCCTCATTAGATGACTATTTACACAATAATTGCATAGTTAAAAACTTTATTTGGTAAAAGCTCGATGATAAATATAGCAAGCGAAGGTAAAAAGAATGCAATATAATTATAGAAAATTTGGAGTAATCAAATGTTGTATTATTAAACATTGTCAAGAAAACTCACTAGAACATAACCAGGTTCAAGAAAAATGAGTATATGTAGTCCTCCTCATTTCAATCAATGAAAATCTTTGTATCAGACCATCTATATATTGTGTGGTAATGTCTTTCATGCCACCATATTTTGAAATTTGTATAAAATTGTTTTATCAAAATGGCATTCAGCTTACGACACCTGCAAAATATCACCCATCAAGGTATGCAAAAGTGAATATATGTATTCTTAACTTCTTTCTGAGACCCATCTTTGTACAGTGTAGTTTAGCAATTAAGATATATATTGCACAATCAAAAAAAGTTATATGGAAAATATAAATGTCCCGACCATAAGCTAGCCAACTATAATGGAGCAAATTTGATGTTGGCATGATGTGTACCAATATTGTTGTATGTAAGATATCATTCTGGGTCTGCTAGAGAGTTTTAGAGTACCGGTTATGAAAGTTTTTTAAGTAGCGATTTTGGACGTTTATGAGTGGAGCGGCTTTGGGTAGTTTTTAGTAGTCGCTTTTGAAACGATCCAACCCATGATTGGGAGTTTATTATCTAGTAATTTTAAAAGTTTTTTAAGAAAATCAAATTACATATATGCCCAAATATAAAAAAATTTAAATTAAATATTAAAATAATTATATATCCACCTATCATTGAAAATATAAAATTAAATTTATGTTCTTGCATGTATTTTTTTATTTTGTATAAGTTTTTTTTTTTTACAAATATTAAGTTTAGGATAGTTTTGAAAATAATTGTTTGAAAAGAGGTAAAATTTGAAGAAATTTGAAAACGATTGAAACCACGGTTAAACTACACCGGTCGGTGCTCCAAAAAACTAATAAGCACTGGTTTTCTCAACCTTTCATAAACGATACCACCAAAAACTGGTCAAAACCGGAGGAAAAAAACTCCCAAGCAGGCCCTAAGTAGAAATAGAAGATTATGTACTCAATTGTAATTGTTTAGCAATTTTCTAGAAGCGTTTAATAAATACTAAATCATAGAGAATAAGATGTTCCACTATTATCCCAACTAATAATCATCAAAAGTTTGAGGGTGTAAACAAACTAGCATTATCAAGACAAATTGTCTTAATTGTGTAATTTGAAATCGAATAATTGAGAAGACAATCTAAGTAAACATCATGTTATAATCTAGTGAATCCATTTATTGATATCATAAATTTTAAATATTCTGGATGGAGGGTGAGGTGGCCCACAAAATTCACCCTAAATTTATTTTAGAAATATTAAGAATTTAGCCCCCAACTTTAGCTAATGATCCAATTATCAATTTACCCTAAGAACAAGCAACACATGAGAATTCAATAGATTTAAAACTCTCCTTGTTCTTTAATAGTTATACACGCGAATATTTAATAAACTTTCACATTATTATTGGTTTGGGATGGTCATGCCAACTAATAAATGTCATTTTATTTACTTCAATTTTACTTATATTTGTATAGGACAAACTAAGATGTATATCTTTAGAACATTGTGGGGCCTTTTTTTTTTTAAAAAAAAAAGTGGAGAACAATTAACATATTTTATCCTTTCACGTAATATAATATTGGCTCTTTTAGAGCATTGAATCGAATATGCATAATCCTTATACTATATTAATTTTTATCATTTTTGTCTTTTTCCTCATGGAGTTATGACAAGTTCAAATAGATAGTCGATGTACGACAGATACCAAAAATAGCCATGCATAATTAATATGATTTAATGTATCGATTATCATTTATTATATCTGACAATAATACGAGCTTAGTGATTATGATGTCCATATACCAACATTTATAAAATCTCTCCCTTGGACAATATAATCACAACAAAAATACTCATTCATAACAAAATTACATAAATAAGAATCAAAATAAATTTAAACCTATCAAATTATAACTCTAAGAGTATTGGCCAAATCAAAACAAAACTTTGTAGTCAAAATAAGCATAAAAATGCAAATTGTCTGTCATTAGTTAAACAACATGTCAAAATTTAATTTGACCAATTAACTAATTTTTCCAAAATATATATATATATATATATATATATATATATATATATATATATATATATATATATATATATATATATATGACCTCATGCCATTTTCATTTTGTTTATTTACTATAAACTGTAAAATAAATAACAATACGGTGTTATTAATTATCATAAGTCAAATAGGGTGGGATTGGCTTTAAGCTACATCATAAAGAAAGAGAAAAGAGTTATGGTAATAGTGTAAGTAGGCATTAATGCATGCATGTGCACTAGTAAAGGTAAAGTAAGTTCTTATTTGGAAAAAAATATCACCAAAAAATATCTATATTTTATGGATTCTATAAAATCAAATACCTCCTAAAAAATGTAGGTTTTGACAAGTTACACTGAAGCTTGGGTTTGCTGATCATTATTTTATTTGCCATCCAAAGTGATTATCTATCCAAAATATGGACTTGTTATTTCTGAAAGGTCATGCAAAATGCTGAGGCACTGCATTTATCTATAGCAAATTAAGGAGGTAGGTCCTCCATTTATCTATTCAGAATAAGTTTGGTACCAAAGAGAGAAATGAATGTTGGATTGGGACAGGACCGGCCCTGAGATTTGGGGGCCTTAGGCAAAAATTTAAATGGGGCTGTTAATAAATTGAGATATTTTAAAATATAATTTTTGACAGATAATTAAATGCTTGTTTGGTGTAGTTTATAAACTATTTTTCAACTAAAAATAGTTTATTTGACCAAAATAGTAAAAAATGTCATACTATGAATGCAATTTTTGGTCAAATAAACTATTTTTAGTTGAGAAAAAACACCAAACAAGTCCTAAAACTTTCGTGCATTCACGGTATATTTTATAATACTTTGTTTAGATCCAAATTAGATTTTTGCATAAGTATATAATACTTTGTTTATATTCAAATTAGATTTTTATACTAATGTAAAAACTCAAAAACTGTTAAATAATACGGATGCACATAATATAATCTAATCATTTTCACTTAACAAAAACAAATAAAGTTCTTTGAATTAAAAAACAGTTGAAAATGTCAAAAAAAAAAAAAAGAGAAAATATATAATAAAAAAATACACGCAACATATGCGAGGGGGTATGTGGGTATATATATAAACAGATTTACAAGCCAAAAATTCAAGATAAAAATTTCTAAATTGAGGTTAAAAGGAAAAATTGCACGGTCTACAATTTAAAGACTAGATTAAAGTAGATAATGCATATTAGATTTGGACTTATTTTTTATTTAGATTCATTTCACAAGTAAGTATGCTAATTTTTTTTTTTTTTAAATCTGGGCCAAAAATTTTGAGCTCTGAATGGTTGGGGTTCCTAGGCGGATGCCTAGCCGCCTAGGGCCAGGGCCGGCCCTGGATTGGGGAAGGGTTTCAATAGTAGAATCCATTAATACTAAAAAATACCATTCACAATTGCACGTTTATAACATGTACATACTCTAATAAAATATTTATTTATTGGTTAATTTCTTTAAGGATAATAACATATCTTTTAAAATATTGATATATACTTCTTCAAAAGAATTAGCATGACATTCTTATATGGTATTGAGATATATACATCTTAGTTTTTTTAGGGACAACGATGTAGTATTCTTGTAAATATATAAAATTGTGCTTATTCATGAGCAACCATACAATATTGTTTTAAAATATTGATATGAAAGTTATACTTTTACAAGAGCACTACCAATATTTTTCTACCATATTGATGTTTATAAAATTGTACTTCTTCAGGAGTAACACAATATTGTGCTAGAATATTGATATATATATATATATATATATATAAAGTATTAATTTCTTCAAGAATAACAAAATAATATTCTTCTTGAATAATTATATATTTGGGTTGTGTTACTTCAAGAACATCAACATCATATTTGTCTAGATATATAAGA
Organism: Forsythia suspensa; assembly: GCA_023638005.1. Taxonomy (NCBI): domain Eukaryota; kingdom Viridiplantae; phylum Streptophyta; class Magnoliopsida; order Lamiales; family Oleaceae; genus Forsythia; species Forsythia suspensa. The sequence goes on along the minus strand of CM042673.1, from coordinate 45,797,667 downwards.
TTTTTAGTTATGTTTCTTCAGGAGCATAAACATCATTAAATATTATTATATATAATATTTATATAATCTTACACGATTTGATATATAATACGATAAAAAACACATTTAACGAATGAACTTACTTGTAGTAGAAATAGAATCATTAAATTGAAGTACTTTTCTAATTTGATAGATATAGAAATATCTGGGTAGTCTATAAATCTTAGTAGTCTAGATTCGATTAGTTTCTTGTTTGTAAGATTAGATTTACGATTCCCAAAACTAAATATTTGCATGTTCTTTGAACAAAAAGAAAAAAACTCAGTTGACTAGAGATTTGTACTAATTACGTGCTATAAAACTAGAGAATAAGAAAATGGAATTGATAGAGTCAAAACTCAAGTGTGTAAATTTATTATAACAATGAATCCTATGTATAAGATTTGAATGAGAGTTACAATCTGAATAGAATATACTCTTCTAAAGTAAGTAGGATAACTATATGGACAACTAGATAAGATGAAATAGTCATTCCATCATTATCTATTATTTTACAACACTACTATATATTATGGACCATACAATTTTCATGAGGGCCAATTATGCCGACTTTTAATTGGCTGCACGTACCTCTATTGCAACACTCATATAAATAACAATTTTTTTGAGTATATACAAAAAATTCATCTACCACCTAAGCGTTCTTATCTAATCTTTTAACTATAGATTCAACTTTTATATATATTGTAAGTCGATATATCAAACTGATTCTAGTCCAATCTTCTTCTTTTTCGTCTTTAAAAACCTGTTGGACAATATTTTTTAGTCTTTTCCTTCCTTTGGGTATGTTGGAGTCCCCAAAAGGGAAACCATAGTTTGTTTGATAGGATAATTCGGCTATATAGTCTTATTTCTCACTAAAACTAAAAAAATACATCCCTTTCAAGTTTTTGAATTTTACTTATAAATAATATAATAATTTTTTTATATACTTCTTTTCTATTGTATTAGTATTTACAAAACTAATCCTAATTAACATCCACATCAAATCACCACCCAACCAAACCCTAACCTAGCATCTCACTACCGTCTTCGGACGTCACTGTCCACCACCTCCAGCGACTCTTTCATTCGATGCAGCCTATTACCACCTAGCCCACCAGACTCGAAATTTTTAGATCTACAACCTTTCGCCATTATCTTCCTACCAATCTACGAGAAAGGCTCCACACATCGCCACCACTGCCTTATATCGCCATTGTCACTAGAATTCCCACCTAATCACCACTAGATCTCACCATTTTCAACCTCCATCTCTTATCCAATTTCATCGTCAAAACCATGCACTCCACCACCACTCTCAAGCATGCCAATCACCGGTACCATTCTTCGAATATTTTTCAAATTAGAATGATGATTATGTTTCTAAAGCTTTAGACCATCATGGTTGGTTTTATGTTGGTGTAATATTGGTTGTGTGGTAGAAAATAAAGAGAAGTGGTGATGGTTGGAATTCCGTCACAATAGTGGTTGGGATGGTGGATTTCACTTGCGGTGGTGGCAATGGATCGAATACAAATATTGTAGTGGTGGTAAGCAGTTTTGCTAGGGTTTGGAGGTGGAAATCTGATTTGGGTGGTGTTTTGGTAGAGGGTGGTGATTTGGGATGTCAACGATGATGGTGGTAAGTTTTTGGAGTTACGAATTTGGTGTTGATGATGGAATGAGTTGTGGCTGGTAACATAAAGTAACATGGGTAACACATAATGTTATCATACAAATAACACACTAACACAATATGTTAACTAGTCAATTGGTGGTGGATGGCGATGGCGATGGCGATGGTGGGAAACAGTGTTGGACAGGATGATGTTAGAGTTTGGAATTGAAGTAACATAATAATATATATGTCACAATATGTTACCATACAAGTAACTCGGGTAAAACATTATGTTACCTAGAGAAATTAATTGGTGGCGAAAGGAGGTGGCAATGGTGAGATATAGTTTCGATCAAGATGGTGATAGAGTTTGGAATCTAAGTAATACGGTAACATATATGTTAATGTAAAAATAAAATAAAATAATAACACATATGTTCCTAACATGTAATTTAAGGTAACAAAATAAAAATAAAAACATAAGTAAAACAGCAACACATATGTTACTAAAATGAAAAATGAGGTAACAAAGTAAATAAAAAAATTAAAAAGTGATGTATTTTTTAGTTTTTCAAAGAAAGGTAGGGTAGTTGTGCAATTATCCTTTGTCTGATCTCATTGGCCATAGACATATTTAGTTTTAGAGAATTTTGAAAAGTGTCCAAAAGTAAGGGGTACAACTTTTGCTAACATTTAAAAAAATAACAACTTTTAGATAGAAAATATCAAATATACCTTTTTGCAAAAATGACGACTTTTTGTGTGGTTGACTACAAAGTTGGCTACTTTTAAGTTGCTTCCGAGAGAAGCTATCTAACCATGGATCTTGCAATTACCTAGTGGATATTCTTAATTAATTCTAAATGGATGTAAATGTATTTTTCAATATACAAAATTGAATTAGTTGGATGTAAATGTATTTTAGATATACAATATCAAACGATATTTACATGAGCTTTAATCCAATTAGCAATTGTTCACTAAGATTGCAAGTGGAGACCTAAACATTCACAAATGAATTTATTATTTGAGAGCTGAAGTTATTATTTGAAAGTAAGGAAATGCAACTTTTTTAAATTGTGTTTTAATGATTTTATGATTATAGGGTTGACTTTGTTCAGTTGTTTGAAATATAAATTAATGACGTTGTGATTTTAATAACATGATTAACTTAATGTATGTGTAATATATTAATTTCAATCGGATATTTGAACCAAAAAAAAATATGTGTTGGCCTTTAACTTTTGATTAATGAATCGTCGGTATGAATGTTCATTAAGATAGAACTGGACTTGAGCTATAGAAGTCTCGATTGCAATCATACATGATCACTTTCCATGCTACCAGGTCAATGTGGAACATGACCCAGTATTTCTTATCGAGATTGTGCAGCAACAACAAGTAGTTACAATCACTCTATATTTTATCAAATCTAGTTGGAAATATCCCAACGAGAGAGATAGGCAAGTCCGTGTTCAAACACGAATAACGTTCGGTTATATAGTATACAAACTACCGAAATAATGTAATACAATTAAATAGAAAATAGTACAACGTCCCTTTCTTGATTTTCGTAGCCAAGACAACATGGCATTGTCCTTCAATATTTTCAGGGATGTCGAAACTAACGTCGTCAACTGATGCGCCTGTATCGGAGACTATATCTCTTGGTGAAAAATTTCTTGTTGACCTCCCTCGTCAGCGGCACCAGTCTACACAAGTATCGACAATTCCCACAACAATGTCTCAATGTTCGACAAACTCTTCATCCTTACGGTCCTTATTTCATCACACAAAGAATTGTACATATTATTGTGGTGTTTGTGTTGCGTGTTTAATCTATTGTCTATTTATCGTTCTAACTACTCGCATCGACCAAGTATTTAAGATTTAGCACTTTCTATTTGTGTCAATGTTGGAATGTTGATCCACAAACGTTGCACTCATTTACTCCATGGTAATGTAAGTAGTACCAGGTTGGGGCCAAACTAGGAAGTCAGAGGCATGTACTTTGTTCAAGGTGGTAACATGTAATCTATTGGATGCAGATGCATGTCATTTGTTGAAGGCGGTGGCATATAATCAAAATTGTTAGGCATCATGGTCATCAACAAGATATTTGTTGAGTTAAATACAATAGTATCCGGAATAGGAAATTGTCTCTTCATGTATTACCCATTGCAACATGATCTACATATTCATTTAATTAGTGCATCTTTTGGAAGGCCAATGTCGCCATGTACTACTGCGGAGCAACCTCCATCTCTATAGAGCGAAGAGTAGTCACAACCCTAATCTGAAAGACATATTTCATAAAATAATTATGAAATGTGTTAGAATACATTGGATTGTGATTTTCATGTTTGAATTGTTATTATATAACTAATAAGTTAATGAATTTACCTCTATATTTGTAAAAAAATGAAGGAAATGTACTCATTTGAGGCTACATATGTTCATCCCATTTGAGAATTCTTGGGAACATGTCACCAATGTAAATGTCAATTTTATCACCAATCTTGGGAAAAGCCATGTAATACCAAAACTACAAATAAAATGCAATTGTACCTTGTACAACCAACAATCAATTTAAGTTCGTTATTTAATGTACAGAAATTGTAACTTACTTCAAACGCTATCGTGAAACTATTTAGCGTGTACTTTAGTAGAGAGCATGTCTTTCGATCAATGACTTCATGAGCACGTAGTAGCATTCGCGGCTCCACGGGTACTCGTAGAACATGTCTAATTTGTCAACTAAAGACAATGTCTCAAGATTAATACTTTTTCTATCTGCATGTCTAAATACCATCTCGTTCAACAGCACCAAATCAAGTTTGTACATGTCCTTGCGATTATAGTACGGTTCAAATACAACTTTTAACTGCTTCAAAAGATACAATCTAGGTTGAAGAACCACTTCCGTCTCAACTTATGTTTCGTCATTGCCCTTTCTACTAATAGATGCATCAAGGTGCCGTAACGAACTAATTTGGTCATTAACGCATACTCTTGCATTTTGAACTAGGCTACATGTTCATTAACTTTGAACCATGTCTCGTTGGCCTTGATGGAATGTACCATGCACAGAATTATTTGATGTACCAATTTACCGCTAAACTAACGTTGTTGGTTTTGTAACTGTACAAGTTCGACTAAAAGCTAACTCTGCCCCTCATCAAAATGTTGTATTATCAACTTAATATAACCAATGTTGCTAATCTGCGTAATTTGTCTTGCAAACCATTGGTCTTCTCGTACAATGTCATGGATATCCATTTACAAAATAAATGAAACAAATTTTTAGAATGTATGCGAAATAAATACATTAGCATCATATGGATAGGGATATAACAACAATTTCAACTAAAATTCAAATAACATTATAAGGCCATAAAATTATATTAGGGAAATAAAGAATGCTATTAAGTATTGCACAAAAAATATTATAGAGATAAGGTTACATAATTATTTTAATTAACAGGGGTGAAGCCTAAATTTCGGTGAGTATGGAGCCTAAATTTCAATGAGTATACCTTAAATTAAGTCAAAACTTAACCTTAAACCAATATTAATTTTGAATTCAGCCTCAACCTAAAATTCCAAGTAAAGTGAAAACATTGTAATTCATATCACCCTTTTGGGTCTTTGTAAATGTATACGTATTCAAATGTCGTTTCGATAGTTCAAGCTAGCTATCAAAACGACAATTTTCTCACACCAGAAAATTCAGAGATATCTACCAAATTGGTTTTTTTTTTTTTTACAATAGTTATAACAAAACAATTGGGTTGGTCACAAGCACAACAAATTCAAAATATCATGTCAATAATAGACAAAAACTAAAACAAATGGAAGGAGAAATGTTTGACAAAATCGCAAGTGCACAGTGTCATATGTGTAATAAAGTGATTATCCTCTCGAGGTCTTTGCATGACTTATTGACTTGATGAATCCGAAATAGTATTTGAAGTGAAAGTAAAAGCTACCAGAATTTTGGTGTTTAGAAAGTAACCTTCAACTAAGAATTTAACTATGTAAACTTTAAGCAATTAACACTTCAAGTAGCGACTTCAATATTACAAGAAACTATTAATTGGATAAACGTTAGGACATCATGAATTCTTCATAATTGTCATGCATAATTTAGCGTCCCGAGTGGTAGAAAGTTATTAAATCTGCGATGATGATCGAATTTATCAATATTACTCAATTATCTCTCTCGAGAATAACCGACCCTTACTTTATTTTGTGAATTTACTATATTTCTATGTAAATTCTAACAACTCAAAGTGTTTTCAATTACCATAAACTCGTAGTAATTTTAATCACCACCAAACATTACTAGTGACCACACAAATTCTACCAAAGATTATCTAATCTCATATGTAAATTTTACAACTTTTTATCGTGAGTGCTAAACTAGTGTATCTCCTCTTAGTCTCAACTCTAATTCAAAAACAATCCATAAGTTGGCCAAACATATGAAAAGACATAGAAGAGCATAATAAAAATTCGACACAAATCAATAATCAAAATTAAAACACGGGAAGTAAAATTAAAAATTCCACTTAGGTTTCATCATTTTGTCCTAACAAAATAAACTACTCATTCATGGTTTTGACACAAGACAATTCGATACAAATGTAGAATATCATACTAAACTTAAAAGGAAGAATGAGTTGATACAAATTCACCGTAGAGAAATGAACTCAATCTCAAAATTTTCCTAAATGTTTAGCAATTATCTCCTCTAGTAGTCCCAATGATCTTCTTCCCAAAATCTCTAGCGTGTCGTTCTCCCCCAAAAATGTCCAGTGCTTTCTTCAAGTCTTGCCTCCTTTTGTGTAGAGTTTTCCCTCAAAATTTGGCAAAGAACTCCCACATTTTTTTCCCCTTCAAACCATAGCTCTAAAAAATTCGTCACTCTCATGGAAATCCTCTTCTATTTTGTTATAGAATAATTCCCAACAATTTTGCCCATTATATTAATCTCCACTTGTACTAAAAAAGCCTCTCTAACATGTGTTTTTATCTACTTATGCTAAAAATAAAGAAAGAAAACAATAAAAGCTATTCAGGTGGTAAAAGGGGTGTGAGGTCACACCAGTGAATTTTCACTGAGAGTGAGTGAATTTTCACTGGGAGTGAGATTGCACACTGCATGTGTGACCTCCACTGAATTTTTGGCTCGTTGGATTTCAAACACTTATCCACATTTTGCAATTTGGCCTTCCAAGTTTCAATGTTGTCAAATTAGTCCATAAATTTTCATTGTCTCTTTGGGTCCATTTTTTCATTGGCTTACTCTAAAACTTCTCCTTTTAGCACGAGTCCTCTCCAAATTGGGTAATTTACCTGTTGAAGCAAAGAACACACAAATATAAATAGAAATTCACTCAATTATCAATTAATACTTAACTTTCGAATATACAAATAAGTGTTTAATGTACACTTATCAAATACCTCCAAACTTATGTTTTTGCAAGTCCCAGAAAAATTCTCTATTCAAGAACTAAGAAACACAAACAAACAAGACCACAGTGTAGGATAGCTTGTTATTACTTCACGAGGTTCAAAAATACACACTCAATTCACAATATTCTTCCAAATAATACTACTAAAAAAAATTTAAACTTATTATGTTCTCGACCGGTGTGTTGTGTGCATAATCAATCTCAGTTGTCACTTAGTTCTAGCCAAAGTTGTAGAAAAGAATGTGTTTTTCACATTTCGATCCTTAATGGTCAGATATTCCTCTTCCGATCGTGAGATTCACACCCCAATAAGATATTTCGTCTCAAACCCAGAGTGTTAAGTCCAAAGATGCGCTAAAAAAATTGTAATTTTTTTACTCAAGTATGGTACAGTCTAACCAGTAAAAGCTCATGCCAAGATGTGTGATGATTCTCCCAAAATTTAGTGTTTTGGCAGTCAATGCTTCTATACGACAAGTCAAACCAGCTAGTCATCTAAATCTCCAAGATGAATTGCCATTTCTTCTTCTCTCTCTTTTTTTTTACACCTCACTCCCTTAAACTTTCTAGATGACCCTTGTAGCAAGTTTTAGGCCGATGACTACCAGGTTTGAAAGACCTTATGGCACTGGATTTTTAGATACTCCTACGGGCATAATCACTCGAGTCAAAAAGCTACAAAGTGAAGCAAAAGATAAACAAGTGCAAAACCTCTAAGTACAAAATAATAACTGGTGATTAGATTTCTAGCATCCGGTCATTACCGAGCTTATATATATATCATACATAAAACATGCATTATTAATTTTTTTTAAAATAGAGGGCAATAAAATTTGAACTTAGTTATCGCTATTAATATTAATGAATTGTGTTTTTTATTGATAATACATCTCTATAATTACAAGGTATATATATGGTATTCATGATAAACCCTAGAATCAATCTAAGATTATAATCTCTTAATTAGAGCCTTGAAATCTTTCTATAGTTAAGTGAAATCCTCCTAAAATAGGAAAGAATCAATTTATACAACTAATGACATATTTCAACACTTCTCCTCAAGTTTTTGCATAGATGTCACACATGCCCAACTGTCTAAGAAATTTAAGAACGCTTGATTTGAGACTACTTTGTTAAGGATGTCAACCAACTAGGTCATCTAATCGAATCTTAGGTAATTCTACAATTTTTCAGTCCAATTTTTTCTTAATGAAAAATTTGTTTACCTCGACATGTTTTGCACGATCATGTTGAACTGGATTATGCGCGTTGTCACATGCTGCTTTATTGTCACAAAACAATTGGATAGGTTGTTCAAATAGATAACCCAAATCCTGTAAGAGGAGTCTTAGCCAAAATGCCTCACAAAATACGTTTGTCAAAAGATTTACAACTTTTTGCTTCTACACTTGAGCGAGCTACAATATTTTGTTTTTTGCTTCTCCATGTCACAAGATTACCTCTTACAAAGGTAAAGTGACCAGAAGTAGATCACATATTACCCACATCACCAGCCCAATCAAGCTTTAGACCTTCTTCTACATGTGTATTAATTGGTTGACATGATGACATACCAATCTCTTCTAATAGATCTAAGGCACATTTTCTTTGAGACATAATTATTCTTTTATTAGATCGGGATACTTCAATCCCAATAAAATATTTCAAAGAGCCTAGATCTTTTATTTCAAACTCTTTAGACAAGTAATTTTGTAAGGCCTCCATTTATTTAGGATGATTCTTTGTAACCACAATATCATCCACATATACAATGAGTGCAGTGATCTTATCTTGTCATTTTTTTAGGAAAAAAGTATGGTCTAAGTTGCTCTGATGGTAGCCGAAGGCTATCATAGATTTTGTAAACCTTCAAAACCACGCTCTCAGAGATGGTTTCAATTCAAAAAATAATTTTTTTAGCCTATATACCTTTTGGCTGTGTCTTTTGGATATCATGTACCCTAGTGGAAGATCTATGTAGACTTATTTGGATAATTCACCATGTAGAAAAGCATTCTTCACAGCAGGACACGAACAGCAGGACACGAACTGTGTAATCAATCCCATATGTTTGAGTCAGTCTCACTTTAAAGCGTTCAATTGTGTCGTCGGCGTTGTACTTCATAGTGTAAATCCATCGACATCCAATTGGTTTCTTTTCTGTGGAGGATAACCTAGTTTCCATATTTTATTTTTTCCAGAGATTTTATCTCTTCATTCATAGCTAATTTCCACTTAAGACCAGTTAAGACTTTTTGCACACTGTTATAAATAGATACAGCATATAATTGATTTACAAATTACATGTTTGATTATGACAAACATTGGTTAGACATATAATGGTTTATGGGATATTTTACTTTACTAGAAAGCTCGGGTTCATATGTGGCTTTAGGAATACTTTTGTGTGATGTTGTAGTAACTGTCTTCTGTGTGGCTCAGGAACATCTTCAGTAAATGATTGGTGTGATATGTTGATCGGAGATAAAGCCATATTTCAAGAAACTCGATTTCAAGCTTAGTTGGAGGTAGACCCACTTCTTCAGTTATTTAGTACTCATCACTTACTTCTTGATTATTAGGTGTTCATCACCACTTTGACCTAATGTCATACCACTTAAATTAATATTGCCCACATCTTAGTTATCATCTTCATCATAAACTAGCATTTGAATTTCCTTCTGGTACTCCCCCTGAAATTTAGAATTGGAGAAATATATTGTATCTTCATGGAAAACGACATCCATCATAACAAATAATCGACGTGTTGGAGGATTGTAACACCGATATCATTTTTGATGAGTGGCATACCCAACAAAAATACATTGAAATGCTTGGGAAGTTAACTTGGTACGTTGATACTTGTGTAGGTGTAACACCACACACCCAAAGATATGAGGAGTTAATTTTGAGATAGTTGGAGCAAAAATTCCGTCAGTAAGGGTTTGAAATGGTGTTTTGAAATTGATGGTGCTGGAGGATACCTAATTGATTAAATAAGCTGCACAATTGAGTGTTTCTCCCCAATAAGATAATGGCATATGAGCTTCGATTAACAAAGTTCGGACAATCGCCAACAAGTGTCGATTTTTTCACTCGGGCACCTCTTTTTGTTAGGGTGTGTTGGAGTAAGTTGTATGATGAGTCATTCCTTGTGTTTTCAAATAGTATTGAAATTTAGTACTCTGATATTCTCTACTATTGTCACTGCGAAGAACTTGAATCTTTCTATTGTACTGAGTTTCAACCATTTTATGAAACTTTTGAAATATCGAGTTCACTTTACTTTTGGATTTCATCACACAAAGCCTCATCATGTACAATCATCGATAAATGTTACAAACCAACGTAACCTACCCAAAGTAGTGACTTTAGATTAACCCCAAATATCAGAATGAATAATCATAAAATGAAGTAAACTTTTATTCAATTGTAATGGAAACGAAGCACCATGACTTTTTGCAAGTTCACAAATATTACACTAGAAATATCAACTTCTGTAAATAAACTAGGAAATAATTTTTTGATATATCCAAAGGAAGCATGCCTAAAACAATAATGTCATAACCATATTTCTTTCTTTTTCTTGTCTTCAGAACCATCCACGACCAGAGCTTGTCGTAGACTATCGGTACTATTTGATTCTAAGTCCAAGTAATACAGATTCCCCTACCTAATACCACAATCAATCGTCTTCCTGGTTTTGATGTCCTTAAACACACAAAAATCAAGCCAAAAAATTACAATACAAAATAAGTTAGCGGTTATTTGAAAAACTGACAAAAGATTATAATCTAAACATGGAACCACTAAAATAGAATCTAAATTTAATGTATCGGTTAGAGTAAAAATCCTTCCTTGATAACTTGGGTCGAAGTGCCATTTGCAGTAGAGATAATTTTTTATGGAAGGACTAAGTGGTGATAACTGTCTAGAATCATATGTCAGATAACTGTCTAGAATCATATGTCATGTGATCTGTTGCGCCAAAATCAATTATCCATGCTCTATTAAAAACAGGTGTAGAAATACTTAAAAACTTTCCACCATTGTGGGAAGCTATTACCAATGCTGAGGCTGTATGAGTAACTTCATCTTCCATTTTTGTTTGACCAACTACTGCAGTAGAAGGATTTTGTTGATTTTTCTTTACGCGACTAGGATCCCACCATTCTGGATATCCCACTAGATCAAAACAACAACTTTTGGTATGACCAGTCTTATTGCAATGCGTGCATTTGTAGGAAGACTTGTCAATACCATTGGTTGGTCTACCAGTATTGGGTCGGGCTCAATCTTATTGAACCTGATAAGGATGGTTCTAAGCCACCATGGCACTGGATTTAGATGCTTCGAAATAACCTTTCAGGGTGGTACTACTAATAGCTTTCCGGTGAACCAAAGAATAACACTCATACAGGTTCGGCACTAAGTCTCTGCGCAAAATATCTCGTCGGATTGAATCAAACTCCTTATCCAATTCAGCGAAGAAATATGTGAACTCTTAATCATTCAATAGACTTGTGGTGGGCTTTGACATCGTCTGGATCCTTCTTAACCACCGTATCATGATGGTCCAGCTCTTGAAAACTTTCAATCAGCTTTCCATAATACACAGAGGATTCTTCCATTTGTTATAGAAAAAGCCTTCTAATTCAGAGTAAAGACTTGTAATTCATCATTTCCATCGTAGAATGCTTTTGACAAAGTATTCCACATGTCGTAGACAGTGGGTAAGCGTAGATAACACCTCATAATTTTTGGAGGCATAGACATTAATAGCCACCGTTTGACCTTTTGATTTTCTACATACCATTTTTTATAGCCTTCATCAGATTTTGTAGGTGGCTTGGTCTTGCCACGAATGTATGAGATTTTGTCCCGTTCAGCAATTTGCATTTCCATCAGTTGAGACCATATGTCGTAATTTGATTCGGTGAGGGTGATTCCTGCATTAAAAACTCCTTCGGACGGAACTAAAACCGAATTTTTTCCACTCATTTTTTTTCAGATTTGAAGATGATGATTTTGGGAATTAGGGTTTGGCTATGGCTTGAATTTGATTTAATTTCTGGGTTTTGTCTATGGATATGGAGATGGGTATGGTTTAATTTGATGAATTTGGGTTTTGAAAATTTTGGAATGAACAAACCAAACTTGACTCTGATACCATGTTAATATTGATGAATTTGTTTTTTTATTGATTATACATCTCTATAATTACAAGGTATATATAGGGTATTCATGACATAAACCCTAGAATTCATCTAAGATTTTGATCCATTAATTACAACCTTGCAATCTTCTATAATTAAGTGAAATCCTTATAAAATAGGAAAGAATCAATCTATACAACTAATGACATATTTCAACAAATTGCCTACTCTAATATCACATTAAACAAATTCACTTAAAAACTTGATAAAACTTGATAAAAAATTAGTTCATAAAATTTAATGTTCAACAAATAAAATTTTATATGAAATTTTTGATAAATTAATTAATTTAAATTTAATGTTCAACAATTCTAAAATTTTCTATTCAAGTATATGATATAAATTTCCAAATATTTGCAATATTCGAATAAGTAAATTCGTCCCATCTTACATAAGCTGAAGAAGATGATTTAGTATGGTACTAAAGTTCTTTACAAAAATCTTAGATCTAAGTCTCATTTAGATCTAAGACTGATCTACAAAAACCGTGCAATATTTGATCTTCACAAGGCGGTGGTGAGGACAAGGTGCCAACTCATTTACATGCTATATGGTGACCTCATTTCTTGTGTAATTTGGCCATATCAATTTCTTAAATGCAGATCTCATTTGATTCTTTATATATCTGTAACCATTTTTTTTTTTTTTTTTTTTGAAGGGTGGGTAAGATCCCTTAAGATATTTACTTAAAGGAGGAAAAATAACATAATCTTGGAGTTGGAGATGTGTATGAAGCCAATAGTTTTTTGTTTTTTTATTTTTTTGTGTGGATAAACAGTCATTGAACCTGACACAATGTAGATTTGTAATCAAGTTGTTGAGGTATTTTTCTGCAGTTTTTTCAGATCCCAATAGATCACATATGGCGGTGGGGGTGGGGGATACCAACTCGGCATCAGCATGTGCAAAACAGATGACTTTTTCTAAATTTTCAATAATCTGACAACTTGATTTTCTTAAATCCTCTTGACTTTTAGCATAGATTAGTTTCAACTTGCCAATTCCTTGGCGCCCAATTTTTAAGCAAAGTTTCATTTTAATGATTTTAGATTTTTCATCTCTTTTTTATTCGACATTCAAGTTTTAATTTCGTTCTAGTTTAGTCGTGTATAACAATTCCGTATCTAAATTTAACATCCTTCCTTGTGTGACAAACAAATTTCATGGTGAAGACTCTCTGTAATATTTATTTGTTGAAATGGTTGGACAATGTTACAAAACTTGGCTTATAATACGAAAGTCTTTATATTGAATATCATGTGAAAACGACTTTTACAAGTTTAAAAACGTGATGATTGTACAATGAGATATCTAACCAACTCTATTAAAGTTTATATTGTCTACATAAGATAATTTGTCTATGCTATACGTGAGAAAGACGAATCGTTATTGGTGATTAAACTGAAATAAACAATGATTATTAAGACACGAGATTCTATTTTAAAATCAACATTTAATTAAGAGGAGTACTCAAGTTTATTTAGAAAACTATATTTTGATTAATGCTCAATTATATATTAGTTAATATTTCAATATTTAATCGATTTGGGACTCATCCATTAACATATCCCGCAAGATTGTGGTTTGTCTGAGAACACCAATCTTGGAATCCGTGTATTCATTTTTTAGTCTTAATTGAATCGAATTGCTCGTTAAAGCTTTAATTAATATGTAATTCGATATATATATTAAGACTTAAAATTCCATCTTGGTTAAAATTAATTCATCGTTGTTCATTAAATTGAGGAGCTAGTCCTATAAGACCTTTTTAAGCTAATATTTTAGTATTTAATTGATGTGGGATTCATCCTTTAACATGCCCTCTCAAGATGGTAGTTCGTTCGAGCACATCAATCTTGAAATTCGAATACTTTGTTTAAGCTTTAAACGGATCGAATTGATCGTTTGAATTTAATAGGTTCTAATACTATATTAAAACTTGGGTTCCACCTTAAAATGTCAATCTTGTTAAGAAAAGTAACTCAATCTCTTATATATTAGTTAACATTTCGATAATTTAACCGATATAGAATACATCCTTAACATTGATGAGTTTAGAATACTAAAAATTAGTGAATGAAACTTGGCGTAAAGTTGGATGGCCTTGAGTGTTTTATAAATGTACATTTGTTTTTCTAATTTTCTTGGCATTTATAATTTGTTGGCTGCTATGAGTTATAATATTTTTTACTCTGAAATAAGTTTGCATAAGTTTTTAACTTATGAGTTAACAAATGAAAAGTCGTTTATCAAAGGTACAAAGTATTCTGTCAAATGGATTTTAATAATTATATTATTCAAGCATTTTGAAATACAGTTACATATTGATTATGTATTTATCTAATCATATTACCGTATTAAGCTCAATTGTTTGGAGTTACCAGGCCAGACATTTGATTTATGAACTGAAAACTTTTCTCCGTAACAAGTTCTTCAATTTAACTCGGTATATCGCACTTTAGGCATATTGAGAAACGATGAAAACGACTCTCGTTCACTAGGATGTGCCGACTGCAACCCGGCCAAATCTTCAATACACTTATTTTGATTCATGAAGTCAATTTGAATAAAATACTAAAAAGGATAAATAAATGCTTTCTTAACCTCCAAGATTGGATCTATGAACTTTCTTGCTTGTTCCCCTCTCATGTGAATTATATAAATGTGGTGGAATCTTGATTCATCTAACATTTGAAAATCCCAAAGCCACCTTGTTTGTTTGATGACCACTCAATCTTGAAACCTTTATTGCTCAATTATCATAGAATGTAAAACTATTTTCTTAATATCCTTTTCAAAACCATAATTAATTATTTAACCCACATGATTACATAAAGAATTAGGACAAATCCTCTTTCAAAGCATAATTAATTGCTTAATCTACATGATTACATAAAAAGTAAAAGAATTAGGATATGATCCTTTTGACTACCCAAAAAACCCAATGATTTATACATCAATGCACATTGTGGTTGGTGGGGGGTGGGGTGGGGGGGGGGGGTGGGGTGTCATGTGCCAATCATGGTGGACTATTGGGTCGGTTTCTTCAAACATTATATAAGGAAAGTTTCACAATACACTATAATATATAAAATAATTTTAAAAAATACTATCTAACTTTTTTTATTCTAAAAATACTATTTTTATTTTTATAACACTTGTTATTACATTTTATGTTTGTTACATTTCTTATAAAAAAATTTATGTTACATTTGTTATATTTGAAATTTAAAAAGTTAAAAAGAAATTGTAAAATTTTTATATAAAATCATGTGGCAAAATTATCACATAATATAATTAGTAATAAGAGAAATTTGCAGTTGAGATTTTCAAATATTATCACTTGTAGCACTTGAGTTCCTAATTAATTTATTTTGGTTTTCAGATCCACAAACTTTCAATTTAAGTGTACTAAAAAGTCTTTTTGACGAAAAATAATCCAAAATCAGTTAAATTGCTACGAGTCTTACACACGACCTCTTTACACAAAGATATTTCCGTCAACCAATTATATTTCTATGAACAATTAAAAAAGGAAAAAAGATCATGAATCCAAATTCATCTTTGGCTCCACCCACAACTATCACTTCTACCACCACGACCACCAACCCCAAGTATCAATTTTTGGGGACCTAAGTGCTACAAATAGTAATGTTTACGCGGTTGAGCTGGGGATGTCATGTGCCAATCATGGTGGATTAATGGGGGTAGGTTTCTAGTTTCTAGTAGGAATAATTAACAAATGTTTAGTTGGTTCTTGCCTAGTGCAATTTAGGCAACCCTCATGGGATCTCTTTACTTTATCCACGTGATCATGCAGCCTTTTCTCGACTTCTTATAGTACCAAATCATCAAATCATTTAATAATCAATTAATGAGTATTTAAAGTCAAATAACTTCAAAAGATATGCAATAAATATCAAGGGTAAGTTTAGGTACTAATAGTACATCTAATCTAACATATCTAACATAAACTTTGATAATGTAAGTCTCCATCAAATAATCCCATTTAAAAACTAAAATGCTAGACAATAGACGAATTCATTTATTTAAATTTTATCTTTAAGATGTACTTTCACATGCAAATCAATTTTTTTTTTTGACAAAATGTGCAGAATTTTCATAATAGACAATGAATAATATTTGAATTTTGTCAACTTTGATATCAGGTTCAACCATCATGTCTAAAAGTTCAAACTTATATGGATAAATTTATCGACTCTCTAATAACTTAAATTTTTAAACATGTCTAAACAAATTATATAACAACGTCAATATTTGCTTCAAATTATGGTGACAATATTTTTTTGTCATAGTTGGCTCACACAAAACTTAATACTAGAAATTGCATCTGAAGCATAACATGTCAACTGGAGAAAACGGGCCTTAAAAGCATCTTGACTGATTACATATATTTCCACACCAAAGAACATGCATTCATGTTACTAATTTTTAGTTAGGCTGTCAAATACTTGAGAAAAATGTTGGAAATTGAGAGGAAAGAAAGAGGACAATAAACAATTAAAAGAAAATTTTATTGAACAGAAAACAAAATCGATAAAAGATTGATATGACACGCGTTGACCTACTGTATGTTTAATCCTTCTCGTTGCATTGGTTTTCATGACCAGTAACATGATTAGTGAGATAGAGGCGCCAATAAATATTTAATATAAGTAAGCTTCATATAAGTTTGACTATGTAGAGTTTATTAAGGAGTCACTTTTTAACGCTATTATGGTGTTAACTTGCATGCGTGTAGATGTAACTCTCACTTGAGATAAAACCACTATAAATCTATGTGCATTATGCACGAATGAAGAGCTACTACTGCACGAATGTACCCTTGTGCTATTTTGTTCTCAACTCTTCCAACCTGCTACCCGCCACACAATTAACTTTTGTGTTCAAAATTCAATGCAAATTTAAATTAATCTCCAAATGGTGGTGAGTCCTATTTCAAGCTTTGAATTGTGGTTGTTAATAATGAGAAGAAAAATGAAGATGAACCCACAAAACATTAATTAATGAAGGGTTAAGAGGCAGGCAATTCTTGAGGCAGTTTGGTGTGATAAGGGAACATTGTGTCCCATAGACACCACAGGTCCACAGGCAAGAGCCAAAACAAGCCATATGATATCCTTATCAACTAAAGCTTTGAGTTTTGAGTAGCAAATTTACATTTTCAAATTAATTAGTCGCAAGCCAAAGTCAGACAAATATATCACACAACATCTATTCCTATTAAGACAAAGATAATTAAGATTCAACGACACAAGATATAGGGACGGTTTAACAAAAAAATCCATCTTTCGTAAGAAACGATGACGATAAATTAACATCTTTTCTCATAAATTATAATTATAGTACCTGAATATTGAACCACATTCTGCTCAGATGTACAAAAGATGAGCACCAGTCCAGAGTATGGCTTGACTGACAAAGATCTTGCTGATAATAGATGCCAAACTGAAATATGGGTCTTAGAATAAATGCCTGAAAACATGTGAAATATACATCAGAAACCGAAGAAATAATTCAGCTTTAAAGAAAAAACACAGGCTGTGAATTAGGCAATAAAAAAGAGAAATTTAAAAAAGTTAATTAGTCTCCTAGAGAATGATGCCTAAGCTTAGAAATAAGTAGAAGTTGTTTTTGTTTCTAAAGATGTTCTGATAAGTCACTACTTTCTTAAAAAAGTATTTATTTTCTTAGTAACTCGAACTTATGAGGACATTAAGGAAATATTGAATAGTTTCAACAACACAGTACAGAAACTAAACAATGTACAACCACCCAGTAATTACCATTGCAACCCCTATGGAAGATTTATAGCAGGATTTATTACTGCCAGCATATGATGTTGAGCCATAATTTGATAGTATATTGGAGTGACCTCTTGTTGCCCTCAAGAACAATAAAATCTTGTTCAAAGGCATTGCAATCAACTATAACAAGAAATGAACATCAAGCTTGGTTGTGGACGAGATTAGACAGGATGGGACAGTGAACAGGATTTTTGCATGTTTTTCGAGTATTGTACATTTTATTTTAAAGAACAAGTCATGACAGTAATGGGATTTGAAAATTGGAAGCTGATGGGTTGCAAATCCAGTTAATCAATATGCTGGCCAAAATTTCTGAATTTAATTTAATCCTTTTTTATGGTTTTATTGGCAGAAGAGGCAGGTGAGAAAGGGCATTAGACTAAGGGGGATTGCCAGTACACAATTCCATTTTCTTACATCAACTGACAAACTCCACATGCCTTTGTAAAGATGTCCAGAACCACCCCACCCCACCCCACCCCACCCCACCCCACCCCCCACCCACCCCACATTACATTGTCCACGAAAAAATAACCAGTACAAGCATGTCCCCAACCCCACCCATCCCATATTCACACCAGATCTGACCCACATTCTCTCTTTCAGCAAATAAACAAAATATTGCCTTTATATGTAATTACGTACACCACGGCCCTCTAAAAACTCAAGTCTCTATTCTCCAGCAGGTTTTCCTTGAGAAAGCCAAAAGACAAAGAATAAACTGGTGTCTTTGCTCCAGAGAAAACCCAAAAAACATCTTCTTGGCTCTGTAGATTTTTTGTACTCTAGGTATTTGATATATACAGAAAGGTCTGGAATCCAAAAAAGCTAACATTTTATACCAATGCACATCAGTCATCAAACAAATGATTTCCTAGACCTCTGTCTCCTATCCTCTATTCTGTTTTCTATCGGTGTCCGTCCCTGGACAGAGGAATGAGTTCTCCATTTCCCCGAGAAATAGAAGGTACAATCTTATTCCACAGGAAATCATTATAAAGTCCTCAGCCGTGTTAAAATAAGGAAACTTCGGGCAAGTTTTGAAAGCACAAACTGGTGAATTCACAGAGGTCGAACAGAGAGATAGAAAGAGAAAATTTCAACTTTTTGTGTTTCAGCTTCAAGGAAAGAAACAAACATGTCTGCAAAGTTTATATCTTCTTTAACAGACGAGAACCCGGATCTGCGGAAGCAAATCGGGTGCATGACAGGGATATTTCAGCTGTTTGATCGCCAACATTTCCTAGCCGACCGGCGAATGAGCAAGCACAATCACAAAAAGCTACTTCTAGGTATTATTATGTTCTATTCTTCAATTTAAGAAACCAGAAACTTCAAAAATGAAATTTGGATCAACTAAAAAATATAGCTAATCTGTTTTTACACATACAGTAATCGTTTTACTTTAGTTCATCGATTCTTTAACACTTAAAAGTATCATGCAATGGTGCGCTGCAGGAGCAGCAGGATTAACGACTATTTCTGAGTCCTGTATCACCTGTGGAGCCAATAAGGCAGACCTTCCACGAGGGATACGAGACTCAGAAGCAGTCGTTACATATGCTGCCTTCACCATGAGGCTCGCTTTTCTGCATTTTGATCTAAAATCAAGTCAATAATTCTTAAGCTTAAGATTGCCAGGGATACATTATCATAATTCTCGAATGTGACTTTACACGTGTTCTGTTATATCACAACATCAATGCTGATTTTATTTTACTTCCAGATAGAACATAAAACCAAGGATTCAACTAAATCGCAGGAACATTATACAGGATAAGTCAAATGGCATACACGAAGCTAGTTTTTTCATTGTCAAAAGTTCAATACCAGCTAATTACATGCATAATTGATAATGTATCCTTTTAACTTTTGTTCACAAAATCACTTAGGTAATTATATTGTTACTATTACATCATGGTTTTGCAACAGAAATACAATTAATTAGATTGAATTTTTTTTTATCAAAACTACTATGTCAAATCTTCGTTTTGTACCTCTTTCTCTATCCTATCTTGAAGCAAGTTGAACTATAGCACAACAATCACCATTATCTAACAGTACTACATTTTTGTTTTTGTCAAGGTGCCAACCACAATATGGACCCCAAATACGCAACGAAAAAAACTGCAACAGTAAGATTGTGAACAATTTCATATTCTTTTGGGAAAAAAATTGAAAAACACGGTTCATTGTTGTATTTGCCACTAGCATTGGTTATTGATTTGAGGTAATTATGAAGACTTACATTCGCAGGAAAAAAATTTGAAGACGGTGCCAAAAGAGAAACCAAAAGTCTCCAGCAAATTATACCAGGCATCCGATTCATCTTCCTCTAGTTCGTTCACCGGATGTAATAAAACAGCTCAAGAGAAAGCAGTTTCATCCAATCAAAGCAATATTCCTGAAACTCCATCTCAAACCATCATCATGAAAGAACAGAAAACTTCATTTCCAGACGTGGTGAAGGATTCGATGTACAGAGAAGCCCGCTGCTTGTCCATAAAACCCAAAGTAAAAGATGGAAGAAGAGGCCATGTAGTGAAGCACATTGACTCTCCAAGGCCTTTACATAGTCTTGGCGGACTCCAAGAAGGAACAAAAAGTTCAAAGAATGAGCGGCTGGCACT
Organism: Forsythia suspensa; assembly: GCA_023638005.1. Classification (NCBI taxonomy): domain Eukaryota; kingdom Viridiplantae; phylum Streptophyta; class Magnoliopsida; order Lamiales; family Oleaceae; genus Forsythia; species Forsythia suspensa. Next base: position 45,776,877 of record CM042673.1, on the reverse strand, counting down.
TCCTCGTCTATCTTATGATGAAAGAGAATCACGAGATGCATTAAAGTCTAAAATTAATCTAAGAGAATTCCCAAGGCTATCGTTGGACAGTAAAGCAAGTTCTATCAAGATTTCAGCCCTCGAGTCAAGATGTAATCTTCTTTCACAGGATCTGCATGTGGAAAATGAGAAGTCCAGCGTAGTCTTGAACATCGAAGCGGGAATTAACAAACGACCTTCCAATGTTGTGGCGAAGCTAATGGGTTTGGAAGCTTTTCCGGATATCATGTCGGCTGATGAGAGTACGATGATAAAGATTAAGTCATGTCTTAGAGACGAAAGTGTCCGAAGATCATCAAAAGCAGCTAACGAAGGCAAGCCAAGTCAAATTTATTGTTCCACAGATGTTTCTCGAAAGGAACCTGCTTCGCCCAAATTGGGCATTGCCAATTCCGCCGCAAAACCAATTCCGAATCCAAGGTTTCCACTGGAACCAGCTCCATGGAGGCAACAAGGTACCAGTCAAGGTTCTGAAAAAAGAACTCCAAAAGATAGGAAAGCTTCCACACATATATCAAATATGCCCTCTTCTGTTTACGGTGAAATTGAGAAAAGGATAAGAGAACTTGAATTCATGAAGTCTGGGAAGGATCTCAGAGCTCTCAAACAGATACTTGAAGCAATGCAGAAAACAAGACAGAAATTGGAGAAACAAACTGAAGAGAGTGAATTTGCATCTCAAACCAGCAGATCTAGTTTGGAATATAGCAGCTCCAATCAAGATTCTAGATTGTCCATGTGGAAGGATCAACAGAATGTTCGCCAATTTCCAACCAGCAAAGGAACTATTCCGATAAAAAGATCAGAATCTTCAATAGTGATCATGAAACCAGCTAAAGTGGCTGACAAAATCAGGATTTCAAGATCCTCTTCAGTCTCACCTACAGAAATACCAAATTTACAAACACTCCAACAGCGAGATTCTACATGTAACAGAGACAAATCAGTTCACAGACAAACAACAAAAGATCTTATGTGGAGGGGAAAAACCCTCAAAGGCCCTAGTCGGGTTCTTCCTTCAACTGACAAGAAGAATAATTCAAGAGGTTTAGAAGTAGAGCAAACCTCAAAAGCACCTCGTCGCATTAAGGTAGAATATATCAATACTTCTGGAAGGAGTTCAGGAATGTTGAGCCCACGATCACAACAGAAGAATCACAGATCAGATAGACAATCTCATCCCACCACCCCATCTTCAGATCCAGGCAGGGCCAGAAACCCGTGCAGTAAGCAATTCAAAGAATCAGGCTACTCAAATAGAAATCTCAAACAGAAACCAACCAATTTGTACCAAGGTGATACAGCTTCAGTAAAGTCAGAAATTACAAGCTTGGCTCATTCGATTGAGATGAATGATAAACAATACGAGGAACCTAAACTTAGAGTAAGTGACTTTCTCTTGGGCCCTGTCTCGTTGTTCAACCTCACTAGCTAACAGGTTTCATTTTTTGCCTTCAGAATCCTGAAGCAGGGTTGAAAGAATGCATGCCGCCAAGAGTTGATCCTGCAACAACTGCACTGGAACAACCAAGTCCAGTCTCAGTTCTTGATGCAACATTTTATGAAGACGAATCACCATCTCCCGTGAAGAAGAAATTAACTACTTTTAAAGGTATTGCTCTTGCTCTGAGTTCCTCTGTCTTGAATATCAAAACTCAGATAAACTACAAGAAGATAGGTAAAATGACACAGGTACCCCTATTGAATGGAAACAAAAATCAATATGAACATTGCAGACAGTAAATCCAGAAAAAGATGCAACACATAATGAAATATACATATCAAGATTAAACATTCTAGAACGACATCTCTCACAACTTAAATAGCTATCCTTTCTCATTGTAGTTCTTCTAGCACTTGAAATGAAGGGAATTAACATTCGGCAGTTTTTCATGATTAAGTTTGAAATGTCATAAAATGTTTCGAGATGCGAATCAGATGGAGTTAATTTGGTCCAAAAAAGGTCAATGATAAAAATGAGGGATGATCTATCCAGGTAGAAAATATAATTTAGACCAGAGTTGAACCTAGAAGTGTTCAAATTCAAACAAAACTGAAAAAAGAATGACACACCCACCATTCAAAGGAGAATACGGTGCAAACAGTGTTCTCTAACATAAGATAACATTGCAAGTTACATCATTCGACTAACTGATAGCATCCTTTGTTTCGTTTCTACCTGCCAGAAGAGGACGGTCCAAGTCCTGATGAAGAAGAATGGCATATCGAGAATTTAAACTATATACCATATGGCACAAGATCCAGTCACAGGAAATTAGAAGATACTGAGCACTTAGCCCATAATCTTAGATTGTTTAACACCACTCCTGATGAAGTTGCCACAGATCACACTCCATCCTTCTATGAGAGCTCCAATACAGATCAGCAATATATTATAAAGATATTAATGGCATCAGGACTCCTCAAAGATGTAAGTTACATTCCGATAGCCAACCAGCTCAGTTCATCATGCCATGTGATCAACCCCAACTTGTTCCATGTCCTAGAACAAACTGAGGAACACATAGAGTTGGCAAATGAAGAATTCATTGAAGCGAATTCTTGGTTAAAACTAAACCAGAAAATGCACAGAAAAATTGTTTTCGATACTGTCAATGAAATCCTTGTCCGCAAATTTTCTTCAGAGGGATTAATTGTGTTGGGAAGAAAAAGGATGAATCGACAGGAGCTTCTAAAAGAAGTACAATTAGAGGTGGACCGTCTCCAGAGGACGCCAGGTTGCAGCCTTGATGATGAGGGTGATGGATTGGACAGAATCATAACTGCAGATATGATGCATCGATCAGCAGAATGGACAAATTACATTGGCGAGATTCCAGCTTTGGCATTAGACATTGAGCGCCTAATCTTTAAAGACCTGATTAATGAGGTAACCATGTGTAAAGTTAACGGCCTGCATGATTGGCCACAGTGGCATTGCAGGCAACTATTTACCAAGTAGTTCTGCCTATTTCTTTCTTTGGATATGCATGCTGTTCCTCCTAATGTGTAAAAGGAAACATTTAACATATGAATATGATACATATAGTTATATCTCTTCTATAGTTAATACGACAAATCTTTATTTACATCAAGATATTAGATATACTTAATCCTTACCTCTACCTATGAGGCTATTAACAAAGTCGTAAGCCAGAAACTTATTTAACCATTATCATTTTTGTAATATTGACAAAATAACATACTAATTATGAAAAAGAGTTTGATGAACACCATATTTAAGGCTCTTAATTCCAAGCGAGATTCCTATAATTTCTCTGGTTCATTTTAAAGATTTATCACCATACAATGGGTGCCATCGACTCATATTTTAGTGTATTTTAAAAATTCATATAATTTCAAATGTCCTCAACTCAAATTTTAGTAGATTCGATTACAATTTGGGTGTCCCCAACTTGAATTCTAATAGATTCTTTAAAATTCTAGGTGTTCCAATTACTCATGGATTTATAAGGATTTGATTAATCGAAAGGATTTTAATAAATTTTAGGAGATTTCAAGCTCATAAATGTAAATACCAAACTATTTAAGAATTTTAGCCTAACCCCTCAGATTTTCAGAGATTTTCACAGGTTAGAGTGAATTTGGAGCCCACAACTTGTTTTTTTTAAATTGTTATTCAATTTATGCACAAAAGACCATAAATACATCTTATGAACTCTATTAAAATAAAATACTTATATTTATATTTATGATATAGCAATATTTTCTAAAACAAAATTTATATCATCAAGCAGATAAGAACTCTTTCCTCCTATAATCCACACAACATTCTCTTGTTCACTTTAACTATGCACTCAAAGCATCTCATTTATCCAAATTGTACAAAAATAAAAATCCTACAAAACTTGAAGTTTGGACACCAAATTCCCAAAAAAAAAAAAAAAAAATTAAAAAATTAAATGTTATCTTTCTGATATATTAGGAGAGAATGCAGGTTAAATAACTGGTTTAATTTCAAATAAAAAATATTATGTTCATATAAATTTAATAAGTTAAGATGTACCTATTTCAAATCCATGAAATGCACGAGAATCCATAAAAAACTATAATATAGAATTCAGTTAAAATTTTATGGAATGTGTAGAATTCTATTCAAATCCATGACATCACGAGAATCCATAATCTTAAGAAATCCATTAAAATCTGAGGTGAGGAGCTCGAGCACAATAAACAATTTAGGATAAACTGATAAAGAAAAAATGGAACAGGGAACAGCTCCCCTTTCGAGCTCTTCACCACTACAAATTAGAACACAAACAAAATAAATATTCTAGAAATTCAAATTAAATCAATGCCCTGAATCACTGCATCATGCTGCTATATTCATTAATGGCATAATTCGTTAATGCAATAATGAATGAACATTAATTAGGGCTTAGCAAACTACACATACGCGCATGGTAAAGCAAAATTATTCTCGGCAGACTTCAAATAGTCTAAGGCCGAGATAACGATGCCGCTATTATCACATATAGCAAGAAATGTAAAATAAATTGAGGCAAAAGATTTCGATTTCAGATATCAAAGGATTATCACTAACAAATATTAATGATAGAGACGGACAACTACATACTTCGCGACCATCAGTAAATAGATGAGAAATTTTCTCAACATCCGAATTCAGATGGCTAATTGCCATGCATAAGGATTTCCTGTCATTGCCGAGCTCAGCCTTCATATTTGATTATCCACGACTGCTGACTGCATGAATTGAGGCGTGTTTATTATTAATTACTACCATAGTACTTAATCGGTGGAATCTCACTGGAAGCTTGCTCAATGAGGAAGGAATGAGGAGTGAGATTTGAAGAATGGTGAATGAGATGAAGAAATTTAGTGGTATGTATTTAAATTGAGAATTTTATAAGGATTTTAAGTATTTAAAAGTTTAGGGTATTTAATGTAAATTTTTTAAAAGTTTTTAAAATTATTGGTGTATTCAATTGAGAATTTTAGAGACTTTTTTGAAGTTAAAAGTCATGGAGTATTCAATTAAAATTTTGTATGAGTTTCTATGAGTCACGGGTGTTCAAATTGAGAAGGACTTCTAGTGATTCTCTACTTATCAGACTTTTGGAGACTTCTTGAAAGCTTTTTAGTAAAAAGTATAAATGGCAAATCTTAAAAAAAATTTCCTGCCTACCGTGAGATTTGTGAAGACTCTAAAGTCCCAAAATAAAGAAGACCTATTTTCTTTCACTTATAAGATTTTTTTCGTATTTCTTCCATTCAAGTAAAAATTTGTTATACTCAATAATTTATATGCAATTGTATCTAGAATTTGTAGTAATCAAAATTCTGATATCAAAATACATTGTTTCGTGTCAAAAATTGATGATATTTTGCGTATGAATTTGCAGTATTTTGAGTATTTTGATTAATATTTTGGCAGGAGTCAAATTTGAAATTATTCCATGGCGATAGTTTAGCATTGTACTACATCTGCTTAAATTATTATAACTTATTCATTGTCTTTATGCGTAGGGTTTGGCAATTGGATTCGGACCTCAATAAAGTTTTTTCTAGCGTTATTAATAGGGAAAATTACAAACTTTACAAAATTATATCAATTAGGTCCTAACAATCTCAAATCTTTTTATTTCGATTTATGTGAACCCCCACGTAATCGAAACTGTCTATTTTACTGTGAGATTTTCTTTGGGGCACTTCTGTCTCTTAAAAAGAAGTTAATTACAGTAACAACAATCTTTTATTCTATTGAAATCTTATCATATATCTTTTTATATTTGTTAGTAAATATTTTTATTGACATGAGAAATATAATTTATTATTTTGAGTTCTTAATTATATGTGTTGTAGATGATTTACGCAATGAGAAGTTACTTAAAATAATATTATAGTATATAGATTTTTAGCTTAACATTTTAAAAAAAAAAAATGGAAGTCTACAGAAGTTTTTAATAAAAGTCTACAGAAATTTAAGAAATGCTTTTATTAATTTCTAAAAAATCTATAAAAGTTACTCAAAAGTCCACGAACTCCACAAAAGTCACCCACTCATAAAAGTTTATAAAAGTTTTTAAAAGTCACAATTGAATACACTCCTTTAAAGAAAATATGCTATTTTTTTTTTTCAATTTATCGCTTTAGTGTAACTCTCCCCGTAGTCGTGATTCCTTATACTACAGCATGAAAGATAAAAGTATAGATAAAACAATATCATATATAAAACTAAGTACAAGATGTTTTTAATAGTTGAAGTAATGATACAATATCATATATAGCACATTATCTAAATAAAACAGTATCATATATAAAACTAAGTACAAGATATTTTAATGGTTGAAGTAATGATACTGTTCTTAAATTGCTCCATTAGTAGTACAAGATCATTGATACTGTTTGCATTCAATAACAATATCATAGGTAGAAAATATTATCATAATAAAATAGTATCAAAAATAAAAGGGATAATTGCATCAAAGGTCCCCAATGTTTCAAAATCGTTGGGGATATACCCCTAACTTAAAAAAATACCACCACACATCCCCAACGTATGAAAACCTTGGCGTGGTAGGTCCTTTATGACCAAATTGTCCTTCTCTTTAAATAAATAAAAAAAAAAAGAAAAACAAGATTGAGAACTAACCAAATATACCCCAAAAAATAAAAAGTAAGAAATATACCCCAAAAAAATAAAAAGTAAGAAAGATGTTCATCTTCTCCAAAAACCCAAAATTCATCCTCTTACAATCCAACACCTGTGTTCATCTGCTGTAATAATTAAACAACAATGGAGTTTTCAAAAATACAATCTTTATTAGCTGTTCTTTTGTTTTTATCTACTATCTTTGTTCAACACTTCGCCACCATGCATTCCATCGGAGTTAATTATGGTACTCTCGAAAACAACCTCCCGCCGCCGGCTCAAGTTGCACAGTTCTTCAAGGACAAAACCTCCATCGAGCGAATCAAGATCTTCAACGTGAACCCAAATATTCTCAAGGCATTTGTCGGCACCGGAATCTTTGTCGCCGTCACTGTTTCGAACGGAGAAATCTCGAACCTAGTGAACATCAAGTATACTCGGAGATGGGCGGGTAATAACATCAAACCATTCTACCCACAAACTAAAATCAACTACATACTTGTTGGAAACGAAGTCCTCCACTGGTGACCTCAAAATCTGATCGATAACCTAGTTCTTTCATGAGAACTCTTCACGAGCACTTATCCGATCCGGGATTCAAGGTGTTAATGTTACAACGGCACATTCTTTGGGGATTCTTGAATCTTCCCACCACCACCGATTTTGGCCAAGTTTCGTGCAGGTTGGGACAAGAGAGATCTAGCCCCATGCCGCAATTTTTACAGAAACAAAATCTTCATTCATGGTGAATCCATATCCATATTTCGAATATTCACCGTATCAGTAAAATTTTGCTCTCTTCAAACCAAACTCGAGTCTACACGATAAATACACAAAACAAACATACACGAACATGTTCGATTTGTTGATCGATGCAGTGCACATTTTTATGAAGAAATTGGGATATGGCGATGTGGAAATTGGGAGATGGCGATGCTTACGCTAGAGATTTTTTGAACCGAAATGTTAGATTTTTTTGGGATATGGCGATGTGGAAATTGCTGTTGGATTGTAAGAGGGGGAATTTTGGGTTGGATTTTGGATTTTTGGAGAAGATGGACATCTTTCTTACTTTTTTTTTTTTTTTTGGTATATTTCTTACTTTTTATTTTTTGGGGTACATTTGGTTAGTTTTCAATCTTGTTTTTCTTTTTTCTTGTTTTTTGTTTTTTTATTTATTTAAAAAGAAGGGCAATTTGGTCATAAAGGACTTACCACGCCAAGATTTTCATACGTTGGAATGTGTAGTACTATTTTTTTAGGTTCGGAGCATATCTCCAACGATTTTGAAACGTTGGAGACCTTTGATACAATTATTCCAAAATAAAAATATAGTATAAATATACCAAAACAGTATCATAATAAAACAGTATCATACAAAATAATATCATTGAATTAGCACTTTTTTTGAAAATTTTAGGGTATGTTGGTCTTTTAGCGCTAAAATATGACTTTAATTGAATTAAGTTTTGACCATATAACTTTAGAGCCCATAAGTAGAGGTGGCAAAATTGGTCAGCCCAATGGGCTAGCCCAGATGGCCCGGATTCTGGGCTGGACTGGCCCAATAAAAAGTTTGACTAAATAAAAATTGGGTCAATTTAGTCCCGGTACAACAAATCCATTGGGCTGCGAAATAGGGTGGAGAAATCCCCCCTATTTGCGGTGTAACCAGGGAGAAACCAGCGCTGGTTTCTCACGATTCTCCTTGGTTTCGTGACCAAGGGAGGGGAAATTTCGACCAATGGGAGAGAAATTTCTCCTCCCTTGGTCACATTCTCAAATTCCATTCGGGGATAGGTGGGATATTTGGAGAAAGATGATAGATTTTTTTTTTTTTTTTAAATTATAAATAATTGTTTTAGAAAAATAAGTTAAAAATTAAGGTTGGGCTGATCCATTAGTCTTGTGGCTCAAAATTGGGTTGGGTTGGCCCAGCAAATACCAACCCATGTAAAATTGGGTCAGGGCTAGTCCAATCCTATCTTTTGTATGGCTCGTCCAATTTTGAGTTGGGCCAGCTCATCTGACTCATTTGCCAGCTCTACCCATAAGTGTAACAACAGTGATCGACAATGAATTTGCCTTTATTATTAAGGGTAAATTTAAGGCCGGTCACTGTTTTGGCACATATAGTTCTAAAGTCATATGGTCAAAATTTAATTCAATTAAAGTCATATTTTAGAGCTAAAAGACCAACATACCCTTAATTATTTTGTTGTGATATTGTTTTGTTGTGATATTGTTTGTATGATACTGTTTTATCTATGATACTGTTTTATTTAGATAATGTACATTGGTATATTTATACCATACTTTTATCTTTAATACTGTTTTATTATAACAATATTTAAACATATGATCTTGTACTACTAATTGAGCATTTTAAGAACAGTATCATTACTTCAACCATTAAAACATCTTGTATTTAGTTTTATATATAATATTACTTTGTCTACGATACTCTTTTATATAGATAATGTGCTATGATACACTTACACCATGATTTTGTCTTTGATATTATTTTATTATGATAATATTTCATAATAAACACCTAAATCTTACAAGACAGCTTGCATGTTTGGGTGCAGATCACATCAAACAGGAAGGGAAAAAAAGGTGTCATATTCTTTGATAGAGAAAATGTTAATATTATTCTCATCACTTTAACTGTTAGATTGCAACTCTTTCGTGCTCTTAATTAGGCATTAAACATTCCCATATTTTGCACACTAGTGCTATATCTGAATATGCAATTTAAAAGTAAGTCAAATTATTTTTGACAAAATATTTCATTTTCACACATGATATACTTATACCATATTTTTATCTTTGATACTATTTTATTATGATAATATTTCAACATATGATACTGTTTTTTTATTGAGTTGTAATTTGTGTATGTGATACTGTTTTATTAGATATTTTCATGTATGATACTAATATATTAAGATACATTTAGTTGTGATACTATTTTAGTATATATGATACTGTTTTGACAACAAAAAAAAATTAAAGATTGTCATTTTAAGCTAAAGAGACGACTTCAAACAGCTAAAATCTATCGTACGCAGTGGCAAAGTGACTGGTCTAGACTGACTCGTCGAGACCATTTCGAAAACATATTATAATAAAAATTCTGAGCACGTATGCGTATGCGAATTTTATACCATTTCTGTTATGATAATATTTTGTTATATTGTTTTGTATAATACAGTATCAAACTACACACATGACTAACAACACAAAGAAATAATCTAATGGCCAACTTAATACAGTATCAAACTACTATTTACATAAGCAAATCATGGCCACAACTAATATAATGATACTATTTTCTATGATACTGTTTTCTATAATACAGTATCATCCCTACAGAAAATTCAAACTGCTTGTTGAAGAATTTCATCATCCATTTCATCTGCAACTTCACATAGTGGAGCATTATCACATATCTTTGTTCCATATCTTCATTTTTCATAATCTTTTTCACATATAATTCGATTCTTTTCAAAATCTAAATACTAACCACTTGTGTTATCTGGTCTGAAATATTTTTATATAATACAGTATCATATGATACTGTTTCTATAATACAGTATTTCCCTTTGCTAAAAATAAAAATTATCTGGTCATATTTTTTTTTTATAAAAGAGTCTGAAACATTTTTTATTATTATTACAAAGTTCAAAAGAAACATGCCCAGAATCAAAACCAAACATTTATCAATCAGTAACATTTGGATCATCCTCATCAATATCAGCCATGCCAAACGTGTGCTTCATAGCATCAGCAGTCCCATGTACCATCCCTTTAATTTGTTCACCAGTCTTCTGAAGAAGTCCTCCGATCTTCTCTTTTCCAGTTTTTGTCATTTCACGGCCCCGATTCCGCCATCTGTAATGCCTTCTCCTTTATATCCTGGGCTGCTCTGGCCACTTTCTGCTCGACGGTGACAGCGACGGTGGTGGTGGTGGTGGTGGTGGTGGTGGTGGTGGTGGTGCCAATGACAATGTTTGTCGTAAAGATGAATCACAGGGATAATTTTGAGATGAATATGAAAAATTGTTGAAAAATATGACTTATTGATAATTTTGAAAATTGTTTTGACTTAATTTGAAATAAGTCACTTGTAAGTGACTTTTAGACAATTTTCTTTATTAATAATACATACCTTAGAGTTGGGTAACATATATTTTTGGAAGTAGGCCCAACAGAGACTGCTTATGGACCATATATAAGGTGAGCCAGGCCCAATTACATGGGAAAGTTTGAAGGAAAGACAAAAGAGAAATTTTTATAAATAAACTAAAAAGTTAAACTATGGTTGTGTTTGGTAGAGTTTTTAAACTAAAATCCAGGTTTTTTTTTCTTTTGACCAGGTGGCTTCACTGTCATATGCAAATAATGAAAATGGAGGCTTCAATCTGACGCACATAAGTTTTGTTGCTGAAAATTTACGCTTTTATCCCTCATTTCACGTGTACTTTTTTATGGTATTATATGTTTATCCACAACACATAAATAGTAATTATATATTTGTAAACAATTTTTTTCCCGATTTAGATTACAAAGTATATCTATACTCAGGGGCGGATTTGGGGTAGCCCGGGCCTGCCCCGGAAAAAGTCGTTTTCTACAGTATAAAAAAAATTAAAATATTGTTTTTTCTTAGTAACAGTCCGTGCGAATTTTTTTTTTTCAATAATAGCTCGAGTTTAAAAAATTCCTGGATCCGCCCATCTCTATACTATTTATAAATGGTCTTAAAAAGAAGAAATAATTTTAGACTATTTTACCCTCCTATATTATTTCTTTGGACTATCTTACACTCTCATATTAAATTAAAAAATTCAAAAAAATTTCAACTCCTACCATTATTGTACAAAATAGGTGATTGTTTAGGCCTTTGAAGAACTTATCTTCAGTTTTTTTTTTAAACTACAGAATACAGAAGGTCATATGATGATTATATAATTCCTAAATATGTATTTAGGATCATAAAAATAAGATTTATGAATTGAGGAGTTTTTTTTTTTTTATTCAACACCCCATCACATCTCCAGTGTGGTTGTTAGGCCTCCATCAGGAAAGGATTGGGGAGGGGGGTTGGGCTACCCCAACCATATATAAATAACTCATAAAAAATACATGGGAGGGGGGCATAAAATCTTACATCCAATCAGAAGAGTTAAAACAAACAAATAAATGAATAAATAATAAAGCAATAAATAAGGAGGTACCACCTCCCAAACAATAAGTCTAAAAATTCTATAGTCCTCTAACTGTAGGAAGTCCATGTTTATCAATCTGAACTAAGCTGCAATATCACCGCGGTAAGTCCTGAGCACTGTACTCGAAATAGTATCGACGATCCCAACCCTCTGAAGCAAGTAAATCGGCCATCTGGTTGCCCTCGCGATAAATATGAGAAATAGTAACACGGTCGAAAACAAGAAGATGTCTGATGCGGTGAAGAGTGGCTTGAATAGACCAAGGTCCTCCACCTTTGGTGATGCATTGAATGGCCAAAGTAGAGTCGGCCTCAATCCATAAATCTGATAGTGCAATCCTCCGAGCAAGAATGATACCGTCAAAAATAGCTCTGAGCTCGGCCTCCAAAATAGGGCACTCGCCATATGAAGAGAAGAATGCGTGAACACATTCACCTGGTGAATCCCTAATAATCCTCCTTCACTCGCAAATCCATCTGTGACACATCCATCAATGTTGACCTTGTAAGATCCCACTAGTGGAATACGCCAATAAACCAAAACAGGTGGAAGAAGAGATAGAGTAGTAAGAGAGATACCAAAAATAGGAGCAGTATCCATATCTCTTCGCCAATGAATAACTTGAAAAAAATGACCTATATGCAGTAGGGAGATAGTTTGGTACACTCTCCAGATGATCCGTCTCGATTCCATAGAGATATCTCGGTACTTTACATCATTCCTCGCATTTCAAATAAACCAGATAATCAAAAGAGGAATAATCGTGCGAATATGACCCCGCCTGACAAACTGACCCGAGAAACGCCAAGACTGGAAGCGATACTGAAAGCCCTCCATCGGTTGAAGGGTTATATGAAAAATATCAGAAAAGTGACGCCAAACACGGTCAAGAATACAATCACAATAAATAAATCTTTGAATAGTCTCAATAGCTGAGCAACACTGACAACGAGAAGCCATATGACTCCCAATCCGCCTCTAAATCACAACATCAATTGGGATGAGACCCTGCCATAGTCTCCAGCAGAAGAAAGAGACAATCGTCGGGATAATAGAACTCCAAATCATGTTGTATACAGCCTAAATAGTATGCCCCGTGCGAACTAGCTGCCATGCAGACTTGGTAGCAAATCTACCATCCGAAGTGTCCTTCCACATAATCTGATCGTGCACCTCAACAGTGATAGGGATGTTCCCTATCTGCTCAGAAATAATATATGGTACTAGCTGAAGAAGTCTGTCAATGTTCCATCCAGTATCATCAAACAATTCTCTAACCTAGATAGATGAATGTGTCAAGTGTGGGTGCTGATTAGCTAATGTAGACTCGCCCATCCAGCAGTCATGCTAAAAGAATATTTGTCAACGCCCTAACTGCCAAGCAATGTGTGTTTCTGCCTGTGGGCTTATATGCTTCAGCCTTTTCCATACAGCTGAAGCATAGTAAGGAATAGTAGCCAGCAACGGATGGGTACCCTGACAATACTTACTAAGTAAAAACTGAGCCTATAGTGACCGCTGAGATCTAAATAACCACCGGAACTTTAGGGAGAATGTATCAACAAGATCCTGCAGTCTCCTAAAGCCTAGTCCACCCTCCTCAGTAGAAATACAAAGGTCCTTCCATCTCCTCCAATGTAATAGGAGTTAAAAGACATATCATTTTTCAATACTCACATCAATTTTTTTCATTTTTTCTCTAGAAAAACTTTGTGATGGTTGACTCCTTCTCCTCTTTACTTTGGGATCAACTTTTAAGATTTTATATGTAAATTTTACAAGCTAGAATTAAAAAATTTCTCTCAAAATTCTCTCATTTTGTCTTTTTCTTTTCACAACATATTACACATACAAAACTTATTTTTCTTCAAGTTTTTACCAAAAAAATAAAGAAATGATAATTCAAAGTTGTTGAAGAACAAACAAAAAGTTTCAAAATTTTTAATCAGTTTTCATATTCTAGAAATCTAAGCTGAGACCTACGTGAAAGTGATTATTTCAACTTGATATAATGTTTTTCATATTCTTACACGATATGCTAATAGACCATTCCGTTTGATATGATTTCCTTTGGTCACTTATGAAATGTTATAAAGAAATGTATAGAACTGTTTATTCGATATGGTTTGGTCTTTTCACTATGAAATGTAATGAAAAAATGTAAAAAGTTTTTCCGTTTGACATAGTTTGGTTGCTCATTATGAAATGTGGTATAAATTGTATAAAACTTTATATGAATTTTGGAGGGAGTGATGGCATGTTCATTACTAGAGATAATTAAATAGGATTAAGAAATAATTACATGTCAAACATTTGCCTATTGATTAGTCAAGTTTAGTGTAGCAAAAATGCCCCTATAGTCTAAGCCAACTAAAATTAGAAATGGTCACAATTTCTTGGTATTAGTTTGAAACCGATAGAAATATGTGTCCAAATGGAAAAAAAAGATTAAAAAAAAAGAACATACAAGAATCAGTTTTAATGTAAACAAAATAGAATTCTGAGGGGGAAAAGGAACATAATTCTATCAATTTAAATATTAACCAACATAATTAACGTGAAAGTAACGTGTTTAACATTAATAAATATCTTAGTTTATATTTTCTTCAATATTATTTAATTGCCTACAATTTAAACTAAGAAAATTTCTAACATTTTCCACTCATTTAACATCTTCTATGTAAGACATGTTTTCTTTTCTTTTGATTACATTTACCAGTTCTATTATTTTCCTTTAAGTGTCACTAAATTTTATTATCTTGTTTAGTCTTCATGGATGGAAATTGTAGCACGCATATGTATAACAAGGGCTTGATTCTCAAGTTGGCTGCCAAGGAGAGGTATTCAAGTTACGAATTCATTTTTCCAGACGTGAAGTAGACAAAAAGTCAGTCATCATTTTTCTATTAGTTCCTAAAAATATTTGTAAGTATCTTTCATATAAATAGTAAATGATCTTCATACATTTTCGTTTCCTATAATCATAACGTGTATCTATTAAAATGGACTATGTTCATAGAGAAATGAGAATGTAGATTGATTGGAATTTTATCAATTGAAGTAGCTTGCACAAAGTTCACTACATATGATAAAAGACATTATGTGAAAAATGTTATATAAGTATTGTTGCTATAATTATGTCCTTGTAGATTTGGTAAGGTTCGGAAAAAAACTCGATTACAATTTCAAAACACGAGAGAAATATTAAGTATTTGATGTATACCAAGCGTTTTATGTGTTGAAGTTCTTGGGATCATACAATAATATTAATAATTGTTGTGAAAATATTGTGATTGCAAGTATACAATATCGCACAAAAGTAATAAAGTGGACATATTGAGTCCGGATTATCGTTTCCACGAAGATTATCTTATTTATGTATTAGTTCAATTAATCTTTAGTGATTAATCTGTAGAATGCACTATAAAATAAACTGCTTTGAAAGATTTTAAACTAGAACTTTAGATTTTCCAAAATAAGAAAAACAATGCAATAACTTATTTGAAAGCGAAAATCAACAATTTAGAGAAGAATGATGGTTAAAGCGTTTGGACAAACGAATTCACCTAGTTGTCATCTTTAATTCCTCCTCTCAAGATTTGTTCCTAAAGTTGTATTCGGTCGAATTCATGAATTTAACATAATTTATCTCTCTCGAGTTCAAATTAGTCCTATCTAATGAAGTCAACTTAGGTAGTCAGAATGGTCCTTAATTAGATGCATTAATTTTCCTAAGAATTCAATTCGGATCATGAGCAATAATAAAAGTGTATCTCTACCTTTTATCCAATTGCTTGGGATTTTCTTTGTGTGGTCTATATTAATAATTTGCTTATCAATTCATTACAATCCACAAGATCAATGAAATAATGGCCGATTATTCCAAGAATTAAGAAGAAGTAAAATCAAATCAAATACTTATAAGTCAAAACTTGAGATTCGAAATTAAAGAATTAAAACTAGGCTGCATCGTTCATTCAAACTATGAATTTTGCTACTCATGATTCGGGAAGAAGAAAATATTAGAAGATTTGAATACATAATCGGGTTCTGAAGAAAAGATGAAAGATGTTGATTATCTTGCACCAAGATATCTTGATCTTCATGTTCCAATCTTCTTGATCTTGGTCGTTCTTCATTTTGACCTAGGTTAGGTCTTTATATAGTGTTTTACTAATTTACAATCCATGTACGTGAAAAGATGAAAAAAAACCTTGAATAGAGTTAAAAATAAGCCAAAAATAGTCCAGACGTATCTGCCGCGCAACAAAAGACAAATTACCAATTTCAATTCCAAACACCAAATTGCACACTTAGCCCTCCAAGTTTTGATGTGTATTTTATTTGGTCCTTGTTCAGAATTTGTCCTTTTGTCCTCTTATTTGCAGCCCAAGTCCTTCATCTTTGGATTTATCTTATTTAGTCCTCCGATTTCTTCTTTCATTTCAATTTAGTCCTATTTTATTTGCAACTCAAGTCCTTCAACTTTTAGATATTTGCAATTTGGTCCCCATATCTAAGTATTCGTACGCCTTCAGTCTTTTTTCGCCTATTTTGTTTTGTTTTTCTTCAATTCTATTCGATCTCGGGTTTTGACATAAAACAATTAAATCAACACACAATTAAATAAAAAATCACTTAAGAGTATTTACAATCGTCTACTTTTGATTGTCCAGATAAGTGTAAAATCACACTTATCAAATACTCCCAAACTTGAACATTTTTTTGTCCTTGAACATGACTATTTACTTAAACAATCACACAATTAATATTAATATTTACTATAATAGGTAGCTTGCCGTGTTTTCTTCAGGTTTTTGAAACAAGTCAATTAATTCATAAAAAATTTCTAAATCATGCTACAAAAATAGAATTTTTTTTTACTTATAAGATGCTCGATTGATATATTTGTATGCACATAGTCAATCCAATCAACATAAACTTTTAAGTTGGTAATATTATGTCCCACAGTGGTCAAATATTTCATTTCTCTCTCGTAAAAATATACACTCCCATATTGATATTCAATCTCTCACCCTAGGTGTTAATTCTAAAGTTGTCCTCACAATACTTATTTTTTTACCCCTCAAATTTTGGTTAGGTCTAGCCAATACAGTTACTATCTAGAGATGTGAAGATTCTCCTTTTATTGAATGCTTCGACTATCAAGCTTCCACTAGGTAAGTCAAACCCACTAGTTATCTAAATCCCCAAGTTATTCGCACAAAGGCTCAATCTTGCTTTTACTTTTATTTTTTATTTTTTATTTTTTATTTTTTTAATATCATATGTGTAAGACCTCACTCCCTTAAGCTTTCTAGATAACCATTGTAGCGATCATTAGGCCGATGGCTCCCAGGTCTAATAGACCTTAGGGCACTGAGTTTTGAGAACCCTAACGAACTTTATCACTAGAGTCAACTAGGCTACGAAGAGAGGTATAAGATAATACAAGTGCAATGTCTTTTTTTTTTTTTGCAAAATAAATAAGCGGGGATTAGATTCCTAGCATCCGGTCAATGCCTAGATTCTACCTAGTAGCTAAATACACTCCACACAATTATTACTCAAGCACGGAATCAACACTTAACTAAACAGCTTATGCATTGGTTTAACCATCACCAAACTATCATTTCAACTGGTTAGGTAATTGTGTTGTCAACTGGTGGTCTTGGTTTCACAACTTAGGTTCACTATTCTTTCACTGTATTCTATTTAATACACCAATCAAAAGTAGTGATATTTATAATTATTGTGCTCATACTTAATCATATCTCACATGGATAAGTATAGTCTATAAAAACAACTTACGCAGCATCACCTAGTCATAATTCATGAATTGATAACAGTTTCAAAAAAATTTCATCCGGCTATCCAACATACAAGCACACAAATAATTTTTTTTTTCACAACACACACATAACAATAATAAAAATAATAAAGTCTCATTCCCAAACTTAAAATCCACATTGTCCTCAATGTGACAAAAGAAAGTAAAATAAATAAAAAAGAAAGAAAGAGTTAATCCAAATCAAAAGGCGTGGAGACAACATCGAACTTTCAGCTAATCAGTATGCATTGTGATTGGAATGACGATGTGTAGCCTAAAATGAAAAAAAAAATTAAATGTACTCATTTACTAAAAGTCGAGAAACGTGCTCTAATTCCTAATGCAATCCTAAAATTCTACATGCAATGCAATAAATATATAAGAGATAGAAAAAATGGGTTGCTTCCCATTAAGGACTCGATTTATAGTCTAGAGTCCGACTTATTGTCTGGTTGCTTTACGGCACTTTAAATAGTGCTTTAGATGACTTGCTTTGCTTGTATTTATTGACTTTGCACCATTTTTTATTTATCCTCCAAAAAATTTAACTTGCGCTTCTCAGATAAATATAATTGTAGTTTAGCACCTTGCTCGAACACCACTACGAAAACTTCAACTTCCTCATCGGCCTTGATCACAAAATCAATTTTAGAATAAATATGGGAGTCGGAGAATTGCTTGATAAGTGCAATATCATTGAATATCAATTGTTTATTTTGCTCAATTATGATCAACTACCCTTTTTTTACATATGCTTCTTCTTTTGATGTTACATCTTGCTTCCTAGCTTCTTCTTCTTCAATTGCCAACTGTTTGTCCTTTTTCTCTGGCTTTTTCACGTGAATATCTGATAGTTGTACCCCGCTATTAGTAGTGATTGCTTGTACTTGCTCTTTTGGATTTGTTACAGTATTGCTAGGTAGAGTGTCTGGTTTCATATCTGACAATTGTAGAGCTAACTGGCCAATCCGAGTCTCTAATTTTCTGATCGACGCTTGTTGATTTTGATAGTTTGTGTCTAGCCGCTCCAATACTTTATCAGTTTTCTGCATATATTGTTGAAACATCTCTTCCAAACTTGGTCTTCTTTCTTGCTGAGTATTATAGGCATGACCACTTTGTTGATTCTCATACCACCTAAAATTTGGGTGTTGCTTTCAACTCGGATTGTATGTTTGTGAATATGGATTATACTGCTGATGTGTATTATTCAGCACAAAATTGACCTGATCTGAAGAGGGCAATAACATACAATCTGATGTCGAGTGGTTAGCCCCATGGTTTTCGTACAAGAGGGTTGCTTGGATGACATTCATTCTTTGCGTCTGGGTTCTGACCAAGAGCTCCATCTATTTTGTCAATGCAGCAAGTTGTGCATTAGTAGCATTTGTCATTTGAAAGAAATAGACAAAGAAGAAAGAAAAAATAGTAATAATAATAATAATAAAAAAGAAATCAATAATAATATTAATAATATTAAATAAAAAACTAACACTAATGATTAATCTAAACTAATATTAAATAAGAATACTCTCCGACAACAACGCCAAAAACTTGTTGTGAAAATATTGTGATTGCAAGTGTACAATATCGCACAAAAGTAATAAAGTGGACCTATTGAGTCCGGATTATCTTCTCACGAAGACTATTTTATTTATGTATTAGTTCAATTAATCTTTAGTGATTAATCTGTAGAATGCACTATAAAATAAACTGCTTTGAGAGATTTTAAACTAGAACTTTAGATTTTTCAAAATAAGAAAAACAAAGCAATAACTTATTTGAAAGCGAAAATCAACAATTTACAGAAGAATGATGGTTAAAGCGTTTGGATAAACGAATTCACCTAGTTGTCATCTCTAATTCCTCATCTCAAGATTTGTTTCTAAAGTTGTATTCGGTCGAATTCACGAATTTAACATAATTTACCTCTCTCGAGTTCAAATTAGTCCTATCTAATTAAGTTAACTTAGGCAGTCATAATGGTCCTTAATTAAATGTATTAATTCTTCTAAGAATTCAATTCGATCATGTGATAATAAAAGTGTATATTTACCTTTTATCTAATTGCCAGATTTTACTACGTGATCTAGATTAATAATTTGATTTTCAGATTATTACAATCCACAAGATCAATGAAATAATGGCCAGTTATTCCAAGCATTAAGAGGAGAAGTAAAATCAAATACTTAAACAATTTATAAGTCAAAACTTGAGATTCAAAATTAAAGAATTAAAAATTAGGCTACATCGTTCATCCAAACTAGAAATTTAACTACTCATGATTCAGAAAGAAGAAAACATTAGAAGATTTGAATACATAACCGGGTTCTAAAGAAAAGATAAAAAGATGTTGATTATCTTGCACCAAGATATTTTGATCTTCAGGTTCCAATTTTCTTGATCTTGGTCGTTCTTCGTTTTCTTCGCTGTACTTTTCTCTGTCTTCTCTTGTGTTTTCCAAAAAATTAACTCCCTTATTTTGACATAGGTTAGGTCTTTATATAGTGTTTTACTAATTTTACAACTCATGTACGTGAAAAGATTAAAAAGGTCCTGACTGGAATTAAAAATAAGCCAAAAAACGTCCAGACGCGCGAACAGTACATTGCCGCAGTCAACAGCAGTTTGACCTCGACAAACAGTAAGAATTTGGCCAAAATAGGTTCCAATCCATATTTGCACACTTGGTCCTCCAAAGTTTGACATATATTTTATTTGGTCTCTTGTTCATAATTTGTCATTTTTCTCCTCTTTAGTCATCTTATTTGCAGCCCAAGTCCTTCGACTTTGGATTTTTGTCTTCTTTAGTCCTCTAATTTCTTCTTTCATTTCAATTTAGTCCTCATTTATTTGCAATCCAAGTCCTTCAGCTTTTGGATGTTTACAAGTTGATCTCCATATCTAAGTCTTCATACGACTTCAATCATTTTTTTGCCTATTTTGCTTTATTTTTCTCCAATTCCATTCGAACTCGAGTTTTGACCTAAAACAATTAAATCAACACACAATTAAGTAGAAAATCACTTAAAAATACTTACAATCATCTACTTTTGATAGTCCAGATAAGTGTAAAACCACACTTATCTAATACCTCCAAACTTAAACATTTGTTCATCCTCGAACATGACTATTTACTTAAACAATCAAACAAATAATATTAAAATATACTATAATAGACAGCTTGACGTATTTGCCTCATATTTTTGAAACAACTCAATCAATTCATAAAAAATTTCTAAATTATACTACCAAAATCAATTTTTACTTATCCGATGCTCGATTGATATATGTATGTGCATAGTCAATCCAATCAACATAAATATTTAGGTTGGTAATATACCGCCCCCTAATAGTCAAATATTTCCTTTCTCTCTCGTAAGAATACGCACTCCCATATTGATATTCATTCTCTCACCTTGGGTGTTAACTCTAAAGTTGCCCTCAAAAGACTTATTCTTTTATTGCTCAAAATTTGATTAGGTTTAGCCAATACAGTTGTTATCTTTGATGATTCTCCTTTTATTGAATGCTTTGGCCATCAAGCTTCCACTAGGTAAGTCAAACACACTAGTCATCTAAATCCTTAAGTTATGCGTACAAATGCTCAATCTTGCTTTTGTTTTTTTTTTTTTTTTTTTTATATAATTATATATAGATATATATCTTATGTGTAAGACGTCACTCCCTTAAGCGTTCTAGATGACCCTTGTAGCGAGCTTTAGGCCGATGGCTCCTAGGTCTGATAGACTTTAGGACACCGAGTTTTGAGAACCCTAACGGGCTTTATCATTCGAGTCAACTAGGCTACGAAGAGATGTATAAGATAATGCAAGTGCAATGCCCTTTTTTTTGCAAGATAAATAAACGGGGATTAGATTCCTAGCATCTGGTCAATACCTAGATTCCACCTAGAGGCCAAATACACTCCACACAACTATTACTCAAGCACAGAATCAACACCTATCTAAATAGCTTCTGCAATGGTTTAACCACTCCCAAACTGTCCTTTCAAATGGTTAGGTAATTGAGTTGTCAATTGTTGGTCTTGGTTTCACAACTTCGGTTCACTATTGTTTCATTGTATTCTATTTAATATACCAACCAGAGGTAGTGATATTCATAACTATTGTACTCACACTTAATCATATCTCACATGGTTAAGTATAGTCTATAAAAACAGCTTAAGCAGCATCACCTAGTCATAATTCATGAATTGATAATAGTTTCAACTAATATCATCATAAGCCGACAATGCTATCCAACATACAAGCACACAAACAAATTTTTTTTTTTTCATAGCACACTCAACAATAACCAAAATAATAAAAGTCAATCTAAGCTTAAAGTTCACATTGTCCTCAATGTGACTAAAGAAAGCAAAATAAATAAATAAAAGAAAGAGTTAACTCGAATCAAAAGGTGTAGAGACAGCATCTGACTTTCAGCTAATCAGTACGCATTGTGATTGGAATGACGATGTGTTTCCTAAAATGAAAAAAAATTAAATGTACTCATTTACTAAAAATCGAGAAACGTGCTCTAATTCCTAATGCAGTCCAAAAATTCTACATGCAATACAATAAACATATAAGGGATAGAAAAAATGGGTTGCCTCCCATTAAGCGCTCGATTTATAGTCTAGAGCTCGACTTATTGTCTGATTACTTTATGGCACTTTAAATAGTACTTTGGAGAACCTGCTTTGCTTGCATTTATTGACTTTGCACCATTTTTCGTTTATCTTCTAAAAATTTAACTTGCTTCTCGCTTCTATAATTGTAGTTTAAAAAACACCACTTCTTCAACTTCCTCATCGGCCTTGATCACAAAATCAATTTTAGAATAAATACGAGAGTCAAAGAATTGCTTGACAAGTGCAATATCATTGAATGTCAATTTTTTATTTTGTTTATTTAGGATCAACTTCTCTTTTTCCAAATACTCTTCTTCTTTTGATTTTGTATCTTGCTTCCTAGCTTCTTCTTCTTCTTCTTCAATTGCCAATTGTTTATCCTTTTTCTCTGGCATTTTCACATGAATTTCTGGCAGTTGTACCCCGCTCTTAGTAGTGATTGCATTTACCTGTTTTTTTGGATTTGTCACTGTATTGCTGGGTGAAGTGCATGGGTTCCTAACTTACAATTGCAGGGCTAACTAGCCAATCTGAGTCTCTAATTTTCTGATCGACGCTTGTTGATTTTGACGATTTGTGTCCAGCTGCTCCAATACTCTATCAGTTTTCTACATATGTTGTTCAAACATCTCTCCTAGACTTAGTCTTCTTTCTTGCTGAGCATTATTAGTATTGCCACTTTGTTGATTCTCAGACTACTTAAAATTTGGGTGTTGCTTCCAACCCGGATTGTATGTTTGTGAATATAGATTATACTGCTGATATGTATTATTTAGCACAAAATTGACATGTTCTGAAGAGGCCAATAACTGATAACCTGATGTCGAGTGGTTAGCCCTATAGTTTTTGCACATGATGGTTGTTTGGATGGCATTTATTCCTTGCGTCTGTGTTCTAACCAAGAGCTTCACCTGCTTTGTCAATGCAACAAGTTGTGCATTAGTAGCATCTGCCATATGAAATAAATAAATAAAGAAGAAAGAAAGTAGTAATAATAACAATAAAAAAAGAAATTAAAAAAAATAAAACTAACACTAACGATTAATCTAAACTAATATTAAATAAGAATACTCTCCGGCAATGGTGCCAAAAACTTGTTGTGAAAATATTGTGATTGCAAGTAGACAATATCGCACAAAAGTAATAAAGTGGACATATTGAGTCCATATTATCGTTCCTATGAAGACTATCTTATTTATGTATTAGTTCAATTAATCTTTAGTGATTAATCTGTAGAATGCACTATAAAATAAACTGCTTTGAGAGATTTTAAACTAGAACTTTAGATTTTTCAAAATAAGAAAAACAATGCAATTACTTATTTGAAGTGAAAATCAACAATTTAGAGAAGAATGATGGTTAAAGCGTTTGGACAAACAAATTCACCTAGTTGTCATCTCTAATTCCTCTTTTCAAGATTTGTTCCTAAAGTTGTATTCGGTCGAATTCATGAATTTAACATAATTTACCTCTCTCGAGTTCAAATTAGTTCTATCTAATTAAGTCAATTTAGGCAGTCAGAATGATCTTTAATTAGATGCATTAATTCTCCTAAGAATTCAATTCAGACCGCAGCAATAATAAAAGTGTATCTCTACCTTTTATCCAATTGCCGAATTTTACTACGTGGTTTAGATTAATAATTTGCTTCTCAGTTTACTACAATCCACAAAATCAATGAAATAATGGCCAGTTATTCCAAGCATTAAGAGAAGAAGTAAAATCAAATGTTTAAACAATTTATAAGTCAAAACTTGAGATTCGAAATTAAAGAATTAAAACTAGACTACATCGTTCATCCAAACTATAAATTTAGCTACTCATGATTCGGGAAGAAGAAAATATTAGAAGATTTGAATACATAACCGGGTTCTGAAGAAAAGATGAAAAGATGTTGATTATCTTGCACCAAGATATCTTGATCTTCACGTTGCAATCTTTTTGATCTTAGTCGTTCTTCGTTTTCTTCGCCGTTCTTTACTCCATCTTCTCTTATGTTCTCCAAAAAATTAACTCATTTCTTTTGACATAGGTTATGTCTTTATATAGTGTTTTACTAATTTTACAACCTATGTACGTGAAAAGACGAAAAAGACCCTGGATAGAGTTAAAATAAGCCAAAAATAGTCCAAACACATCTGCCGCGCATTGCAGCGGTTAATCGCGGTTTGCAAACCGCGGTCACACGGCAAACAAGACAAATTGCCAATTTCAATTCCAAACACCAAATTGCACACTTAGACCTCCAAATTTTGATATGTATTTTATTTGGTCCTTATTCACAATTTGTCCTTTTTTCTCTTATTTGCAGCCCAAGTTCTTCAACTTTGGATTTTATCCTCTGTAGTCCTCCGATTTCTTCTTTCATTTCAATTTAGTCCTATTTTATTTGCAACTCAAGTCCTTCAACTTTTAGATATTTACAAGTTGGTCCCATGTCCAAGTATTTGTACGCATTCAGTCCTTTTTCGCCTATTTTGCTTTGTTTTTTTCCAATTCCATCCGATCTCGGGTTTTGGCCTAAAAAAAATTAAATCAACACACAATTAAGTAAAAAATCACTTAATAGTACTTACAATTGTCTACTTTTGATGGTCCAAATAAGTGTAAAATCACACTTATCAATAATGAATACAACCAACGGAGAATATATAACATAATTCATCTTTAGCTAGGCATGTTAATGTAATTCATTTCTTTCTTTCTAATTTTCTTAGTCGCCTATTTTTTTATTAATTAAAAAATAGTTAGTTTTGCTATTGCCAAGGCTTCATCCAGCATCTATTGAAATAAAGATTGAATTGAAAATCTAGGGATCTGACCGTTATTAAAAATTTGTCAAATTCTTATTCTTCATAGTATCAATTCCATAAGAATTGGTATCAATAGTTCGTCAATCATCAAAGCTCAAATCACCAAAATATATTCACTGAGTTCAAGATACTGTTGGTATTACCACAATATATAACTCATCTCTAATTACATTTATACTTCTATAAATGTAAATAAAATATCAACATTATTCATTATAATATCAAACAATACAATGCAACATCTTATCAAGAACCATATTTTTTTATCTTATTGTAATTGTTACTTTAATATTTTAACTTTTTAACAATTAAAAAATAAGAATTTTGAAAATATTAAAAATTAACAAAATTAATGCGAAATCACGTGCATTGCACGTGTTTCTAACTTGTATTTATAAACAACTTCTTTTTTTTAATCATTGCACAACGGTCCATCGATCGTGACGAGTTTTTTGTAGTTCTTCATTTGATTCACAACATAGTGGTAGGCACGAAACACCAAAAACAAAAGACGAATTTGTCAAAGTAATTCATTTTCTTATCATGTCACAATTTTGAATTTTGTGCTAAGTAATTCCAAAACTGGTCCCAAGTCATGTTTGGAATATTTTTGCTCTCTCTCGTATGGAAAATCAATCTTCGCTACGTCTACGACCTCTTCCACAGTCTAGAATGCCTTGTCCACTTGTCTTGCGCGCCGAAGGAAGTTTGTGGACCTCTATTGTTTCTACAACGACTGCAAACTATTTCCTAAATGAGTAATGCGGTATACGATCTAAAATCGTTCACTTGTTCTTTAGACCCTGGATGCGTGCTCAATCACATTTTGCAGGAACGAGTGTTTGAAGTTGAAACGCTCTCGCGCATCCATGAAGTGCCAATGCTTGACTCTGAACGGAATTCCTAGAAATGATATTAGATGTTCGTGCCTTTACAAGGCACCGTGTACCCCTACCTATGAGCAAATCCAGAGTCGACTAGATAGTATTTCCAATTGGCAAGTAATGAAATATTAATATCCAGACTGTAAATCACCCTAGCCAAAATGTGGCTATCGTGTATGTTCCCTCGTCGTGCCAGGTAGGACAAAAGTGAAGCATAAATTAAAGCCACATGTGCCAATACATTTTGAGTAGGTAGCATTTCCTGCCTATAAAGTGCAGTCACTCGTTGGCTAGTAGCACGGCTTTGACATGCGTTCAACACCAATGCAATCCTAAAAATCATAGACATATAACATACCTTAGTAATGATAACATTGTACAAACACACGAATGAACAAACTTGGAAAACGTTAGCTACTGCAATCACCTGGAAAAGATGGTGCTTCATAGGATACGGTCTATGATTTGGTGGACTATCATTGTAGTTTGGTTTGGGCCTTATTATTCATGTGCCAAGGCTTACAACTGTGAGCAACACGACTGCAAAATAATGGTGAATTGTTTCAAGTGAGTGACCGAACACAGTACGAACTTGGCGGTACCCTTTGCCATGTACTAGTATGAATAAGAACATTCTAACTTGTTCATATATGTCGACGTTGGGTTTGCTACGAAGTCTAAACTCATCACGCTGTAGGTTTGTAAAATCAACAAACATGGGAGGATAAATTCAAAATTCTTGGAATGCGATTTGTGGCTCATCTTGAAATGCTTCGATCATGAATGTGTGGTCATTCTTTGCATTTGAAAACCTTTGAATCCTAACTTGGCACCGTTGGATGTATTCTTGCACAAGACGATCTGTCGTACAATAGTAGATGAGCCACGTCAGTGTATCTTGTTCTATGTTCTTCATGTTTTCTTTGTCAGAGGTGTCGTCATTGGAATTGGATTGAAGAACTGAATCAATGTCAAATACATCAGCCATCCTGGAGTTATGAATTTATTGTACTTGGTAAAGTGAATGTGGTGATTTCAAATTTTTTTGCTAAAAGTGTTGGTGAAAGCATATGTTTGAGACAGGGACAATGGAAATTTACATCAATTTGTATTTATTTATATTTTTACACCAATATTTGATTCTTTTGTAACACTTGTAATAAAATTTGTGTTACGTCGTCATCGCTATCACAACCGTCAACATTGCACAAAATGTAATACTTGTAACAACCCGTTTTACGCAGCCGCAACCACCACCACTATTGACACCGTTATAAAAAGTGTAACACTTGTAACAGTTGTATTAAGTTGCTACCTTGAAAATGTAACACGTGTAACAAACTATGTTACACGACCTGTGCCACTACAATATCTGCACCACCACAAATGGAGAAATATAAAGTATAACACTTGTAACAATATGTATTATGCGCCTACTCTGTAAGTGTAACATGTGTAACAAATTCTGTTATATGGCCGCTGCCACCACCAGCTATGCACCACTATAGCCACCGAAGAAAGTTCACCACTATGCTAGGAAAAACATTGCATCTCAAAATCTTAGATATGCAATGCCACCACCAGATTCGATCACATTACACCACCATCTTCACCATATTCAGTCAGTTCCACCATCTCCAAGACCCAAAACAAACACAAGCCTAACACTCCAACCCAATCATTGCCCAAACAAGACTGGCCCGCTGCATCGTCGCCATAAAAATTCCATTTCAATTAGGTTTAAAATTTCACATCTAGGTAGAGATGGGATAGGATCGATAAAAAATTCAACAAGAAGATGATGATGGTGTTAAAAAAAAAAGGACAATAATAATAAAAACAATAGAGTATGGGGTGGGGATTTTGAATTTCATCCCTCTCTCTAATTCTACTCTTGATTATGTAAATATGGATGGTGATAGGGTATGGTACGGTAAGGTAGGGTAGAATAGGTTGGGTGGGTAGGGTGGGGTTTCGATAGAAAAAATACCTAAAGGAAAACTTTCCTCATCTTTTTCCTAAACCCTACTCTACGTTTGTTCCATTGTTCATCTAAAATATAGATGGTAATAGAGTGGGGTGGGGGGGTCGGTGGGGTGGGGTGGGGTGGGGTGGGGTGGGGTGGGGTGGGATGGGGTGGGATTTTGGGTTTATTTAATTTAAATAAATCAAAATATTAAATAATTATACAATATTTTTAAATTAAGTATATACACATTGTAATTTTAAAATTATTTTTAAAAGTGCAAGTAGTATGTGTAATTTCCTCAAAAGAAAAAGTGAAAATTAGGGCATCTACTTAGTATTATTTAGGAAATTTAAATATGTTGGAGCACTTTTATATTTTTGAAAAATAGTGATTGGACTATTAAATATATTGATTTGTACATAAAATATAACTTTTAAATATATTCAATTATTTCATTAATTCTGAAATTAAAGGAACATGTAATAGAATATATCTTAAATCAACGGACTAATATGCAACTTGCCATGTTAATCAAAGTTATTATCGATTGTTTTAAATTTAGTGCACACAATCTGTCATTTTCTTGAGACTATCATGCACTATATTCGACTTTTCTTTTCTATCTTTCTTAATCGAGGTTGAAAATAGGATTGAGAATCAAAATAGAGACTATCAAACCCAACATTCTTCTTTCTTCTAAAATTTTCTCTATCGAAGTTTCAATTTCTGGTATATAATTGCGTATTCTTGAAAATCTCGACAATACATCCACACAAGTATTAAGTGTTTTTTTTATACATTATAAACCATATTTTATATTTAACTCAAATCTTATGAAATTTTGAAATCAACCATGCTAGTGTTTTAGTCTTACGAGTATTCACTAATTCCTACTCCCATTTTGTAATTTTAGATTCTTTGTCATGGTTGTGATTGTTATTGTAGTTGTGGTTTTTTGAAACTTCATTTGTTCTTGTATTTTTGTTAGTGCATATTGTTAGAATGATGCATATTTTTTTGAATGGATATTTAATTTTATTCTGCAATTTTTAAATTTGATTATATTGGATGGGTATAATGTGGAGAGAGAATATAGTTTAAAACATAGAGAAGTGTTATAGAGAGAAGAGAGAATTTGTTTGGATGAGTTGTTTTTTTATTTAGGTAATTGATTTACATTAATTGTGATCAGTAAGTGATTAACAGTATTTTTCAATAAGGTGCACAATAAGGTGATTTATGTGTGTATGTTTGGCGGTGTTGAAATTATTTTTTAGTGCTTATAAGTTGTGGGTCATACGAAATGTGTGGATAAGTTGTGGGTCATACGAAATATGTAGATAAAAATTATGTTTGACCAAGTTAAATTATAATAAGCGAAGGCAAAAAAGCACTTAATATATTCGGATTTTATGTAGAGTGTTGGATTTGTGCTTCTGGGTAGAGATAGTGGGTCTGGTTAATGTGTCTTCAGGTGATCCATCTAAGAAATTAAAGAAGTGGCCCAAGCCTACTTTGCCGGCTATTTTCTGAAAGTGGGTTGCCTTAATCTGGTGCTTAAACGCGGCTTGTTAAAGACCGTTAATCAAAGGTTTGGGAGTTTGTTTCTTTTAAAAGGCTCTCTCTCTTTTCTTCTGGTAGAAGCGCAATCGTCCATTTTTGCTCAGATTTTTGCTCAGATTATATTCTATCATCATCATCTTCTTTATTTATTTTCTTTGTATATAGAAAATCTGAGAGAGTAAGAAGATGAAGATTTGTTTGTGTTCGTGTGTGAACAGTAACTTGGAGTAACATAAATATGTGTGATTTTCTAGTTTTTAAAGAACTTGTCAACTTTTGATATATTTTTAGTGTTGGAGTATTATCTACTGTGGTAGATACTCAATGTGTGAATAGCATTTACAATACGTGAATATCCGGACCTATTAGTGAGTGAAAAATCTTATGTGTTCTTTATTGTTTTGCTATTTGGTTGAGATCTGGATTATAAGGACCGTTCAATGGTCTCAGACCATGGAAAATCCCAGATCTTGATTGTTTTCTTTAAAAACTGAAAACTAGTATATGAAAGGTCAAATATGTGTTGTGGTTTGTCAAGATCTAGGGGAAACAGTTGATTCTTGGTTTTTCTTTCTTGATTCCTACAAATCTACAATTGCTTTGAAACTTAAGGTTTCGCTCTTGAAAACTCTAATCAATGTTCTTATGTGCGTGCGTGTTTTGAAGTTTCTAAGGTAATAAGACTTTGTCAAATGTGCTTTGTCCAAGATCTCATGCAAGGATTTGGAAATCTAAGGAAACTTGGGCATCTTGGGATTTTTCAACCCTTAAACTTTATTTTATGATCTATGTTTCTGAAGATTATGTGATATTGACTATTGTATACACTTACTATGTAAATTTTCCTAAATGTATGTATACAAGTGTAATTTTCTAGTCCAGTGAATAAGTGTTTTAGAATTGTGTAGATTTTTCAGTTTTTGAATCAGCTTGTGAACTTCGTCCTTCAAATATGAACAAATCATTGTTGAAGGAATACTTGACTCTATGTGAATAAACAATTTCTGAGTACATCTGTTGGGTTGTATGCCCAAATAGTATAATTTTACTGTGATGAAATGATAATTTTATATTGAATAAAACTTTAGTTTGTATTCATTTATTATTATTGCATTTGTTTAATATTGAATATGTAAATAAAGTGTCAACGATCACTTGTGATAATATAAGTTGGATGCTTGCGTTGAGAAGTGTAGTGTGACACAACTTATATTTTGATCGTCAATAAAATTGTTCACCACTAATGTATAAGGGTTGGCGCCTTATACCGGACGGTTGTAGTGTTGACTATCTAATCATTCGGATTTGCGATTTGTCCTTATCGCAGAAATTGATTAATGGTGACACTATTACACTTGGAGTGTATTGAACGGACCATGTGTCGAATTTAATTATATAGCATGACCGTGCGAATAATTAAATTCTACTTGATCACCAGATATTTCATCTAAATCTCTTGACAGGATTGTGTATATCTTTTCGTTAGTTTGATGGTTCTTTGATTCACCAATAGGTGAGATCAATTTAGTTGATCAAATATCTCGGTGAGTTAGGAGCTTGAGAATGGGCGAAGTAGAGAATACAAATTCATGTCGAAAACTGTCGTCCTGAAAAATGGGTCGTGTGACAATTTAAGTGTTTTCTGTTGAACGGTTATAAATCTGAGCTTAGTGTTTAGCAACGGCTAAACTTTGACATCTGTGAATTAGTTCACAAGACCGTTGAAGAAAATATAACTTAAAGTTAGTGAGAATAATTAGAAGGGCAAAACGGTCATTTATGCTCATACCTAATTATCAGATCTCAGACAGAGATGAAATATATATATACGGTAGGTCGGAGGAAAGTATTACAAGTTCTGTAATCTTATATATTCCAAGAGTGCAGTCTCTTATCTTTAGTGGAAAAAACAAAAGACTAATAATTAGATCGGGCAGTCTAGGATCGACTAGACAGTCTAATTGTTGGAGCTTGGAAAATATATGTTCGGACAGGTCTCTGTGGTAGCTCTATAAAGTTTTGGACTTAATCACAGTTACTAATAAAATTTTGGACTTGATTGTAATTGTGATATAAGTTCAGGGATTACATGTATAATTAAATCAATCCTAAGCTAGTTGGACTTGGATGTCTTTTCATTGTTTGCAATCAGGACTCTTGTCATTGGTTGCAATCGGGATGCTTGTTATATTTATATCACATTGCATGTGATGTAAATTAATTCCAATTCATTCAGTCAAGAAAAAGAAAAGAAAATTCTGAAGTCTTTGTTTGACTCGAATTTTAGTTTCTTAGTTTTCTAGATTTGACTAGTCAAGAAATTAGTTTTTTGATTAAATTAAAAAGTGCCCACACGCCGATGTAATCTAGACTTGGAGAATACCATAGAAGGCTTGGACGTTGGGAGCACTAAGTTTGTGAATCAAAAGCAGCAAGTTCGTGAATCAGATCCAGACTAATATCGTTTATCGATTCAGGTATAATACTAATCCATTAGTATTTTAATTATAATAAATACATGAACATCTAGCAAAGATCCTGGTTTTATTGAATTAATTTTTTTTTTTTTTTTCTGGCTAATTCTCGTGCCAGTTTCCAACAACATCTTGTTAGTATTTTGCTTTGTATAAAATCATAAGTGTTGTGATGATTGCATTTAAAAATTTTGAAGTTGATTTGTGGAATGACACTGAAGGCTTTAGTTTCTGGCGCCAAAAATTGAGAGCTCTTTTACTACAACAAAGATGTGCTGCTGTTGTTGATTGTTCTTGGACAGCAAAAACCAATGCATATAGAAGGAAAGAACTTGATGAAATAGCATGGAGTTATATTTTTCTCCATTTTCAGATAGTGTAATTAGAAAATTGGGTGAAACCACCACATATGATACTTTATGGAAAAACTGGAAGATTTATATTTGTTAAAAACAATGCCAAATAAATGTTATCTCTTACGACTTGTCTATAATTTCATAATTGAAACATCCTCAAGTTTAAAGGAAAATATTGACAGATTTACTAAAATGATTCAAGTCTAATGGCTCTGCAACTTTAGCCTGTAATAATAATGGTGAAATGAATTGGGAAGTGTTGATGGCCTCTACTAGGAAGGGTATGGATGGATGGATACTTGATTATGGCGTACTTTCCATATGTGTTATGTTAAAGAATGGTTCACTGATTTTATAGAAGTTAGTGAAGGTCATGTACAAATGGAAAATGACATGAGTTGTAAATCAAAGAAATTGGAAAATTACCTTGCAACAACTGCATCACAATGGTTTTATCAAGTTCCTTTTAAATTTTATGAAAATTTTAACCACGCCAAAAATGAATAGCATCTATGTTATACAGGCAAAGCCCTTAGTAGGAAGTACTGCCATTGCCATTAGTTTAGAAAATAAAAGTCTTGGGTCTAGCAATAAAAGGCTAGGACATATAGGCAACAAAGACCTCCAAATTTTGAAAAATGAAGGGGTCTTTGGAAAAGATAATATAGAAAATTTTGAATTTTGTAAGGAATGTGTCTTAGGTAAACAAAACAATGTACATTTTATGAGTGGAACTCATAAGTCTAGTTCTATATTAGAATACCTGCTTGTTGATCTATGGGGGCCAGCATCTGCCAACACCCTTAGTGGATTTAGATTTTATCTTTTGATAATAGATGATTTTTCAAGAAAATTATGGACTTTCTTTTTAAAAACAAAATCTGATACTTTTCAAAACTTTAATAACCAAACAAATAAGGAAAAAAAAGTTCTTAGAATAGACAATGATCTAAAGTTTTGCAATCTTGAGTTTGATCTCTATCTAGGCATATAATTGTCACATATACTCCACATCAAAATGTTGCGACATAAAGAATGAACAAGACTTTATTGAATAAGGTTAGATACGTGCTTTTAAGCTCAGGTTTGTCTAAATCTTTGTTGGGAGAAGCTTTAAAAATTGCAACCTATTTAATAAACAGGAGCCCATCAAATGCTATCAACTTTAAAACCTCTGAAGTAAGTCTATTGATTAATCTATACTTAGAATTTTTGGGTGTGCTATTTTTTCTCATTAAGAGTAAGTGTAAGTTGGAACCAATGTCCTTAAAATGTGTTTTCTTGGGATGTAGTGAAGAAACAAAAGGGTATAGATTATGGGTCAAGGATCTAAAGAATTTTTAAGTTATAATTAGTAGAAATGTGATTTTCAATAAAAATGAAATGCCTTGTCTAAATAAAAACTATTGCATTATATATGAAAAAGAGTAAATAATCAAAGAAATAGAATTGACTTGCACAATTATAATGAAACTATGGAGAGAACTCAGATTGAGGTGAAGTCATCTCAATCTGATTTAGATCAGATTCAGAAAATATAGAAGAAGTTCAAGATCAAGAAGAAACCTAAATTTTAGCAGACTATCAATTAGCTAGAAATGGTAACAAAAATAAGAATCACATCCTCAAGAATAAGTAGTAAAGACGTTGTGACCTACTTTTTAGCTTTAGATCTTGTTAGCACATAACCAAGTTCTTATGAAGAAGTTGTGAGCGAAAAAAATTTAATGAGTTTTTTCAGAAATAACCACAATAAATAAAATATTTCTTAAAATACTGTCATATTTTTTTTATTCTAAAAATACTTTTTTTATTTTTATTTTTGTAACATTTGTTGTTACATTTGTTATTTTAGTTATAATAAATGTGTTACAAAAATAAAAAACGGTATTTTTAGAATTAAAAAAAGTTAAATAATATTTTTTAAATTATTTTATATTTTGTAGTATATGGTAAAATTATCACAAAATTCAAGCATGTGGCTTGATGTAATGCAATCTAAGATGGACTTTTTAATTAAAAACAAATCTTGAATTTTAGTTGATAAACCTAGACTGTAAATAGGTTTATAAGGTAATATATGGAGAGTCCAATCCACTACTGAGGGAGTGAGATATAAGGCCAAATTAATAGCTAAGGGATTCACTCAAATGGAGAATATATATATTACAATGAGAATTTTCACCTGTTGTAAAATATACTTCTATTAGAATTCTTCTTGCCTTAAGTGCTCAATTTAATTGAGAATTAGATTAGTTAGATGTTAAAATTGCTTTCCTAAATGGTGATCTTGATGAAATCATTTATATGTTAGAACCAATAGATTTTGAGATGAGATCTAAAACTGAAAAGGTTAGCTTGTTAAAAAGATCCCTTTACAGTCTTAAACAGGGTTTGAGGCAGTGGTATAAGATGTTTAACTCTTATATAGCTTGAGGTTTAATAAGAGTAGCTTTGATTCTTGTTTCTTTTATAAAGGCACTGGTGACAATAACTTTATTTATCTACTTTTGTATGTTGATGATATGTTGTTATCTTGTCATGAAAGAAAAGAAATTGAAAATATAAATGAAATACTGAAGTCAGAGTTTGAAATAAAAGATCTAGGGCAAGCAAAAAGAATTTTGGGTTTGAAAATCAAAAGAGATAAAAAAAAAATATCATTATCATTACAAAAGTCTCCGACTATAGAAAATTATAGCACTTTCTTCTACATAAACATATTGCATTGCTGCATGTGATGTTGTGAAAGAAGGAATTTGGCTAAGAGGTTTACTTGGTGAACTTGGTTTCAATGATGAAGCAATCAGGTTGTATACTGATAATCAAAGTGCTATCCACTTGAATAAGAATCCAGTTTACCATGATAAGACCAAACACGTGGATATAAAATTCCATTTTGTTAGAGATATGGTTGAGAAAAATTAGTAGACTTGATTAAGATTCCAACTCAATTTAATCTTTCTGATCTTGGTATAAAAGTATTTCCATTGAATAAATTCAAGAACTGTTTGAACTTCTTGAATATTACTGATCAATAACTTTTGCATTTTTTTTATTTGAGTTTTAACTTGTAAACTGATAATTGTTTTTGTTTTTCAGGTATTGATAAGCAAACAAAATCACAAGGTGATAAAGTTTCATGCACTAAAGATATAGTCATCTCTTCACCAAAGTGGAGTTTGTTGGGTTTGTACTTTAGAGTTGGGCTGAGATAGTGGGCCTGGTTAATGTGTCTTCAGGTAATCTATTGAAGAAATTAAAGAAGTGGCCCAAGTCCACTTTGCTGACTATTTTTTGAAAGTGAGTCATCTTAATCTGATTCTTACACGCATCTTGTTAAGGACGTTGGATCAATGGTTTGAAAGTTTGTTTTTTTCAAAAGGCTCTCCTCTTATGGCAGAAGTGCAGTCGTCCATTTTTGCTCTAATTTTTTTCTCAAATTATATTATTTCATCTTCATCTTCATCTTCTTTTCTTTTCTTTGTATATAAAAAATCTGAGTGATTTTCTTGTTAATAGAGTAAAGAGATGAATGTTTGTTTGTGTTCTATGTGAAGAGTAATTTCTGGTTTGTAAAAAACTTGTCAAATTTTGATATATTTTTAGTGTGGTAGATGTTCAACCAGTAGGTAGCGTTTAGAATAAGCGATGATCTGGACTTGTTATTGGGTGAAAAATCCTATGTGTTCTTTATCGTTTTGCTATTTTGTTGAAATTTAGATTATTGGGACCATTCATGGACAATATGACTTGATATTATTTCTTTGATGATTTTGATATTATTTTGTAGAATAATGTAAATAAATCTTGTTTCCTTATTGAGACGTGATAAGTACAATTTTTTACTTATTGGAGCTTGCAAAAAGGGATGATTATGAGTTATATTATTTTATTTCAGTTTAATTGCATGTTGTTTTCTTATTAATTTAGGAAATATTCAAATTCAAAGGTCAATCTGACGAAAAGAGAGCAAATAGAAGAGAAGGGACTCAAACTGCTAAGAAAAGATACTTCAGGGGCTCAGCATGCAAATATTAAAGGAAGAAAACTAGATCTGCAGCCAAGTTAACCATGCGATCACATGGTTAAACACGTCTGCGATCGCAAGGGCATAACGGGCACCAGTTTTGACAGTTTCCTAATAGGATTAGAATTCTACAACTCCAAATCGAATTCAACTACCTAGCACACGTCTTGGAGTCTTTAGAGAGCATTATAAAAGCCAGATAATAGCCAAAAAGAAAGACAAATTTTGGGAACAAGATACAAGTAGAGAATGGAAGATCAAGGCACGGGATTGAAGATTCTTCAGCCAAAGTCACAAAGTCACGGATTGTATTTATTCTTTCTTCTTTTTCTTTCGCCAGATCATGATGAATTCAATTATTGTCATAATTGACGAAATCATGTCCGGCTAAATTTACTTTTGTTAGGATGAACGATGAAACCTCG
Organism: Forsythia suspensa; assembly: GCA_023638005.1. Taxonomy (NCBI): domain Eukaryota; kingdom Viridiplantae; phylum Streptophyta; class Magnoliopsida; order Lamiales; family Oleaceae; genus Forsythia; species Forsythia suspensa. Next base: position 45,739,990 of record CM042673.1, on the reverse strand, counting down.
CGTTTTTAATTAATTAGAAGTTTTTCCTTTTTAGTAATTAATTGTTTTTGGGTTGATTATTCTTTATTCAGTTTTTCTATTATTTTAATACCTGATCACCATTAGAATATATTATGATCTATATTGAAGTCGAGAGATTCAATATAGATTAAGCACGTGGTATTGAATAACATAGGGTCCAATAATAGATAGAGATTACTATTATGCTTTATGAAATTCATGTAGGTGTTCTTGAGATTTTAATGCATGTGTTTATGTTCGGAGCTTAATTAGAGATAATTAGGTTCGCATAACATATAAAATTGATTGACCATCGAGAGAGGCTTTTAATTAATTTAGGAACTCCGATTTTCAATCCTAGGTAATTAAAAGCTAAAAAGTGATTAACGAGATAATTGATTATAAAACGTGTAGGTGGATTTGTGAATCCTAGTGTTGGTAAAATTCGAATTCATTCTCATCTTTCAAAGTTGCTTATTGTTATTTTCAATTTAATTAAAATAGTTAAATTAGTTTAGAGTCACACATCAAAATTAAATATGTGTTTCGTTTTATTGTTAGAATTTGAATTATAAATTAATTGGTTAAATTAATATCTGGTTCATCGTGGGTTCGACACTCTACACATCATTATATAACTTGTAAACGATCCGTCCACTTGCGGGATTTAAATCTCACAACAAGTTTTATTAATTGCTACGTTTATTTATAATTTGGCTTTTTAACAATTCTATTTAGTATTATTTATTTTTATTTTTATTTATATTTTCAATTCTTTGTGATACTGCTGAATTTTACCTGTTTTCTAAATTTTCAGGTGTTAAGTGTGTATACGTCGTACAAAAGATCTTGATCTATTTGATTTAGATCCAGAAATTGAACGGAGCTTTCACCGACGACAACGTGAAAAAAGAGAAAAGAAACAACAGCAGAAAAACACAATGGAGGATAACCGAATCCAGAATTCGTTACCTGCAGATGGCAGAAATAATCACCAACCAATAGCTGGACCAGTCGAAGTTAACGAGCGAGATATCCTTATGGGTGAGTATATGATGCCACCGATTATTGAGAATCGGTCCAGCATAGTCTATCCGCCTTATGGACATGATAACTTCCAGTTGAGGCCAGATTTGATGAATTTGTTTTCGAACAATCTGCCGTTCTATGGGATGACAGATGAAAATTCTCACTACAACATTTCTCGCTTCGATGAATACTGTGGAAATTTCAAATACCACGGTGTTAATGATGAGGCGCTTAAAATGAGGCTATTTCCACACACATTGAAGTATAAAGCTAGAGAATGGTTAGATTCTCTACCGCCTGGGAGCATTACTACTTGGGCGATCTCGATCCGAAATTTACATCGAAATATTTTCTCCAAATGAGTAAACAAACTGAAGTATAAAATTTCTAATTTCTAACAATCTGAGTTAGAAAATTTTCACGAGGTATGGGAAAGATTCAAACAACTGCTCCGAAAGTGTCCAAGTCATTGTTTTCCTTTAGCAGCTCAGAATCATTATTTCTACTCTGGACTAGCTATAGCCAGTCGTTCTTCAGTAGATTCTACAGCATGTGGCTCTATCTAAAATAGATCTGCCAGTGACCTTTACTATTTATTTGAAACCATGAGTGAACAATTTATTATGTGGCCAGAAAGAGGATTGCAGAAGAAAACAGCAGGAATACACGAAGTGAACACTAATTCACTTGTACGGGCGAAAATTGATGCATTGGCAAAGTAGATGGAAGCAATGAAATATTCTCAGTCAGCCAATATGGTTCAGATGTCCTTGCCAATATGTGTAACTTGTGGGGCAAACCATCAGTCATCAGAATGTCCTTTAACCAAAGTTGATATGTCATCACTTGACCAAGCTGCATATGCTCAGAACTTTCAGCGACAGCAGAATAATCCATACTCACAGACCTACAATCCTGGATGGAGAAATCATCCAAATTTCTCATATGGCAATACACAAAACATTCAAAATCCATCAAATCAAGGAAGACCCCAAGAAAGAGAAGGAGGATTAGAGGATACAGTTGCTAAATTGTCAGAACGCATGGAGTCTGCGCTAAAGGAGATGTAAAAAAGGACAGATGTCTCGATAAAGAATATGGAGAATCAGATTGGGCAGTTGGCTAAACTGTTAACCGAGCGACAACCAGGCACATGGCCAAGCAATACAGAGGTCAACCCAAAAGAGCAAGTCAATGCAATCACCACGAGAAGCGGATTTGAATTGCCAGAGATTCATGTGACTAAACCAGGTGTAGAAAATGAAACTGTGTCCAACAAAGAGAGAGGAAACAAACCATATGCAAAAGTTGCACAAGAAAACTAGAACTTTCCACTAGCTTATATTCCACCACCGGCTTACGTCCCTCCAATTCCATTTTCTCAAAGACTACGACAACATAAGCTAGACCAGCAATTCAAAAAATTCTTGGATGTATTCAAAAAGGTTCAAATCAACATACCTTTCACGATGCATTAGCTCAAATGCCTAGCTATGCTAAATTCATGAAGGACATTCTTTCAAACAAAAGGAAGTTGGAGGAGCATGAAACAATCACATAATCAAGAATACAGTGCCATATTGCAAAACAAGTTACCGCCGAAATTAAAAGATCTAGGAGTTTTAATATTCCTTGCACTATTAATAGTTTATTTTTTGATAAAGCTTTATGTGATTTGGGTGCTAGTGTGAATTTAATGCCTTACTCTACTTTTAAGCAGCTTGGTTTAGGAGAAGCAAAGCCAACAACAGTAACAATGTAGCTTGCAGATAGAACAATCAAACACCCAAGGAGAATAGTTGATGACATATTGGTGAAAGTGGGCAAGTTCATATTCCCTGCTGATTTTATTATTCTGGATATGTGTGAAGACAGAGAATGTACCACTTATTTTGGATCGACCTTTCTTGGCTACTGGTCGGGCAGTAATTGACGTTCAAAAAAGAGAACTTATGCTGAAAGTGAATAATGAACACATTACATTCAATGTGTTCAAAGCAATTAAATTTTCAAGCTCTTTAGATTCTTGTTTCGAGATTGATGCCACTGACCAGAAGGCAGGGAGCTTAGATGATAAAGTTGTTACCCAGCATCAGGATGCACCACTTAGAAAAGAAGAGTATGTGCAGAAAGAGGAGTTCCATCCGTTTTCTGTGATCAAAGCTGATGAGGAGGCTGAAATTTTCTTAGTTGAATTCGAGCATGGTGGCAAAACAAAATCATATCAATATGATAAGGAAAAATCAAGCTCGGAAGGTAAATAAAAATTGTTCCAAAAGTCGATCAAAGCAAGAAAAGCAAGTCATCCAAAGATCTATTCAAAGTGTCTTGAGCGATCATCACGACAAAGTCAAGCTAATGACTTTAAAGAAGTGTTCAATGGGAGGCAACCCATTTTTCTACCCTTTTATTTAAATTTTCGTAATTTTTTTAGATCTAGAATTTCAATTTACAATTTGCACGTTTTAGGTTCTTAGGAATTTAAAGTAGACTTTCAATTCTTAGGTTTTGAGGCTACAATCATCGTCATCTTGCATAAGCACGTTTTTCAATTATTTTAAATTTATAAAAAAAAATTGGGTTCAGAAATTTTGTACCATGCGATCGCATGGTATATCCCTCTGCGATCGCATGGCCTGGGCAGAAAACTTTCTGTCAAGATTTTATATTCTTCGCGATCGCAGGACATTTTGTCTTTGCGATTGCACTGCATTCGAGAAAAAAAAAATTATTTATTTTATAATTATTAATAAGTTCTTCTTTCTTTTCTTTTTAGGGTTACAACCTGTAGGCTGGTTGGATGACATTCAAACAAAGATTTTCGACCAATCTGTACAGATTTCTCATCCAGTTGATCTTATCACACATTTTCTTCCAGCACCATCTGATCTACCTCAGGGAAGTCTCTGATCTTTTAATTTTTACATTGGGGACAATGTATATTTCAAGTTTGAGAGTGATGGGCTAAAATGAAAAATTAATTGATAATTGATATTTGATTTTTAATTTATTTTCGTTTTAAAAAAAATTATATTTATTTGTTTGCATATTTATGTGATATGAATAGTCTTGCCGGCTAATGATGCAACTTTTATTTAGTTATTTCGCTTTAATCCATGACTTGTGAACAAATTATTACTATTGGTTAAATGTGAGACTATTTGACCATGTTTGATATTGTGTTGTGTCGGCCAGTTAAGATGATTTTTAACTATGTTGGTGCACTTAAGTTGAAAACAATAGGATACTCTGTTTGAACCTAAAAATCATCCGTATCTCGAACAAGTAACCAATATAGTGAGAAAGTGTGGTAATTAAACTGTGATAGTGGCTATCTAGGTTATGATTGATTCCATGTATGTTGAAAATTTGTGTGGAGCACTTTAGACCACTTTGAGGGAGCTAAGTATTGACCGAATGTTAGGAATCTAGTCCCCTAGCATGAACTTATTGTACGCAAGGAAAAAAAATTGTTATTATTATTGTTTAACTCTTTTCGTAGCATATTTGACTTGAGTGAAAAGGTCCTTAGGGGTTTCTAAAAATCCAATGTCCTAAGGTTCGAAAGACCTGGGAGTCATCGACCTTAAGCTCGTTACATGAGTCATTTAGAAAGCTTAATGGACTGAGATTTGCACCCTATTAATATCTTATAACTCTTTTGGTAGCCTATTTGACTTGAGTGAAAAGGTCCGTAGGGATTTCTTAAAACCCGATGCCCTATGGTTCGAAAAATCTGGGAGTCATCGACCTCAAGCTTGTTACATGAGTCATTTAGAAAGTTTAAAGGATTGAGTTTTATACATAAGATTTATATATATATATATATATATATATATATATATATATATATATATATTATATATATTAAAAATTTAAATAAATAATTTAATTTTTTTTATTTTTATTTACATCGATGAAAAATCTCTTGCAAAGTAAATTTGGAGATTAGATGACTAATGAGTTTGACTTACTTAGTGAAAACTTTCTGGTCGAAAGTGCTCATAAATTGGAGAATCTTCATATACCTAGGTTGTCATGGTTATTAGTTTTTTCAACCAGCCTTGAGCAAGAAAATAATAAGCGAAGTTTAACCTTTGAACCATAATCTCGGGAATTGAAAGAAAAAATCATTTTGGGAGAAAGTGTAGCTTACGAGAGGAAAGAAAAAGTTGACTAAGTGGTTGGACTATCACCACCATAGAATTTAAGTTGATCGATTAATCGCTCTCACACACACATCTCAAGTATGTCTTAAGTAGACTCACGTTTACAAGCTCAGATAACCCCGAACACTCGTCATAAATTATAAGTTTTTTCTTTTTGCAAAAGCTGAAGCAAGAACGGCAAGCTATTTATATTGTGAATTTTATTATTGTTTTTTTTTTTTAGTGCAAGATTATTTTTAGCTAGTTTATTCGAAGACGAATAAAAGTTCAAGTTTGGGGTGTTTGATAAGTACAATTTTGTACTTATTGGAGCTCGCAAAAGGGATGATTATGAGTCATATTATTTGATTTCAGTTTAATTGCATGTTGTTTTTTTATTAATTTAGGAAATATTCAAATTCAAAGGTCAATCTGACGAAAAGAGAGCAAATAGAAGAAAATGGACTCAAACTGCTAAGAAAAGATACTTCAGGAGCTAAGCATGCAAATATTAAAGGAAGAAAACTGGATCTGCAGCCAAGTTAACCATGCGATCGCATGGTTAAACACGTCTGACGATCGCAAGGTGGACCAAAAATCAGCAGAAAGCAAAACGATTGAACAATGCGATTGCAGGTAATTACATCATGCGATCGCAAGGGCATAACGGGGACCAGTTTTGGCAGTTTCCTAATAGGATTAGAATTCAACAACTCCAAATTGAATTCAACTACCTAGCACACGTCTTGGAGTCTTTAGAGAGCATTATAAAAGCCAGATAATAGCCAAAAAGAAAGAGAGACGAATTTGACGAAATTATGAGCACTTTCGACCTGTTATTGTCATAATTGACGAAATCATGTCCGGCTAAATTCAACTACCTAGCACACGGGTTGTATTTATTCTTTCTTCTTTTTCTTTCGTCGGATCATGATGAAGTCAATTATTATCATAATTGACGAAATCATGTCCGGCTAAATTTACTTGTGCTAGGATGAACGATGAAACCTCGCGTTTTTAATTAATTAATAATTTTTCCTTTTTAGTAATTAATTGCTTTTGGGTTGATTATTCTTTATTTAGTTTTTCTATTATTTTAATGTCTGATCACCATTAGAATATATTGTGATCTATATTGAAGTCGAGAGATTCAATATAGATTAAGCACGTGGTATTAAATAACATAGGGTCCAATAATAGATAGAGATTACTATTATGCTTTATGAAATCCATGTAGGTGTTCTTGAGATTTTAATGTATGTGTTTATGTTCGAAACTTAATTAGAGATAATTAGTTTCGCATAACATATAGAATTGATTGACCATCGAGATAGGCTTTTGATTAATTTAAGAACGCCGATTTTCAATCCTAGGTAATTAAAAGCTAAAAAGTGATTAACGGATAATTGGTTATAAAACGTGTAGGTGGATTTATAAATCCTAGTGTTGGTAAAATTCGAATTCGTTCTCATCTTTCAAAGTTGCTTATTGTTATTTTCAATTTAATTAAAATAGTTAAATTAGTTTAGAGTCACACATCAAAATTAAATCTGTGTTTCGTTTTATTGTTAGAATTTGAATTATAAATTAATTGGTTAAATTAATATCTGGTCCTCGTGGGTTCGACACTCTACATATCATTATATTACTTGTAAATGATCCGTCCACTTGCGGGATTAAAATCGCACAATAAGACGTACTTTGAGTCTTGGTGAAACATTTACAATATGGGATGTTCATGTTTTGGAAATCAACTCTAATTCATTTAGACTTTATGAGAATTATATGCTCTACAATAATTCTTTGGTTCTTAGAGATGTGTTTCCTTATTCTATATATTTTGATCTTCCTCTTATGAAAATATGATTTGATGTTATAAGAACAATAAAGTGATTCTTTAATGTACAAATAATTACCTTTTGTGTTTATATAATTGAAGATTTTCCATAGACTTCTGAACACGCATGAAAATTTTACTTTGAAAAATTCAAATTTTTAATGATCTAAGATTTTAGTTCTGCTGGTCTATATATTTAGAATTCGACATTCCTATAAAGTCATCCAACTCTGACACGAACATGTAGATACTTACATAGCACAATCAGACGTATCATAAAGTGTTTTTGTTTTGACATTGTATTCTAAACAAAAAAATAAATCTTTTTTGACGGGTGTTCATTAAGTCTAAATTCATCTAAGTTGATCTAAAACGTCAAGATTTTCTAATGGAGTTGTTCTTTGTCTAGAACAGTTCTTAGACTTGCAAAAATTCAAGCGTCTTCTTGATTTTTGTGTTGTGTTGTTTTTGTTGCTAAAGTTGGAAGTTTTTTTTTTTTTTTTTTTTTTTTTAACAAGGGCATGGGTATAAGGATCACAAGTGTTGACCTGTTATAATCCATAAGAAAGATGGATTGGCGATTAGCAGAAAGGGGTCCTTCTCTAGTTCATAATGGTGGATCGAAATTATAATCGGAGTGATGTAAAAATCAAGTCTAGAGATCTTGGTTCCATTCTTGCGGCAATGAAAATAAAAACATGGAGTTTTGTTATGTTATTATTTTTTGTTTAAAATTTTAGTTGGATGCACGGAACTTTTGTAAACTCAAAAATCGTTTGATTGTAACTTTCGTGTTTTAGTGAATTTTTTGCAGGTCAAATAAATGCTTCCTCAATGGAAGTTTTACCATCTTATATCTTTACTTTCTGTCATCGCAAGTCTTATTGCACGAACTAATATTTAAATAATCTAATAAAATGTTTTGTCGATAATCGTGAACATTTTAAAAATGTTTTAACATTTAGGATGTGTTAAATTTTGATTAAAATTAAATTTTATTGTAAAAGTTGATGAAATGTATGATTGAAAAGTTGTGGGTCCCATAAATTATATGGATAAAATTAATTATTGACTTTCACTTCAATTTTTTATCAAAATTTTAAGTGAAATAAAACGGGGCCTTAAAGTTTTGCATGCAATTAAGTTGAACAATTATAGTATCCAACACAATATGAAAATTGGTCTCGTACGTAACAAGTTGAATTAGTTTTGTGTTAATATTTTTCTGAACATCTAAACATTGTGATAAACAATTTATCTATTTGTCTTGACATTTGCCAAATTATTATTATTATTTTTTAAAATTGATAGACAACGTATTCAACCCATTCTAAGTTGTTTTACACTAGAGCTACAACTTACGAGTGGTATCAAAGCGGTTCACTTCATTTTGAGTTATATCTAGTCATTGATGGCACTGCTACTAGACTGTCTACGCTTGATATGGTAATTATTGTCGTTCAAATTCATATGAAAACTTACAAGAACATGGACATAAGCCTCCCGTCATAACTGAGAATAATGAAACTAAACCCAAGCAAATTGAATAATGAATTGTTGCTGAATTTATAGTATGTTTAAATTATTTTTTAAGTGCTTATAAATTGTTAATCTTATAGAATGTCTTAATAATAAGTAATTAGTTAACAACAACAATGTAATAGATCAATTTAGGTAAAGAAGCACTTTGAATGATTTGATATATATTTACTTTTGTTGATACTAATCATCTTTGTCTTATTTCTACTTGTGAGAATGCTTAAAAATGGAATATACTTCAAGATGGAATATAGAAGAAAAAAAAGATAAAAATGAGAGAAGATAAAAAAAAAATTGAGAATATGAAAATCTTTAAACACTTAATATATAAAATAACATAATAGTCTCAACCTTTAAAATTGCATTTTAGTTATCAAAGGCGAAAATCGTTTAGTTGAATATTTCTTAAATCATCTTTGCCTCTTGTTACCATCCAATTTTGGTAAAGCCTCCACGTCGCCAAGAAAGTTCTAATAAAAGTCTCATCTAGGCCTTTATTTTTCCGGCTCTACAAGTTCAGTTTTGTTTTTAAAATCAAAGAACTTCAATTGCCGGCTCTACAAGTTCAGTTTTGTTTTTTGAGGCTCTACAAGTTCAGTTTTGTTTTTGAACTTCAATTGCCATCTAATAGTTTCACGCTTGGCTAAACACTTTCTAATTCACGAGGGATTCTCCCAAATATAATAAATTTAATTAAGAGTTGAATGTTTTACTTAAAATTTATCTCCTGGCAGATCCGTCGGAGTGCCAACGATCGAGGTGCCTAACGGTCGTCCCTAGTGTGCGTAATATACGAAATTGGCGGAGGAGTGACTTGGAGATCTGTTGGCACGTGAACTAGTGCGGTTCGTATATCAACACCTCTTATTACCATAACTTCATATAGTTTATTCATGAAAACGGACTTAATTACACCCTAAGGGTTTGTTTGTTTTTAATTAAAATTTTGTTAAAAAAATTGAAGTTAAAATCAACAATTAATTTTAACTACACATTTCATAGACCTACAACTTTTCGACCACACATTTCATTAACTTTTATCAATTTTTTTTTTAAAAATCTGATTTTAATCAAAATCAAATACACTCTTATTACATTAATTTGAAAAAATATTCAAAAAGTACTCTTTTTATGATTTTTTGTACTTCTTTTTCTTAAAAAAAAAAATTAGTTCACTAAATTGATATACAAGTAAGTTTGGCCAGGGGCGGATTTGGCATGGGGTCCATGGGGGCCATGGACCACACCCATTTAACAAATTTTTTATTTTTAATTTTTTTTTTATAGTAAATGGTCCACATTTGATTTTTACACTTTCCTTTTTATTTTCCCAACTCCATTTTTTAGTCATTTATTTTATCAAAAATGAAAGATTAAAAATAGTGGGAGAAATCACAAAATCATCAAATTGAAGTCTCACAAAATTTATATTAACAAGTGTGAAAGACTACTCTTTTTTTTAATTAAATAGATATTTCTAATTTATTCGTAACTTTGCTATATTTTTTTGTTTTTGAAATGGAGATGGGTGGTCAATTGATTAATGATTGTTTGGTTGATTTGTATATTGATATTTGTGATGTAAATTTGCAAATTAAATTTAATTATTATATTTTACTTGTAGATTGATTAGATTGTCCAAAAAAAAAAAATTTGACCCCCCATCAAAGCCCCCTCCAAATTTTTTTTTTTCCCCTATTAAAAATCCTAGATCCGCCACCGAAGTTTGGCAATGCTAAAAAAGTGATGTTTAATGTTACGACTTACGATAATCATGTTTAAATTTTAGTTTGAGGATGATATATAGAGAAAAATAAGCGTTATAGAAAAAAAATTCAATTTATAATTCTCAACCTTTAAAAATGCGAATTTGCAAATATTTCAAATTCAAACATTTATTTTTTTCGGCTTTGAGTTTTGTTTTTGAACTTCTTAATTTGTCCGAAAAAGAAATGGCGCTCTTGACCAAAAGATTGTAAATCGGGATGTGCTTGATTCAGCGTTTGTGACAACCCCTGAATGTATATCTTTATTTCAAATGACGGAATCGAACCTCGTGTAGAGGATAATCGCCACTATCTTACCAACTATCTACGTCCCCGTACTAGCTTTTTTTTGTTTTAATTTGAATACCTAATTGTTTTAGTTAAACATGTTTAATTGTTGATAATTTGACATTCAGTAAAACTATTATTTAATACCAACATAATTTCTATAGTAGACCGATGAGTTTTAATTTATATATTTAATATTTATTGAAACCTATGAGACTGATAATTGTTACTAATATAAATTTATTGAGTTCGCCGCCCGCCAATTGCCTAAAATAGATTATATGATTTATTCACATTCAAATCAGTTACTAAACACGTCGACTTCACCAAGTTGCATGCTGCTTACCTGTTGATTCGCTGACAAATTGACACGTGTATTTTTACTATAACAAACTATCCACGTGTCAGGAAACTACCTACTTGAAAAACTCAACTTGAAACGTCCTGGGGCCCATTTTCGATCTCAATCACTTGATTTTATTCCTTCATTTGCGTACCGTTGGAAGTTTCTTTTTGGACCTTTCTGCAAAGTTTTATCCACAAACATCATTAATTTTGGTGACGATATCGAACATCGGATCCCGCATTATTCTTTCATTAACAAGTTTATTATTTCTAATTTCTAAAAATAAACAAATTATTCTTCAATTTTAATAGTTTTAGTTTTACACTACCTCTAATTTTAGCAATTGTCTAACTTTTTTATTAAATCATTATAAATATTCAACTAATTGTACAATTATAATAAAATATTCTCGAGACAATAAATTAGAACCGATTGAACGATTTAGACTCTATACTAGGCTAAATCTGTTATCTCTTTAACTGTCTCTCAATAAATCTTAACACCAAGATCCTTTTAAACCTAACCACATTTTTGAGGTGCAAAATCTAAATTTTGATAACTCAAAATTATAGTAAGGTGTCAAAATGTTATTAAGGAGACAACTAAGAGCATCTTCAATGCCACGAAAGCAAAATAATTAATGTTAAAAATTTTATAATGTAATTTGACAATGATTCTATCAAGCTGATGCGGTAAAGAAAAAAAACAAACATTGTTTAGAACTATACTTAAATTCAAAAACTTTGTTAAACATGCTAACTTAGCAAGTTTGTATTTCATATTTAGATTTAGATTTTATTTTTAAAAAAATAAAAGACATTTAGACAATATTATTGAGTTTTAGATAAAGTTCATTCGATAGTAATTTAGATTTGAATGTACATTTATTAGTTATAGCATCGTGGGCTTTTATAAGCCTGATTTTCAAAAAACACAAGTATTATCACCAAACTTCTTATTAGATCTAATGGTCAATAGTAAAGCATTTTCTTTCTGTTGCACTTGACACAACTTAAGTATCAACCCATCGAATGGATTGGAGACGATAAAGATAGGACGTGCCTCATATAGTATGTGATTGAATAAGGTAGGACATCATCATTGTTAATTATTCTACAATTATCTCATCAACGAAATCATTATTCATATCTTATTTAAGTTAAATGATGTGTATGATGGATTGATTTGCAAACTTCATTTTATTTAATTTTTTAGCCTTATTTTATTTTATTTAGACCTAAACTATACGGTATTGGACTATTTATTAAAAAAAATTAATTATTTTAGGCTATTTACAAAAACACATAATTATTCTAAGTTTAGCCAAACATGCTCTAATACAATGGACCTACCAAAAACACCAAGAGCCCATTTGATTTGTGAATAAAATTATTTATCTGAATAAAATTTATCTAGATAATAATTATTCGGATAAAAGGTTTATCATTATCCTATTTGGTTCAACTAGGTATAAGAATGGAAAAAGTCACTCTTAGAATGGTGGTTATATTCACACAATATTTTATATAAATGCACCATATTTTAATTGCATCAGAAGTCTTTAACTTTTATTTATTGTCACATTTATGTCTTTAACTTTTTTTCATCGAATTCTTATATTTAACATTCTATTAATTAATACATCTTATTCCTACTATCGATTTTTGTCCAAAAATTCTATCAGTTTGCTTTAAAATGAGAGACAAATATTTAATCGAAATTTTGCATTTATTTATTTTTTTGCTTATTTAAAAATACGAGGAAAAAATTAGTCTTTTTGTTCCTTCTTAATGAAATTTTTTGACAGGCAGAGATAATATGTGATAATTAATAGAAGGTCAATGATAATAATGCGATGAAAAAATATTAGGGACGTAAATATAATAATAAGCAAAGATTATGGACCTTTTATGCAATTTAATTGTGGTGCACTTATAGAAAAATGTGGTGTAAATATATTTAGCCCTCTTAAAAGCCAATATTTCATTAAAAAAAACAATTCTACCATTATACTTAATTAAAAAAAGTACATAAAAAACTAAAAGAAAAAAAAAAGGTGGAGAAGGCGGCGAATGACTGGTGCATGGCAGGTGGTAGATGTCGGGCGGTGACGATTATCTTAGGATATGGATGTCCAAAAATAGATTTTTTTGTATATTACAAAAGGTAAGTTCTATTTTTGAAAAAATTGAGGAACATTTTATTTAGATACAAAAATTTGTCTTCCTCTTTCGAAGATAAAACTTATCTTTATTTTTTATTTAAATTGTTATCCGTATAAAAAATTATTCGAATATCAATTCTGCTCAAATAAGATAAGAAAAATTTTATATGTTACTTTTATCTATTGATTATATAACAAACAGGTCCTAATAGTCTCAAAACCCAAAAATTAAGATAAACGAAATCTATAACGGGTGAATCACGCTGCAGTTTTGTCAAAATTAACATAGGACTAGTAGAGAGAGAGAGAGAGAGAGAGAGAGAGAGAGAGAGAGAGAGAGAGAGAGAGAGAGATTTTACAAGTGGTTCTAACATAAAAAGTTGACAGAGATGTGACTTTTTAATGTTGTTTTCATATCCTTATTTTGGAATTGACATGATTCACCACTACCAATTTGCTTTAAATTACTGTACTTAGGTCATCAACTTGCATGAATTATTTATTTGTGAAATTATTCTTGTGGAGATGTTGATTCTCTACTGGTGGGTCATGATCATATGATAATTTTGTCTAATTAATCCACTTGCTAGTTGTTATAAATAATATATTTTTTATCGGGATAATTAAGGACGAATCAAAATAGAAGCTATTTTTTCTATTTGGAATCAAATTAATATATGAAAAAACATTCCGTATAAAAAATAAATTTTTCCATATTTTTTCCCTACACTGAAAAATAATAATTTTTGAGTCAAGAGGTCTCCTTCCCGAGGAGCCCCTAAATTGAGGTTCATAAGTTTCGAATATAAATTCGTTTGAACGAGCAAAATGTAGAAAATCAAAGTAACGTATGAAGGTATCAACTAATTCAGTGCCATTTGACGTGCATCGTGTTGGGCTAGATTTTACACGTATAAAATTATGCGAGCACAAACTTATGAGGGTTCACTTTTTTATTTATTTATAATTATTTTTTCTATGTTTAGATTATTAGATATAGGCCTCACATGGCATGTTCACAAGCTCAGCACAACGTAACCTCAGAGGCTGGCCAGTATACGGCGTGGCATGTTCACTACATAAATGCTCAAATATTCATTCCTATTCCAATTCTATAACTAATTACGATTTATACTTGAAACTTCAATGATTATTAGATATTCTAAACCTCAGTTAATTTTAAAAGATAAGTTGAGTTATGTTTTTCGTACATATATCGTATTGGTTGTTTTATCACTAAATTTTTGTTGCATTGACGGATTAATTTTTATTATCAAATGAAAAAAATGTTAATGCAGTGACACCACCTTTAAAATGACGTTATCTATTTGCTAACAAGTAGCGATGTGTCTAAATGTAAAAGTTTAGTGAAGAAGCAACTAAAAGGGGACAACAAATCTCAACTACTAAAAAATACAATCAAGCTCAACATTCGATGCACACGTTATTTTAAATTAATTTGGTCCTAGACTTTTACATTATTTAGCCTCTCATTTTAATCATATTTTAAGGTTAATTATGATTTATTTATAAAGTAGATTTATGGTACTATACAATATTAAGAGAGGTAAATAAACTCAATTCATGTCTAATACTATATACAAAAAACGACCATAAAATATAATCATTAATAGAGTCAGAATACTTACTTTAAAATTAAAAATTATAAAAATAAACACTCATGATTTAGTCACTAATTTATTTAGCGAAATTATGACAATTTCAAATTGTGTAATGCCAACTAACACTAATCGTTTAATATCAGTTTATGTGACAATATAATCTAGTACTGTTTACAAATGATTGACATAAAAAATATTACAATTGATCACTAATTATAGATATCATATAGACTGTACTGAACATTTTAGTACTAAATAACATTATTTGTTTATATCGAGTAATGCAAGTTTAGGTGGCCGTACAAAAGCACAAGAGTTGATACATAGCATTACTTTTTTAAATTGCTCAAGTAAGACCTCATACAATACATGCTAATGATAATTAATATGTTTAAATGTAGGGATATAAACTCTATTCAAAATAGCATATCAATTAATGTCACTTAAACTGCTGATTATTAGCAGTTGTGATAGATAGTACTAGAACATCTCCAGTGCATTCTATGAATTGTTATTTAACTGGCACAAATGTTTAAAGACTTTTAATTTATGTAGCATTGATATATAATAAATAAACATTCAAGTTTAAATTTATTTTTAAATACATTTTATGGATTTATGTCTAATTGTATTTTATTTTATTAAATAAAATAAAATTTATATTTAAATATGAATAGGATTGAGTTAACATATATAACAGAACTTCTAAATTTAGAGATTATTTTTTTTTTTTCCTTGCTACGCCATCTTTATAAAATCTTTGATAGTTTAAGTATCTATTGAAAAAGAATATTTTTAAATATTATTTATTTTTATTTATGTGACAAATTCTTATTAACAATCCACAGCTTGCATTTCATATTCTCTTATTATGATTCATGTTAATTACAATCCACGTCATTTCGAACTGAAAGTGAGTAAGTAAAAAATTGGCACTTCGTACTGACCCGCGTGTACCCAAAACGTGCCTTCGAGTCTACAGCCCTCCACGTCCTTTATTTCTGTAGAACAGCTATTGGTTCTGTTTCTAGAGAGAGAGTTGCAGAGGAAAAGGCAAAATTGATAACGAAGTCGTGGCGAGGAATTTCGTTGCCACGTGTAACACCATCCAATTCTAGAATCCAAAATTAACCACGACGCGTGTTCCCCTGTCCTATCCTCAAACAAACAAACAAATAACTCCATCTATTAATTTATTTTTGTCCTAGTTATTAGTTTCTATCTTGAATGAGGGAAGAACTCAAAATTTTGGACTCTTTTAATTTCTAAAAATTATAATACAAATTTTTTATAATAATTTTAGAAGCTTTAATTTTAATTTAATTTACAAAAACATGGTTTTCAAAATGGCCTCCAATTAATACAATTTACTTTTTTAGATAATTAATTTTAGGGTAAATAGTATTGAGAGTCCCTAACCTTTGAACCTTGTGACGATGAGGTCCCTAACCTTCTATTTCTAACCCCCGAGTCCCTAACCTTTAAAAAACGCGCGAACAAAATCCTTCTGTTAAAAAAATTGTTAGTTTGACAGTTAACTAGTCAAATTTTACGTAAAATAACAAATTTACCCTTTTCAAATTAAAATAAAAAACAAAGAAAATAAAAAAATAAAGAAAAAGTTACAATCAAGTCCCTCACCAACTTCTTCTTCTCAACCCACCTTTACCAACTCTGGCGCCGGCAAGAATCACCATTCACCTTCACCAACTCCGCACAAAACCCACCCACACCGCAAGAGAAAAAATCGAAAATATTGTCAGCAAGGAAAACCATTTTCCCTTCGCCTTCAGCAAGGAAAAATTTGGGCCATTTCTTCATCCAACAAATCCCAACCACCTTCAGCCCTACTTCTAATATCCACGCAGAGGTTTCCGAGAGTTGCCACGTCGAATTCCTTAACTCCGACGGCTTTTAGTTTCTTGTCTTCCACGGAGCCATTGCAAAAGCTTAGAGAATTAAGGCGCATTTGGGTACCGAATTTCAATTCGGTGCAATTCAAAACCGAATAATTAGAGCAATTATTTCTCCTTAATCTAGTTGTTTGGAGGTGTGTAGATAAGAAGATAATAAACCATTATTGGTTCTAGGAGTAATTGAAATGAGAGAAGAATGAAGAGAAATTGCGGCCTGATTACGCATCCGTAATTCAATTGGGAAGAAAAGTGTAATATGAAGTAATGAATTGCTGTTAATTACGCTCTTGAAATATATTACGATTGGGAAAATTTGAAGAAATTCCAGATATAAAAGCATAAATTTACTTAGCAATGGTGGACCCAACCACCGTGACGAAAAATATCCAAGAGGCGAGGAAAAGCTTAGCAATGGTGGACCCAACCACCGCACGGAAAATACCACCGTCTACTTCAATCCGAATCTGACTCAGATTTTTGAAAACACCTTGACCCGATCCATCTTCCATAGGGTCAGTAGGGGGTTGATTTTGGAGGAAGAAATGGGAGGAGTTGCACAGCGTGATTCTGACTTTTTTTTTTTTTGCTTTTGTTGGATTAAAAAATGGGAGGAGTTGCACAGCATTTTCGATTTTCTCTCTTGCGGTGGGGGTGAGTTTTGTGCGGAGTTGGTGGAAAAGGAGTTGGTGAATGGTGAATGGTGCTTCTTGCCGGCGCCGGAGTTGGTGAAGGTGAATGCTTCTTGTCGGCTCCGGAGTCGGTAAAGGTGAGTTGGAGAAGAAGAAGTTGGTGAGGGACTTGATTGTAATTTTTTCATTATTTTTTTATTTTAATTTGAATAGGGTAAATTTGTCATTTTACGTAAAATTTGACTAGTTAACGATCAAACTAATGAATTTTTAACAAAAGGACTTTGTTCGCGCTTTTTTAAAGGTTAGGGACTCGAGGGTTAGAAATGGAAGGTTATGGACATCATCGTCACAAGGTTCAAAGGTTAGGGACCCCAAAGACTATTTACCCTTAATTTTAACTATTCGATTTGCATTCATGCGACTAAATAAAATTTTATTTATAACAAATAAATAATCGATTATATGAATTCATTTTTAGAATCCCATTAAATTCTATTGTTATTTGTTAATAAATATATTGTAAATATTTTTAAAATTGTATTAGTTTGAATTTACTTTCTTTATTTACGTTTTATATTA
The DNA here is from genome assembly GCA_023638005.1 of Forsythia suspensa. Classification (NCBI taxonomy): domain Eukaryota; kingdom Viridiplantae; phylum Streptophyta; class Magnoliopsida; order Lamiales; family Oleaceae; genus Forsythia; species Forsythia suspensa. The sequence goes on along the minus strand of CM042673.1, from coordinate 45,722,124 downwards.
AGATAAAATAAAAAAATTCGTTACGTGTATATTAATATTCTCCAAAAATAATATTAAATACATGAGTATACTTTTATTTTATTTTTTTTACAAGATGAAACATTTTATTTAGTATCAAAACTTGGTAAACCATAAATGAATTTTTTCACTAATTTTTATTATTATTATTATTATTATTATTATTATTATTATTATTATTATTATTATTATTATTATTATTATTATTATAAGTAGTGAATTATACAGAATGTGTGAATAAAAAATAGATAAAAGTGGTAAGTCTTCCGAAATGTGTAAATAATTTAAAATTACATGTATTAAATTTAAAAGGAAAATTTATAATTTTCGTCCTCAACATTTCTAATTTGTTACTAATCTTTCTCCAACTAATTTTTATACTACCAGACATCACCAACATTTCAATTAATTACAAATAATGTCTCTAATGATAATGACGAATTCGCAATCTTCTTTAAATAAACAAAAATAAAAAAAAGTTAAAAACAACAAAAAAATTATAAAAAATTATAAAAAATCTCTCATAACTTTTCAAAAAGTATAAAAGATAAAAGTATCTTATTTACCATGCCCCCACCTCACATAACCTCATCCCACCACAAACAACAGGATGTGATCATAAGGAAGAACATAATTCAAGATTCATAGTTTTAAATTTTAAAAACACACATTGAGAAAAATAAAGATTTTCATAAGAATATTTCAAGAAATTAACTTGAAGAGCAAGCTTTTTTGACCTAAGATTCAGAAACATCAGGGTGATTCTTAAGAGTCTTTCATGGATCACTTATAATAGAAGATGAATAAACACATAAAATTCTAAACCCATTTTTTACATTCTTTTTTGGAATCTTTGAATTAAATCCAAGAATCAAGACGTGAGAACCACTCCACGAAATAGTCATTAAGAAAAAAAAAATTCTTCAAGATTTTTAAAACTCATAATGCAAAAATAAAGAATCGGTGTTTATTTTTATATAGATCTTGGATTAAAGTAAAAATACAATGAAAATGAAAGAAACTCATTTCACCATTTCTAGCTGCAGTGCAAATGTAGTTGATCCCGAATTTGATGAATTTTTGGTACTAATAAATACTTAATAACATATTTAAAAGAAACTTTTCACAACTAAAATCTACCATTAGTGAGAGATTGAGGGTTGTGGTGCGTTTGTGGTGGCGTAGAGACGGTGACGGCGTGGAGGTGATGGATGTGATGGGATGAGGGTGCGTAGGTGGGGATATGATGTGTGAGAAAGAAGATACTTTGTATTTTTGAAAAGTTTTGGAATTTTTTTTGTAATTTTTTTTTGTTTTTAACTTTTTTTTTTTATTTATTTAAAGGGGAGACAAATTCATCATTATCTATTAGTAAAGATGTGATTTGTAATTAATTGAAACATTGAAGATGTTTAGTGTTATAAAAATTAGTTAGAAATAATATTAGTAACTAAAATTGCAAATTCCTCAATTTAAAAATTTAGACCACGGGATTGATGTGTCACACATGCCCTTACGAGCATTAATAAGAGGAGACTGGAGATACGAGGACAAGACGCCTGTTTTGTGAGTACACCTGGAAATCCGGTGGTCTCAACCACGTGGACGTGGGTTTACCCGAATTCCTCTTAATGTTACCATGTGTCATTTTCTTGATGCATTTGCGTTACAAGTTGAAGGTCTTTTTCGTCATTTTACTCTCTAAACTTTTCCTATATTTCCTATATATTTCTTCCTCTTCCTCTCTCTCATGGCGCTCTCTCTCTCTCTCTCTCCAACTCGCCATTTTTTCTTCTCCAAAATTCAGAATTGCATTCCGTTTCATTTAAAATTCTACAACATTAGCGGATTATAAGAAGAAAATGTATTGAAACTCAGCGTTTGAGCACATTTTTTATTATTTTCTTCTTTTTTTTTTTCTGATTTGTGGGGAAAACGAACCCCACTTTAATTTCACTTCAAACTGAAGTTTTTTCATCTGGGTTTCGTCAAAAACTGATAATTTTTCAATTATACTTCATGAATGATGGCGGAATCTCAAGAAAATGTAGAAAATTTCCATCTTTGTTTGCATGGTAATGGGTTTTCAAGAGATGCTTTGCACAATTTCGTGAATGAAGAAGAACAAGAGGCGGTTGAAGAAATAGAGTTGAGTTTGGGTCTATCATTGAATGGAAGATTTGGAATGGATCCCAATAGGGACGCTAAAAAGCTGAAGCGCTCGTCTTCCATTTCAAACTTGGTTTTTACAGTTGATGCTGGTGGCACTTGGGGTAATGGAGCGAGTGGGGTGGCGTTTGAGGCGCACTCCCCACTGACGAGGACGAGTTCCCTGCCGGCAGATCCTCCCGAGGAGTTGCGGCGCAGGAAGGAGTTGCAGTCGATGAGGCGGATGGAAGCGAGGAAAAAGAGAATGGAGAAGTTAAAGAATGTGAGAATTGGCAAAGAAAAGGAGAATTTTAATGAAGAAAATGGGTTTAATAGATCAAATGGAGTTGCAATTGGAAGCGCTGTTGGTAATGGGACTGTTAATGGCGTAATTGGATCAAAGGAGAGAGTTTCTTCGGGGATTCCGGAGTTTCAGAGTCAACATGCAGAAGGTATATCTGACCTTTTCTTTTTCTTTTTTTGGCGGTGGATTTTAATTATAATGTTTTGTTTATATTATGCAGTTTGTGCTACTTTAATTTAGTTGTCTTAAATGAAAATGTTCTTACTTTTGTAGGGTTGATCGGTGGGTCTCTGGGGTGGGGACGGGGGGCAGGGCTTGTAGTTTTTATTTATTTTATTTTGGACTGGTTTGCTTACTAACGTGTATTTGAATGGTTTTCGACTTTCGTTTTAGCTCCGAACTTCAACCAAATGTTTTTCTCTACTGTGTCTGCCTTGAATGCTGTAAATGTTTATTTACTTGTTGCTTTTTTGGATTTTGCTTTTCCGCATTAGCTCCGAGCTTCAATTGAATGCATTTCTTTACCGTTTCTGTCTTGAATGTTAAATATATTTCTTAATTTGTTACTTTTTTAGATTGTGCATTTCCATGTAGCCATGGATCAGTCCTTCCGGAGTTCTTTTCTGTAGTTAGAAAGATTTGCGTCTTTGGACACCAAAGATACCATTTTTCCATCACAGTCTACCCACACCTCTTGAATTGCTAGAGATCCTATTTTCCATTGTAGTCTAACTACACCTCTTGAATCACTATTCGTCCAAATTTTCCATCATAATCCAACTACACCTCTTGAATTACCAAACATCCATATTTTTCATTATAGACTAATTCAACCTCTTGAATAACCATACATCCCTATTTTCTATTGATTGGTCATTTTCCATTCTACCAATTAAATCCAGCGGAAATATTCGAAATTGACAAAAGAAAAGAAATTCTGGATATTAATCTATCTTTTTATAAGATCTCATGAATTTGAATTTTGTTTCCTTTCGGCACGGAAAACGGAAGGGGCTCTCGAATTGGGCACCGAGATCCAATGAATACAATAGGACGTATATATAAACAAAATGTGTTCTTTTATGGATCCTATTGGATTTCATTTGGAGAAAGAATATTGTATTGGCTATGCTATCAAAAGCATTGGATGAATGTCAAGGAAGAAATCCTATAATTTCGGTTGCTGCTTTTTGGGTTTGGAAAAGTGTGGATTTTCAATTCACCCACATTACCCTTCAAGATCCATTTCAATCTTTTGAAGACTAGATCCAAAAGACTATAATTATCCCAATGGATTTCTCTTGGAGAATGAATGTTGTGGGAGTCGTGTTATTAGAAGCTCGGGGAAAATTCTTGACAAGGAGTCCTATAATTCTCTTGAAGATCAGAATGAGTGACAAGCGTGGATTTGCAACCCTGCTTGTGTCACCATTCAATATATCCATTTTAAATCTTTCGAGAGCATGTCCAAAAGCTACTCTTTATAGATGTCATTGGATTTTACCTGGAGAAGGAAATCTATATCCCAGAAGTCCTATGGAATACTTAAGAAAGGAATCCTATTTTGCCTTCGTTTTGGAGAAGTGTAAATTTTCATCCTACTATTCAATATTTTCATCTTGCGATGAGATCTATTAGAATCTTCTGAAGATAGGTTCACAAGCTACTTGAGATGAATGGTATTGGATTTCATTTCAAGGAGGAGTTTGCCAGAACCTCCGAGAGAATACACAAGGAGGATTCCTCCAATTCCATTCGCTTTCTTGGTTTTGAAGAAGTGTGGATCTTCAACTCCTCTCACACCATCCTTCAATATTTCTCTACTGCAAAGAGATATGCTTGAAAGATTGGTCCAAAAGCCACAATTGGGTATTTAGAGCAAATGAACGCTTAATGCGTTTTCATTGCAATAATTGTAATTGGTTATTACTCTTTTTAAGTCCCTTATATTGTCTCTATTTGATTCATTATAGATGATAATGCAAATTAATGTTTTTATTTAGGGTAAATGTTGAGTCATGAATTTAGTTGTATTACCATTTCGGACACCCCAACATTGGCATATAAAGTACGAATGGATATAACACATGAATTGAGGAAGATGCTCATTCAAAATTTATCGTATCCATTCCATCACATTGTGTCGTGCAATGGATCTATTTAATTGAAGACGTGACAATTGCACGTGGATGCCTACGTGGTAAACTCATAAAAGTGACCATTCACGTGTGAAGTATGAAAGTACAAAAATAATAATTTTAAATTTCCTATCGTCATTCTCCGTTCGCGCAAGTCATTCTCTAGCACCTCGAGTTGAAAGCCTCGGGAGAACTTGGAGCATCATTTTACATTTGCAATCGGATTCATATTTCAAATCACATTCGCAAGCTATCTTGGAATAAATGAGCACAAAATGTAGAGGCATATTCTAACCATGTTTGTTTTCCATCCCTATACTCCCATATCGCAAAACATGGAGAACCTCAAATCATCACTTGTAAGCTAGCTTGGAATGAAGAATTTCTAATTCACTTTTTAAAAAAAAAAAGTGGCAACATGGAGAAACACTTGTAGACTTGGTTCGCCATATGAAATTGATGAAAAAAAGAAAAAAAAGAAGAGAAGATAATTAAAAGATTAAAAGAATGGCTTTCTTCCCTATAAACCATACTATCCCGAAGCAAGCTCCCCACCTACAAGCCCACCATCACTACAAGCTTATTGTCACCATTAGCGCATTACCCGCACAAACTCGTTGATGCCTTAAGCTCACCACAACACAATATCTTTCTTCACCATAAACTCCACTACACCCGAAGCCAGCCAAGGCCACCATCCTCACTAGTGTACTACCGGCACAATCCCACCACTAGTGTAAGCTCACCACCTTGACGGAAGGCCCACCACTGTAGCATCACCCCCACGACCACAAGGGGCGATTTCATTTTTTTTCATGTTAAATCATGAACTAATGATTTTCTAATGGAAAGTGTGATATTTATTATGTTTCCATATCTCGCATCCAAGTATCGTAATCTTTTCTTTCCGGCCTAAATGACTGGGAACTCTCGGAGAATCAAGAAAGAGGATATCATCATTTACATTTTTAATCCCGAACTATTGATTTTTCAATAAGAATAAACTAAACCTTGTTGCAGAACTTATTAATCATGCTTATATTCTTTGCAATCATTGATTATTTCTATAAATAGAGATCGAAGTTGGTTTCCACTTCACCGTGAAGTTGGCTTAGAGAAAGAAAAGAGCCATTTCTTTTCTTTTTCCAATGCAAAAGATGGGAATCGGTGCGTATGAATGTGAGTTTGTCTTTTTAAGCACCTCAAGTCTTTACTTGTATTCTTGGACTTTAGAGCTATCACATGATTGAACTCGCATAGCAGAAGAATCAAATGTTGAAAGAATTTCAGTTAAATACATCATGATCCATTTCTTAATTCTATTTCACAAAATAAGAGTGGCATGTTTCCAATGCCAATTTGATCACATGCTCCGTTGTACATTATTCCTTTTTTTTTTCCCCTTCTCATAGGTCTTACTCAAAACCCCCACTTACAATCATCCATTTATAGAGAGCATAAAATGATTTTATTCATTTTATTGTGAAGATAGGTTCCTGAGGTTAGACACAAACAACAAATTCTTTGAGAATGAACCAATTCGTTGGGTAATTTGTCGGCACCCCTCACACTATTAAAGACATTAATTTGAAGGGAAAAGGCAATATAACAAGAAAAGGGGAACCAACACCGTGATTAGACCTGATACGTTCCTAAACTTATAGGCATGTAAATAGTACTAAATCTCTAAAATGTTAATAGTTAATTACTAACTTCATAATATTTACATTGTTGGTCACTTAAATCGATTCCGTCCACAGTAATGGCCAATGATATGGTTATGTGGCGTTAACGTGGTTTTAATTGTTTAAAAAAAAAAAAAAACCATGAATGACTCCTTGAAACACAACATGTGGTCAATTAGAATGTACATGACTGAACAATAAAAAATAGTTATGGTTCAACTAAAAACAACTTTGTTTATATAAAAAACGCTCAAGTTGGACAATTAACATCCACAATTCCGCCACATAAGCATACTATAAGACAAATCACCCTCGCCATTAGTTTGGAATCATGAAATAGATTCCAGCGACTTGCCAAATAAACATTTTAAATTTTAGTAACTAAATATTGACATTTAAATATATAAGGATCATTTGCGAGCATGCCTATAAGTTTAGGGACAAAACAGGTTTTTAACCTATTAATTAACTCAATACATCTGAATTAACTAAGCTAAATGTATGGTTAATCAACACAATCTCAGGTTTTCCTTTTTAAGTTTTGAGAGTAGTTTTACACTATCGATCCCCTTTTCCCAAACTTCATTATGGGATCCCTTTTTATTGGTCTAGAGAGTTGGCAGTTTTTGGTTCCTTTGGAACTAGTGAGGAGTGGCTGGGAACCCAACTTTTAGGCTCGTTATACAGATGTTGATTTCGTGCATAGTAATTATGAGAATAACTTGTCACTTGTGAGATTGATTGAGAATAATAGTAGTATGATACTAATATTCCTTCTTCAGTATGTTATTAGTAGTAATTAAATTTAGTGCACAAGAGTTTGACCTAGTCCGTAGTTTGTTTGCTTTTCAGGAAATTTCTTGAGAAATACTATAGTAAGCGAAAATAAAAGAATAGCCTTTAATGGAGAACTTTGTTTGCTTTTCAGGAAATTTCTTGAGAAATACTATAGTAAGCGAAAATAAAAGAATAGCCTTTAATGGAGAACTTTTTCATAAGACGCTTTCTTAAATAATTTTTCATTATCCAAAGTGACCCTCCCTTTAAAGATGAAAACTACTCTCCTTTGTTTATTTTCAGCTTTCTGTTTAAAACATTCTGAATGGACATTTTGGAAGGGAGTGAATGTAAGAAACTGGTTCTGGAGTTCGATTCAGAGGTTTTGTATCTATATGAAGACATAGAAGAAAGAGAGGAAGAACAATCATAGTTCGTGTTAGCTCAACCAAGGTTCAAGTGGTTGAGTAGAGGATTGATTTTACTGGAAGGCATAAATCTTTTTGTCAAATTTTTTTGGAACAGAGTAATTTTTAATCTTGCCTTGAAAATTTTGCCATCAGAAAAATATTGGTTTCTTTTTGCAAAATGCATCTCTACCAAGGAAAGGGGAAAAATCATTCCTCAAGAAGGTTTTATGTATTGATCCATATCTGCAGCTCATTCATCTTTATCTTCTAGTATATTCTCAAGGTTTCAACTTAACAACTTTCATGTTTTTTGACTTTTTCTCCTCTCAACTGCTCTTTCTGGTTAAAGTGCAATAATGACTTAATGCAGAAACAGAATGATTTAAGCACTGTATTTGATCACACAAATTTGGTTTTTGAGATTATTATTGGGAGTTGTATATAGTTAATCCACTTCAGGGTGGCGCAATTTGCTGGATTTGAGTCTCTCATCTGTTATATAATTCTCAAGCATAAAGTGATGTGAAATAGTAGTGCACAATGCCTGATCGACTTATCTTTTGCAAGATGATAAAGGGCTCCCACGTTAATTGATATATATTTGTGAGCTACTCAGTTTTTGCAGTTATCAAGTTTGTTTTATTGTGGGCTGTTTAGTTTTTGCAGTCATCAAGTTTGTTTTACAGTGGGCTGTTTAGTTTTTGCAGTCATCAAGTTTGTTTTAGCATGTCAAGTCTTTCTGTGTTTAGAAAATTAGTGTATTTAGAAACTTTCCTACTGGTTTATCGTCATAAACTCTCTGTGATAATATTCGGAATTTATAGCATGCATGTTTGCTGGCTTAGAAGTCACTTTTCTTCTGGTAAAGTAAGTTTTATTAGTAAACAATTACTTTGAAAATCATGTTTGGGAAAATAAGTTACTTGAGCACAGCAAAGCAAAGCATGCTTTTGTTTTGATGAATTGAGCTTTTGCTGAAAACAAACTTGTTAGTTTTGTTTTTTCATATCACTGTTTCTCTACAGGAGTAACGCAAAGGGCGGCTGAGTTGAAGCGCACATCTAGTATCCCGTCCTTGCCAAACCAGATTCCCCAGAGAACAATAGTAGGGACTACTGTTAATGATGATGCAAAAGAGGCAGCACTCAAGAATGTCATGCTCGATATGCCTCTTGTCGCGACCAGAGGATCTGGGCCGAATGGTAGGAGGATTGAAGGATTTTTATACCGATACAAGAAGGGGGACGATGTGAGAATCGTATGTGTTTGTCATGGTAACTTCTACTCGCCAACTGAATTTGTCAAGCATGCTGGTGGTGGCAATGTGGAACACCCGCTGAGGCACATAGTTGTTAGTCCTTCTCCTTTTGTGTTGTAATAATGTTTAATGTTTATGCAGTGTCAAGGTTTAGAAGTCTAGTTTTGTGAACTCCGGGTAAACAAGAAGCTTATGTTTGGGTTGCTATGTTACTGTTAAACAATAAGTTCTTTCTGCTGATTTCTCCATCTTTCGGTTTTTTATTGCTGTTTTTTCAATTTCTATGCTGCTTCAGTAGAGAATCTGTCACGCCTTAACTGTACTTTATGGTACAGAGTGTTTGGCTGTGCTACAATGAACCGAGCCCCCGATCCCTAAGCAAATAACAGTGTGGCCCTTCTTCAGTTTGTTCTTAGTCTCCGACTCTGGCTATGCATGTTTGTGCGCATGAAATGGTGAATTATTGCTGGTTAATCAAGATAAAGACCTTGAGTGAATATGGCAGCACTCTGTATTGAACTTGAAGAGCTTTGAGAAATGGCATGTACTTCAATAGATTTCGTGTCAGGTCGAGTTGAGGGTTGATCGACCTACCTGTTACTGGAAAGTCATTTTCTGTAAGGGTAAATTAGTCATTTTGTTAATTTCTACGCAAGAAGAAAGTTAAATCTATCTATGTAGGCATTTGCTGATGCTTTATAGAAATTGAATAAAGCAAACAAGATCCTTCAATTAATCAAAGCTTATATGGAAACGCAAAAGTTACAAGGAATTCGAAATTTCCATATCATCCTTACATTTAATAAATCAATATTGCAAAAGTTCATAGTCGTTTACAGTCAAACAAATTTGAGAAGGTTATTTTTAATCCATTCTATGAATTGCTATTTAAGTGTGTATTTTTTTTGTTAAAGCAAAATTTAAATTTTGTTAAATTAGTGTGTGTAATAGAGTTTTTAAATCTAATAAATAGAGCTCTAAAAATACTCTTTTTTTCCCATACAACATCAATTTGACGAAGTCTTTATGAACTTGCATTGGAGATGAATTTTTAAATACCTTATATATTTTTTTATTTGACACAAAATTTTAAGCAATTCACGATTATATTGGAGATGCTTTCAATTTCGCATATGTAAAAGCTTCTCTTTCTGCATGAATCAAAACACACAAAACAAATTTATAAACTCGAAAATAGAAATAGAAAAGAAATGTTTCCCGTTGGACATTTAGTAGTCATACTAGTCAAATTTTGATGCAAGTTTATCATCATCACAATAATAGCAACAAATCAAGCCACTCAGTTAGTTTACTAGTTGGAAGACACAAATTTCTTCTATTGAGATTACATTACTCTTGTAACTTAACGAAGATAGGCAGTCAGTTTCACAGCTAAAAGCCTCTCGTTTTTACACGAACCACTACTCGTAAAAATACATCCTTCTATGCTAATAGCCCCAGAATGCAAATCCAGTAAACAACTAGATACAAAAAGTATCTCAACGTCTGAAAGGCCAACAGGAGAGGCAAGAAAACCATCTTGTCTCGAAGGCTTTGGGTGTTGCATTACAAATTTTTGATTCCAACTTTGGTTTTTCGGGTTCCTCAGACACTGAATTCAACGAGCCAGTTTTCCCTCCGTCATTTACCAATCTGAGACAGAAGAAAATACGTCGGTTAGATATCACTTCCAGTGTAATTCTTGAAAGCTTAATGCAGAAAAACAAATATTCTGTGATTGGTAGGAAAAATTGTTCACTTTGACGACTAACTTTTTTCTCGTTCAAAATGAGGGGAAAGCTATAAACTATAATGGCATGTATGGTTAGAAGGATTTGACGGTTAAGGACAGAAAAACTAGTTATATGTTTGTGAAGCAAATAAAATTTACAGATTCCATCATCTGACTAGTGAATTGTTAATGGAAGCTGGTAATCCAATAGACTCAAAAGCAAATTCAGGAATTCACCTTGAAAGACTAACAAAACCAAAGTAAATTATAAAGCATATCCAGTAGAGAGATTGTCATATTCATTTCATCATGGATTTATCCAGTGCTAATTTTAGATGATCATTCACTGTTACAACTTAGAGACTGTAAGAAAAGAACTTACAGGGGGAAAGCAAACGAGCTGCTGCTGTTTTCACTGTCATCAGAAGGACGAGCAGGGCTCGATGGAGTACGAATAGGTACTTTACCATCGGACACATTAGAGACACTAGGTGGAAGATGAACTTCTTCAGTCATAGCTGGCTTTTCCTTTGCTTGATCCTCTACGGTTTTTGTTGGGGCCGTCTTTGGGCTTTCTTTTCCTATTCTAGAAGTCTCCCCTAATTTTACACAATTTTCTTCGTCTGCTGGTACTTCAATGACCGGGGGAAGGCCGGAAGGGAAGCTCTTCAACTCGCTGGATTTGGTTTCAGGAACATATTGAAGATTTGGTGGTGTATTGTTCCATTCTTCAAGCCGTGGCAATTCTCCAGACTTGCCAAGGAACATAGCATGATCTCTAGAGAAGCTGTTATTTCCCATATGAATGCTAAACAGTGACTCGTTCGAAGCAACACTCCATTCCGTATTTCCTGTTTTTTTGGTCGAAAAGATAGACACTGGAATCCGATTTGGATCATAACCTGCGGGACGCCCCATTGATTGAACTGGAGGAGATTTCATTGTACTTAAGGTGTTCCAGTCCGGATTCTGGGGTGACAGTTCTTGTGATAAAAGAAGTGGGCTTCCTGCACGTGGAGATGCACTTATCATGCTCCACTGAGGTGTCTGAGAGACATCTGCTGATGATAAGGATTCCGGTTCAGATGAAAGAGCTCCATCTTGCTCGGATTTGGCAGAGGAATCATCACGAAGATCCCTTTCGCCATTGCCAAATTCCGAAGAACTAGACGAAGAAGAAGAAGATGGAGAAGAAGGAGAAGAAAGTCCAGGATTGTTTCCTTCCAATAGTGGTTTTCCATCTTTGCGATCAACCTCAGGGTTCGTATTCACAAGCCGGTTGCATTTACTCACATTTTCAGATTCCATTCTTGATCTGATTCATCAAATCCTCGGGACTTTCTGAGACCTCAAGCGATTGATTGCTATGCTGCATAGTGAAACGAATAGTTCAACATTACAAGATGAACTGCAACAAATCGACACCACAAATTATTTGAATATACATAAGTTCAAATCTTCCAGTGGACCAGTGGGTAGTTGTCATAAATGGAATAAAAAGTCTTATCTTTGTACTGGGAAAATGCTGACATTTCAACATTCATATAAAAAGTTGTTGAATCGACCTAAATTTTTTCCATATTGAGTAATTGACATGAATGGTAAAAGTCTCTCTCTTTGAACTGGAAAATGAAGAGCAATATCCGGTAACAAAATTCTCAAGGATGCTTAAAAGAAAGCTTACTCCTACCATATCTGTATACATCCCTTTCTCAAGATCATCATCTTTCACAATTGGCAAAGGCTTACATGCAAGAAATTACAGATGATGTGAAAAGAGGAAAGAACTTATTAATCCCATATGTAGTCCATATTATAAATTAATTTGAGCCAAAATTCATCACAGCATTCATAATTGAACAATTACCTCTCCCCGACCTCTGCTCATAGCAACTCCTATGTTCGAAGAAAGATGTGGTCCAAGTAAATCAAAGGCCTTTCTCCACGATTTCATAACATACTCAAGGTAATTCCAATCTATTCTCTAATTGTGGAATCTCTTAAAAAGAATAGCATACTCAAGGTACGATTCCAAGCTATTCTCTAATTGGACCCTGACTACTGAATTATTTCTTGACTCCCACATACAGCCTCGCTCCAATTAAGCACTTACGATGGATTATGGTGAAAATTGCTATAGCATAACACATTTTTTTTTATGTTTTTGAGTTAAGCTGAATGGACTGTGGTCTCACAAAATAATACATAATTTAAAAAAAAAATGCAGTTTCAAGCTATTAGGGCTCACATTTAGCTACATCGATCTAAAATATTCGAAATAGGATTTTATGAACATTAATCATTCATAACAATGCTTCACAAAAACCATAAAACCTATGCAATTTCAACCCTCCCCACCCCACCCCACCCCCAAGATCATTTACAAAAAAATAATGGTTCCTTGTTTTTGGGTTCATACATTGGGGTTTTGCTATTTCAGATGCTCGATTATCGAAAGAAAAATCATTGTGTAAAAAGAGGCATTATAAAGATAAAGAACATACCTAAATGATGAAAACCCCCACAAATCACCGATCAAATCCGATTGACGATATTCTCTTTTCTCCTTTGCCTTAAACCAATTTCGAACAAAATCAATTAAAATCAAGAACAAATATCATGAAAATGCACATAAAAAAATGTTATAATTTGGGGAAACGGAAGATCTGAGGGATTGTGGGGGTAGTTCTAGGGTTTATTCTGGCGGAGATTCTTTGCTCAAAATAGAAGGCTAAGCGGCCATTTCGGGCGTTTAGATTTGTAACAAATTCTATAATTCAATGAATCGCCATTTTTCTACCAGTTTGCCGTTATTACGCGGGAAGGTTAGTTGTCATTAGATGGGTTATTATATTGGGCCTCGGCGTGTAAAGTGGGCTGCGCTCCTAGGCCTGAACCGACGAGACTAGGAATATTTACACTCACTACTTATAAATATTAAAATAATTCTAAATCTAACAACTTAACTTATTTATTTCAAAAATACTACATAATTAATATTATATTAAATAATAAAATAATAAATTAAAATAACTATTTCCACGTGAATTCACTCAAATTTGTTTTTGAGTCCTTTATTATTTGCACAATAAGTCCTTCATCTTTATAAAATTTTCACTTTAGTCCCTATACTTCATCTTTCATTTCAATTTTGTCCTTTTTTATTTGCAATCCAAGTCCTTCAACTTTTAAATTTGTACAAGTTGGTCCCATATTTATACTTTTATATCAGTTTAGTCCTTTTCAGTATACTATTTGATCTGGATGTTACTGAATGATATTTTGTATCATTGAATATGTTATATATTTTATTATGTTATTTTACATATCACATGTATTACGTGAATTGATATTTTGTATCGATCGATGTTGCAGTATATTACAAATGATGAAATCAATAGTTTTATTTGTTAAATTTAACATTGTGTTTCATATCTATATCATACTATAACGAACTTATTGAAGTTTAGAGTTGATTTTGCGGTTGTAACAATTTCTATTTAGTATCGTGATCTGTTACAAATGTTACAAATCTTATTAATGTATCATTGTTTGATACAAATGTTACAAATAATATTTTGCATAACCCAATATATTACAGATTATATTATGTTATTTTATATCTGATACATGTTATACGTGAATTAATATTTTGTATCATTTGATATTTTATATTTCAATTTGTAACACGTATTGTTACAAAATATCATTTATAACATTTGTATCAAATATTGATACACAATATCATTTGTAACATATGTATCAAATAGTGATACTATAAAGGATTAAATTGATATAAAAGTATAAATATGAGGATCAACTTGTACAAATTTAAAAGTTGAAGGACTTGGATTGTAAATAAAAAAAGACGAAATTGAAATGAAAGATGAAATATAGGGACTAAAGTGAAAATTTTATAAAGATGAAGGACTTATTGTACAAATAATTAAGGACTTAAATGCAAATTTAAGTAAATTCACGTGGAAATATATATTTTGTAGTATAGATTTAATTTTAATTTATTATTTTATTAATTAATATAATTTTAAGAATGTTGTATTTTTAGAATAAATTTGTTAAGTTGATAAAATTAGAATTATTTTAAAAAAGTGGTTTATTTATGCAAAGATCCCACCAGACTACTTGAGACATTTAACTGGGCCTCTATTCTCTTGAGGGTATTGATATTTGTGGAAATTAGGCCCATTAAGGCCCAGTACTTAAAAAATTGATTTATACGGCCTATAACTTAAAAAAATAGATTGATACCGTCCAATAGGTTGTTAACCTTTAGAGCACCTCCAAGGGTGCTCTTCATTTTAAAGAGCATCATCTTCATCAACATTTGAATATAAAGAGTGAAATTTTGTATTTAAGTCCAAAAGATCATTGTTGCAACAAGTATGCTTGCATATTGAGTTGCAACAGACTATGTCAGGAGCGGATCCAGGAATTTAGTCTACATGGGTTGAAATATATAAAAGCCAATGCACAACAATTTAATAATACAAAATAAGCATGCAAGGCACAATAATTCCATAATACGAACTAGGCCGGCAAGGCACAACAATTAAATAATAACAAGACAAAGCTTTAAACATAAGCCGGCAAGGCAACAAAAAATTAATGACACCAGTCTAAGTGAATTAGCAAAATACCTGTAAGGCTTTTCTTTATTTTTTCCTCACGTTGGCCACTGCCCGCTGATTTGTTTCTGTACAATAAAAATAAGTTTTTATTGCACTCAATCTACGACTAAGTCGCTGATTTTCTTACATTTTTTTTCCAATAATTGAAAATATACAAAATAATATACAATTCATAATCTGGTACAAAATCAAAAATAAAATATGCAAAATAATATAAACTTCATAAAAAAAGTAAAAAAAAAACGAAAAAAATAAAATACATGTTGTTGAGAACGATTATGGCTGAAAAATAGATTTTCGAATGATTTGAGGCCGTTGAAAACAAGCTACCAAGTTTGGTTAACGGATTTGCAGCTTATTTTCAGTGATTGAAGTTTTAATTTGACAAAAACAAAAATTGAACAAATAGAGCTTGAACACAAAGACGTAAGGGGTTTCGGGTTTTGAAATGGGCAAATTGCCAAATTGGGACAATGGGACCCGACTTTTGTTTTGTGGGCTGATTCACGTGGCAAATTATTGGGACTGACTTCACTTCATGGAACGCAAGGAATGGTTTTGGCGGTCGACGAAAAAAATTGAAGAAATGGGTCCGAAATTCATGAAATGGGAAATGGGCAAATGGACCATCACTATCGCGTTTTTTTGTGGTTTTAGTTGGGTCTTGGGTATTGGGCGGGGGCACTTTACATAATTACATGGGTTGGGTTACTTGGGTAGTTGCTTAGTTGGTTGGGCTTCATTTTTTATGTTTTAGTTAGATTTGAGCTAAAGAGTTGGGCTAAAATTTAATTGGATAAGGCTATTTCAAAAAAAAAAAAAAAAAATTATACATGGATTTTGGATCCGGGGGGCTCGATCCGGCCGTAGTCGAGCCCACCCCATTGGATCCGCCAACTCGACTATGTTGATGAATACGCAAGGATTGGTGATAACACCGCAATTGAAAGTCCTGAAAATTTTGTTAAAACTATAACTTCATATGATATTTGGATATGGCATACATTCTTCGAACTACAAGGATCACATAATGACATAAATGTTCAAGATCAATCTTTTTTAATAAGCACAAACAACTTGTTGCAGCTCAAAAGTCAACAAGAAAAAATGTACAACAAGCATTCGGAGTTGTTGACCTCGAAATTTGTACTATCTACGTGTTAATATATCTTCAATCAATTCTCTACCAGCCTATATGTTACCTGCACACTTGGACAACCGTTAGACACCAAGATCACTAAGGAAAAAGGGACCAGCGATCGTTGGTACTCCGACGATCAAATCAACTCCTGGTACAAAATATATTTGGGGGAGGGAGGTATTTGAGTGTGGAGAAAGAAAACAAGCAAGCAAAAATTTGAGCAGAGTTTAACGGTAGAGAATAATGCATACCTTAGAATGACTTAAGATCTTGTATTTATAAGTCCAAAGTTCTAATTGATTTAACTAAACAATCAATTAGATATCTGAATGATTCTCTTTCTTTATAAGATAAGGGACAATCTGAGTGTGAACGCAATCTCCTAAATTTTAGTCCTAATCTGGGTTGATTCCGTTACTTAATCATTAGGAGATTGAGATTGAGTTTCCTTGTAAGGGTTTTATTGATAACCAAATACAATCTTTCTTGAAATATCTCTTTGACTGTACTGAAATATTAGATTGCCCATAGGATTCTACAAGGTGCGAGGATAATTGATGGAGGGCCCAGGTTTGTCAGAAGTGGTGAAGACCTTTATGGGTTTTGTTGGCATTGGCATTGCGGGCGAGGGCCTTCGCTGGGACTTCTTTAGGCATTCTTTGCTGACGTGGAGGCTACTAAAATTAGGTGGTAACAATAGTCTCCAAGTCCAAGCCTGTTATTTATGCTAGGCGTGGGATTTAAGAAAAGTTTTTTTTTTTGGCGAAGGCCTATCCGAAGCTGTTCTACCAAAGAAGTCCTTTGTAGAGTTTGTCGAAGCTATTTTACCGAGTGAGTTCTTCGCATATCTATACATTCTCTCAAATTTGAGGCCTGTTTATTCATGGCATGCGAGGGCTTTGATTGCTGAATTCTGAAAGTTGAGAGGGGCCCACATGGTGGTACTAGAGTTTAGGCATCAGGATGTTTGATCTGAAAGGGCCATGACTGTTGTTTCAAATCTTGACATGACAACTGTGTCATCATGGCAGTCGCCATGCATCGATCACTGGGATGGCATGTTTGGAAGAGGCGTGTCGTGGGACACATGTGCTCCCAAAATTAAAAGGCACTCTCTCCATCTCCCGCCTTTCTCCTGTTTCTCTGCCACCCGTCTGCACTAGGCAACAGTCCATATTGAAGGATTTAAAATCAAAGGCCTAGATTAAGGGAACCTTTTCTATATAAACCCAATCCATATTCATTCTTTCCTTTTACTTTTTGCGATCGGCAAGTGATTTTCTCTACATTCCTTAGAGATTTTCGACTATTTTTCCAGCTTCTCCGGTGTGCGTCTCTGTTCAAAAACCAGACTTTCAATTTAGATTACTTTTCTTAGGTAAACAAAAAGATATTTACGTGCCTTTTGTTGTTTCTTTCATCTTTTTGTTTTTGTTTTCTACTCCCGCCTATTTCGGTAGTTTTTCCTTTGGCTAAACTAAAGGAATAAGAAATATGTCTTTTGAAAATGAAGATTCCCAAAATCATTCTGACCCTTCAACCAACCATAGAGATCAGAGGTGAGGCCATGTTTTTACCTGAAGGCCCCGATGAGGTGGACCAGGGGCCAACTTTTGCGTTCTTCCCACCGGCCTCAACCAGTAAACCTGAAGCTATTTGGATATCCATTGGTAGGACCTTGCCGAAGGCGATGTCAAAAAAGAAGCATGATAAGGTACCTGCTGAGATGAGGGGTTCGCTAGATCAAAGAAATGTACCATCGGCTCGTCAGCTAGGCACCGAGCTTACTTCCTCAACGAACGTCGCTGCCACAATACAAAGTAAAATAACAGAGATGGATTTGGAAGCGCTAAGGTTGGCATTCTTCGTACTCCTGGTTTTCATGAGAGGGCTGACGATCTCCTGGAGGGGTTCGTCACTGTATATAACCTAGCGATGCAACAGAGTCTTCGCCTTCCATTCCATCCATTTTTCTGAGAAGTCATTCGGGACTTTTATTTGGCGCCTTGTCAGATTACCCCTAATGGATGGGGTCAAATGGTTGAGGATTTTCTCTTGTGGTGACTAACTAGGGCTAGTGAAGATCTACCGGTGAGCGTATTTGAGACAATCTACCTCCCTTACTGATCTGGATGTGGTATAATATGTCCCCAAGGCCTGGACAAGGCTATGGGATGGCAACGGACAGTTCGAACAAGGTCCTGAGCTGTAAGGAGACCTTCTTTACGTGGGGTGACTTTGAATTTAGGCTGGAGGACTCCCTCTCTAGTGTTTACGTTTCTCAAAGATTCAGGGAGCTTGGTATATAATGAAGTCTTACTTATCTTTGATTCTGATGCGCCTAACTTACCCTTTTTTTGTAGTCTACGGCAAGCGTCCGATTCTGAGGAGAGAACATTAGGGCATTCAAGTGCAGTGGTCAAAAATTAGAGGGCTCCCCAGCAAGTTTCGAAGTTTAGGTAACTTCATTCAGGATAACACCTACCTAATTTAATACGGTTTAATGGGTAAGTTTTTTTTATAGCTCTTCGCCCATTTTTCTTTTGGATTTCGTATTAATTCCAATCCATGACATTTGTGTCTTCTTCGTCGATAAAGACGAGGGACAAGGTTGCCCCACCTCTTACACCGTACCTCCACCGCCATCGTCATCTCCTCTACTACTTAAGCAGCCAACTAGGCCTGCCATACCTTCACCACCGCCACTTACTGTCGCGTTAGCCAAAGAGGTTCATCCATCGTCCAGCTGGAACCCTTCTCATTTCTCTCTCAGAACAAAGGTGTGGAAGACAAGGTAAAGTGGGCCTCCAACGATGAGGCGCATCGGAGAAAAAAAAGGACCAACCTTTTTGGAGGGCAATGGCAGTATAAGGGATGCTCGGAGAGCCTAACAAAATAATTGTCCAGACATTGAGTGTGCAGATTACATCAATATCGACACACACCGAAATGAACTTGACTCATCTATCTTGGAGATGATCCCGACAATGGCTGCGGCTACAATGTACAAATTCTAGTCTCTTATCTAGGAGAAGACTGTAGAAGAGGCCTTGCTGGAGGATATGATGACTATGGTAGCCATGAACATGTCACGAGTCTTCGTCGTGAACTCCGAAGTACACAACACGCTTAAGGGATTCATGGAAAATTTGATCAGGCTGAGGAGAAGGCCAAGAAGCTCGTTGATGACTTATAGGCGATGGGCTCAACCAACACTAGGTTGTGTTCTAAAAACGAAGCCTTTTGGTCGAAGGTAGAGACTTTGGTCTCAACCGAGGCCTTCTTGAAAACTAAGCTTGATGTTGTTGTCGAGGATGTGAGGCAAGTCGAACAGAGGGTGTTGGCAGCCCAGAGTCTAAGGAGGGCAGTGGAGGATGCTAGGAAGCGAGTAGAGGAAAAGGTCGCAGTGGCCGAGGAGACCATGGCCTCGGTTAATCAAGATTTCGATGCCATGGTCCTTGAGAAGGATAAACAGTTGGCCGAGACTATGGACGAGTGAGCTGGAGAAGGCGAAGGAGGAGTTGGCGACTGTCAAGACTTCGGTGACAGAGGCTAAGGTGATGGCTGTGAGGTTGTATAGAAAGAGTTTTCCAAGCACTCCTGAGTACACCCACCTCGCAACTCACTTCATGGAGGCTAGAGCGATAAGCTAACATAGAAGATCTGGGACGTTTATCCCAAATAGGATATTTCTTTCTTGCTGGCGGCTTCTACCAAAGGCCCTCGCCAAGACGAAGCCTAAGCTCCTCCTATTCTTAGACATCTTGTGCTAACCCTACTGAGGCAGCAGGACACTAGGCTTCATAAGTTTTGCACTTTAATTTTCCTTATAATTTGGACCTTTATAAATATAAGACCGTCTTTGTCATGAGTACGCTTATGTATGTTTTCATATTTTCCTTATAACTGTATAATTAACTTTCAACTAAATGTGCAAATTCAACTAAGTTATAGACCTTTGAATCCACTAGGTATTTTTAAACCTTCTAATTCCTCAAATGGGATGCATTAAGTATCTTGTAGTTTATGCATCAAGTAGTTTTCCCAGCGAATTGAGGAATAGGCCGCGAACTGTAATTCCTCATTTCTTGTTTGTTCCCAAGGGCCACTACTCCGTTTATATTATTTTCATCAATGAATACACTTATTAAAATAACATTCTAACCTTGAATCAGTTTGGTCGGGAACCACACTCTCCTTTGCGCTTTTTGGGATATACGCGTTTACCCAGTGAGTTGAGGAGTTTACCTAGTGAATTGAGGAGTTGTGGCGATGAGCCACACCTTGGCTTCTTCATCGCGTATACACTTTGGCGAATTCTTACCGGTTGTTGTGGCGATGGAGTCTTTTGGACGAATATTTTTTTTGGCGGACCTTGGTCGAGGTCATATCATCGAGCTCCGAATCAATTAAAACACACATTTCTCAAGAGAATTCTTAATATCTTGCATTTTCCACGCATCACCCCATCTAACAGTCAAGATCTTTATGTCCATAATTAACGGTTGTGATTAGATGTTGTGTCTATACATACCCATGAAACCATTCTTTTCCACCTATACCTTTACAAGTATTCCAGAACTCAAGTGTTTTCGTAGAAGTTGTTTGGATGTTGCACTGATATTTTCTGGTAGAAGGAGGATTAAACTGTTTATGACCTAAAAAGAGCCTGAACTATTTATTTTGAGACAATAGTTTACTCATCCGCTTCGATTTAACAACTAAGTACACCCTTCTGAACATCCCGGTCTTCAGTATTGACAAGGATGAAGATGACAACAAGAATGTGACCCTGCTTCCTCTATCTTCGATTTCAAGCCAGGAGCCGTGAATCGTGTTTACGCACCGAGGCTGGTCTGTAAACATCTCGTATCCTCCTCATTCTTGAGGACTTCCATCTTCATCCTAGAGTGTGTGTGATGGGATAAAAAAAATGGGGTTGTCGAAGAAGAGGGAGGCGAGACCAGGGCACAAGAGGACTGCGACCCCTTCCGTCGACAAAGGGCCTTATGAGGGATGCAAAGAGAGCCAGGATAGTTGAAGGGTTGACTTTGCCTCGGAGAGCCTCAATGGCAAGACCCTCTTCGCATTTTCCAAAGAGGGACTAAGTGTATCAACATAGGGACCCGTCATGAAGAGTCGGACCCGACCATTTTAGAGATGCTCTCATTCCTATGCTATCTTGCAGAGGTCTCCATGTATAAGTATTGGACTTCAAATTGGGACAAGGCGGCGAGTAGACAACTCTTATGGAGTTGATAAAATGGCGAGATGAATCTCGCTGGGGCCATGTTCTAAAACAATGAAATGTATGTCAGGTGTCTTGGCCAATTTTGAAGAGAAGTTTGAGAAGGTAGAGAACAAGACAAATGAGCTTTTCGATGAGTTGAGGGCTATAGGCTCCGAGAACAAAAATTTGGGCTCGGAGAACGAGGCTTTTCATTCAAGGTGAAGGATTTAGTTTTTGTCGGTTTACGACTTGAAGGCCAAACTTGAGTTCGCCACTGAGGGTAGGCGACAGGCCGAACTAAGGGCGTTGGTGGCCCAAAGTCTAAAAAAGATTACTGAGGGCACTTGGAGACGGGTTGAAAAAAGGGTTGTGGTAGTCGAACAATCATGATTTTGATGCGATGTTCCATGCGAAGGATAGGCAGTTGGCCGAGACAATGGCAGACCTTGCGAGGTTCCATGAACAATTAGCTATGATAGAAGCCCCTGCTTGTGTCGACCCTAAGGAGGCGGCGGGGTCTTAGGCATAGTATTTTGCATTTTTGTTTTCTATGTCATTTGAATCTTTCTAATTGAAGAGCATTGTATTGTTTTCCCTTTGCCTTCGTTATTTCCTTATTGCTCTTTATGTGACCCTTATCCTAGGGCGTAAATCATTAAGCTTTACAAACTTTGTAATTGGCTCCTAGCTTATTTTTGCAACCGATTCGCAAATGGGACACGTTTTTATCACGACTTGTATTATAATAGCGTTAAGTGTTTTTACCCAATGAGTTAAGGGTTGGCCACGAATCGTACCCTATCGCAGCACTTTGTTTGTCCGACTTGCATAGTACGCGTTAAGTATTTTATCCAATGAGTTAAGGAGTTGGTACAAACCATACCCCATCGCTTCCCTTATTATTCATCGAAAACCGTAATCTTGATAAGAAAATCTTGGTTTGAAACTAGTCAACCTTTGAATACGATTATTCTTGAGTTTTGTAAAATGAATGAAATCAATCAGAGACACTACTTGATGCTAATAAATAGAAATCTTGGTAGTGCGGACGGGCGTGTGTGATGTTCCATGGGTGCTTCGTTTTTTTTCTTGAGTCCTCTAATTTGTAGGTCCCAGCTGAATTACTTGATGGTCTTATATGGTCCTTCCCAAGTAGGCCCAGGGGTTCTGCTCCGACTTCTTTGTGAACTCGATGAAGTCGATCTCCTACTTAGCGAAAGGCCATGGGATGGTGACTAGGGTAAAGTCTTGAGCTAGGAGCTTCGGAATGATGGCGAACCTCTGGCACTTGTTACATTTTTTTACAAAGGTGTGGGAGTCATTCTTCATAGTTGACCAGTAGTATCCTTGCTTTAAGGCCTTCTGTGCCAGGGCCATCCCTCCAACGTGATTACCGCATACTCCTTCATGTATTTTTTGCACGATAGAGTCGGCTTCATCTTTGGATAACACATCGTATGAGTGGTAGACTGAATCTTCTTTTGTATAGGATTCTATCCTGAAGGATGAAATTCATGGCCTTCTTGTAGAGCTTTCGAGCTTCGTCCTTATCATCTGGCAAAACCTGATCGGTTAGGTATGTGGTGGTTTTTCAAGAGGTTCGCTAATCATCATCGAGGTCTGTTGTGGAACATCCTCGATGGTGGGTCAGCTGAGTCTCTCGACCAGAATAGCTCTCATCAAATCAGAGTCTTTGCAGCTTGGCAACTTGAAGAAGGCATCTATGTAATTTTTTTTGACCCTTTAGATTTGGAGTAACTCGAAGTCCTCGAAGTTCGACAGAAAATCATTGACCTTATTTGAATAAGTCACCATAGATTGTTCATGGGCTGTGGAAGTTACATTAACTTGACTAACCACCAGCTGTGTGTCGCTATAGATCTGAGTTTTTTTAGCTTTCATCTCATGTGCTAACCTTAAGCCTGCAAGGAGTGCCTCGTAATCGGTGACATTATTTGAGGCTTTGAACTCTAGGTGAAGTACGTAGTTGAGGTTATGGCCATCGGGGCTAATTAGTAGGATCCCAGCTCCTACTCTGGCATCGCCTGAGGATTCGTCAACATATAGTTTCTATGTTGGTACCTTCTGAGGCCTGGCCTCGAAAAGCTCTTCGGGGATGTGGACGAATTTGACTATGAAGTGTGCTAGTTCCTGGCCCTTTATAGATGGCCTAGGCTTGTAGGAGATCTCAAACTGACTGAGCTCAATAGACCACTACATCAACCTTCCACAGGTGTCTAGCTTTTGGAGAATCTATCTCAAATGGAGGTTCTTCAGGACGTCAATGCTGTGTGCCTGGAAATATGGTCGAAGTTTCCTTGATGCCACTATGAGGGATAAGGCGAGCTTCTCCATTTCTTGGTATCTCGTTTTTGCATCTTGTAAAGCTTTACTCACATAATAGACCGGGAGCTACGTCCGGCCTTCCTCACGAATCAGAACCAAGTTTTTTTAGTTACTGCTAGGTAGATCAATAATCTTTCTCTAGTCTTTGACTTAGATAGTAGCGGGGCTCTTCGGAGGTGTTCCTTGAGCTCTTGGAAGGCATCCTCGTATTCCTCTATCCATTCAAACTTCTTTTCCACATGATGGTTAGAAAGAAGGATTGGCATTGATCAATTGCATTTGATATAAATTGGTTTAGAGCCCCTAACCTTTATGTAAGGCTCTGGACTTCCTTGAGTGAGGATGGTGAGCGCATGTTGACGAGTGCTCTGATCTTCTCGGAGTTGGCCTCTATTCTGTGTTGATTCACCATATAGCCCAAGAGCTTTCTAGACGAAACCTCGAAAGTGCATTTCAAGGGGTTGAGCTTCATCTAATATTTGTAGAGAATTCTGAACATCTCCTTTAAGTGTCTGATGTGATCCTCGGCATCCATATTCTTTACGAGCATGTCATCGACGTAGACCTCCATGGTGTTTCATGGTGTTTCTGATTTGTTCTGAAAACATGCGGTTCACTAACCTTTAATAAATAGCTCCTGCATTCTTCAGGCCAAAGGGCATCATCTTGTAACAATATAAACATCGGTCCGTTATAAATGAGGTATGCTCTCCGTATCCTACAAACATGAGGATTTGGTTGTAATCAAGTAAGCGTCCATAAAGTTAAGTAGCTTGTGGCTAGCAGTAGCATTGACCAATTGGTCGATGTGAGGTAAGGAGAATCTGTCTTTGGGGTATGCCTGGTTCAAATTAGAGAAGTCTATGCATGCTCTCCACTTGTGGCTGTTTTTTTATCAAAATGGGGTTGGACACCCATTATGGGTGGACTACTTTCCTAATGAATCAATTGGCCAGCAACTTGTCCACTTTCTCCTTTAGGGTGCCATACTTCTTGGTGCTCAGAGGTCTTTTCTTCTGTATCTTAGGATGTATCTTCGGGTTCACTTTCAGGACGTGGCAAGCTACGGATGGGCTTATCCCCACCATGTCGGCATGCTTCTATGCAAAACGCGTCTATGTTCTCTCACAAGAACCGTTATAGTTTTTTCTTCATCCATTCTTCTAGCATCTGTCCCAACCGTAGTACTTGTGATGGGTCTGATGGGTTCAATGGAAACGTTTTTAACTCTTTCGTCGACGAAGCTAGCGAATCTGTACCTATAATTCGTGGGTTGAGGCCCCTATCGATGACCATGTTCTCTTTGCCCTTCTCTTGGTCAATATCCATTGTCTCAGTTCGTATGGTCATGACCACAAAGGTGGCACCTTCACGCATTGTTGATTTTTGAAGCGCATTCATGTAGCATGCCATAGCTTTGTTTGATTGCCTCGGACCTTGGCGATTCCACCTGGTGTTGAGAATTTTATCGCTAAGTGATAGCTAAAGGTAACTACCTATAAATCTTTGAGCGTGGTACTGCCAAAGACCCCGTGGTAAGCGAATAGGGTGTTCACTACTAAAAATTTGATGAACTTCTGATGCTCCCAAGTTTCAACTTGTTATACCACATCTTTGCGTCAAAGATGAGAGTGGTGTGAAAATTTCTACATTTTACTGCATGAATATAGCCATGGAGATTTGTCTTATATACATTGATGTGGTTCGTGGGATCTCCTCTCCCATTATACTTCTCCATAGCAGACATTTTGAAACCGTTTGGGAGTTCTTTAGCCTTCAGTTCTTTGGAGAATGTGAGGTTCTCGTCATCGTCGTCGAGGTCCCATGATCATTTCGGCCTTTCATCTTGAAATTCACATCCATAGCTTTGGAAATTTTCTTCTTCTCTAGGTAAGCCTCACCGCTTTCATTGTCTTTGGCTACTCAATGATTGGGATAGTGCCACAGAGGATCTGCCCCTAACCTGTCAAATACACTAACAGATGCAGCAGGCTTGTTCTCTCATATTGAGAGAGGTTTCTCCTGTTGGTTGTCATGCAAGGGCCTCGAATTTAGATTTTGAGGGTTTCGTATATCTGGCATTGTAAGATCTTCCTGAGATCGACGGCTTTCGATTGAGCTAGACCTCGAAGGGCTTCACTAATTATGATCACGCTTGTTCCTAGATTGGAGAGATTGATTTCCAATCCTTCGATTATGGCCTTCATTCGAGCATTTTCTTTTTCAAGTCTAGGATGTCTTTTTGAGTTGTCCGCCTTTGTTGTTGTCTCCTTCTCCTCGTGGCATGTTAGATTCTGGAGATCTGGAATGCTTTCCTGCCGCTAATTCATGTGGTGAAACTCAATTTTATCTTGAGAATTATCTTTTGTCAAGCCCTTTATGTTGTCAAGCCCTTTCTGATAGAAAATACGTTTTACCACAGATGTGTTGGTTGTGTAACATATTTTCGATTTCCATAGACGACACCAATTTGTTGACTTCAAAATTTGCACTATCCACATGTCAATAGATCTCTAATCAATTCTCTGCCAATCTATATGTTACCTGCACACTTGGATAACTATTAGGCAC
Organism: Forsythia suspensa; assembly: GCA_023638005.1. NCBI lineage: Eukaryota > Viridiplantae > Streptophyta > Magnoliopsida > Lamiales > Oleaceae > Forsythia > Forsythia suspensa. The sequence continues at coordinate 45,695,717 of CM042673.1, read as the reverse complement.
CAAGATCACCGGAGAAAAAGGGCCGGCGATCATTGATACTCGATAGAAAATATATAGATAGAGTATTTGTGTATGGGAGAGACAAACAAGCATAGATTTGAACATAGTTTAAGGGTAGAGAATAATGCATACCTTAGAATGACGAGATACCTTGTATTTATTGGTCTAGAGTTCTAGTTGATTTAGGTAATAAATCAATTAGACATTTGAAGGAATTATCCTTCCTTATATGATAAGGGATAATATGAGTGTGAACGCAATCTCCTAGATTTTAGTTCTAATCTGAGTTGATTCTTAATATTGCGTTATCTAATCATTAGGATATTGAGATTGAGTTTCCTTGTAAGGGTTTGATTGATAATCAAACACAATCTTTCTTGAAATATCTCTTTCACTATACTAAAATATTAGATTGCCCATGGGATTCTGTGAGGATAATTGATGAAGTGGTGAAGACCTTTATGGGTTCTGTTGTTGTTGGCATTGCATGCGAGGGCTGATGTCAAATTTTAAATAACTCGCAAGTGCACGAATCTATTGGAATATAGAAAAGTAGCAACGATGTCGATCCCACATGGACTGCAATGATGAAAGTCTAATTTAATCCGAATTAACTATTATTGTAGGATAGTTGGATCGAAAGGAGTTTAGTTGAAAGAATTTATCTTAAAGATTAATTAACTATGCTAAAAAGTTGAGTTGAAGGTTCAAGTTGTATAAAGTACCAATGTTTTAGAATCTACTATTGTTTAACTTAACAATTATCCAATTATTGATTAATTCTAAAAATCAAACGACAACTCGAAATCAATATATTATCTTCTTAAAATATTTATAAATTAAATCCAAAAGAAGAAAATCTAATATAGGCTCCTCTTGCTTCTATTTTAAATTACTTAAGCGTTTCTCGTATCAAAATCAATTAAAAGAAAACAAAGAATCAAAAGTTTTGCATCCTAAGCATTCTATGTATCCCAAATCGATAACAAAATAACGAAAAATCAAAAGAAATTAAAAGAACACGTTTAAGCACCAAGAAATAATTAATTAAATTAATTTCTAACTATCAAGAATACATGATATTTAAGATAGAAGAGATTTTATTTAATTAATCCAACAAGAAAAAACTATGAAAGTTAAAGCCTATAAGCGCAAGTTTAGTATACATGTTACCCGCTTATCTTAATTTGTTTTTAATTATTCATTGATAAAAGTACTAATTAATGTCTTATTTGAATTAGGACAAATTATGATCAACTATGAAGATTTGTGGACCAAGATGAAAGTTTTTGAAAGTTTGGGACCAAACATAAAGCTTTGGAGCAAAAATGATTGAACTTACAATTAAAACTTAGACCAAATAATAAACATATTGGTACTTGGAGGACTAAAGTCTGCAAATAATGATTGTAATCTAATTTCTGGGCGGGTTGTATCAATTCTTTTATTTTTAATTTAATTATGTTCTTCTAATTTTCTTGAGCCAAGGTAGACAATGAAACCATGTTTAAACAAAGTGATTATTTTGTTATTCGTTTAATTCCGTTTTACAGCTTTAACTTTCATGGTTCGTTCTTGTTGGATTAATTAAATAAAATCTCTTTTATCTTAAATATTATATATTCTTGATAGTTAGAAATTGATTTAATTAATTTGTGCTTGGTGCTTAAACATGTTCTATTAATTTTTTTTGATTTTTCGTTATATTTTTATCAATTTGGAATACATAGAATGCTTAGGAAACTTATGATTCTTTGTTTTCTTTTAATTGAATTTGATATATGGAATGCTTAAGTAATTTAAGTTTGAAGCAAAGGAGAGCCGATATTAGATTTTCTTATTTTGGATTTAACTGATAAATATTTTAAAACGACAATAGATTGATTTCGAGTTGTCGTTTGTTTTTTAGAATTAATCAATAATTGGATAATTGCTAATTTAAACAATGGTGGATTCTGAAACTTTGGTACTTTAAACAACTTCAATCTTCAACTTAATTGTTTTAGCATAATTAATTAGCATTTAAGTTAAATTCTTTCAACTAAAGTCATTTCAGCCCAACTAACCTAGAATAATAGTTAATTTGGATTAAATTAAACTTTCTTCATTGCAGTCTCTGTGAAATCGATCTCGTTACTACTTTTTTATATTCCAATAGATTCGTACACTTACGAGTTATTTAAAATTTGACATCAACCAACCAAGAATTAATTAAATTAATTTCTAACTATCAAGAATACATGATATTTAATATGAAAGAGATTTTATTTAATTAATCCAACAAGAACGAACCATAAAAGTTAAAGCCTGAAAATGGAATTAAAAAGATAACAATATTGTTACCACCCGATTTTGATAAGGCCCCCACATCAGTGAAAGCCCAATAAAGGCCCAAGTTGGTCCTCATAAGGCCTTATAGGCCCAGCGAAGGCCCTCCAAATTCATAAAGATCCCACACACCCGACGAAGGTTTCGGGGGTCCTGTAAGGACCTCGTAAATTCTCAGAAGGCCTTGGAGGCCCATCGAGCATCTTAGCATTCCTGAATCAGAGCATTGCGAAGTCGATGAAAAGCTTCAACGCTCATGGCCGACCTTGAGAGCCTCACCGGAGCTTTGTATTTATTATAACTAGTAGGCAACACGATATTTTGGGATGTCCAGAGAAGTAATTAAAGACAGATTGTGTTTGATTGGCACACGGATCCTCACAAGAAAACCAAATCCCAATCTCCTAAAGATTAGGCAACGTGATGAATACAAATAAGGACGGCATCTAGGAGATTGTCTCGACAGCAGATCATCACTATCCCATAAGGAAAGAGGATTCGATTAGATATCTAATTGATTGTTTCCTAAATCAATTAGAACTCTTGTGCTATAAATACAACGTCTCCGATTATTCTAAGGTACGCTCTTTTCATGCAATAATTTCACCCCTAAACTCTGTTCAAATCTCTGCCTGCTTGTCCTTCTCACACTCAATTACTTCCATCCCCTGTATATTACTCTATATACCGACAGTTGACTTGATCGTCGGACCTTTTTTCTCCAAAGATCTTGATGCCTAACGATTGTCCGAATATGCTACATACAGGTTAGCAGAGGAGTGACTGGAGATCTGTTAACATGTGGACGGTGTAGGTTCCGACGTCAATAGATTGGTGTATGTCTGTGGGAAACGAAAAATGTTACACAATCTAAAACTTGTGGTAAAAATGTTTTTTCTACTCAAAAGAGCATGGCTACCGAACACTCCATAGAAGAAGAAGTTGAATCACACCACATTGATTTGCGGTAGGAAAGCGTTCAAGATCTCTAGAACGTAACCTGCTGCAAGAGGAGAAGACAACGATAGAAGTGGACGGTTGAACAAGAGAACCAGGACCTGAAGTTGGACAATGCTCGGATGAAGGAGCGCTTGATTTGTTGGAGAATCAATCCCTCCAACATGGACCTAAGCATAGTCGTGCCTGGAGAAGCCCTTAAGGTCCGGCTCAATAGAAAGTCGTCGATCTTAGGATGACCCACCCGTTTGAAATGGCCGAAACCCTTGGAACATCATTTCGAAGCCCTCGCAGGTCGATCAGAGAGAGAGACCTCTTCCGGTACGAGAAAACTAGCCAGCTCCTGCTGCTAGCGTGTTTTATAGGTTGGAGGTGGGATCCTCTATAGTGCCACCCCTATCAGTGCACAGCAGGCACAGTGAGCACAGCAAGGCCCACATGGATAGAATGAAGGACCCAAAACATAGTTGTGCGAGGCCCAAAGAAGAGAAGAAGAGGCTAGAATGCTGCGATGATGATGATGATGACGAGAACCTCTCGTTCACCAATTACATGAAGGCCATGGAGATACCCACGAATTTCTGAATGCCTCTTATGGACAAATACAATAGGAGAGACGACCCCATGGATCATATCAACATATACAAGACGAAGCTCCAAGGTCACTCCCTCGTAGTGAAGTGTTGAAATTTCCACCCCACACTCACATCCGACACGAAAATGTGGTACAAAAAACTAAAACTAGGAAGCATCAGGAGCTGGCCTCAGCTTAAAAGAGAGTTTGTCAATGCTTTCATTGGCAACCGAACAATGATAGCCAATATCGCCCAACTCTACGATATTTGGCAGAAGGAAGGAGAAACAGTCAAAAGCTATTTTAAGAGGTTTAACAACTTCATCAATAAGATTGAGACTGTAATCGAAGACAAAGCCCTATATGCACTGGTGACCGGACTTCACATGCACACCCCATTCTGGAGAGACATCCAGAACAGTCAACCAAAGACTTACAGTCAGTTGGTAGACTTGATCCAGTGTGAAATTCGATCGGAAGAGACGATTGAAAAAAGAGAGAAAGTTGAAAAAGATAGGAGAGACCGCTATAGAAGAGAGGCGCGACGCTCTCCTAAACCTCGTTTCAACTGTTTTAAAAGAAAGTGCTCCCTCGGACCACAGAAAAACCACTACAGGAGATTTAACCAAACGGATATAGTCCTTGCTCCCCATCCCATGACACTTGCGGTGGCTCCTTTGCGGTGGCGCGTAATCTTAAGTTCTCATTGTATATATCAGGGACTAGGGTACATAACATATAAGATTTCCCAGACATGAGGGAAGTGATCAACCGCAGAAACCATGGGTAGAGAGAGGAGAATTGACCTGCGCGAGGACGTCAAGGGCCATCCAATCAAGGGTGAAGACCTCTTCGACGCCAGGACAATGGACCTCACCACAATGATGGGAGAAATGGCATAAACAGGGACCCACCGAGGATAGAAGGACCCGTGGCAGCTCCTCCAATCTGAGAAATCAATACGATTATAGGAGGGCCCTATGTCGGAGGGTACACGATGAACTCGCAATGAAACTACGCGAAGGCAACGAGAGAAGAACCCATGAGAGTTGGCAGGTCCATGGACATCGACCAAGAGCCCTACAAATCTTGTTCACTGAGGAAGATGAGGCCAGTGTACACTACCTCCATTGCAATGTCTTGGTGGTCGGTACCGTCGTCGCCAGAAATGGATGTTGATCGATGATGGAAGCATCGTGAACATCTTGTTCTAGTAGTACCTTTGATCAGATGGACGTGGATCATGAACTGACAGCCAACTCAGAGCCACTATTTGGTTTCACAGAGGATAGCCAAGTTCCGAGAGGAAGGACCACCCTTGTAGTAGACTTTGGAGAGCCCCCGTGTCATCTTAGAAAATTCATGGAATTCTTGGTAGTTGATACTCGCTCCGCCTACCATGGAGTCATTGGTAGGCCTGTGCTCAAAGTTTTACAAGCGATCACATCCATCCATCACTTGGTAATGAAGTTTCCGATGTTGGAAGGGGTCGCCAAGATTCGCGGTAATCAGATAGAGGCAAGGGCCTACTACATGAATGCGTTATGAAAAGCAGCAAATCGCGAGGATGTTACCCCAGTGGTAATGACTATACATTCAGAGCTGATGGACGTCGACCCCAAAAAGATGGACGAGGGCCTGGACCCTCGAATTATAGGCTCAGACTCTCTTGCTTCTCTAGTCGAAGAGCTGAAAGCGTTTCTGGTGAACCCCTCAGACCCAACCTAGATGTTGCAGGTGGTAGAGAGGCTCGAGGAAAAGACGAAGGAGGAATTGAAGCAATTCCTGTAGGAGAGTGCATGAGAGTACTGATATCTTCGCATGGAAACATAGCGACATGGTGGAAATTGATCTATCAGTGGCTTGCCACGCCTTAAAGGTGGATCCTAAAGTGCGCCCCAAGATATAAAAAATGAGACCCTTGAGCACCGAGAGGTATGGCGCCTTGAAGAAATAGGTTGACAAGTTATTGGCCAATGGGTTCATCAGGGAGGCAGTCTACCCCCAATGGGTATCCAACCCCATATTGGTAAGGAAGAGCACCAAGAAATGGAAGGTATGCATAGACTTCTCGGACTTGAACCAAGCATGCCCCAAAGATAACTTCTCGTTGTCGAACATCGACCAACTGGTCGATGCAACTGCTGGCCACAAGCTACTTAGTTTCATAGATGTCTACTCAGGCTACAACTAGATCCCGATGTTCACGGGAGATGAGGATCACACTTCGTTCATTACGGGTCAAGGATTATACTACTATAAGATGATGTCCTTCGACCTAAAGAACGCAGGAGCCACATACCAACAGCTAGTAAACTGCATATTCTCAAGACAGATCGAAAACACTACGAAAGTCTACATCGATGACATGCTCGTAAAGAGCGTGAACGTCGATGACCATATCGAGCACTTAAGAGAGATGTTTAGAATCCTCCGCAAATATCGCATGTAGCTTAACCTCCTAAAGTGTACCTTTGGAGACACGTCAGGAAAGTTCCTCGGTTACATGGTAAACCAGTGGGAGATAGAGGCTAATCTCGAGAAGATCAAGGCACTCGTCGAGATATGGTCACCGTCTTCTCCTAAGAAAGTCCAGAGGCTGACATGAAGATTGACGACCCTGAATCGATTCATATCAAAAGCAACCGACTGTTGCCAGCCCTTCTTCCAGACCATCAAAGGAGAGGAGATTTGAGTAGACTGAAGAATGCGAGAAGGCCTTCCAGGAGCTCAATGTCTTCCTCGAAAAGGCTCCGCTGCTATCCAAGCCAAAGAATGGAGAAACATTGCTCATCTACCTCGTGGTGTCTGAAAAAGCAGTGAGTTCGGTCTTGATCCGAAAAGAAGTTCTGACTCAACTCTCAGTCTATTATGTAAGCAAGGCCCTGCAGGACGCGGAGACGAAATACTCGGACATGGAGAAGCTCACCATGTCTTTGATTATCGCCTCCCAAAAACTTCCACCGTACTTCCAGTCACATAGCGATGTCCTGACAAATCTCCCTATGAGACAGATCCTCCAAAAGTCGGACACCTCAAGAAGGCTGATGAAGTGGTCGATTGAACTTAGCCAATTTGATGTCTCCTACAAGCCAAGACTTTCTATAAAGGGACAGGCTTTAGGCGATTTTATGGCCAAATTCACCCATATCCCAGAGGGCTCGCTTGAAGCCTAGCCTCAAGAGACACCAACATAGAAATTATATGTTGACGGATCTTCGGGTGAGGCCAGAGCTGGAGCCAGGATTTTGCTGGTTAGCCCCGATAGTCACAATCTCAATTGCGTGCTTCGCCTGGAGTTCAAAGCCTCGAACAATGCTGCAGAATACGAGGCACTCCTAGTAGGCTTGAGGCTGGCATAAGAGATGAAGGCAAGAAAACTCCAGATCTATAGCGATTGGTAGCTAGTGGTTAGTCAAGTCAACGGGACCTTCACGGCCTACAAACAGTCCATGGTGGCGTACCTAAAAAAGGCCAAAGACTTCTTATCCTACTTTGAGATATTAGAACTTCTCCAGATCCCGCAGATCGAAAATGGTTACGTAGACACCTTCTCAAAATTGGTGAGCAGCAGAGACTCCGACCTGATGAGGGCTATCCCAGTTGAAAAGTGCAGCCGACCATCCATCGACGATGTTCTAGTACCAAATACCATGACGATATCTGAATTCCCTAAATGGATTAAAGAAATCATCGCATATTTGACCAATCAAGTCCTGCCAGACGACAGGAAAGAAAGAACGGAAACTCTACAAGAGGGCAACAAAGTTCATACTACAGGATGAGATCCAATATAAGAGAGGCTTTAGCCACCCCTTCTATGCTGTATAACTCAGGAGGAAGCAAACTATGTGATGAAGGAAATACATGAGGGAATTTGAGATAATCACTCAGGGAGAATGGCTTTGGCACAAAAGGCATTGAAACAAGTGTATTATTGGCCAACCATGAAGAGGGATTTGCATAATTACGCGAGGAAGTGCGACAGGTGCCAAAAATTCACTATTGTACCAAAGCTCCCAGCTCAGAACTTCACCCCGGTCACAAGTTCTTGGCCTTTCGCCAAATGAGAGATTGACTTTATAAGTTCCCTTCCAATCGGAAGGGGTGGGGTCAAATTTACGGTTGTAGCAGTGGATTATTTCACCAAGTGGTGCGAAGCTGAACCTTTGGCAAAGATCACGGAGGAAAACACATGAAAGTTCGTGTGGAAGAACATTGTTTGTCGCTTCGGAATCTCCCACTCCCTTGTTTTCGACAATGGTATACAATTCATTGGGAAGAAGTTCAACTCAAATTGCGAAGATCTGGGCATTCAGAGGGATTTATCCACCCCTACTATCCCTAGTCTAATGGCCAGGTGGAGGCCATCAATAAGATCATCAAGCACACCCTGGAAAGGAAATTAGAATATGCCAAAGGAGGATGGGTTGAAGAATTACCTGAGACTCCGTGGTCGTATCTGACCACTTTTCGAACGGCGACTGGCGAAACTCCTTTTGCCATGGCATATGGGGCGAAAGCAATGATTTTTTGTCGAAGTAGGGATACCCTCTCCTAGGCTCTTATACTTCGACGAGGTAACCAATGAAGATTTATGCAAGGTGAACCTGGACTTGCAGGATGAAAGACATGCAGACTCGCAACTTCGCCTCGCAGTCTATCAAAGAAAAATAGCGAGATACTAACACTCCAAGGTTAACGGCACGAATTTTCACATCAATGACTTCGTCCTGAAAAAAGTGTTACAGGCTAATAGAGTGGTGGGAGCTGGAACCCTCAGGCCCATCTGGGAAGGACCTTACAAGATCATCGAAGAAATCAGACCTGGAACTTACAGATTGGAAGATTTAGAAGAAGAGAGACGAGACACCCCTGAAATATCACTCATCTACGACCGTATTACTAGTAATTTTCATTTTCCATTTCTTAGTTTTCCAGCATTATTTCCGGCATTGCTAGACACCGCGCTCTTTTAATAAAGTTCATTATTTTCCAAACCAAAGTATTCCCTACCCTATTGTACCGAGTAAAGAGAAATTGGCTGCGAGGGAGCGTGGTTCATGGCCAACTCTGTCAACTCGTTAGGTAAACATTCAACACGTATTCATATAAGTAAAGAGAATTCGACAACGGCGATGGAGTGTGGTTCGTGACCAACTCATCGTTCGCTAGATAAACATTCAATGCGTATTCATATAAGTCAAGAGAATTCGACAACGAATGAGTGTGGTTTACGACTAAATCTATCAACTCGCTGGATAAATATTCAACGCGTATTCATATAAGTAAAGAGAAATTGGTAGCGAGGGAGTGTGGTTCGTGGCCAACTCTGTCAACTCTATGGATAAATATTCAACGCGTATTCATATAAGTAAAGAGAATTTGGCAGCGATGGAGTGTGGTTCGCGGCCAACTCTGTCAACTCGCTGGATAAACATTCAATGCGCATTCAAATAACTAAAGATAAACTGACATTAAGGGAGTATGGTTCGTGGATAGCCCTTTTGACTCGCTTGGATAGACAGCTAATGCATTTTCATTAGCCTATGCCACAGAATAAGGCGATCTTAATAAAAATATATTTTGCAAAAAGTTTTACATTTACGAATTAGGAAAACAATGCTGATAAGAATAGACATGACCCTTAAGTCCCGGTTGGACCCTTGGGATCGGCATAACCAGGGACCCCGAGGTTAACAAACAAACGTTTGGCCTTTGACAACTCTGTCAAAGCCTCGGTCAATTCTTTATCTTTGGCATGGATCATGTTTTGACAAGACCTCAGCTGCGATTCAGCCGTCTTCTGAGCCTGAACATAGGTCATTTGGAAAAGGTGAGTTGTTCTTGAAGGTCTTTATTTTCTTAACACAGCGTGTCGACATCTTCGTCTCCCCTGAATGTTGAACGAAGTTCGTCAACCTTCATCGCCAACACCTTGTACAACTCGTAGTTAAGCACGTGACTTTGAGAGGTGTACATTTTGGCCAATTTTAAGAACTCCATCAATTCTGCATTATCTACGGCTTTCCCAAAAGTAGAAGTCCAATACTTATGAACCGAAGGTGCTACTATGGCAGCTGGAGCCGACAATTTTCCCAAAACAGTTGGGTCCAATTCATCTTGTCGAGACCCAATGTTGATATATTCAGACTTACCAGGAGAGAGTGGAATAGAGGTTCGGGACGCTCCTCGATCATGGAGAATGTGATCCTTGACACCTGAAGAAGGATCATCCCGACCTTGTCTAGCCCTCCGAGGATCCTCCGCATCCTCCATGCCCCTCTCTGGCACGGTCGTCTCTCCCTTGCTATAAACGACTGCCTTCCTCTTGCCTAATCGTCTGAAATTATCTAACAGAGATACAGGTCCCGTAGGGAGCAGAACGGAGAACACCTCTAATGTTATTTCCGGTGCCAATGGAATAGAAGGGGAGTTGCTCACCATTGCTTCCAGTGCCTACAGGACGGTAATTTTCAGAACAGATGCCGCACATGATACCGAAGGTAGTGGGAGAATATCATCCACAACCCCACCACGCCTTATCTTGAGATTTGGCATGCTGGAAAAATAAAAGCCTGTCATGACTAACAATGGCTGAAGTCCAAATATTGCGATAGGAAAATAAAGGTAAGAGAAATGAGATGAAGGTCTGCAAGCATATATATAAGCACAGGAGAATACAGACGGTCAGATGAACGGACACGTGTGGAAGGGGGTGATGCACCTAAATAAACCATAGGAAGATATACATGATGCGTGGATTATACGCGCATTGTAAGTTGCATTGTCATTGCAACATGATGGCACCACCAATGCATATCCCATATAGAAACGTTAAGCAAAGTACGAGAGACCCCGCCCTGGTCGCAAGGGCATGTTAACCCATGAGCCTCGCAATTGTGTGAAGACGAGGACGGAGGTGAATGCCTTGACTACAGAAACTCGCATCTGCAGTGGCTTGTTCCTCAATAGCCGGCAAAGGTTATCTAGCCAAGAAATTACATGCCATCCATTCAGACATCTCTTCACCAAATAACTTATCTCAACTTCAATTGTGCAACAAACATGGAAAATCTGGTACATTCTTATTTTGTTCATCACAATCCGAAGTACAAGGCAAAAATGAATGAGCATGGTTATTATCCTACTACCCCCGCCACCTCTTTGGGTCGATACATATCGGGATCTATGACCTACTGAATCGATACTCTGGTCTTCGTCATCCTGAGCCTCGTCATTGGTGAAAATCTGATTTCACCATGATCGAGTCTCCCAAAATCAATACGAGTTGATTTGGTGACTAATTAGGCCATACTGCTCAAAAATGCCATTGACACCTTTGGCAGACGGCTTCCAGCCCCGTCATCCGAATCAGGATCACTGATGGGTTGGTCATCGATGTCCATTTGGGAAGCATCGTTCGGGACCTTCTGGCTAAGGCTACTAAGCCCAACCCTCTCGCACGTTTGGTCCTCTGAACGTTGATTCACTGGGCATTTGGTCTTCTGAATATTGATTCTTCAATTGTTAGGTCCTCTAGACGCTCGATCTTTATTCGCACTTTCATAACACATTTGATACGAACGTTGGAGTCACACAAACAAGCACTAATAGAGGTGCTGCGTGCTTATTCTACTAGAAGAAGTTACAACCATGGAGATTAACTCACAAGATCTGCCAGAGTTATGCACGCGTGAGAAACGCAATCAAGGACCCTTGATATTTTTATAAGAACTGCATAGAGAACTTAACATAGGGCAATAAATAAGACAATTAATGTACAACCATCAAATGGGTATTTGGAATGCCACACGCCTGTGGTGCCTTCCCATTTATTGGGACATGAAAAACGCTAACTCTTCAAATTCAACAAAGAAGTCTGCACCATTAATGTCCAACAAAATGATTCCTCAATTTCAGGAGAAACTTCTCATGCCCAGTAGACATAATCATTCATGAAGTTACCACCCTTGAGGCATGTAATGAGTTTTCATACGAAAATGATATGTTAGAAAATAAATTCGATTGATGATGCTGGAACATATACAAAAAGAGAGAACAAAATTCAAAATCTAGATGCCTCGCCACCTCTCTATAGGTCGGCATAATGCGGGCCTTTCTCTATAACAGGAGGGGTGATTTGATCATCGATCGCATCACGACTTTAAATGCGAACAGTCGGTAGCGAAGACCTCGGTAAGAACATGCCGGAGAAAGGAGATATCCCACTCCGGATGAGTTTCTGCGATCCGCTCTACCAATTGCTCTCCACCTATGGTTATCAAACGGTGGGCGAGGTCCTGGTACTCGAGTGTATCGACAAACGCATCCTGATACGCCTCCACCACCCTAGCTTTTGCATCTGCACGCTCAATCCTGACCCTCTCCACCTCCTCCCTAGCCGCGGCCAGCAGCCTATCCTTTTCCACTGCGACGACGTCTAGATTGCTCTCAGCGGCGAGGGTCCGATCCTCGGCCAACTTCTGAGCCTCCTCGGCATGCTTTTGAGAAGCCTTGGCGATCCTCTTCTGATCTCGAGCTTGTGTCAAACTCTCTTTTGTGGCCTTGACTCGATTTCATACTTGCCCTTCATGTCGGCCTCGTTTGTCACAACCAAATCCAACTTGAACTGGAGAGCCATCTTGTCCGACTCCAACTGCGCCTTCTCAAGACTCATGGCCTTCAGGTCCTCGGACGAGTTCTTGGATTTGGCCTCTTCTTCACTGCATTGACCATCAAAACTCTCAAGGGTGCTGAATAATTCTTTGGTCATGACCAACCCTCGTATCAAGTTCATCTAAGCCAATTGCAGCCGTTCACGCATTGTGGCCTTCTCGGCCGCTTTTTCCCATTTTTGGGTCCAGTACCTGTGGACGCTCGCCACCACTATCGCAGGATGGACGGGGAGCAATTCTATCATGGAAGTTTCCAATTCACCATGGTCTTTGAGAAATGCAGATCGACTTTTTTACCAGTCGAAGAGGCGAATTTCTTGTATCCTCGGTCCCTCCATCAGGGTGCGACGAGGACTGACAATTCTCTTTAGTCCACATTGTCTTGCGGGCATCCCTCATAAACCTTCCTCGTAGCCGTAGGAGCCTTCTTCTTTCGGTGATTTGCCTCACCCGCTTCTACAACGATTTCTTTCTCCTTGTCCTTTGGAGAAGTGGATTCAGGAAGAGGATAAGAGGACGAAGGTAGGGTGAAGAAGGAGTAGCCTGGTTTGGAATCTGGACATCGGAGGCCGGAAGATGATGGTCCTTAACAGCATGGCATCTTGGACCTCTTGTGATGGACAAGACGTCTCGTGCGGAGGAGCTGGGCGAGGAACCCTCCTCGTTGGTGGGATGAGCGAGGCGGATCGAAGGAATACTCTTAAACTTGAAAGCTGCTAACACAAACACCAAGATACAACTTATTAAGGCAGCTTTTCAAAACGAAGCCAATACATTGCAGCTTACGAGACTCACCCATCAATCCATAGCAAGTTAGTAAGTTGTCGTCTTTCAACAAATTACTGAGACTCATGAAGTCGCTAACAAGCGCTCGCACCCTATTCTACTTCAACCTTAACTCACCTTGATCCCTCTTTGGGATGGGTGGCTTCTTGCAGTATGTAAAAATAAACAAAACATTAAGTCAGGAACTATGATAAAAAATCTGCACAAAGATAGCAATATATACCAAGTTCTCCAAATTAACGGGGAATAGACACTTGGAGAAGATGATCCTCCAACATAAACTCCCAGTCCCCTCCAATGAAGATGAACCTCTCTTTCCAGTTATGTACTTTGTTGGGACTGTCGGTGGCCGTTCCCATTTTTGGCCATCGAGGTTAAGTTTCCTCCAACCTCTGCAATACCCCACAATAAGAATGAGGCCACCATTTGGACCCAGCCATTCGGTGTTATCTGGCAGGGGGCCAGATTCCAATCTCTCAGAATCTTACAGAAGAAATGATACATGGGCAAGCGAAGACCTTGCTGCATAGTAGGTTCGTAAATCACGACAAATCCCTCAGGTGGATCGTCAGTGCGCTCTTCGAGACCAGGAGCCCCGAGTGTTACAAACGCGGGAATATTGTAGGATAACTGTATGTCTTCTAACTCCGCTTCAGTGATCCTCGAGCGAGCCATGGATGCTTTGGTGGCCGAATGCTTGATCTCCTTGTTGAGCGCTCGGGCCGCTGGGGCATCTTTTTTATCAAGCGACCCTCATCTCGGGTACTCCGGTGTCACGCTCTCCATTCCCTCACGGGCTTTCGGTGATCTAGTTGGGTATGCCCCTCTCCTGCTTATAGACGCGGTGGACAGGCATGCGACTGTAGGTGCTTGATTCACTTTCTCCATGCCCTCGGTCGATAGAGTAGATGAAGAGGAGGATGACGACTCACCCGGGATACTAGGGTTTGTTCGAACATCCGACTGGTTCTGCGAGCCATCATGTCCAGACGACATTGCTACTCCTCTCAATTCTAGAAGAAGATATCCCTACTATCGCCGAAATGTATGGCAAAGAATGGCGTCCAAATTAAGAAATCAAGAAATAAAAATGAAGGCAGACTATGAAGCATATCACAGCAACTCTCACAGCGATTACCTCAGAATTGCTGTCAAAACAATGCACACGCCTTGAATTTTCTTGATTATCGACGGAGTATTCCACAAAACTTACAAAATATACAGAAGCAAGAAGAAATCAAATATGAAGGGAGCACCGAGTTATATAGATTGAGGCACCTCAATTCCCACCGTCCAAACTCGAAACGTGACATCTAAACCGTCGCTCAGTGGACGCGTGTTCAAAGTAGGGCAACAGGCAGGAAACAGAACCCTAAGCATTTATTGAAACACAGAGACGCGCCACACGCGCGCCCCCATTGTCCCATCACGCACTATTAGCATTAAATGCACACACCCTCACACTCATGATTGCCTGACCAACGGATTGACAACTTTGATTGA